>OY757922.1:32690773-32851719 GCA_963585895.1 Sepioteuthis lessoniana | reverse complement strand
GTATTTTATTTGTCATCGAATTGTCTGTACAAAACACAAAGGAAAGTCTACGTATTTCTCTCACCCTACCCCACTCTCTCTCTCTCTCTCTCTCTCTCTATCTATCTATCTATCTATCTATCTCTTTTATTCTTCCCAGTTGACTCATTGTCTACAAATATAAAATATATGTCAGCATCATAGTGTCTCTACATTTTAGATGAGTCATTATCATTCCAAGACTTTCTTGGACTATCCAACTCTTTGTTTTTGCAATCTTTTATTCTATTTATTTATTTATCGATTCATTCGTTTGATCTTTTCTTTCATTCTTTTTACTTTTTACTTTCTTTCTCGCTCTCTTTTTTTACTATTATTCTTTCTCTCATTCCTTCTTTTCTTTCATTCTTTCTTTTCTTTCATTCTTTTTGTTTTTCTCTTTCTTTCACTCCCTCTCTCATTTAGTTTACCTTCTTTCTTTCTTTCTTTCTTTCTTTCTTTCTTTCTTTCAGTCCTTTTTTTCATCCTTTCTTTGTTTCTTTTTCATATATTTTTCATTCTTTTCCTTTTCCGCTTTCTTTCTTTCTTTCTTTCTTTCTTTCTTTCTTTCTTTCTTTCTCTTTATTCCAGTCCTTTATTTTCATTCTATCTTTGTTTCTTTTTAATCTGTTTTTATCTTTGATCTGCATCTTATAATGCAGAGTGTTTAACAAGGAGGTATCAAGTACTATTACTAGAGTCTTTGGTATGACTTGACCAATGATTGAACCTGGTCTCCCGGATCATTGGCAAAAACTCTATGGCAATGGGCTGGTTATGTATATGTATATGTATATAAGCTTAACCACGTTAGGGATTTCCCAGTCGCCTAGGGCTGTAGAATACCCCAACTACTTCTTAGCAGAAGAGTATGATCTCTCCAACGAGAATCTTTTATATAACTCTAAACAATCTGATGGTGAAGTTCCACTAATACTGGAAATTTGGGGAATGCAGAGTACCCCTTCGTTGCTATCGCTCTCAGGTCCACTCTGGCCCGGAGAGGTAGCGCCTGATAGGCTCCTATCTATGGGTCAAATAAAACTAAACTGTATACTTATGCTAAATTGAATTGTTTGTAATAGAACTGTTTTTGACATTGAGACTGCGTACGTATGCTACACTGAACTGTTTGAAATAGAACTGTTTCTTTAATAGAACTAAACTGTATACTTATTGTAAACCGAATCTTTTGAAATAAGACTTTTGACATTGAAACCGTGTACTTATTCTAAACTAAATTGCTGAAATAGAACCCTTTTGACATTCAATTAAACTGTTTTGACATATAATAGTTTGTAAGCAAAAACTATTTAATAGTAAACTGTGCTGTTTCAAATTTAATTCGGCGTTAAATGACCCGAAAATGGTTGATAGACCGTAAAACAAAACAACCAACAAACAAACAGGTCGCTGTTTTGGAAAAAAAACGTATATCTCGGAAATTCAATGTTTATAAAAAAAAAAATGTTTAATTGAAAAAAACCTCCCGAGTTGAAAAAATTTCTTCATTAAAATATGTATTTCAACATTCGGGGAAAACTTAAATTTGACAAAATCGTGCACAAGTTCATAAATGTTTCAAGAAAATTATTTTTCTTCACCGATTGGGACAACTCAGTCTTCAATTCTTAATGGAAGACGACGATGGAAGGAACAACAAAAAATAAATATGAAACACCAGAAAAGTTGTTATTTTTCTCCCTTCGGGGAGATAAAACATACATATACGTCTATCTTCTCCAAAATAACACCCGCTTCAAGATATCGTACTTTCTGGGCACTTTTCCCCGATCCAATAATCTTCAAAAATCTTTTTCCCGTCTGACTTCTTTATAAAATCTTTTTGTCTATTGAAAGTCTACCGGCTGTGAAAATCTATTGTCTGCGTTTTAATCAAATTTTCCCTCTTTACGTTCATTGGCTGACTTAACTTTTCAAGGGGCACAACTCATTTTCTTTTTAAACTGGTGATGGTTTCTTAAAAAAACAAACAAATTGTCTTTTTTTCGTAAAAATTATTCATTGAATTATTATTTTCTAAAATGAGTTTTTACAAAATTATGACACAATTTGTCAGGATGATTAGTTCTGATATATGTCGATGGACATTTTATATTATAATACTTTTTACTATTGTAGAATCATTTGCAATGCATCCTCATAATAAAATCATTTATATCACCTTTTTATGTCAAATGTTTTACACACACACACGCGCGCGTGCTCACGCACGCTCTGGTGAAGGAATTTACGGCTGCCGCTCGCAAAATGCAAAGCTCTTCGAAGGAATTGAGCACTCTAGTATCCGGTAAGGTATAAAATGTAAACGAACGAACACTGCTGCTGTGGTTGCTACTTAATACCTTATAATTCCCTCGCTGGCGTGAAACGCTTGCTGCCCGAGTGGTCCGATACTAAGTCTAACGTAAAATTGGGCGGGTTTCGATCCCAGCGTCATTCGTGTCTAGCAACACGGACGTGTTGTGATACAACGAAACAGTCTCTCTGTGGATGACTATATATATATATTCCCCAAGCCCTTCCACACGAGAAATATATAAAAAGAAAAACCTTTAAAAATTGTTCATATTTTTAGTAACAATATTTATTTCAGCAGACCATTCATTTTTTTTAAATGTTAGATCTGCATCTTCAAACAAAAAAATAATCTAGGGTCTGCTGAAATAAACTCTATTATAGAAATAATACTAAATGACTAATTTTTAAAGGATTTTCTTTTACATGAAATTATTTGTTTTGCAATTCAATTTATTATTATTTTACATTGAGCTCTCGTTTGGATTTTGAATTACATGAATATTGTAGAAAGAAAAAAAAAATCTGAAAATAGAATCGTTCCCACTGACTTGGTGTTGGATAATTTAAGGATATATATATATATATATATATATATATATATATATATATATATATATATATATATAGTTCTATTTTAAACAATTCAGTTCGGAATAAGTGCAGGCTTTTGTTTAAACAGAGTTAAATTGAAAAACAGTTCTATTTCAAACAGTTCAGTTTAGCATAAGTACACAGTTTGATTGTAATTGACCCATAAACAGGACCCTATCAGGTGCTTACACTCAGGGCTCGAGTGAATCAGGGTGGGAGCGATGGCAATGCGGGGTACTCCGCATACGCCAAAACTCCAGCATTAATGGAACTTCACTATTAGATTGTTTAGTGTCATATCCAGGACACTCACTGTGGGAGCCTTACTCTTCTGCAGAGAAGCAGTTGTTGTGTTTTAGACGCAAATGGCTCCTGCTGCTTGCTTTCGGTTATTTAAAAGGGACTCGGATTGAGCAAGTATATTTGTTAGAGACGCTTAATCATCAGCATACTGTGCCTCTATGATAGTTTCTGCGGAATATCGCCCATTTTTTGTCTTGTTCGATGGAAAACCATTTTCTTTTATTTGATCTATTGATGTTCGTAGTACGTAATCTAGACAGCTTATGAACGGATATGGTGTTAAAGTATCTACTTGCAAGACTCCATCAGCAAAGTCAAGGTAGGTGTCATGATCGGCTGAGCTAGCAATTCCTTTTGTGTGGGTCTAGCATCAGTATAGCTGACATAATCTCTTGGATGGTGCATTCTTACAGTAGTACTGAAACGACCACAGATTTGAAGAAATTATTTTTTATTTTATCAGAGAGATCAGATTTCCATTTGATCGACAACCTGTCGATGGCAGTTTACCTCTTCTCTATGGGTGGGTTGACGTCACATTCGGTAGCTGAGATTTTTGCTGCCGGGGAATGTGAACTAGTCTACTTCTATGCTGGTAGTATTTGCTTCATCTTTCTTCTGTGGATAAAATCAAACACATTGGAGAAATGTACGAATAACAGTGTTGCCGCGAGATAATTTGCATATATATATATATATATATATATATATATATATATGGCCTATTGGCTAGAGTGTTTACCAATGACCGCGTAGATCGGGGTTCAGTCCCAGGTCGAGTCATACCAAAGACTCAAAAATGATTCTTGATACATCCTTACTTAACTCTCAGCTTCATAAGATGCAAATCAAGGGTAAAATGGAGCAATCCCGGGAAAGAAGTTAAGCCTTCATCTACACGTCGGCGTAGGAGCCTTTGGGTCGTTCTCGACTACAGTCAGCCAACTTTATATATATATATATAATTTATCGCTAATACCGCTGGTAAATGCGTGAATACAACCATTCTCCCTTCAGCTAATGTTGAATAGTAGGGCATTTCTTTAACCTTGGTATGTCAACCGGTCAAAGAGAATGAAAATTGATTTCGAAGCTGTTAAACTCCGTCGAAAAAAATGATCCAGTATCGCACCTTGCTCGTGTGGAAGGGTTTGGAGAATAGATATATATATATATATATATATATATATATATATATATATTGTCGTCCACAGCCAGACTGTTTCGTTTTATCACAATTCTTCAGTATGGCTAGACACGCAGAACGCTGGTTTTCTTTTGGGGTTTACTCTCTTACACCGAGGGTAGCCAGCTACTGAGCTGCACCTCCCGGATTTGATGACATGACTTGTTTACATACACATATATATTACTGAAAAGTAATCCGTCGAAGTAAACGGATTGAAGTTTATTATTTGAAGTGGAAGTAGACGAATCGAAGTCCATTAATTATTATGTTATTATTAGTAGTAGTAGTCAAGCAATGCATTTTGTCTGTTTAACTATCCCATCACTACAACTAATACGATTGATTTGTTAATGCGAAAAAAATAATGATCGTTAGAATGCCAGACGCCAACTTACGATTCAAGAAACATAACTTTAAAAAAAGTCCATGACATGTAAAATAAAATGTACTTGGATTATAGTTAAATAAACGTAAACTACTGTTAGAATATATTTGAATACTGTAGTTTAAAATATAATAAAATCAATTTGATACAGTAATTGCTCGGTCCATTGGCCTAGTAGTTAGAGTGCTCGCCAATTGACCGGGAGAGCAAAAACTCAAAAAATGGTACTAGATGCCACCTTCCTTAACACTTAGCATTATAAGGTATGGATCAAGGGTAAAGTGGAGCAATCCAGCAAAAGCAGTAGCGCCCTTTCCTACACCTCCGTGTCGTAGCTACTGAAAAGGGACCTTTCAGGTCAGCCTCGACTACGGTCGCCAACTTTACTTATTACAAAAATAAAATAAATAGATGAATAAAAGTAATAATTCATTACTTTTGGATTTTTTTCTTTTCCTATTTTCTTCATAGATGTATGAATAAATAGATAAATAAATAAACCAATAACTAAGGTTACTTCAATGGCGCCAATTTTATAATTAAGTTAAATATGACATTGTTCATTTTCATTTCTTAGGGTTATAGTTGGAAATATTACCGGTTAGTAACAGAGATCAACACGCGACTAGCAAAGGCATGGATAGGCTATCGGTCATATGGAAGACAAATCTGACCGATAAAATAAAACGCAGTTTCTTCCAAGCTGCGGTCGTGTAGGGATGCACAACATGGAATCTGTCCCGACTCACCACTGAATAAAACTGAAAGAATGTGAAAAGAAGGATGAGTACCTGGACCTCGCTAGGGAAGTAAATAACTATGGAACATGAAGGTGACAATTATACTTATTGTAATTGGTGCTTTTGGTACAGTAACTAAAGGATTATTAAAGGGACTGGAGGACTTTGAGGTTGGAAGACGAGTGGAGACCATCCAAACTACAGCATTATTGAGAACGGCCAGAATACCCGGGAGAATCTTGGTGACTTGAGGAAACTTGTTGTCACCCTGTCTCCAGTGTAAGACCATCAGCTAGAACTGATGTGAAAAATTAACAATGAGTAAATAAAATAAACAAATATTTAAAAAGTAAAATGAAATAATAGTAAAAATAATAAAATAATAGAATGATAACAGTAATATTAAAGAAATAAATACCTGAGCTGTAACCCTCGTTAGCTATTCGAGAATCTTTCTGAAGTGGACAAGAGATCAACTTTAACAAATGGACCAAAGAACAAGAAAACTAATGACCATGCATAAGGCATTACAACCCACAGACGACGTTGACAGACTATGTATCAAGAAATGAGGGAGGGAGAGGACTTGGCAGCGACGACTCATCGATACAACAACTCGAAGGCTACATCGAAAAACACGACGAAGGACTGATTAAAGCCATCAGAAACGATACTGACAATACTATGGACAACAGAATGACAACTAGGAAACAAACATTGAAAGAAAAACGATGCTATGGGCGTTTTAAACGACTAATAAATTGCAGCATATCCGAAATAGGACCAAGATACGAATATGTACAATATACGGATTCGTGAAACGTTCGTATGCATCGGAATCCCGAAACACTGACGACTTTCTTTAGTTCAGGTACGAAACTTTTATTACCTTCTTGACTTTTAGGTTTTCAACACGAGGAGAGGGAGACGCAATTTTTACTATACTGACTGTTTCATCTGACCCCACCACGCACGGCGCATCTCGTAAAACCAACCCTGGCCTCGCCGAGGCTCAAAATTGACTCGCTTCGCCCAGCGTCAGATCTCGACTCCCTGCTTTTTTTCAAAAATCAGCAAAAATCCTCAGCCCATCGCTTCTTGGCATTACGTCATTCACATCCCCAGTCCATTTCCTATCCGGGGTTTTTATTATGACATCAGTGATTGTCACATCCTCCCCGCGCGAGAGTGAACACCTGCACTCAATGTGTGCCCCCACCCGTGCGCTAAGTCGAATATTTCCAAGCCTAACTGAACCGAAAGATTAGATATAACCAACGAAAAATGATAATAAAAAAAATCCTTCCGCAATTATATAACAAAACAACATCTCACGCGAGAAAACCTGGACTTGGCTAAGAAAAGGAGACTTTATCTTTGACAATTTTTATGGGGTTTTATAAAGCAGAAAAGTGAAAAAATAGCGCTTATAATTAATGACAATATTAAATTTACTTAAATTCACTGACAATACTTGTGGGTGATCATAATGTGATAATGTGAGGAAAATTGTACTTACGGTCGGTGATTCAGTTATATAATTAGTGTGGTGTCGGGAATGGTTGATGGATGGTATGGCAATAAAAAAGGTGTTAAAAAACAGGTGGGCTATGTTGAAAGAACATGGGGGAAGCTTTAATGAATTATGTGGGCACTGATAGCAGAAATGTAGGTAAATATAAAAATAATAATGGTGCTTAAAAAATGAGAAGGGATAAAGAATTTAGTTTATGTTTTGATTATGAGTTTTGGTTGAAATGGAATAAATAATATTTGTTTTCGTGTCGACATTTTGAGATTATCTCAGATTTGTGGCTTAGAAGAGTATATTGTGATAAGTGGGTAATTATCACAATTTTTTTTCATAAGGTCAAAGTAAGCATGCAATGAAAGGGTACTCTGCATTCCCCAAAGCGCCTGCATTACTGGAACCTAACCATCAGATTATTTAGTGCCACATCAGGGCACTCGTTGGGGCAGTCTTACCCTTCTGTAGAGAATCAATCTCTGTATTTTACAGCCCCAGCAATTATGGGCCAATAACGTTACTACCTCAAGGAGATCAAAGTGAGGAAGAAATAAGTAATCATGACAAGAATTGACAACTAAAAAGACTATTGACATAATCCCGAAAACTTAATAATCGAGTGTCTGGAAATGTACAAGATATCCGATGTTAAGATCAACCAGAATACTAAGAAGAGTCCTGGAGACTAGAGGAGACTTGTTGTCACTCAGGCTCCGGTGGAAGATTAACGCTGCTGTGGAAAGCTCTCAAAGGAGAAAACCAATGAAAAGACAATCAGCTAACGTTGGTGTGAAAAGCTCGAAAGGAGTAATAATAATAATAATAATACTAACAAGCAGGAGAACTAAGAAAAGATATGGAACATGAAGAGGATGGTAATACCAGTTGTAATTGGTGCACTGGGAATGATCCCCAAAGGTTTGGTCAGAGGGTTTGATACCAGCTGACGAGCAAAGACCATCAAAATTACAGCATTGTTTGGATCAGTCCGAATACTAAGAAGTGTCCTGGAGATTTGAGGAGATTTGTTGTCGCTCAGACTCCACTGAAACACCATAGGCTAATGCTGGTGTAAAAAGCAATAATAATTATAATAATATGATACGCATAAACTCCTACGGGACTTTAACATACAAACGGATCACCTAATCCCTGCCAGAAGACCAGACCTTATAATAATCAACAAAAAAAAAAAAAAAAGATAATTTACAAAATTATCGACTTTGCTGTCACAGTGAACCACAGAATAAATCTGAAGGAAAGTAAAACGAATGATAAGTACGTCGACCTTACAAGAGAATTGAAAAAGCTGTTGAACATGAAAGTAACGATTGTGCCAATTGTGATTGGTGCTTTAGGCACAATAACTTAAGGATTATTAAAAGGCCTGGAAGACTTGCTGTCACTCAGACTCCAGTAAAAAACCATCAGCAAACGCTGATGTGAAAAACTCTTATGAGTAATAATAATAATAATAATAGAAGAAGAAGAAGAAGAAGAAGAAGAAGAAGAAGAAGAAGAAGAAGAAGAAGAAGAAGAAGGCGGTTGAAATACTGAGAAATACCTGAGGAGACCAGCTGTAACACAAACTCATGAGAAAGACCATCAGCTAACGTTAATGTGAAAACTCTTTACAAAAGCATGAAACTGATGGTGATAACAATTATATTTGGAGCACTCGGAACAAAGACTAGTGGAATTGGAAAGCAGAAGAAGAAGAATCGAGTTTATCCAGATCACAGCATAACAAAGATCGGATGGTATACTCAGAAGAGTCCTGGAGACCTGAGGGGACTTGCTGTCTCTCAGACTTCCGTGAAAGTCCATCAGCAAACGCTGGTATGAACAACTCTCAAAGAGTTAAATAATTCGCAGAAGCAGTAAAGTCTGCCTAAGGAGAAACAAGAAGAAACTTCAGAAAATAAAGGTGAAACGAAAAACAACTGTATGGATACTTCAAGCAACAAACTAGAGAGATTGCACGTGAGACGATTAAGACATGGCGAAGAGAGAAAATGTATGTTTTTAATGGCAGTACAAAATAAAGCCATGATGTCGAATTGTAAGATGATATTACCCAACAGAATAAGAAATACAGGTTATATGGAGACAGAGATGAAACGTTTAATCACATAAGTGAATGCTGTAAACTAGTATAAAAACGATCAATACTACACATGACTGTGTGGGAAAGATGATCCACAGGAAAAATGTGCAAAAGATTAAAATCTGACCATACCACCAAATGGTATATTCACCGAACAGAATCCACCGAAGAAAATGAGACGCTAAAAATTATCTCTCTTAATTTGAAATACAAACGGATCGCTGAATCCAGACCAGACGACCAGACTTTGTACTAATTTACAAGGAAAAAAGAACGTGTATTCTAGAGAATTTCTAATCACAGAATAAGAATGAAAGAAAACGTGAAGATATACAAATACTTAGACTTTGCTGGAGAGATTAAAAGAATGTTAACATAAGACTTCATTGATACAATTGGTGGATGGTGACATTAGAATGACGCCTAAGGTCCTGGAAAACAGACTGTAGAAATAGGAAGTAGAGATCATATAAACCAAAGCGTTGTTGAGGTCTCCCAGAATACTGAGAAGAGTCCGGCAGATCTGAGGAAACTTGCTCTCACTCACTCAGTCTCCTTTGAAAAGCAACCGTTCAAAACTGCTGTGAAATAAAAATACAGGAACTAACTGGTTCGAAAAGGGAACGAGTTTACTGTGACTTGATCTCAGGATAAAACCTAAGAACGTTGACCATAACATTTATAGAAGAAGAAGAAAAAAAGGTGAAATATCTTTGACTTTCTCGTTTGACTCTCTAATTACAATCTCTGAAAAAAAAAAAGGCGAAATATCTTCGACATCGCGCTTGACTTTTTAGTTACTATCTCTGGGAAAAAAGGCGAAATATCTTTGACTTTCCTGTTTGACTCATTAATAATAATCTCTGAAAAAAAAAAGGCGAAATATCTTTGACTTTCACGTTTGACTTTTAGTTACAATCTCTGAAAAAAAGGCGAAATATCTTTGACTTTCACGTTCGACTTTTAGTTACAATCTCTGAAAAAAAAGGCGAAATATCTTCGACTTTCACGCTTGACTTTTTAGTTACGATCTCTGAAAAATATACACAGTAAAATAGAACTGATTTGTCCTTGTGCAGAGAAAAAATATCGAGGAAGGATAAAAAACTATTAAATATATATATATATATATATATATATATATATATATATATATATATATCATTGCTAAAGAAAAGTGAAGTGAAAAAAGCCACGAATAAAAACACAAACAAGTTTGATATTATTCAAGAGAGGTAAATGGAAGGTAAGCTTGCAAATTATAGGCGAATCGATTTTTGATGTGTTTATACCGGTCTCTGAAGAAATGACCATCGTATATCGATCCGGGTTCTTCAAGAAGCAACTATTCTCACTGTCCCTCTGAAATGCACGTCACGCATGCGTACCAATCACGACAGCCACAAATGCCATGGGCATCAGCTTTTCAATCTCTCATCTTTTAAATAACAACAACTTGAGAAGAAAAGCTATAACTAAACGAATGCAACAAGCTGTCTCCCTCCCAAAAAATACAAGAGTTTGCATGACTGGGCAGGAAGAGTGACCCAATTGCAATATTGCAAAAGACTAAAGTTTAGCCATGCTGATAGATGCGATATGAATAAGCTAGGAGACACCAGTCGTATAGTGGTTACGTCGTAGGAAATGAACACAGTGTCCTGAGTTCAGATCCTGAAAGAGGCAGTTAGCAATTCACGTACCCTTTAGAAAGATCAGCCAAGTTGCTGGGGCTGTAAAATATGCTGATTGTATCTCTGTTGAGGAGTAAGACCCCGCTTTCAAATGAGTGTCCTAGATATGACGGCAAACCATCCGATGGTGAGTCTCCAGCACAGGAGCTCTGGGGAATATGGAGTATCTCTTCGTTGCCATTACTTTCAGGTCTACTCTGACTGAGTTTGATTGTACCTCTTAAGGTCTCATCTATGGGTCAAATAAAACGATTTAACTATTTAACTGTGCGCAAACAAATAACTGATATTAAATTGAATTGTTAGTGTTACAGAGTGATATGTGAAACCATTTAATAGTATGCCAATCAAACTGTTGCTGTTAGTAATTCTTGAGACCATTTAACTGAGTGCAAACAAATAATAAATTACTAATAGAATTATTAGTGTTTGATCGCAATACTCAAGACTTTTTAACTGTGGGAAAATAAAATTCTTACTGTTAGGTAGCAATAATAGAAACCATTTAACTGAGTGCAAACAAATAATAAATTACTAATAGAATTATTAGTGTTTGATCGCAATACTCAAGACTTTTTAACTGTGGGAAAATAAAACTCTTACTGTTAGGTAGCAATAATGGAAACCATTTAACTGAGTGCAAACAAATAATAAATTACTAATAGAATTATTAGTGTTTGATCGCAATACTCAAGACTTTTTAACTGTGGGAAAATAAAATTCTTACTGTTAGGTAGCAATAATGGAAACCATTTAACTGAGTGCAAACAAATAATAAATTACTAATAGAATTATTAGTGTTTGATCGCAATACTCAAGACTTTTTAACTGTGGGAAAATAAAATTCTTACTGTTAGGTAGCAATAATGGAAACCATTTAACTGAGTGCAAACAAATAATAAATTACTAATAGAATTATTAGTGTTTGATCGCAATACTCAAGACTTTTTAACTGTGGGAAAATTAAACTCTTACTGTTAGGTAGCAATAATGGAAACCATTTAACTGTGTGCCAGCAAATGATTAATATCGACAAGAGTTAGTAGTGTTAGACAGCAATATATGAAGCATTTTAACTGTGTGCTAACAAATGAGCTCTGACTTGTTTAAAATGTTACCAAAAACAATTTGTTTAAAATAATATATATATTGTCACCCAAAAATTTGTATCATAAACCTTTAGTTAGTGTAAACAGTGGAGATGCTTCAAACTGGAGGTGAAACCTGATTGATTTTATGTAAGTCGGATATTTTAGCATTCAGCTATTGTAATCTCCAAGTGAGGAAGGAATTTTTTAGGTATATATATATTCATATATGCTTATCGGCTAGCGGGATGATCAATTCCGGAGAAGAACTTTGCATTTAAACGCTGGTGGCAGACGGTAATTCTACACTCAAGTACTTAGCCTACAGATATAGGGGGGAACATGAACAGGAATCGGCATTAAATAACCCACAAGGGTTAATATACCATAAAACCCTACAAACCAACCAACCTTTAGAAAGGTTATGCGTCCAACTATTCTCATTCCAGCTATGGGTGTATAAAAGAACAGGCTGGTATGGCAAACAATCTTAGAGAAAGAAAAGTCTGAATTAAGATTCGGCTTTAAAATCCTACTCTTTAGGAGGTGCCCGTGGTGTAATGGTTATCGTCGTAGGAATTGGACACGGCGACACGAGTTCAAATCCTCGACGAGACTGATTGCATTTCACATTACACTAATACCGTTGGTCCCAGCTATGGGTTAAATAGTACCACTACTGTTCTTCTAGGAGAATGGCTTTGGCATTATATAACCTACAAAGAGTTGATATGCCATTAAACAAAGAAACCAAACCAAACCTAATACCGTTGGGAAAAGTATGAATCCAATAATTCTCCCTCCAGCTATGGGTAAATAGTAGGACAGTCTGGGTTCTTCAGCCTTGGTGAGGCAAGTAGTCTAGGAGAAGGAAAACTCTGAATTGAAACCTGTTAAACTCCGCTTAAAAATTGACCTTGTGCCATATCCTGCCCGAGCGGTTGGGTAAATATGCTTAAAATCCTACTCTTATTGAGATAATGATAAATGTATATACGTACAAAGCTGAATTTGTACTTGAAAATGAGACGCTTAAAATTATGTGGGGTCATTGATATACCAACGAATCCCCAAATCACAGCCTAGAAAACTAGACCAAGTGTTAAGATCCTAGTCGGCTGGGGTTGTAGAATATAACGACAACATCTCTGCAAGAGGTTAAGATCCCTACCTCAACGAAGGCCTTTGATATAACACAAAATCAGCCAATGTACTCTCTGATCCGAAGTTATAGAACCTAATAGGGTCCTATCGATGGGTCGAATAGAACTACTCGACATTTAAACTGTGCGCAGACAAATAATTGAATTACCAGGAATAGAACTATTTGAGCATTTAACAGTGTGTAAACAAATGACTGATGTTTAATATAATTTGAGAACTTTTTTTTTTATCGCGGACTTTTTGTCCTCATCTTGGTAGTTTTTGTGTTGTTTCTTCTTTCACTAAGTTTCGGCGAAATTTCACCTTTGACCTTCTTCATGTGATTTTACCACGACCTCGTATAGGAATGCTGAGTCTCGTAACCGTATCCCCAGTAATTACTGCCTTCCATAATTGTTGTCTATTGCACCACGTTTTTGACCAAGTAAACCTCTGGCCGGCTTGGGTAGGATTTGAAACTGCTATCTTCTGACAATGCTCACCTGGAACCGTAGAGACTCAACGTCACCATCCGCTGCGCCAATTGATAGTAATACATAGCAATAATTGGAACCATTTAAATTCGTGCAAATGAATGAATAGTGTTTAATTGAATTATTAGTGTTAGATACTATTAATTGAAACTATTTATCTATGTAGAAACAATTGCAATACTTGTCTACAAAAAAGTTAGTTATAACTCGTTTAAAAATTAAATTACTTAAAAATTATTAGCAAATGTACAAACTAATAACTGATTTTCAATTAAATTGTTAACGTTTCATAGCAATATTTAAAACCATTTGATAGTGTATAAATGAATGAATAGTGTTGAATAAAATAAGGAGTGTTAAATTGCAATACTTGTAACCACTTCTCTGTTTGCAAACAAATGATTAATATTCAATGAAATTATTAGTGTTAGAAAGTAATTATTAAAACCATTCATCTACGTAGTAGGCTGGGCCATTGGGATAATGGTTAGAGTGTTTGCCAGTGCTCTGGGAAACCAAGGCTCGATCCCAGGTCGAATCATAGCAAAGACTTAAAAAATGGTACTTGATGACGCCTTGCTTAACACTCAGCATTATAAGGTGCAGATTAAGGGTAAAGTGGAGCAATCCAGGGAATGGATTATCGCCCTCCCCTACACCTCGGTGTAGTAGCTATTGAAAGGGGAGCCTTAGGGTCGCCCTCGACTAAAGGGAGACAACTTTACTTTTTACTTAACTATGTAAAAATAATAGCAATACTTGAGTGCAAACAAATTAGGTTTAACTCATTCAAAAATGAAATTACCAACTGAATATATTCACTTATAAATTATATATGGATATTCATTTAAATGTGTGCAAACGAATGACTGATACTAAATTGGTAATGTTACAATGAAATATTTAAAACCATTTAACTGTATACAAACAAATGACTAATAGTAAATAGAATTAATCGTATTTGATAAAAATACAAGAAATCATTTGTCTTTGTGAAAATAAACGAGCTCAAGCTCATTTAAAAATTTAATCTACAAAATGTGTTCATAAATCATGATTTGGTATTAGCAGGAGTACTGCAAGGAGACACACTAGCCCTATACCTCTTTATCATCTGTCTAGATTACGTGCTAAGAACATCGATTGATAAAATCAAAGAAAACGGTTTCGATCTGACAAAGAAAAGAAGCAGAAGGTACCCTGCAAAAACAATTACCGACGCCGACTACGCCGATGACATAGCGCTTCTGGCAAATGCACCCGCCCAAGCCGAAACCCTACTGCATAGTCTGGAACGAGCCGCCACAGGCATTGGCCTCCATATCAATGCATACAAAACGGAATACATGTGCTTTCATCAAACAGGTGACATTTCCACACTAAACGGTAGCTCTCTGAAACTAGTTGACAAGTTCGCCTACCTAGGAAGCAGTGTCTCAACAACCGAGACTGACGTCGACACGCGACTAACAAAGGCATGGACAGCTATCAATTGTCTATCGGTCATATGGAAGTCAGACCTGACCGATAAAATGAAACGCAGTTTCTTCCAAGCAGTTGTCCTGTCGATATTGCTATATGGATGCACTACATGGACGCTAACTAAATGGATTGAGAAAAAGCTTGATGGCAACTACAGAAGAATGCTGCGAGCAATATTGAACAAGTCCTGGAGGCAACACCCGACAAAGCAGCAGCTATACGGTCATCTACCACTCATCACGAAAACTATCAATGTTAGATGAACCAGACATGAAGGACACTGCTGGAGAAGCAGGGACGAGCTCATAAGTGATGTTCTCCTATTGACCCCCGCACATGGTCGAGCAAAAACCGGGCGACCAGTTCAAACCTACATACAGCAGCTCTATGAGGATACGCGATGTAGCCCTGAGGAACTGCCAGAAGCGATGAAAGATAGGGAGCAGTGGCGAGAGAGTGACAGGGGTATCCGTGCTGATAATGATGATGTTGGTATTACAAAACATACAAGTGTTAATATGCCGTAAACCCAACAAACCAACCAACCAACCTAGTGTTAATAAGCAAGAAAAAAGAACATGATAGATTTTGCCGTTCCAGCGGACCATACATAAATAAATGTGAATAACGGAAAAGCAGCAAATAAAAAAAAATCCTAAAAATTTAAAAAGAAGAAAAAAAAACTGTACGGATACTTCAAGTGAAAAGCTTAGGAAATTGCACTGGAGATGATCAAGACATGGCTTAGAAGGTAAAAACTGATGAGAAAAGATTAATCGATTTTGATTGTCGAAACATTTGGCTTGGTTTGATTTTAGGGCATATCAACCAGTGTAGTATTTTTCTAAAATGCCAAATCCATTTTATCCATATTTATTAGATATATATGATTAGAAACATAAGTCAACAATGTTAAATGGTTCCCCATTTTGCTATGTATCACAAACTATTCAATTAAACATCAGTCATTTCTTTACTCACAATTGCATCAAGAAACAGTTCTATTTCAAACAATTCAATTTAGCACGTCATTTTTTTGCACTCAGTTTAAATGTAAAACGTTTCTATTTGACCCATAGATAGGACCCAATCAGGTGAATATGGGAGCGATGGTTATGAAGGAGTACTCAGCATTCTCCTAAGGTCTAGCATTACTCAACCCTTACCATCAGATTATTTAATACTAGTTTGGAGGGGGTATTAATCCACTGTAGGGATGCAGTCGGTGTATTCTACAGCCCCAGTCGACTGGGCTGGAAGAATGAATAATGACACTAGAACCAATCACATCAAAGCCAAAATTGATAATTGGCAGATTATCACGTTATGTAGTGACAGATATTAATTAATTATCTCATAACGAGTAAATGCAGCAAACTAACACAAAAGAATTCAAAAATAGACATGGCTGGGTGGGAAAGGTGATCAACAGAGAATTGTGCAAATGATTAAAATTTCATCATCCTGATAAATCGTATATTCAAAAGCCTGAATTCCAGACAATATCCCAGACAGAATACCAGAAATCGTGTTAATTAAGCATACAAAAAAAAGTTGTCATCGAGTGAATTTTGTCGTTGTAGCCGATCAGAGAATTAAAATAAAGGCAAACGAATGACTCTGAATGAAAATCGATGTTTTTGACTAAACATTTCATTCGATAAAGAATAACTTGCTCGTTTAAGAATATTTTCAAATCTAAAATTAACATTTCTCGCTTTCTTTTTTTATTTTTATTTCGGTAGAGCAGAATCTTCTATGATTCGTTGATAAATTTTTCCGGCATGTCAACCCATCAAGGGTTTTTAATACTTAGATGTTAGGAAAGCTCGTTCATCATGCTTTCTAACTTATATTTTTTACGTGTTTTTTTGTTTTTTTTCTTGCACTAAACAATATGATGGTGCGGCTCCATCTCTGGATCTTTCAGGAATGTGGAGTTGCTCTTCATTGCCATTGCTCCCAGGTCAACTCTGGTCCGGAGTGGTAGCACCTAATAGTATTCTATCTATGGGTCAAAAAGAACAATTTGACCTTTAAACCGAGCGCAAACAAATGACTTATTCGAAATTGAATTGTTTAAAATTGGACTTTTTGGTCATTTAACTTTGTGTAAACAAATGAGTGATGTTTAATTGAATTGTGCGTGATACGTAATGTATGTGCTATAATCAAACAGGCGACATCTCCACATTAGACGGAACCCGTCTGAAACTAGTAGACAAATTCACCTACCTAGGAAGCAGTATCTCATCAACCGAAAAAGACATCGACACACAGCTAACGAAGGCATGGACAGCTATGGATAAGCGCTCGATCATATGGAAATCAGACCTGACCGATAAGATGAACGCAGTTTCTTCCAGGCAGCAATCGTATCGATACTGCTATATGGATGCACTACTTGGACGCAAACTAAATGGCTGGAGAAGAAACTAAACGGCAATTACACAAGAATGTTGCGAGCAATATTAAACAAGTCCTGGCGGCAACACCCCACAAGGCACCTGCCTCCCATCCCGAAAACTATCCTAGTTAGACGAACCAAACATCCGGGACACTGCTGGAGAAGCAGGGACGAGCTCATAAGTGATGTACTCCTATGGACCCCAGCATTTGGTCAAGCAAAAGCAAGAGGACCAGCTCGAACGTACATACAGCAGCTATGTAAGGATACGGGATGTAGCCCCGAAGACCTACCAGAGGCGATGAATGATAGGGAGAAGTGGCGAGAGAGGGTCAGGTATATCCGTGCTTGCGGCACGACATGATGATGATGATGATATGAGTGATACAAAAGAATTTTAGTTAACTTTGTTGACTTACGTTTACAAAACGTATATATCTAATATACATGTAAAAACTGGATTTATCATTAAATAATCCATAATGTTTGATATGCCATAAAACAAAACCAAATTATTCTAAGATACTAAAAAGGCATACACAAATATACATATATACACTGGCATACACATATGTGAGAGGATGATGAAACGTTTTTGGCCAACAAAGAAAGGAATTTTTTTGAACGGTTAACATCTTAAGTCAAAATTATGATATATACACATACCAAACCCCTCCTCACGAACAGGATGTGATATGAAGTTATTTTTTAACCGGCGTTAAACAGGTTTTCTTTTTTCGTAGACCGTTTGCCATAGCAAGATTAAAGAATCCAGTCTGTCCTTATACTTACTCATAGCTAGTGGGGATAATAATTGTACAGTTATATAATAATAAATATTCCTATCCAATCATTTGCACGCACTTGTATGGTTTCAAGGTTTGGTTTGGTTTGGTTTGGTTTGGTTTCTTTTTTTTAAAGGCATCTCAACCTTTTTGTAGGTATGTAATGCCAAAGCTATCCTTGTTGAAGAAAATTAGTGATACTATTTAACCCATAGCTAGGGAATGAGTGGGGTTCAGGCCTTTTTCAAGGGCATTAGTCCGAAAGTGAGCGTAAGAGAGTGACTGGAGATCGAAATCGCTTATCACGATGTGGCAGTCCATCACATTAACCACTACACCTCATGGACTCTTTCCCTGAATAGCTTCAAATAATTATTTCTGTTCAATAACAGTCTTTTGTTTGCACACAATTATATGGCATCGAGTAACAAATAAATACCTCGAGCTTCAAGTAACTATTCTAAATAAAAACTATTATATAGTAGCAAGTATTCGTATCAAATACAAATAATTTTTAAACAGATTTATCAAGCCCATAGCTGGGACATAATTAAATACTCCCAATCTGGGTTTTAATGGACCTAAGAATAATTGCAGTGATGGACTACTACAGGCTCCCCACCGTTTTAGTCACATCTGATGCGATTTATTTTCATACACAGGGTACCTCTTTTTTCTTTGGGGGAGGTATCGATATTCAGGCGACACAGTCAGCATATTTAAAGCCTCGCCGATCGGCCTGTATTATAAAAGAGAATAGTTCTCTATTTGATTGATTAAGAAAATCACTCTGAATATTCCTTCTTATCGGTTTGAAGATGTGTCACCCATAAGAAAACGTGTTCGGGTTTTGTAAGAAAGTGAGTCGCGATTTTATTTTGTCACCGGTATCATGGGACAAGTCTTCACCTCATCGACTTTTTCTTCGAGATCTTTCGGGGCGCCCACAATATGGCAAGCGGTTCTGCACATAGAAAGTGAACTGGCATTGAAATGCAAGTAATCTTTCTGACCACTCATTTCTATTTTATCGAGTTTTCAAGATAATTTGATTAAATGATTTTTAATGGATGTAAGTAAAAGTTGGCGACCGTAATCGAGGCGACAAGAAGGCTCCCTTTTCAATACCTACAGCACCGAGATGTAGAGGAAAGTGCTACTCCTTTTCCTGGATTGTTCCACTTTACCCTTGATACGTACCTTATATTGCTGAGTGTTAAGCAAGGAGATATCAAGAACAATTTTTCGAGTCTTTGGTATGACACGACCAGGGATTGAACCCAGGTCTCCCGGACCATTGGCAAACACTCTACCTATTAATGGGTCTGGGAGTAATGTCAATGGATATGTACTCCACATTTCCAAAAGCTACAGTGTTGGAGCCTAACCGATAGTTTTATATCCATCACACTTGTTTGGGAAGCGGGGTCTTACCACTCTGCAGAGATACAGTCAGCGTATTCTACAGCTCATGCAACTAGGCTGTTATTTTTTGATACACTGTTATACGATATTAAGTATTCCTATTTGAGGCAAATAATTTGCATAATGTTGTATGGTTGCAGGTATTACTATCTAATGCTAATAATTTGCAAACCGATCAATTTAACCAAGAGATGGAAGCTTAACAGGTGAAACTATATATGGTCAAAGTGGATCGGGGAGTAATGGCAGGAATGTATACTTCTCTCTCCCCTGAGGTTTTCTAGAGTAGGCCAATTCAAGTAGGAACTATAAAATAGGCCCAGTTTGAAGTGAAAGGAATCTCTGGGTTTATGTTAATTAGAATGGGATTATGCAAATTTGCACAAATTTTACGCTCATTTACTGTATGGAATTTTAAAGAATGTTTTCTGTACCCGTCTCTTGTAAACAGTTAAAAATGTGTAACACTAAATGCTCTAAGTAAGAGTTTGTTTATTTATTTGTTTGGGTTTAAGGCATATCAATCTTTGTTGGTTATTTAATGCCGAATCTATTTTTATGCAAATAAACTGTTCTATTTCAAACAATTCACTTGGGCATAGGCAGACAGTTTCATCGTCAAAAACATTTCTTTTTCAAGCAATTCACTTTAATCAAACAGTTTTGATTTTAAAAATTCAGTTTAGCATAAGTATAGTTTTTGTTAAAACAGTTCTATTTCAATCAATTCCATTCAGCGGAAGTACAGTTTCAATGTCAAAAACAGTTCTAATTCAAACAATTCAGTTTAGTATACAAAAACGGTTCCATTTCAAACAATTAGGTTGAGCACAAGTACACAGTTTCAATGTCAAAACAGTTCTAAATCAAGCAATTCAGTTTAGCATAAGTACGCAGTTTAGTTCTATTTGATCCATAGATAGGGAGGGCCCTATCAGGTGCTACCACTCCAGGCCAGAGTTGACCTGGAAACGATGGCAATGAAGCAGTTCTCTGCATTCCCAAAGCTCCAGCATTACTGGAACCTCACCATCAGATTGTTTAGTATCATATCCAGGACACTCTTTTGGGGTGGGGTTTACACTTCTGCTGAGGCGCAGTCTGTGTATCCTACAGCCTAATAAATAAGAGAGGAATTTGTTGGTTGGTATTTCAAGGTATATCAACTTTTGTGTGTTATTTAATACCAAATCCTGTTTTTAAATGTCTCTCATTTGTAAGTTACTAGTTTCTTGGTTTTATTCTTTTGAAACGAGTTGTTAGAGCTCATTTGTTTGCACACAGTTAAATGGTTGTAAGTATTCCTATTAATCACTTATAATATTAAATCATTTGTCTGTACACAGTTAAATGGTTTCAGGTATTGTTGTCAAACACTTATAATTCTATTCAATGTTAATAATTTGTTTGTTCAAATGTAAGTAAAGTAAAGTTGGCGACCATAGTCGAGGGTAACCCGAAGGCTCCCTTTTCGATAGCTACTACACCAAGGTGTAGGGGAGGGCGCTACTCCTTCCCTGGATTGCTCTACTTTACCCTTGATCCGTACCTTATAATGCTGAGTGTTAAGCAAGGAGGCATCAAGTACCATTTTTTGAGTCTTTGGTATGACTCGACCTGGGACTGAACCCAGGTCTCCCGGGCCATTGGCGAACACTCTAACCACTAGACCAATGTCAAATCGTTTAAAGTACTGCTAATGTTGTATACTACGCGTATGTATATGCAAACCACACAATACGGTAAGTAGTTCTGTACACAGGCGACTCCGTTGTTCAGATTGAACCGTTTATTAATTTCTGACTTCATTTCTTCGACACGAGAAGAGAGAGAGAGACAATTCTTAAAAGTCTTTCGTATCAGACTATACAAACAACATCTTTCAATGGCCGAAATCCAAGTCTATGCCCCAATGGCAGGAACGCAACTATCCTCTTCCATGGTCCAACCTCAAAATCCCAACTGCCTGGTCGGACACCAACTTCTCAACACTATGGTCGGAACTCGTCTTTTCAACATAATTGTCTAACCCAACTTCTCAACATTATGGTCGGACCCCAACTTCAACTGTCTGCCATTGAAGCAGACAACCCAACTGTCTGCCTACATGGCCCAAAGTCAACTCCCAACTGACTCTTTTTCAAAATCTTCAAATTCTCAGGACCATCTCTCCGAGCATGACGTCATCCACACTCCAGCCGCATTTCCTATCTGGGGTTTATTATGACAATTATGATTGTCATATCCTTTGCACGCGAGCGTAAAACTGTACCTAATGTCTGTCTACCTGAACTAAGAGCCGAATAGTTCAAAGCCCAACCAAACTGAATTATAAAATATAACTAATGAAAAATGATTAAAATAAAAAAAATCATTCCTTAATTATATAACACTATGGGAAATATTTATCGCCAGTAAATTGGAGCTGCAGAATATACTGACTAATTCTCTGCAGAGGGGTTGGACTCCTTCCAACGAGTGTCCAGATTATGACACTAAACAATCTGATTGTGAGGCTTCAGTAATACTGGAGCTTTGAGCAATGCGGGGTACCCCTTCATTGCCGTCATTCTAGGGTCCACTCTGGTATGGAGTGGTAGCACTTGATATGGTCCGATCTATGAGTCAAATAGAACTAAACTGTGTAGTTATACTAAACTTAATTGTTTGAAATTAACATTTAACTGTCTGTTTAAACTGCGTACTTATGCTTAACTAAATTGTTTGAAATGAAACTGTTTTTGACATTGGAACTGTATTTTTATGTTGAACTGAACCGTTTGAAATAGAAATGTTTTGACATTGAACTGTTTGTAAAAAAAACAACCTGTTTTTATACTAAACTGAATTGTTTGAAACTTTTAATAAAATGACTTAGTTCGGGGTTAAATGACTTGAAAAGGATTGATATACCGCCAACCAACCAACCAACTATAAATATTTCTATTTATTATTAATCATTTCTAGCATTGCTATTTGATACTAATGATTCCATTTAATATTATCTGAATTACGCACAGCATTGTAAGGTATAGATCAAAAGTCAGTGGAACAATCCAGGGAAAAGGGAAGTGTCCTCCCCTACACCTCGGTAAAATAGCTATTGAAAAGGAAACCTTCAGGTCCCCCTCAACTGCGGTGAGCAAACGTACATAAATATATATATGCACATTGTGTGTGTATGCGTATATATATATGTATATATAGCGTGTGTATGCGTGTATGTATATATTTATTGTGTAAGTATGCATGCATGTATATATATATATATATATATAGCGTGAGTGTGTGTGTGTGTGTGTGTGTGTGTGTGTATATATATATATATATATATATATATAAAATTAACTTAAATCGCGAGTCAGAATTCTCCTACTAAAGTTTCACCTTAACGGATCATCAGGGAGTCAGTATGAGACTCCCTGATGATCCGTTAAAGTGAAACTTTAGTAGGAGAATTCTGACTCGCGATTTAAGTTAATTTTGTAATTGGCTCCACTCGTGTTTAGCACTCTTGTAATTGTGGCATTGCAGCATTGATAGTGGGTTTTAGTTTTCTTTTGACCAACTGACTGCATATCTCTTGATTTTTTTTTTCAACTGGTGTGACGAGGTTGGCCGTTTCTTTCTTTTTTTCCCATGACATTTTTTCATTTTCCCCCGGGCGGTGATTCGAGATATTTTTATCTCTTGTTTCTTTTTTTGTTTTGGCAACCGTGAATGCTGGTAGATAGTAGATTAGTATATATATATATATATATATATATATATATATATATATATATATATATATATATATGTCTGTTTCATATATTGATATTTGACATTAATAATTCTATCAAGTATTTTTATGAAATATAAATAATTTTCACACTGCTGTTTGATTTCAAATACATATAAAATTCTTAGTAAATGATTGGACCGTTCATTTTGATAGATAGATGGGCCCTAAACAATTATTACCATTCCGAGTGGGAGTGGCTCTAAGAGCAATTGTGATAAAGGAGTACTGCACATTCCCCTAAAGCTCCAGGATTGCACCCTCACCATCAGAGGCAGTTAAGCGTCATACCAAGAACATTCACCATGAAGGTGGTCTTATTTCTCGGCTGAGGTGTTATCAGTGTATTCTTTAGCCGACAGAGTTGGTGGGAGAAAGGAACGGTTTATGACGCTACACAGATCTGCAAGGAAACCTTTATTATATCAACCGCTTCACAATTAGATACTTGCCAAGAGAATTTATGCGAATTGTTTTTTTAGGCAATGCTTAAACATGGCAGTCAGACATTTCCTAACAAGCAAAATAGACATACACCAATATCCATAAAATAATGATTTCGTGATTTTGTCGTTTTCAGTGGCATATCAACCTTCGTTGTTTATTTAATGCCAAAAAAAAAAAAAAAAAAAAAAACACCATATTTGCGACGGGAATCCTTAAATATGTAAATAAGTCAGTTGGTTGTCAAGGGCGACCCGAAAGCTCCTTATTTTAATAGCTATTACACCAAGTTATAGAGGAGGGCGTTACTTCTTTCCCTAGATAGATCCACTTAACCTTGATCCGTACCTTTTAATGTTAAGTGTTAAGCAGGATGTATTAAGTACTATCTTTGAGTGTTTGGTATGATTCGATGTAGGATTGAACCCTGGTGTCCGGGACAATTGGCAAACACTCTAACTATTACTCACAAATAATTAGCTGAGAACTAAAACCCCATCCATAAAAATGGGTCATTCTGGGCATAAAACTAAACTAAATCTTATAATGAGGTGATAGCGCCGTAGATTTGGGGAGTGAGGTGTCCGACTTCATTGTCATTACTGTCAAGTCATGACTGAGCCAGAGTTGCTTAAGGTCACAGCAATATCTCAAATAGATCCGTTTGAAAATTATGAATATTCGATAGGAATATTTGAAACCATTCGACTATATGCAAATTATTTATATTAGATAGGTATACTTGATACCATATAAGTGGATGCAAATTATTTGTATTAGATAGGAATAATTGATACTATATAACTATATGTAAATTGTTTGTACTAAGAATAGTTACTAGAAGCCATATTTTTAATTAGGATGATTATTATCAATCAACTTCAACCATGTAGGATGATTGGTTGTTCTGTTTTACGACGTATCGACCCTTTTCTGGTCATTTCAAACAATTCAGTTTAGTGTAAGATTAGTTTTTTTGTTTATACACTGTCAAAACCGTCCAGTTAAATGTCAAAACAGTTCTATCTCAAGGAATTCAGTTTAGCTTAAGTACACAGCTTAACTCATTATGACTCATAGTTAGGACCCTGACAGGTGTTACCACTCCGAGCCAAAGTGGACCTGGAAGCAATGGCAATGAAGGGGTACTCCACATTTCCCAATGCTCCAGCGTTACAAGAACCCCACCATCAGATTGTTTAGTTTTATATTCAGGACATTCATTAGGTGGGGTTTTACCCCTCTGCAGAGAAGCAGTCGACGTATTCTACAGTTCCAGCCGATTGGGCCAATAAACAATGAAGCTATGTGCAAATAAATCATAAATATTAAGTTAGCATAGTCACTTCAAACAATTTAATTGTGTACAAGTTATTAGTATTTGATAGGGATACTTCAAACCACGAAACCAAGTGCAAAAATCTGTTCAGAAAAAGTTGCACGGAACAATTTAAATATAAATATTCAATGTACGCGATTATCTAAATATAACGCATAAAATAATCCCAGACGGTTTTGAATGCCATTAAAAGCAATCAACCTGTCGTATTCAGTTGTTGGTTGCTTGGTGTAAGCTTCGATATTAAATACTGTGTACTATTCTTTGGTGTCATGTTCAATGTGACACGATGTGCAGTGAGGATAAAAACGTTCCTCTGAGGAGAGCGAACACATCTTGCTTCTAAGATATCCTGTGGATAAAAAGAGCGAGTTTTTTTTTTTTTTTACTTCTATACTGCTTTGTTAACGCCGTCATGCGGTTATAAAGAGAAATCCTTTGACAGACAAGGAAGTCAATCCGACAGAATACATGAATGTCAACGATATTCGTTGACATTCATGTATCTTAGTGCTTTTTATGAACGATCTTAAATCAATCTTAATTCACTGTCATTGCCAGAGGGTGAACCACCAAGGCGTATTTGTTAACGTTCAGGACTAGTAATTGAGTTCGAGATCAAGTTAGGCTATTAAGTTTATTCTCGACCTAATAATTTTTGTTGGTTGGTTGGTTTATTGGGTTTTATGGCATATCAACCTTTGTAGGTTATTTAACGCCAAATCCGTTTTTATGCAAATAATCTGTTCTTTTTAAAACAATTCAGTTTAGCATAAGGACACAGTTTAATGGTTAAAAACATTTCTATTTCGAACTAATAAAGCAGTTATATGTAACAATTCAGTTAAGTGTAAATACAGTTTGAATGTCGAAAAACAGTTCTATTTCAAACAATTCACTTAAACATAAGTACGCAGTTTAAACATAAGTACAGTTTACTTGTCAAAAACATTTCTATTTCAAACTATTCAGTTTATTCAAGCAATTCAGTTTAGCATAAGTATGCTGTTAGTTCTATTTAACCCATAGATAGGACACTATCAGGTGCTACCACATCGGGCCAGAGGGGACCTAGGAGCACTGGCAATAAAGGGGTACTCTGAATTCCCCAAAGCTCCTGCACTGCTGGAACCTCACCCTCAGATTGTTTAGTGTCATATCCAGGACACTCGTTAGGGGGGTCTTACCCCTCTGCAGAGGTACAGTCAGTGTATTCTACAGCCCCAGCCGACTGGGCAATTGGGAAGATTAGCTATAGGTTAAATAGCACCATGACTGTTATTTTATTATATTTTAGAATTATAATAAACGACTAAATCATAAAGTAAGATTAATTCTGATTCTAAAAAATAAACAACAAAATAAGAAGATAGACACAAAACAGAAAATTTACTCAATATGGCCGCCATTTTTTATTTCAATTATTGTATCAACACACCTTCGAAACGATTTGCATGCCTTCAAAATAAATTCTTCAGAGATTTTATTCCATTCCTCCTCAATAGGAGTCTTAAGTAAACCGATATTTGGATGGCAAGTTGCATTTGTTTTATTTTCTAAAACACCCCATATAGCATAATCAAAGGGGTTAAGGTCTGGGCTTAGATATTTTTTAATTTCTGTCCTCACAGTTTTCTCATGGACATTCAATTTATTAGCGTACTTATTTATTGATGTTGTGGATTCCTTCTTAATCGTTGTAGCGAGACCTGTTAAAACGCTTTCTTTTCGATTTTTATTCAATCCTCTACCCACCCTTTTCCTTAAAAACATGTTTTTCTGCAAAAATGTTTCTTTGCTTTGTATACGGTAGACAAAGGAACTTTAACTTGGTTTCGGCGTTAAGCAAATCATAGATTCTTTATCGTTTTTTTTCTTCTCATTCATATTGGACTGAATTTTAAATTCTAAAAAAGTGCTTGAATAATTGACCAATTCATGAAAATTTAGATTTATTGGCTTTATTTTTTCAAAAAAAAAAGTTTTTAAAATTATTCCATATTTTCCTTCAGCAACCTGTAATAGTTTTACTGGAGTTTGAAATCGTATATTGCGATGTCGCATTCCTGCTCGTTAACCACTACATCTCAGGAACCCCTTCCTTTTCCATTAGTTTTAAATGTTGGAATTTTAAAAGATTGGAAAAAAAATAATACAGATTAACGATTTTCCTCATTAACTTTCATGATTCTGGGTGGTTCTGCCAAAAGTAAATAAATAGATAGATAAATTGATAAAATTTTAAAAAAGACAATAATTAGAAATCTAACAATTAGCAAATATTCAATGAATAAATGACTTTGTGAAGCTCACATTATCACGAATTATGACGATGTCACGGAAATCACGTTTCCGCAGAAACTTAATTAAAACAACATAAATTCAGCATTAAATAAGATATTTGTAAAATAAAAATAAGAAACTATCATTTTCATACGTATTATTCTCGAAGCAATTTCTTACACAAATGTCATGATATGATATGAAAACTTCCTTAAAACTTGTTCACTCTATGGTTTCATGGTTAGCATAGTTGCCTTCCAAGCCGTTGATCCAGTTTTCAACTCCTGACCGACGCAGGTGTGACCCGTGTGAGCTGATGATGACGTAATGGTTATCGTCGTAAGAAATCGAACCGGTGATTCAAGCTGAAACCATGAACTAGGCTGTTTGTATTCCACATAGCAGGATTACCCTTTGGAACAGTTTGACTATTTATTGGTATATAGTTGGCCAGACTAGGCTTTTTAACCTCGAGATGGCGACCAGTTTAAGAGAAGGAAAACTCTGAATTCAAACCAGTCTTGGACTCGGTTCTGCTGGCTATTTACAGTCCAATACACTCCATCTGAGAGATATTCTGCGTATTGTTTAAGTTTGGTTGGTTGTTCGGGTGTTATGGCATATCAACCTTTGTAGGTTATTTAATACCAAATCCATTTTTAAACAAATAATCAGTTCTATTTCAAACAATTCAGTTTAGCATTAGTGCAGAGTTTGATTGTTAAAAAACATTTCTATTTCTGTTTAGTCAAACAGATCTAATTCAACCAATTCAGTTTAGTATCAGTATAGATTTTATTTACACACAGTTAAATGTCAAAACAGTTCTATATTAAACAATTCAGTTTACCGTAAGTACAGTTTCAATGTCAAAAACGGTTCCATTTCAAACAATTCAGCTTAGCATAGGTACGCAGTTTAATAGTCAAAAACATTTCTCTTTCAAGCTATTCAGTTTAGTCCTACTGTTCTATTTCAAACAATTCAGTCTAACATAAGAATTTAGCTTAATTCTATTTAACCCATAGATAGGGCCCTGTCCGGTGCTACCACTCCGGGACAGAGTGGACCTGGGAGCAATGACAATGAAGAGGTGCCCCGCATTCCATAAAGCCCCAGCATCACTGGAACCTCATCATAAGATTGTTTAATGTCATTATCAGGACACTCGTAGGTGGGGGTCTAACCCTCAACAGAGGTGCAGTCGGTGTATTCTACAGCCCCAGCCGACTGGGCAAGTGTTGTTTAGGCTAATTGTAAGGAGTTTGTCTTTATTTTTAACGCATTCTAAAGAACATGCAAGAATAAAATTTTCTACAAACAACGTATGATTGCACCTGCAAAACCTTGTTGTCATCAAACGCCAACCATATGTGATACCATATATATATATATATATATATATATATATAAGAAGACTCACGATCATTGTTCATGATCATGTGTTATCGCAATGAATAACATGACTGTATCGGTTAGATACTTTTTTTTTTTTGTCTTTTGTCATTTTGTAACCCACGTTCTATAGGAGAGTAAAAAGGATATATTAGATAAAAACAGTTCGTAAGTTCGCTGAAGGGGACTCCTGGATTGAAGATCTTTCTCTGCATCTAAATCTAAAAAGACTGTATTCTCTCAGAGTGGAACAAAAAAATATCTTGGCGACTGCGTAAACAAGTGCCACCGAGAGCTTTAGTCACCGGACAGGGTATTATTTTTGTCTCTTGTAAAGTTGTGCAACTCATTTTTAAGGGAAAATCATATTATTTAATATTTAAACATCTGTAGACCTGATCTAAGAACGCTTCATGAGTAATATTCTTGCACGTGTTATTTGCATTGAAGTGTTTGTCATCGTATGTAAGATACTTTTAAGGGAAAATCATGCAGTGATACAGTAAAAGTAAAGTTGTCTCCCTTTAGTCGAGGGTGACCAAAGGCTCTCTTTTCAATAGCTTCTACACCGAGGTGTAGGGGAGGACACTACTCCTTTCCAAGGATTGCTCCTTTACTATTGATACATAGCGTATATTGCTGAGTGTTAAGCAAGGAGGTATCAAGTACCATTTTTAAGGTCTTTGGTATGACGCCACCTGGGATTGAACCCAGGTCTCCCGGACCATTAGGCGAACACTCTTCTAACTTGGCGAATGAGCCGTTCTAATAAATGATATAATTATACAAATTTTCTAAGATTGATATTATCAATATATAATGAGATAAGATTAAATTTTGTCTAAAATGATTCATTTGTGTTCTTTCATGTCTTGTGATTGTTATATTTTTCACGCTTTAATTTACAAGGAAAACCTAGTTCCGTTAGAGTTTTTGGAACCAATTGATAACAAAAGGCCCGATATATATATATATATATATATAAAGGGGGGGAACCTCCACCATCATACGATGAGATATGAATAAAATAAGCATAGTAGTAACATATTAATTTTAAAAAACCGTAAGAATGCTGAAATATTTAGGGGTACTAGCGGGACTTAACCCATGAAAATAAGAAAAATATTAAAAAAAAAAACCAAAAGATAAAGAGACAACAATCTGTTTACAAGCTAAAAAGGTACTAAATTCCACTGTTACAACAAAACGACACCTGCTGGCCTTGGGGAGAACCGAAGAATGGGGCACCGATTTTTCTAGTTCCTTAACATCTTCATTGCCTTTCTCACTTTCTTTACTCGCCTGGGCTTTGTATATATATATATAGGATATCATTTAATCCAGTAAATCCAAAGTAGGGAATAATTCCAATCTGAGTCGATAAAATATTAAAAAATATCAAATTCAAATAATCCTGATCAACATCTCAATGTAAATGAAATCCACAGAGCAAATAATTTTCTCTTAAAAAACAAACAAACAATGTGACCGATTGTTGGTTTTTTTGAAGAGAAGAAAAATATATGTACTATAAACCATATTTGCTGATCTCATACCTAAAACAAGCGAATATTGTTATCTGACAAGGTGAAGATAATGTTTCTTCGTCGAAATAAATTCATAATGACTCTTTAACCGTGGTTGAGGTTTCTTCCCGTTACATTGTATATACTACCCATCACGAAAACTAACAAAATTAGACGAACCATGCATGCGGAATAATGATGGAGAAGTAGGGAAGAGCTCATAAGTGATGTATTCTTATGGACCCCTTCACATAGCCGAGCAAAGGCAGGGCGACCAGCTCGAACATACTGCATCTCTGTGTAGATACGTGATGCAGCCCTGAGAACCTGCCGAATATATATATATATATATATATATATATATATATATATATATATATATGTGTGTGTGTGCATGTGTGTGTGTTTAAAAGAAGTCGCAAGTATTTTGTTCGTGATCAAGTGTCATCGCAATTAATAGAATAACTGTATCGGTTAGACTTTTTGTTGTCTCTTGTCATTTTGTAACACACGTTCTTTCCGTCTGGTGAGTAAAGAGAATATATTGAAAAAACCAGAACGAAAGTTCGCTACATGAGACTTCTGGATTGAAGAGCTTTCTTGGTATCGTCGTCCAGGTAAATCTAATGAGGGAGAATTGAAAGACTCTATTTTCTCAGAGTGGAACAAAAATATCTTGATAACTGTGTAAACGTCGCGAGAACAATTTTATGGAGAGGAAAATACTGATTTGAAATAACCCGTGTTGGAAGAGTGAACTTATTGCAAACTGCTGAATAATCATATTTTTGGTTATAGAGTTTCTATGCCATAGATGCTTTGGTAATAAATGATATCTGATAATGTATTTATTTTATGATATCTTTATTGAAATAATTGAATACTAGTATATTTGTTTTAGAAGAATACAATCTTTTTATGAACAAATAATGGCAATGACGAATATAGGGCCGATGCTAAGAATAAAAGAGAAAAAGAGTGCAATAAAGAGAGAGAAATTGAGCGTAAGAAAGAGAAATGAAGAATAAGAAATAGAAAAGGAAGGTAAGAAAGAAAAAGAAAAGGGGAGAAAGAAATTAAAAAAGGGAGTATAGACAGACAGGGCAAAGAAGTGTAAGAAAGATTTAAAAAAAAGAAGAGATAAAGAAAAAGAAAGTAAGAAAGAGAAAAGTAGAGTAAAAAAGAAAAAGAGATAAAAGGTAGCGAAAAAGAGTGTAAGAAAAAGAAAAGAATCGTAAGCAGGAGAAAAGAAGAGAATGAAGGAGAAAAAAAGAGTACGAAGGAGAAAAGGAGAGTAAAAAAGGAAAATGGGAAGGAGAGAAAAAAGAAGAGTAAGAAGGAGAAAAGATTACAAAACATAGAGAAAAAGAAATTTAAAAAAAGGGAGAAAAGGAGAGTAAGTAGGAGAAAAGGAGAGTGAGGAGGAGAAAAGGAGAGTAAAATAGTTAAGGAGTTTAAGAAAGAAAAAGAGAGAAAGAAAGAAAAAATGGGAGTAAGAAAAGATGATAAAGAAAGAAAAAAAGAAGAGTAAGAATGAGCAATGGGGTGTAATGGAAAAAAGAAGTTAAAGAAAGAAAAAAGAGAGTTAGAAAGGAAAAGGAGAGTTTAAAACAGAAGAGGAAAATAAGAGAGAGAAAAGGAGAGTTAGAAAGATGAAGAAAAAAAGAGTAAAAATGCGAAAAAAATAAGAAAGAGAAAAGGAGAGTAAGAAGGAGAAAAGGAGAGTAAGAAAGAGAAAAAGGAGAGCAAGAAAGAGAAAGCAGAGTAAGAAGGAGAAAAGGAGAGTAAGAAAGAGAAAAGCAGGCTACGAATGAGAAAAGGAGAGTAAGAAAGAGAAAAGGAGAGAAAGAAAGACAAAAGGAGAGTAAGAAAAAGAAAGCAGAGTAAGAAGGATATTAGGAGAGTAAGAAAGAGAAAGCAGAGTATGAAGGAGGAAAGGAGAGTAAGAGAGAGAAAAGGAGAGTAAGTAAGAGAAAAGCAGGTTAATAAAAAGAAAAGGAGAGTAAGAAAAAGAAAGCAGAGTAAGAAGGATATTAGGAGAGTAAGAAAGAGAAAGCAGAGTATGAAGGAGAAAAGGAGAGTAAGAGAGAGAAAAGGAGAGTAAGTAAGAGAAAAGAAGGCCAAGATAGAAAAAAGAAAAGTAAAAAAGACAAAGAAAATGAGAGAAAGAAATAGGTGAAAAATATGTAATACTGAAGATGCATTGAAAATGAATTGACCCATGAAACATTGGGAAAATATATCGTATGGCGAAAGAAATGATAATAATAATATTTTTTCCCGTTATGCAAATTTTTCACACCAGCTGGAAGGAGGTAAAAAAATGGAGGGATTCCCCTTGAGGCCAGAGGAACTCTCCAGTGCCGAGGCACACCCGGCAGAAGCGGCCAGAGGAGAAACGGCCAGCCAAATGTGACCCACAACTTATTTGGAGACAAAATCATTCCAAAATATCTCAAGATAGATGCAACCCGTTATTATGTTGATGATTATTATATATATAGGGTATCTCAATATATATATATACATACACACATATATACATATACATACATATATATATATACATACACACATACATATTTATATATTGTATATATACACATACATACATATATATACACATACATACATACATATATATATATAAATACACATACATATATATATGCATATGTATATATATATATACACATACATATATATATATACATATACATATATATATATATACACACACACATATATATATATACACATACATACATATATATTTATATATACACACACACACATATATATATATATATATATATATATATATATATATGTGACTACTAATAACTCTACTAATGATTATGTGATCTTTTTTGTTTCTGATTTGAAAATAACATATAATAACAACTGTTAATTCTCGATCATAATGCCTTGGACAACAGAAGAAAAATATTTTGCATCTCAACTTATTTGAAGACAAAATCATTCAAAACTGTGCAAGCAAAATTTCGCAAGAAGTTTAACTTTAACAACTATTCCCAGAAAAGTCAAATTTATCGTTGGGTGCACAAACAAGCTATAGAGTCCGTAAACAACCCCAATAAAAAGCCAGAAAACCCCAGATCTGGTAGGAAGTTGATTGCAAGGTGTCCTGACAATGTAGATGCAGAGAGAGATTCTGTGGGAGAGAGTTTGAAAAAGTTCCTCCGAAGACGTTCACAAGAACTTGGTCTTTCAGGCGTGTCATTGCCAAGAATCTTAAAGAAGGATCTTTTCCTGTACTCATAGAGAATCTAATCAAGCGTAAACTCACACCAGCTGCTATGGAGTTTCTTGTCTCATTAATAAATCTTAACCATATAAATAGGTTGCATCTGTTTTGAGACACCTTGTATAAGCTATGATAACGAGACTAACCACTCCTGATTGATCACGTACAAATACTAACATAGAGAACCTGGTAGTGTAACGATTATCGTAGGAAATGAACCCGGTGACCAGAGATCAAATCTTAGACGAGCATTTTTGCATTTCGCATTGCATGAATAACCATGAGAAAGGTATGTATCAAACTATTTACCCCCCAGCTAAGGGTAAATAGTAGGGCAGATAAGGTATGGCAACCTGTCTAGGTTTGGTTTGCTTTGGTTTTATGGCATATCGACCATTGAAGGTTATTTAATGCCAAATCCATTTTATACATATAAACAGTTTTATTCAAACAATTCAGTTTAGCAAAACTACACAGTTTAGTTATATTCAACCCATCGATAGGACCCTATAAAGTGCTACCACTGAGGGCCAGAGTGGACCTGGCATCGATAGCAATAAAAGAGTACTTCGCATTCCCCAAGGTCCCTGCTTCTTCTGGAGCCACAATATCAGATTGTTTCGTGTCGTAACCGGGATACTCGTTAGGGGAGTCTCACCCCTCAGCAGAGATGTAGTCGGTGTATTCTGCAGCCTCAGCCGATTTGGCAAAACCTGTCTAGCAGCAGAAAAATCTCTGAATTCAAACCTGTAAAACTCCGCTAATAAATTTACCTTTTGTCGCATCCTGCGGAGCGGTTGGATAAAAGCAGGGACATACTCGGGTAGACACACATAAAAAGACATTTTTTCCCGTTCCTCATTCGTTGGCCCTCTTCCCTCTTTCAAGGCAAAGTTGTGACACAAGACTGACTGTATGGAACACATACTGAGGTTCGCACGCACAGGTTTAGTTTATTAATCCATTTACCAAGTACCTCTATACTATGTCAGATCAACAGTTTGTTGTTTAAGGAAGTGATTTTACACCTTGAAGTGAAAATAAAATTGATGGACTACCAGGGTCTCTTTCTATATAGCAGACAGTACACATTCCTTTGATCAGAAACATAAGAAAAGTTGAGTCACTCCTCTTTTTAAATAAAAGCATTCTTTCACAAAACCACTTCAACAATTATTTTTTAAAAATGATATGCACTGCTTACTCATCGTTTTGTTTTATTATTATTATTACTACTAATACTACGACTACTACTACTCTTAATGTATATATATATATATATATATATATATATATATATATATATATATATATATATATATAAACAGAAGAACTGCAAATAAGAAATTTCTTTCTATGAATAATTATATATATATTATATATATATATATATTATAGTAGACCAAATATAAACAAAAAAAAACATTTAAATTTTGTTGGTTGGTTGACTGGTTGGTTTGTTTGTTTTACAGCGTATCAACCGTTTTTGGGTCATTTAACGCCGAATTAGGTCAGTTTGCAAAAAGTTCGAATAATTCAGTTTGGCATAACCACAGATTTTTGTTTACAAATAGTCTTAACATTTCTAAACAGTTCTATTTCAAACAGTTCAGTTTAGCATGAGTAGAGTTTAGTTCTATTTGACACAAAGACTGGACTCTATTTGGTGCTACTACTCCTGGCCAGAGTTGAGCTGGAAGCGATGGCAATGAAGGGGTGCTCCGCATTCCCCAAAGCTCCAGCATTACTGAAGCCTCACCATCAGATTGTTTAGTGTCATACCTCGGACACTCGTTTGGGGTGTCTTATCCATCTGAAGAGAGAAGAAGTCGGAGTATTCTATAGCCCCAACTGACTGAGCAATTAAAATTATGGACACAAAAAGTCTTTTATTTCAGTTTCGTGCGTCTTCCACAATATATATATAAATATATATATATATACAAACATAAAATTGCTAAGAAAAACTGCGAAAAAAGTCCGATACTCTAAAAATAGAGCAATATGCAAATAATTTAAAATGATAAAACCTGCACAGATTTTCCGGTAACCAAATTTTCACGAATTTCAAAGATTGGGCAAATATATCGAATGGCGAAAGAAATAATAATAATAATAATAATAATAATAATAATAATAATAATACCACTAGGAAATGTGCAAGAAATTTAAATTTGACCATGCCAACAAATGGTATATGCACAACCCAGAACCTGTCCTAGAAAATGACAGTCACAAACTCCTGTGGGACTTTGATATACAAACGGATCACCGAATCTCGGCCCGATGACCAGATCTTATAATAATCAACAAAAAAAAAAAAAAAAGAAAATCTGCAAAATTGTTGACTTTGCTGTACCGGCTGACCACAGAATAAAACTAAAAGAATGTGAAAAGAAGGATAAGTACCTTGACCTTGCTAGAGAATTGATAAAACAATTGAACATGAAGGTGACAATTACAGTAATTGTGATAGTTGCTTTTGGTACAGTAACTAAAGGATTACTAAAGGGACTGGAAACTTGGAAGTTGGCAGACGAGTTGAAACCATCCAAATAACAGCATTATTGAAAACGGCCAAAATACTGAGAAGAGTCCAGGAGACTTGAGGAGACTTGCTATCACTCAAACTCCAGTGAAAGACCATCAGCTTACGCCGATGAGAAAAACTCTAATGAGTAAGAAATAATAATAATAATAATAATAATAATAATAATAATAATAATAATAATAATAATAATAATAATAATAATGACTTTTTCCCGTTATGCAGATTTTTCACACCAGCTTTAACTGATGGTTTTTCAATGAAGTTTGAGGGAGAGCAAGTCTATTCCGATTTCCAGGAATCTTCAAAGTATCCAGCCTGATTATAACCGTGTTGTAGTCTTGATGGGCCCGATTCTTCTTCTTATTTCAAGTTCCACTTGTCTCTTTTTCAAGTCTTTGCGGACTGTTCCAAGATCACCAACTACAATTCGTATCTTTGTCACCTTCATGTTGTACAGCCTTTCAAACTCACTTGCAAGATTTATGAAGTTATCGATCTTTCCGTTAATAGGAACAGCCAAATCCACCTGATGCTATGTTCTTTTCTTCTTGTTTTTTTAAATCAAGGTTTTGTTTTCTGATCGTGATTGAGGGATTTATTTGTATTTCAAAGTCAAATAGAATTTTTAAAGATATACTCTCGTTTGTGCATTTATCATTTCTCTGTATGGTCAAATTATAATCACTTGCACAATTCCGAACGAATTTCTTTTCCCACTCATAGTACAGACCCACCTTGATTGCCGTTGAAAGATCTTTTCAGTTCCATATTTTTCCCTTAAGTCTACCGAAAGCAGAAGAGACTTGAGTTCTCCTTTGTCTTGCATTAGATTAGGTTCCTGGTGGCACAGATCTCAAAAACGTGAATTCATTGACATTTTCAATAAAAGCATCATTCACAGCGATGTTATCATTATCAACAGGAAATATTTTGAACTTTTGGGCATTTCTTTCATAACCTCTTTCGAGAATGACATTTCTAGTTTCTCAGTGGAGAGCTTTAGCGTTTCAAATATAGCGGAGATTAGATGAACATTATCGGCGTAGCGTATGTTTGTTGCAAACCTCTCTTCTAGTTAGTCACTATTAATCCAAATTTCTAAGATGAAGTTTGGTAATTGTTAATACTTCGAATATTCAAACTATTGATCTCATCTTTATTATTATACTCAAAATGCTTCCGCCGATTTGTCCGGCTGTTTCAAATCGAACTCGAATGTCCACACAGAACATTGAACTTTATTTAATCCACGGGGTAGACTGTTCCACTTCTGTTAAACATGACAGGGTACAAGTACTAAATATTTCTTATTATTCTTACCTGTAGTTGGGATCATACCTGCAACCTCGTGATGATTTGGGGGTGTCCTTGTGGTATAATGGTTAAAGCAATGGACTGCGGAATTGTAGTAAGCGAGTTGATACTCCAATCACGCTATTACATTCACTTTCGGGCAAATACCCTTGGGAAAGATATGAAACCCCTTATCCTTCCAGGTATGGGTTAAATACTATCACTGCTGTTCTACTAGAAATATGTCTTTGGCATAAAATAACCCACGAAGGCTGATATGCCATTAAACAAAGAAACCCAACTATCACGATTCTGTTATGCCATGTGTCCTTGCCGGAAAAATTTAGAGTGAACTTTTCGGACTGATAAACCTTATGTCTCCATCAACCAATGAAATATTCTGCCCTACTATCATATCAGATTATTTTTTTTTAATCTTGCTCATATCGGAATTTTTTAATCGATCCTTTTTTTATTAATGGTTCCGAAATCGTAATCATCTCTATACTTGGTTTACTAAACAGGTCAAAGACTAAAATAAAAAGAGATTAGTGGAAGTTGAGATTAGAAGAAAAATCGAGCCTATCCCTACTACAACACGGTTATAATCAGCGTGGATTAAATGAAGGGTTCAGTTCGAGGCTTTGTGTCTGCTTCCGAGTTCGACCGGAAGAAAGCCGAAAGACATAGAGACCGAAACGTTGCGAATATAACAATACAGATGTGGTAAAAAGTCCGAATATTTAATGTAATAAGTTAACATTGTCATTTATAACAAAGTAAAAAATTAAAATTTTGGAAAGATTTATACATTTGAAAAGATCTAAACATTGTCTGCTCCAGATGTCTATTATATCCGATAGATAATAGACATCTGTAGCGGACAATCTGTAAATGATTGAATAAAATGCCGGTCTACAAATTCATAAATCAAGTTAAAAGTTTGTTGAAAAAAGTTTATGTCTTTTCTTGTAAGAAAAAATAATATTTGTCAGAAAGTAAATATTCTCCATTAATATTAGCCCTGCTGGCTGGGGCTATATAATACATCGACTGCCTCTCTTAAGGGAGGTAAGACCTTTACCTAACGTGTGTCACGGATATGACACTAAACAATCTGAAGATGACGATTCAGTTATACTGGAGCTTTAGGGAATACGGAGTACCTCTTCATTGACATATCTTCCTGGTCCACTTTGATCCGGAGTTGTTGCACCTGATAGGATCCAATCTACGGGGCAAAGAGAACTGTTTGGCATTTAAAGTGAGTGAAAACAAATGACTTATGCTAAACTGAATTGTTTGAAATAAAACTGTTTGATCATTTAGCTGTGTGTAAACAAAGGACTGATGTTTCACTGAATTGTTAATGATACATAACAGTACTTGGAACCATTTAACTTTATTGACTCAGGGTAAATTGAATTGTTAGAAATAGAGCTGCTTGATCATTTAACTGTGGATGAACAAATACCTGAGGTTTATTGACTTGTTTGTGATACATTGCCATACTTGGAACCATTTAACGTTACTGACACAGGGTAAAGTGAATTGTTAGAAATAGAACTGTTGGATCATTTACCTGTGCGTAAACAAATGGCTGATGTTAAATTGAATTGTTAGCGATACAAAGCAATACTTGGAACCATTTAACTTTATTTACACAGGGTAAATTGAATTGTTAGAAATAGAACTGTTTGATCATTTAGCTGTGTGTAAACAAAGGACTGATGTCTAACAGTATTATTAATGATACATAACAGTACTTGGAACCATTTAACTTTATTGACTCAGGGTAAATTGAATTGTTAGAAATAGAACTGTTTGATCGTTTAGCTGTGCGTAAACAAAGAGACTGATGTTTCACTGAATTGTTAATGAAACATAACAGAACTTGAAACTATATAACTGGGTGCAAAAGAATGAGTAATATTAGTTTTAAATAACAATACTTAAAATTCTTTCACTGAGTGCCAAAATTTGATTATTCGTATTACATAGCAAAAGTTGGAACTATTTGTCTGTGTGAAAATGAATGAATAATGTTGAATAGAATAACTGTAATATAATGGCGGGGGGATTTCGTTTTATATATCCTGCCTTTCTGTTTAGTTAGGATGAGAACCTTTCGCTTTGTGCATGGGTTAGTTATATACAACATTAACGCAGGTGTTCACGCGCGCGCGGAGAGGATATGTCATTCAGAGATGTCAAAATAAAAATCCCAGATAGGAAATAGGACCGAGAGTGGTGAATGACGTGTTGCCCGGAAGTGCTGAGGATTTGGGGGATTTGAGAAAAGCAGGGAGTTGAGTTCCTGCCTCCGAACGAGAGAGTCGAGATTCAGAGCTGGGTGAGACCAGACGAATTTGAGCGCTACGGGCGCCGCGCGTTGGTTGGGTTGAGAGCTGATGATGTAAAAGCAGTCAGCATAAGAAGATTGTGTCTCTTTCTCCTCATGTCAAATAACCTTTGACTTAAAGGTAATAAAAAGTTTCGTACCTGAACTAAGAAGTCGTAAAGTGTTTCGCGTGTATTGCGGATTCCCTATGTCTATTTCACGCATCCGTATATCTGGCTATGTAACATCTTGTTCTTCTTTAATAACAAATACGAAGTTTTCTTTTCTTGTATGTTACATAACTACAATTAAATCACAATAGTTGTAACCACTTTACAGTGATTTATATTGAATAGAATTATTAGTGTCAGATACCAATAATTGAAAACATTTACCTATGTCGAAACAATAGCAGTACTAGTGTGGAAACAAATTAGGTATTAGTAATTTAAAAATGAAATTACAATCTTTAAGTGCAAGAAAATATTAAATGTTAAATGTTAAATTGTGACATATATAACAATATTTGAAGCAATTTAACTATATGCAAAAAAAAAAAAAAAAAAAATGACCCTCGGCTCGTTTAAAAATGTCAACAATAAAATGTGTTTACAAATCATATATATTTAATATATAAGCTTAAAGAGGATTTGGCATTAAATAATATGCAATGGTTAATATGCTATATTACCGAACCGTATTTTATATTACAAAAAAAGAAAAATTCGTGAATTCAGTATAGCAGTTAGCAACTGTCTAATTCTAGTTTATGTATTTTTTCTGTGTAAAAGATTTTTGTGTGAGTATAGCAGTATGTAGGAGAGAAAGTATATTTATGCACTGCTGTGAAAGCATATGGAGTTGGAATATTCCACCCGCGGGAAAAGATTGAATACCAGTACGAGTATGCCTTTTTAAACAAATTGGTTTCGTTTAATTTAAAATAATTAAGGGATGTGGAAATTAAATGCAATTTTTGAAGGAAAAACTTGTTAGATTATTTACTCAATAAATAAATAAATAAATAAATAAAATCGAAGTAGGTTAATAAATCTATAAAACCAACTGCATGTTTTATATGTTTCACTGTTTATTAATAAGATTTAGGTAAGCTCGAAATTAGATAAAATGTCATGATTCATCTATTATTGTGTAACCCTAAACCCTGCTCATATACATGCAGATGTAAGCAGAAACATAATCAAACATAATATACGAACTTCAATGAACGAACGAACACGCTCCTTTATAAAAATATACCCCCCACACTTTATTCGAAAGGGTTGATGTTTCTTCTGTGTGAGAGGTGAGTTGGAGACAGGACAGACTGTTACATATTGACCCCAAGTTCTTCTGACCATAGCAGCACTTCTTTCGCATTCTGGTTGGGCTGCTCAACCGGGGGTCATTGAGGGCACAAGTCCTCTGTCTGGAGCGTCCTATCTCCAACTGCGACCGGAACTGAACTGACTCAAGCCATCTGTGGTACCTGGTTATATAATTGTATGACACCCACCTGCTTCCTGTGGGCGTACGCATCTGCACCGAATTTAACCAGATCAAGGTGATATTCCGATATCTTAGACCGGATGCACCTGTTTCCGCTTATTTACACAGGTGCATTTCTTGGTTGACGGCTCGGTCGAGGGCCAACATGTAACATTATTTTAATTGGTTAAAAAGTGTTTGATAAACTAGGAGAGAAAAGACTTTTTAAATTATTTTGGATTTTGGTGCCTCAAATTTTTCGTGGCAAGTCAAATATTGTCGTCTGTGAATTCCCCAAAAAGTTTTTAAACGAGCGCGGATAAATGGGAAAATGCTGATATAAGAATAACGTCATCTCGAGTTAATTTTTTGCCCCCTAATTAATCCTTTTTTTTTTATATGGATATCAGTTAAGTTCCCATACATCTCTTGCAAATTTCAGAGCTCATATTCTACCAGAATCTGATGCTGTTGTCGATCAAACATGCTCACTCAGTTTTGTTGTATTTGAACTTAATTGTGTCAACAGGAGCTACTAGGATAATGTGTATCGTCGTCAGAAATAAACACGGCGACCCAAGTTCAAACCCTAAACGAGATATTTCAAAAAACGCAAATACTGTTGAGAATATGAATCAAACTATTATTCCTCTAGCAATAGATAAATAAATTAGCTGACTGGGCTTTTTTAAACATTGATATGCCACCCGATATACCACTCGATATAGCAGAAGGGAGACTCTGAATTTAAACCGGCTAAACTCCGATGAAAATTTGAACTTGTGTTGCATCCTGCTCATCGGAGAGGGGTTGTGTAAATGAGAATATCAACAATTCTTGAACTGGTATATATATATATATATATATATATAGTACCTTCAAAAAGTTTCCAGACTTTTTTGTGCAAGCATTTAAAATTGTCGCAGACTCTTGGAAATTCAGTATGTTATTGCTATACATCTTATGACCAATTTTTATGATTTCAGCTTAAAAAAAAAAGCTACAGCAGCAATTGGAATACACCCAACTAAATCCTGATTGTCACAGCTGGTGAATTTAAAAAATGCAATCTGGACGTAAGGACACTAGAGAAGAACGATATGAAATAAAATTCTGTTTTAAACTTGGAAAAAATGCCACAGAAACGTATGAAATGCTTCAGACTGCTTTTCGACCATTTTGCATGAACCAAGCATCAGTTTTTGAGTGGCATAAGAGATTCAAGGAAGACAGGGAGTCTCTGAGGGATGATGAGAGGAGTGGGAGGAGTAAGGAAGTCAATACAGCAGAGCTGAATGGCGAAAGGGTTAGGATTAGGGTTAGGGTTCCTATGTTGAGCTTTTAAGGGAGTTCAAGAAAAAATTCCGTCAGAATAGGCCAGCACTCTTCAAATCAGGTCAGTGGCATTTCCCCCAGGACAATGCACCAGTCCACAACATCATCCTTGTTATAGACTATTTGACAAAGATGGGTATTAAGACAGTTCCTCAGCCTCCCTACAGTTCAGATCTTGCTCTCTGTGACTTTTGGTTATTCCCTAAGCTCAGAGGCTGTCGTTATGAGACAATTGAGGAGATGAAAGAGGCTGTGAGGAAGATCATTGAGACGCTCACACAAGAGGACTACCATGGGGCCTTCCAGACGTTTTTGGAATGGTACAAGAAATGCATTGTAGCCGGAGCAGATTACTTCGAAGGGGACTAGAGTTTCATGTGTGTACTATCAATAAAAATGCCAATACGAAAAAGTCTGGAAACTTATTTAATGATCCTCGTATATGTATATATCTATCTATATATATGCCATAACTAGTTGATTTCGCATCGCTTGTGTGTGCCATGTGTTTTCTATAAGCAGGATTTCATTTGTTTGCACAAGATTAACCAGTTTAAATTCGTCGTATTTTTTTGTACAACTCTGTCTCTCTCAAGAAAGACAGAACGTCATCTATTTTGACGTTCTCGAACAGATCGGTTAAACTATTTACGTTGTAAAATCGCTTTCTGATAACAGTAAAAGTTCTGCATTCTATAAGAATGTGTTTAACCGTGCAAGTTGTCTGACAGGTTAAACACTGCGGTTGTGGTTCCTGTTTCAGAATGAAAGAGTGAGTGAGCCTTGTATGACTAATTCGCAATCGGGATATAACGACTTGTTCTCTTCTTGATTTTCTCGATGCAGATCTCCACTCTCCTAAGGTTGGCTGAATTTGGAAGAGTTTACTGTGGAAGTTATTGCTCCATCGTTGTTGCTATTTTGTATGAAGCAATTCATCAATTGTTGGTTCCAGGTCAGTATATGGAATCCTGGATTTATCGGGTGTTAGATCTAAGGCCGATTTAGCTGCAGAGTCTGCTCCTTCATTCCCTCTCACTCCAATATGTCTTGGGGTCCAGCATATAATTATTTCTTTTCTATTTGACATAGAGTCTAATCTACTCAACAGTTTAATGATAAGAAGGTTCTGAAATTTTCTGTTTCTTAACGATATCAAGACAAAGAGTGAGTCTGAAAATAATATAAATTTCTTATGTTTACTCTTCGAGATGATGTTGAGAGCTAAGTCTATTTCACGGGCTTCTGCTGTGAAGATAGATCTTTCCATTGGAAGAGCTTTCTTAAGAACTGTTTTGTTTCAAACAACTGCGCACGCTGTTTTATTATTGTCCTTGGATCCATCCGTAAAGACATACCGGTGGTCGGGATGGTGTTGGAGAATATTGTGAAATTTCTCTTGATAGGTGCTGGGGTGGGTTTTAGTTTTGGAATGTTCATTCAGTTCGAGAATCACTTTGGGAGTTTTAATAATCCAGGGTGGTGTTTGTGGAAAAGTGCTTTCATGCATATTATTTAATGGTATTTTTCATTCTTATAGGGTCGACTTCATCCGAAGGCCCAAAAGTTTTATTGTTTTTTCTTTTCTTTCAAAATATTGCTTGTATTTCGGGTTGAAGGTGCAGTCATAAGCTGGGTTGGATGAGCAAGATTTCAGCTTTGTGGAATATTGGAGAGCCAGTTTTTTACACTTTCCCAAAGAAACTTTTTCCACATTGTGTTAAAAGATTTTTTGAAATTTTCTTACATCTTTGTCCAATCGGCTGAGGCTGTAGAATTCACCGACTGCTTCTCTGGATATTCCGCTCAATAACCTGATGGTCAGATTCCAGTAAAGCTGAAGTTTTGGGTAATGTGGTGCACCCCTTCACTGCCAACGCTCCAAGTTTCACTCTGTCCCGGAGTGGTAGCACCTGATAGGGTCCTATATATGGGTCAAATAGATCTAAACTGTTTACTTATGCCGATCTGAATTGTTTGAAATAGAATTGTTTTCGTATGCTTAACTAAATTATTTTAAATAGAACTGTTTTTAACATTTAAACCGTGTAATTTTTCTAAACTGAAATGTTTGAAATATAACGCTTTTTGACATTTAACTGTGCGTAAACAAAAACTATACACATACTAAACTGAATTATTTGAAGTAGAACTATATTTTGACATTGAGACTGCGTACTTATCCTAAACTAAATTGTTTGAAATAGAACTGTTTATATGTATAAAAATGGATATGGCCTTAAATAAACTACAATGGCTGATATGCCATAAAACCAAACCAAACCAAACCAAATTTCTCGTCTTGGATAGATTTATTTTGCAACTTAACTTTTTAATTCATTTTTATTTATATAAAACTATTACCAAGAATGGAATATTGTAAAAATACTTTTTGAATGACGAGTGTCTACATTGAACCAGACTGTAAAGTTACAGTTGATCATACTTGTATACTCGATTTTGTAGTAAAGTAACTTAATCATGTCTCCAATTGTTGGGCTGATATCAATTGCTTTCAAAGGACATTTTCCATTTTGTCGAATGGTGATTTGAAATAAACAAAATCTATGCGCTTGGGGACTTTTCTTTCTTTACTATCTATGTCAGAAAAGCAATGACATATATTGTCTCTTTACCAATTCTGAATAGGGGGGTCCAATGGTGTTGTGGCTGGCGTGCAGGACTGCAACATAGTAGAAAACGAGTTCGAACTCGAGTCACGTTATAACATTCACTTTCGGAGTAATACCGCTGGCAAAGGCATGAACTCCCTTATCCCCCCACCAAATGGGTTAAATAGTGCCACTAAGGTTCGAGAAGAATGGCTTTAGCATCTAATAACCCATGAAGGTTGACACGCCATGAAATAAAGAAACCAGACCAAACCAAACTCAACTGCATCCTTCCAGCCGCTGGTTTAATGATACCACTACCGTTATTCTACAAAGATGGCTTTCATATTGAATAACCCACAAAAATTTATATGCCATTAAACAAAAAAGTAAACCTAGTTGAATCCATAGTGAGTTTCGCTTAGGAGTCATTCTGTTTGGTCTCTTACCCAGTTAAATTGCTTTATTGCAAATACCTGAACAGAATAAGGAGTAATGCTATAGTACTGTAATTAGTTAGACTAAGCTCATCTGTTTTGTTGTAGATGGGATTTATTATCATCATTGATCAGTTTGTTGATGGTTGTTCGTTTTCGCATGCAAATGGAAATATTTTGCGTAGCATCTCCATCACTGCTTCTCCACCAGCATCAATTCCCTCCGATGTGACGACATTGACTCTGGTGAGGTTTTATTCATTTCATCATTATTACAGCTATTCTGAATCTACGCCTGTCTTTTATCGACTGAATCCCAAGAAGAGAGAGAGAGAGAGAGAGAGAGAGAGAGAGAGAGAGAGAGAGATCCTTTAACATCAGATGAGCTTTCTAAGCTATATACGGACCCTCATGAGAAGAAGCAGGTGGGTTACAATTCAAAGTGATTTTCTGTCTGGATAATATGAGATTTTAACGCGTGAACATGTGTGTGTGCGTTTAAGCATTTTCATCCTTGATTACTGCCAAAGACTTTTCTTTATTGGTTTCTTTGTTTTAATGGCTTATCAACCTTCGTGGGTTATTTAATGGCAAAGCCATTGCTCTAGAATAATAACAGCGATTCTATTTAACCCATTTCTGGGGGGATAAGGGGGTTTGTATCTTTCCCAAAGGTATTTGTCCGAAAGTGAACGTAATAGAGCGACTGGAGTTCGAACTCGCTTACTACGATTCCGCAGTCCAGCGCTGTGACCATTACACCCCTCGTCTTTAGCCAGTCAGATAAATGCTTTATTCTCTAATCTTCAAATCTCTCCAGCTCAGTCGACAGGGGGGTGTAGATTACACTGGGTGCATCTCTGTGGTGGGGGATGAGAATCCCACTACGATTGACTCTAAATCATCTGATAGTGCGGCTCCAGTCAGTGTGTTGCATAGCCGTAATACAAATATTAGCGGAAACAAAATCAAACATAATTCACGAACTTCAATGAACGAACGAACACACTTCTTTATAAAAATATATCTCTCACACTTTATTCTCGAAAGGGTTGATGTTTCTGTTGTGTGTGAGAGATGGGTGGAGAGACATATACTAAGAGAGAGGACTTCTTCTTCCCATATCTTTTTCCGGGAGCCAGTGGGGGTGCCAACGCTTGTAACCTCTTGCAAGCTCGCCAGAGACGACCTCTGACCGGCTACGTGTCCCTCGCTCGACTGCAATTCTCTGCACTCTGTCCAAATTTGACCGTGTGGTTCTCATCACGTGATCTCCTTCCGATTACACACCTGTTCGACCTGAGTGCCCAAATCGTGCTGTCCTGTTTACTAATCACAACATGACAGCTTGTCACTTGGAACGAACCGAAAATCCATGGCATATGTTATATAACAAGTGGACCTCTTGGGAATATGGTGTACCTCTTCATTGCCATCGCTCCCAAGTACAATTTGGTCCAGAGTGGTAACATCTGATAGGGTCCAATCTGTGGAGCAAATAGGACTGTTTGTAATTTATACTGTATGCAAACAAATTAATTGAATTGTTAGAAATAGAACTGCTTGGTCATTTAACAGTGTGTATACAAATAACTGAACTTTAATTGAACTGTTATGGATACATAGCAATCATCATCATCATCATCATGTCACGCTATCAGCATGAATAATCTTGACCCTCTCTCGCCACGCCTCCCTATAGTCCATTGTTTTCAGCGGATCCTCAGTATCGGCAAAGAGATGCTGTATGTAGGTTCGAGCTGGGAGTCCTGTTTTTGCTCGTCCATGGGAAGAGGTCCACAGGAGTAGATCACTTATGAGCTCGTCCCTACTTCTCCAGCAGTGTCCCGCGTGTCTGGTTCGTCTAATTTTGATAGTTTTCTTTATGGGTGGTGGTTGCCGTATAGCTGTTGCTTAGTCGAGTGTTGTCTCCAGAACTTGTTCAATACTGCTCGCAGTATTCTTGTGTAATTGCCGTCAAGCTTTTTCTCCATCCGTTTATTTATAGTTCATGTGGTGCATCCATATAGCATTATCGACACGGTCGCTACTAGGAAGAAACTGCGCTTCATTTTATCAGTCAGGTCTGACTTCCATATGATTGAGAGCCTATCTATAGCTGTCCATGCCTTTGCTAGTCTCGTGTTGATGTCTGTCTCGGTTGATATGACACTGCTCCCTAGGTAGGTGAATTTGTCAACTAGTTTCAGAGTCCTACCGTTTAGTGTGGATGTGTTAAAGCACATAAATACCGTCTTGTGTGCATTGACATGGAAGCCGATGCCTGCAGCGGCTCCTTCCAGACTATGTAGAAGGGTTTCGGTTTGGGCGGGTGCATTAGCCAGAAGCGCTATATCATTGGCGTAGTTGGCGTCGGTAATTGTTTTTGCGGGGTTAAAAACAAATGATAAATAATAAATAGAAATATTCGGGTTACATTGAAAGAGATGCTTGAAACCCTTTAACTGTGTACGAAATAAATAAGCACAGTCTCGTTTAAAATGTATCGAAAAAATGAGTTTACAAATTATCTAATATATGTAAAAACAGTATTTGTCATTATATAATCAACAGCTGATAAGCCATAAAACCCAACCAAACGTAAAATCTCTCTCTCTCTCTCTCTTTCTATATATATATATATATGTGTGTGGCCGGTAGGGTATGAAAAAATGTAAACAAAGGCTGCTGCTGCTGTTTGCTAAATATAAAAATACCTAAAAATTCCCTTAGCCAACGTAGTCTGCTTGTGGCCGTGTGATCTGAAGCCTTAGTCTATCGTAAAGTTGGACGGGTTTTGATTCATGTCTAGCCACACTGAAGAGTTCTGATAGAACGAAACAGTCTGTCTGTGGATGACTATATATATATATATATATGTAAATAAGTATTATTTGGTCCAGTTAAACCGAAGTTGGGAGTAATTCTATCAGGACAAGAAAACAATTCAAAAGTGAACATTTAATTTTTTTTCTAATTTATTATTAAATCTATAGTTTTTATGATGAAAAATAATCAGAATTAAAAAAAAATTTTTTTTGAATTAATTTACTATAATTCTAACCGACAATAAAATAAAAAAAAACGGAAGCAGGCTAAATGAGGATATAACTCTTCACCCCTCTTCTATCCCCTCCTATCTTCTTTCCTGTGTCTATTCTGATTTATTTTCTCCATAAGATCTGAAGAAGTCCCGTTAATTTTTTGTGTGTGTTTTTTGATTTTTCAAAAGCACATAACAGGATGGAAATAAATTTATAATCCTAATGTGACCGGCTTGTGTTTGTTGCATACATATATATTCTGGATACATACCAACGCAATGATAACAGACGCATGATAAACGAAAGACGCACGAATAAAGGACGCAGGAAGGACTTCTTTAGAAAAATATTCACCTCTCACTTTATTGCAAGGGTTTGAAAGGGTTGTTTAAGGTTTGCATGTGAGAGGATGCTGGAGACTGAACGTAAACTTCATATTTTGACCCCACTGTTATGACCGTCACGTTGTGTCTTTCTTGTTCTCCTGATGTTGGGGTCTACTCCATCGGGGCTTTTCCGAGGGCCGCTTCGGTCGGGTGTGGCCTTCCCTACCACATCTGGTCTCTAATGTCTGGAACTCTGCTGGCAACTGCTTTTGCACCCCAAACTCAACTGAGTTAAATAATAACTCAATGCCCACACGATCGCCAACTGGATCTTCGAAATCGGATGTTTAATCGTCATCAAGCGGAAATAACTGTCATGCAGTTCAGAGGTTACTCTCTTCCGGTGCATGACTGTAGTGGCACAATGAGACCTTCACCTTGTCCCATATCATAAGCCTTAATCCGCCCACGCGATCTCTTTCGATTACTGGCCGTTGGAATGTGTCACTTCCTTCCGGTGTATCACCTTGGAATAGTATTTTTGGGCTGGGTCGAAAGTCAAAATATAACAAGTTTTTCCAAATGAAATATATATATATATATATATAATTTGTAAGTGAATAACTTATAGGTAACATTTTGAAATGTTCCAGAGTTCATTTGTCTGCACACAGTCAAATAGTTTCAAGTATTGCTATGAAACATTAATGATTCTATTTAATCACAATCACTTGTCTACACTCATCTAAAAGTTGGCAACCATAGTCGAGGGTGAACCAAAGGCTCCCTTTTCGATAGCTACTACACCAAAGTGTTGGGGAGGGCGCTACTCTATTCTCTGGCTTGTTCCACTTTACCCTTGATCCATATCTAATAATGCTGAGTGTTAAACAAGGAGGCATCTAGTACCATTTTTTGAGTTTTTGGTCTGACTCGACCTGAGATTGAACCAAGGACTCCCGGGCCATTAGCGAACACTCAAATCATTGAACCAATGTCAGGTATTTGTACTCATCTAAAGGGCTTCAATTATTACTATTTATTGTTTGCACACTGTTAAATGGATTCATATATTGCTATTTAACACTAATCCTTCAATGTAATATTAATCATTTCTTTTCACACAGTTAAAATATTTCAAGTTCAGTAAAATGATAAAATATTTTCACTTGATCCATATATGGGTGTCAAATGTAATACCACTTCGGGTCAGAGAGGACCACGGTGTAATGGTAATGAATGGGTGCTCCACATTTCCAAAAACTTTAAGACTGGTATTCATCGTCAGAAGATTTGTTTCCTATCCAGGTTAGTTATTATGGTGTCTTATCCCTCTGCATACAATTTAATTAGCGTATTCTAAAGCCTCAACAAAATGGGATTGTTTCAACTAAACTTCCTAAAAAGATATCCGCAATTGTATTTGAAATTATGACCATAATTGATCTTTGTAGCATACTTCTGTAATTTTTTTGAATATTCAATTTCCATCTATGGAAAGAAAAAAAATTCAAATTACTTTGCAAAAATAATTTTTCCCAGTCGGCTGGAGCTGTAGAATACACCGACTGCACCTCAGCAGAAGGGTAAGACCCTTCCCAAACGAGTGTCCTGGTTATGACACTAAACAATCTGATGGTGAGGTTCCAGTAAAGCTGGAGCTTTGGGGAATGTTGAGTATCCCTTTATTGCCATCGCTCAACAATCTGATGGTGAGGTTCCAGTAAAGCTGGAGCTTTGGGGAATGCGGAGTACCCCTTTATTGCCATCCCTCCCTGGTCCACTCTAGCTCGGAGTGGTAGCACCTGATATGAGTCCTCTCGATGGGTTAAATGGAACTAAACCGTGCTTCCTTCAAAATACTGTTTTTTGCATTTAAACTGCGTATTTATGCTTAACTGAATTGTTTAAAATAGAACTAGTTTGACATGTATCTGAGTGAAACAAATTCTGTACTTATACTAAACTGAATTAGCTGAATTAGAACTGCTTGATTAAACTGAATGGCCAGAAATGGAAATGTTTTTGACAAACTGTGTACTCATGCTAAACAAAATTATTTTAACTCGAACTTTTTTTTTTTACATAAAAATCGATTTGGCGTTAAATAACCTACAAAGATTGATATGCCATAAAACCAACGAACCAACCAACAAAAATAACTATTTGCAATTGATTATATCCTGTCGGTAAGTTGACAGTGACCCCTAAAATATAGTCACATCCACCGTACACTAAAAGGTGTATGGAAGATGTCTGATTATACTGAATCTGATGGTGAGGCTCTTGTTCATTGCTCTTGAACGCAGGCTCACTTTGATTGGGTCCCATCTATGAGTCAAATAGATTTGATAATCATTTAATTATTATTATTATTATTATTATTATTGGAAATCAAGCTCAATATGTCTGGCCTGCAAACCGATCTCTCACCACATTTTGTGTGATTTTGAACAAAAAACAAAAAGAAATCAACCGCTGGTTTAGAAGTTGTTACAATGATCGAAACCAACGTGCCATTTTCAGATTCTGCTGATTGGGTTTTGAAACTTTGAAGAAGATATCTATGCGGTTCTTGTATTTATTATATGCTAATTTGTTGTGACGTTACGCAAATATTGAGAGTGATTTCTTTGTAACTGAAATTTCTACTCCCTACATTATATAGAAACGCGCCTTATTCTATCGAAACTTATCTCTCTCTCTCCATATATATATATATATATATATATATATGTATATATATATATATATATATATATATATAAGTGTGTGTGTGCGTGTGCGTGTATTTGAGAGCGTGTTAGAGTGTGTGTAAATCTGATCACTGTTTATAGTGTAATGGTTTTCGTCGTAGGAAATAGACACGGCGGCACGAGTTCAAATCCTCACGAGACTGATTGCATTTCAAATAGCACTAATACCCTTGGGAAGGGTATGAACCCATTTATTCTCTCTCCAGCTATAGATGAATAGTATGGCTGACAGGGTTCTTCAGCCTTGGTGAGGCAACTAGTCTAGGAGAAGGAAAACTCTGAATTCAAACCTGTTAAACTCCGCTTAAAAATTGACGTTGTGTCATATCCTGCCCGAGCGGAGGGGTTGGTAAATACAGTAAATCTGATCACTGATCTAATAAAATGGGGTTTCTCGAAATCCGTGGCCACGTCGATGTTATTGGATGGATGGACGTCGTGGACTCTTACGAAGCGCATTGAGAAAATGCTAGATTGGGACAACGCCAGAATTTTTTGAACTAATCATGGAATCAGCACTCCACCAAACAGCAGTTGTACGGCCATTTACCACTTATCTCACAAACCATACAAAAAAGACGAACAAGACTAAGCGGTCTCTGTTGGTAATATAAGGACGAACTCATAAGCGACATTCTTCTCTGGACTCCAACGCAAGCACACAACAGTACTGGCTGACCAACAAAGACTTCCATGCATCAACAATGTGCGGACAATGGATAAATGTGGCCATACATAGGGACAAATGTGGCCATATATAGATATTATTATTCCTACACATTTCTCAATCTAATCACAACTTCAACATTAATTCTTCTAAGATGCTCATTTACATCCGTAATAAAAGTCTAAGACGAATTTTCGAAGCCGCTGCTATCTCATTCTTTAATTCCCTAAATACTCGTCCTGGCTTTTATAATATTTCTCCTTACTTGAGCAGATCCATTCTAAATAGCTACAATATATTCCATCATTAGTTAATATTTTCTACATATATCATAATTTTTATGTTTTCTATTTTTTTTAGACTGGAAATCATTCTCGATAAACAAACGTAACAAAAATTCTATACAATATTCCTAATAAGTCAAATGTCGTAATTTAATACAACAAACGCTGGTTCACTAATTAAACGTCCAACTTTTTCTTATTATACAAATTTTCTCCTAGGTTTTTGTATTTTGCATTTTTAAACATCCATCGTTAACTTAATATCGCTAATATCACCCGTCGTCGTCCTGATGATGGTTCAGTAGAACCGAAACGCTAGAGTGCTGACTTCTCAATAAATCTCTCCTTCCACTTGGATTATCTTGCTTACTAACGATTATTATTATCATTATTACTTATTCAAAGTTTTTTTTTAAAAATCTGTCTTAGCTGATGGTGTTTCACTGGAGTCTGAGTGACCCCATGTCTCCTGGACTCTTAGTATTCTGGCCGATTTCAGCGATGCTTTCGTTTGTATTGTCTCCCCTCGTCCTCTTATTTCCAAGTCTTCTGGATCTTTTACAAATCCTTTAGTGATTGTACCATGAGAAAAACCGTCACTTTCATGTATTTTTAATTTTCTAGCAAGGTCCAGGTACTTATTCTTTCAATTTTACTCTGTGGTCAGCCGGGACAGCAAAGTCCACAGTTCTGCAAGTTCTTTCGTGTTTTATGGTATATCAATCTTTGTAGGTTATTTTTCGACATATTGTCGGATTACAATCCTTTATTTACTTTCATAGATTGATAGATAGATAGATAGATAGATAGAGAGAGAGAGAGAGAGAGAGAGAACTCCGTGATATATATATTTGATTTTAAATCCCCCATAAGAGTTGATATGCCGTAAAACACCACCAAACGAAACAAATCAATCAAAACACTCACAGACACATACAAAACACATGATCTCTGTGTCGCGCTATCAGCATGGATATTTCTGACCCTGTTCGAGCTGGACGTCCTGCCTTTGCTCGTCTCCGCGAAGGGGTCCACAGGAGTACAAAACACACATGCAGTCACATTTTGGTTTGGTTTCAACCATTGAAAGATATTAATGTCAAATCCATTTTCATGCATAAAACAGTTCTATTTCAAACAATTCAGTTAAGCATAAGTACAGAGTTTCAATCTTTAAAAAAACGCTTCTATTTTAAACAATTAAGTTTTTGATAAATGCACAGATTTGTTCTATTTGAGCCATAGATAAGACCCTATCAGTTGCTACCACACCGGAACAGAGTGGAGCTAGGAGCGATGGCAATGAAGGGATACTCCGCATTCCCCTAAGCTCTAACATTACTGGAACATCACCATCAGATTGTTTAGTGTCATATCCAGAATACTCATTGGGGGAGTCTTACCCCTCTCAGCAGAGAAGCAGCCGGGGTATTCTACAGTCTCAGCGAACTGGGCAAAAACTCTCTCTCTCTCTCTCTCTCACACACACACACACACACACACACATACACAAAGATTTTTTTCATTAAAATTGAAATAGCTTCCATTATTTATATGCATGACCCCTGATTTTACCGAAAAATTACCCAAAACTTTTAACAAATTTAAATTTCTAGTCATAAACTCTCAAGGAATAAGATGAAAAAGGAGTCATGGGTTTATTAATTAAAAAAAAATGAATTTTCTTAAATTCGACAAGCAAACTTAAATCTTTTATGTAATTTTCGTAAATTACAGACACAAGTTTTATCGTTGTATACTGATTACCAGAAAATTGTTTAAAAAATTGTAATTTTCTTTTTTTTTTTCTTTTTGGATAAATTCAAAATTTATTGATTAGTTGACTATTCTTTAGTGTAGACGGCGGGCGTGGTCTCAAATTTGACCGAAAAATATTGAAGCTATGGGAATATGTTGTGATGTAAGGAATTTTGAAGAAATAAATGAATTTTTTGAGGGAGTCTCATTGGCTTATTGATTATACTGCCGCAATGCGTCCTCGAAGAAAGCATCGTGTAGATTCAGTGTTCACCAATGGCCCGGGAGACCGTGGTTCAATCCCATGCCAAGTCACTCCAAAGACTCAAAAATGGTACTTGATGCCTCCTTGCTTAACACTCAGCATTATCAGGTACCGTGGTTCAATCCCAGGCCAAAGACTCAAAAATGGTACTTGATGCCTCCTTGCTTAACACTCAGCATTATAAGATACCGTGGTTCAATCCCAGGCCAAGTCATTCCAAAGACTCAAAAATGGTAGTTGATGCCTCCTTGCTTAATACGCGATATCATAAGGTAAAGTGGGGGAATACAAAGAAAGGAGAAGTGCCCTCGCGACAACTCGATGTTGCAGCTAAAGAAAAGGGAGCGTTCAGGTCACCCTAGGCTACGGTCACCAACTTTATTCTACTTTTACCGACATTTGGGAAACTTATAAACCCACTTATCCCCTCACCAGCAATAGGTTAAATAATAGCACTTACTGTTCATCTACAGAGATAGCTTTTGCTTTGCTTAGGTTTTATGGCATATCAACCATTGTAGGTTATTTAATGCCAAATCAATTTTTATACATATAAACAGTTCTTTTTTAAACAATTCATAGGAGTATAAGTATAGTTTTTGTTTACACTAAGTTAAAGATCAAAACAGTTCTATTTTAAACAATTCAGTTTAGCATAAGTACGCAGTTTAGTTCTATTTGACCCCCAGATAGGACCCAGTCAGATGCTATCACTCCGGGCCAGAATGGACCTTGAAGCGATGGCAATGAAGGGGCACTCCGCATTCCCCAAAGCTCCAGCATCACTAGAACCTCACCATCAGATTGTTTAGTGTCATATCCAGATCATTCATTAGGGGTGTCTCATTTCTCTGCAGAGAAGCAGTCGGTGTATTCTACAATCCTAGTCAACTGGGCAAGGGTAGCTTTTGGTATTAAATAACCCACAAAGATTAATATGCCATTAGATATTATATAATAATAATTATAATACAAGCAGTTTCATTAGAAATGTCGTGTTCATTTATTTAATTATTTTTCGCATTTTTTCAAATTTTGATCTGCTGATTTTTAAAATTTGCTCTAAATTACTAATTTCCGCTTTGTCTAGTATACTGAACGTTAAATCATGCATTTATCCAACCCTTTTACAGTTGGAAAAGTGTGAAACAAGGTCAATTTTTAAATGGAGTACAGCTAGTTCAAATTCAAAGTTTTTCTTCTCCAATATTAGTTTCCAAACTTGAATATTAAAGAACTCTGTCTTCCTATTTATCATTGCTGGGTAGGAAAAAGTTGAATTTCTGTTTGTCCCAGTCGCATAAAGTACCTGTTAACGGTGTTAAAGGTCGATTTAGCCGTAAATTAGGGTTGTCTACCTGAAAAATAAAATGCCAATCTCGACCAATCTTATATGCATAATTGTCTTATTTCTTCCTTTTCGATAAGAGTCTCAAGAGTCTTTACAGCTATCTTGCAAGTGACAAGCCGAAACGCTCTCTCACTCTGTCTCCGTCCTTGTATCTCTCTCTCTCTCTCTCTCTCTCTCTCTCTCTCTCTGTCTCTGTCTTTATCCTTTTAAGCCGATACAAAACATAATATCAGTCAATGTCTATTTTCGTTCCTGGCAATCAGTAAATGCTAAGAGACAAGAAGGCACGTGAAAAAGAAAGGACGCGGGCAATGATTTCCTTGAAAGAGAAAATCATTAAAAGAAACGTACGAACAATCGCTTTCGACTGCCATTGCTTTGTAGCAAGATCACAGACCGTAATAAGCTGGCACGTCTAACTCCGCTTCCAGCACGGAATCATATGAAGAGGATAAAGTATTATCAATAATAAAAACAAAGCAAAATAAAAAAAAAAAAAAACGTATATTTGCAAAAACTACATATTTTAGTCAAGAATGTAGACGAGAGAAATATTCAGTATGTTATGTCGAAATAATTAAAATCTAGTACAAGATCGGCCATTATCTTCCGAAAAAAAAACAATATCACAAATCAATATATATATTTGTGTGTGTGTGTGTGTGTGTGTGTAGTTGGGCAGCAGTCCTTCATTTAAGCATGTTTGATTAAACAATAAAGAAATTTTGTCGAAATGATTTTATTAGGATCCTTTCAAGTTTCTTGACAAGTGTTTTAGTTTTTGGTTCGAATTGGTTGGAGAATCCATCGAAATTGTCCCGAGTGCTTTCGAACCATCATTAAACAAAATGATAAAAGAAAAAAAGACTAAAAGCATTTCAAAACATTGTCGCCACTTTCTAGGTTAACTCAAATTAATTCTTGTTTTTTTTTTTTAATATTCTATTTCTTTTCAATACAGTTCCTCAGCCTCCCTATAGTCCTGATTTTGCTCCCTGTGATTTTGGCTATTCCCTAAGCTCAGAGGCTGTCGTTATGAGACAATAGAGGAAATGAAAGAGGCTGTGACGTAGGTCATTGACACTCTCACACAAGAGGACTTCCATGTGGCCTTCCACTGGTTGTTGGAACGATAAAACAAGTGGATTGCAGCCGGAGGAGATTACTTCGAAGGGGACTAGAGTTTCATGTGTGTGCTATCAATGAAAATGCCCATACGAAAAAAGTCTGGAAACTTATTTAATGATCATCGTATATATATATATATATATATATATATATATATATATATATATATATATACTTTTCCAAATATTTTTTCACATATTGACGGATTTAAAATTTACCATTTCACAATATATATATATATATATATATATATATATATATATATACAAACCGGTCACATTAGGATTATAAACTTATTTCCATCCTGCTATGTGTTTTTGATAAAATAAGAAATAAACGTGTTTTTTTTTTATTTTTTCCAAAACACATAACAGTATGGAAATAAATTTATAATCCTAATGTGACTAGTTTGTGTTTTTTCTTAATGAAATTATTGGTCTGTAATGTCTGTTTCATTGAGCTCTTTAGCAGGAAAATTTAAATGTTCACTTTCGAATAGTTTTCTTGTTTTGATGGAATTACTCCCAACTCCGGTTTAACTGGACCAAAAATACTTACACACACACACACACACACACATATATATATATATATATATATATATATATATATATATATAAGATAGAATAAAAATGAATTCGATGGTACGTGAATATATAAATGTTAAAAAGCGAATTTATGAACACAAGAAAGACATGTGTATTGGTAAAAAAAACAACCAACCAATAAACAAAAACACACGTTAGTAAAATATGAAATAATGACTAATTAGAATTTTAAGTTTAAAGATTCCTAAATGTTGGTTATTTCCATATCTAAAAAACTGATCGTTGAATCTTTCATTATTTCTAATTATGATACTATCAAAGACTTGTTTTTATCAACTTATCTCCTTACTTTGTCAAATTGATGCTAAAAAGTTACGAGATAACTTATCTAAATAATACTTCATTAATTATTTATACATATAATTTTTTTTTTAAGATTATATTTCTTATGATTTTATCTACTTTACAAGTAGCGACAAAAATTCTTTAAAATTCTCATAAAGTTTCTGAAATAAATTATCGAAATCCTGAGCAAGTACGTTCGCTTCGAAATAAATTAAGATCAACAATCACGTCATTTGAATTTGAAAAAGAACCCTTCTTACTGCAATAGAAACTTAAGTGATCTGTAATTTTTTCCCCATTTCCTCTTAACAATGATATAATTCACAAAATACATTACATATCAAAACTGCCCAGATGATGATCAAATATAAAGCCTAAACATTGAACGAGATCAAATAATTCGTCTTGTGAATATTTGCTTTTTTCTATATTTCTATATTCTCAAACACACAGACACAGGCACAAGCACAAACACCCGCACATATAAACAGACACGAAAAACACACACACACACACACACACACACACACACACACACACACATACATACATACAGGCACAAGCACAAACACTCGCACATATACACAGACGCACGCACACACACACACACACACATACATATGTACATACATACATACTTACGCTCACACACACATACACACACTGACACACACACAAACACTCACACATATGCACATAAATACATACATACATACATACATACATACATACATACATACATATATACACACGCTCACACACACATACACAGACACAGGCACAAGCACAAACACTCACACATATACACAGACGCACACATACATACATACATACATATATGCATACATACGTACGCACGCTTACCCACACATACACACGCAAACACAAACACAAACTCTCGCACATATATACAGATACATACATACATACATACTTACATACATACACACGCTCACACACATATACACACAGAGACACAAGCACAAACACAAACATTCGCGCATATCTACAGACTCACATATGCATACATACATACATACACATGCATACACACACACATACATACATGCACACACACACACACATAAGCATACACGTATACACAAACACACATAGGTCTAGTCGGGTGTTGCTGTACAATAAACTGACTGCTTCTCTGCAGAGAGGTAAGACCACCAAGGAGTGTCCTGGATATGTCACTAAAAGATCAGATGGCGAGTCTCCGGTAATGCGGGAGGTTTGCGGGATGCGGAGTACCCCTTCGTTGATATCGCTTCCTGGTTCACTCTGGCCCGGAGTGGTAGCACCTGAGAGAGTCCAATCTAAGGGTTAATTAGCTCTAAACAGTGTACTCATGCTAATCGGAATTGTTTGAAATAAAACTGTTTTGACATTTAAACTTCGTACCTTTGCTAAACTGAATTGTTTGAAATAGAACTCTTTGACATTGAAACTGTATACTTATGTTAAATTGAAATATTTGAAAAAGAACTTTTTTGATATCTAAACTGTGTACTTATGCTAAACTGAATTGTTTGAAATAGAACTGTTTTGACATTTAAACTTCGTACCTTTGCTAAACTGAATTGTTTGAAATAGAACTGTTTGTATGTATGAAAAAAGATTTGGAATCAAATAAACTACCATGGTTGATATGCCATCAAATCAAGCCGAACCAAAATGACTTAATTCGGCGTTAAATCACCCGAAAATAGTTAATACGCCATAAAACAAAACAACCAACTCACACACACCCACATATTTATATTTTTATCCCTATATTTATGTAATATAGTTAAGGAATGATTTTTTTCAAGTGCATAGTCGTTGGGTGCAGTTTTACGTTCGCGCACAAAGGATATGACAATCACCATTAGTCATAATAAACCCACAGACAGGAAATGGGGCTGGAGTCTGGATGACTTCATGGCCATAAGAGATGGTCCCGAGAATTGGTTGGATTTTGACAGTTGAAATATGTAGTTGGGTATTCGAGAGTTGGGTTTTCAACCGCGGATCTCGACCAGAAGAGATGAATTGAGATCTTAAACATCAAAAGATGCGCCGCACGTTGGGGTGGGGTCAGCATAGTATGGTTAGCAAAAACTTTTAAGATTTGTGTCTCTCCTTGTGTCACCATGAACCGAAGCCAGGAATTAAATAACCCCTTCGTATCTGAAACAACAGAGTCCGCCTGTGTTTGTATATGTATTTTGTATTACTCTTGTGATTGATATCATTATCATGGTTAAACAACATCTATCTCTCTCTCTCTCTCTATATATATATATATATATATATATATATGTGTGTGTGTGTGTGTGTGTGTGTGTGTGTGTGTAATTAAAAACGTGTCTATTTGGGCAGCATTTCATTAATGCCTATTAAAATAAACAATTAGCCAATGGCGAAGGAGACCCGGGTTTAATCCTAGGTCGAGTCATACTAAAGACTCAAAAAATGGTACTTCATGCTAACTTGCTAAACACTCAGCATTATAAGGTAAGAATCAAGGGTAAAGTGGAGCAATCCACGGAAAGGAGTAGCACCCTCCCCTACACCTTGGTGTAGTAGCTATCGAAAATGGAGCCTTCGGGTTACCTTCGACTACGGTCCCCAACTTTACTTGCCCTGGGAAAGGAGTAGCGCCCTCCCCTACACTTTGGTGTAGTAGCTATTGAAAAAGAAGCCTTTTGTTCACCCTCGACTACGGTCGCCAACTAACAATGAACAATACTGACATCTTTGTCTACACATTTTTGTATATGTCCTTTCCAGTTGCCGTATTGATCTCATAGTATCCGGCGGGAATTGGTTAATGAAACTTACATAACTAATTGTTACCCGAGCACTTTTTGCCCGATCTTGGGCCTTCATCAGGGATGTGTATATTGCAAAAACGATGTGCCATTTGCATGCACATTGCTGCTCTGTAAGAGTTTATTATTTATACTGTTGTGTTGTTGTAGCGTTTATTTTTAAATTCCTTTCTATTAGTAGCAGCAGTAGTTAAAGGCTTCTAAGGACATAAGTACTGGATTCGAAATTGATTCTATTGAGTTTGGGTTGTTTTTTTCTGATATGGGGCACCTCGAGAAGGCAGGAATGTTTTTTTAGATGTTGTGCTATTAAACTGATATCAGATAGATGCATAGTGAGTCGTCTTGATAGGGGAGTTGAGGTTAAGCCAACGTATATACATTTATTCTCACAGGTACAATCTTCTAATGTAACAATTAGCTATGGGAGTTTCATTAACTAATTCTCGCCAGGTATCAAAAAATCAATGTGGCAACTGGATGGTCATATGCAAAAAATTGTATACAAAAGATGTCTAAACGCAGTTTCTTCCAGGCAGTGGTCGTGTCGATACTACTGTATGGATGCACTACTTGGACGCTAACAAAACGGCTGGAGAAGAAGCTAGACGGCAATTACGCAAGAATGTTGCGAGCAATACTGAACAAGTCCTAGCGGCAACACCCCACAAAGCACTAACTATACGGCCGCCTGCCTCCTATCATGGAAACTATCCAAGTTAGACAAACCAGACATGCAGGACACTGCTGGAGAAGCAGGGACGAGCTCATAAGTGATGTACTCCTATGGACCCCCTCACATGGCCGGGCAAAAGCAGGACGACCAGCACGAACATACATTCAGCAGCTGTGTGAGGATACGGGATGTAGCCCTGAAGACCTGCCAGAGGCGATGAACGATAGGGAGAAGTGGCGAGAGAGGGTCAGGGATATCCGAGCTAGTGGCACGACATGAAGATGATGATGATGATGATGATATATGGATTAATATTCGACAAAATAGTGAAATGAAAAGTGAAATTTGATGAAGCCTTTTTGTGTCAATTATAGCGTTTCAATCTGTGTGAACATCATCAGATGAAGGCTTAAAACAAATCCTTTTCCGTACAAATATATGTTCGATGGTCATTCCATGAATAGCCTGAATTTTGCCTAAGGAGTTGACTATAGGAAACACTATTTATAGTCGCATCATTTTTCAAGGAAATCAATATGGTTGGTAGCTTTCATGCCAGCATAATCTTCTTTACTGACTACTGCGCCTAGTACGTTTTTTTTTTTACCGGAGTGTCTGTGTGTTCTCACTGCATTGGTTAATTTTTCGATCTAGGCTCATTGTGGCAAATTTCTGTTTAGACCATTAGCAAACTTATTTTTCTTAACATGTTCCTCCGTCCTATATTCATTTTTCTTTTTTGAGAGATTAAAATAAATATTGCAATAAATTAATTCCCACACAATACATCCTAAATTTAGGGTGACAATTTGGAAAAAAAAAATTCAAGTTTTTCTTTTAAAAAATTCTCTTAAATATTAAATGACTCGTGTATATAAATATATATAACAAGATTTTGCAGATGTTATATAATTAAGGTAATGATTACTTATATTAATCATTTTTTGTTAATTATATTGTATTTTTAGTTTGGTAAGGCTTTCAACTACACGGTATCTCTTGGTTCAGGTGTCTTAGTCAGACGGTGCGCTCGCTTGCCCGCGCGGAAAGGATATGGCAATCATCATCTGTTATAATAAACTCCCAGACAGGAAATGGAACTGGATGCGCAGATGGAGTGAATTGAATGGGTGGATGATGTCACACCCGGTAGTGATGCTCTGAGAATTTGAGGGTTTTGAAAAAGACGAAGAGTTGAAGTATGATGGTCGAAGCGTGCAAGTTGAGTTTTTCGGATTTGGTCAGATCAGATCAGTTTGGGTCCCGACCGATAGAGATGGGTTGAGATCTTAGACACAATAAGATGCGCCGCGCATGGGTGAGCATCAGCATAGAACGGTTAGCATAGGCCGATATGAGTTATGTCTCTCTCCTCGAGTCGCAAAAGGCTGAGTGCAGAAAGAAATAAACCCGTTCGTATAAGAAACAAGAGAATCCCCCTGTCTTATTGTTGTTGCTTGATATCATCATGAGTATAGAACACAAAGGCATCATCTGATGATTGAGTAAGAGGTTAAAAGTAGCTCACTTAAAGACCGAAAGAATTATTAGATTGGGGTAGGCGTAAAAATTTAATTAGACGCACAAAAAGACCAAATTTATTCATGTTAAAAAATAAAAATAGTTTAACTAGGACAACGATTAAGAAAAAAGGAGAGGAATCAGATTCTGTCATATTAGAAAAAAATATGGCGTGGAGGGGAATGTTAAATTGTCATCAAATTAAGACCAAATAAACATTCCTTCTGCTTACAGAGTGACGATTTATGGGTCAAAATATGTATGGTCTCTGACACTTTAAGGTGGAAATGTGAGTGGGACCTGCTTAAAATAGTAAACAGGTCCACATGAGGCACAATCACGGTTATTTATAAGGTGTTCCGCTATAACATGAATGAATTTGGTCTTTTTGTGTGTTCAATATATATATATATATATATATATACCCCACAAAGCACCTACTATACGGCCACCTGCCTCTCATCACGAAAACTATCCAAGTTAGACGAAGCAGACACGTTGGACACTACTTGAGAAGCAGGGACGAACTCATAACTGATGTACTCCTATGGACCCACATATATGGCCGAGCAAAAGCAGAACGACCAGCTCGAACATACATACAGCAACTATGTGAGGATACGAGATGTAGCCCTGAAGACCTGCCAGAGGCGATGAACGATAGGGAGAAATGGCGAGAGAGGGTCAGGGATATCCGTGCTGACGGCATGACATGATATATATATATATATATATATATATATATATACATCGTAAGTTTCAGTGTACAAGTCAATCGGGCATATAAATTGATTAGAAGATTGTTATCTCAAAATTCTGGTTTGTTTTAGGCTTTATAGCATATCAACCATTATATTCATGTTAATACTAAATCCCCTTTATATATATATAAATATATATATATATATATATATAATTTATAAACACATTTTGTAGAAAATATACTTAGGCGAATCTGAGCTCTTTTTTCTATCACAGAATAAAATTGTTTGAAGTATTGCTATTTAACAGTCACAATTTAACATCAGTCATTTTTTGCGCACACAGTTTGTTCAATTAAGCCCATAGATAGGACCCTGTCAGGTGCTACCACTCCGGGTCAGAGCGTACCTGGGAGCAATAGCAATGAAATTCTACTCTGCATTTCCTAAAGCCCCGGCATTACTGGAGCCTCACCATCAAAGAGTCTGATGTCATAAACAGGACACTCGTTTTAGGAGGGTCTTAACCTCTGCAAAGAGGCAGTTGGTGAATTCTACAACACCTCCAATTGACTGGGCACTCAAAATTTTAGGTTAGACCTGTACTTGCCATAGATTTCTACCCACGAACTCAAAGTAGGCTACTAGTAGGCCAAGTAACCTTTATCTAAAATATTGTGTCATATAAGTACAGTAATAATGCCAATGGGTTTATATTCAATAAACTATTATTATGTCTCATTAAACTGCCATTACTTCAGTAATGTATGGCGTACATAATTTTTCTCTGTAATCAGAATTATCTCAGCCATATATGAAACATGCAAATCTTACAAATTAGAATTTATATTCGTCTGAATTCATAATCTATAGCGCTATCGTGAAATTACACGGATAAATAACGAACCGTAGTTGTCTGACAGGCCTTCTCGATGCTAAAACGTTGTGATTAGTGTTTACACTCAGTGCATCAGTTGTTTAAAACTGCATGTGATATAGCGTTAATATAATACCTGAAAAAAAATTATTTTTAGTGAATGATTAAAAAATAATTTAAAAGACTAAAATTTCATTCATAATGTTGCTTTTTTAAATAATCTTGCGGATTTAAGTTGTTTCAATTTTAAGTAATTCAGTTTTTACAACATCACTTTTTTTTACAAAATAAACAGCAGAAATTTAGCCCTATAACTGATACATTCAGTAAATCGTGGCGTACAAGTCCATCAGGCATATAAATTTTCAGCATAAAATGTAACATAGCCATACATGAATACGTGAAATGTACATAGAATGTTCATAACATATATACATAGAACATAGGAATGCCGAAACACAAAAACACTTACGACTTCTTAGTTCAGGTACGAAACTTTTTATTACCTTTGAGTTAAAAGGTTTTTCGACATAAGGAGAGAGATACACCAGACTTTTCCATCTGCCCCAAACCACGTGCGCACCCGCCGGAAGCTACTGGTCTCGCCTCGGCGAGCAAGCGAAAGTCAACCGTCTTCTTCCGGCCCTAGAACTCAACTCACTGTCTTTTCTCAAATCTCAGCTCACGCTTCCGGTGTGTGACGTCACTCACATCCCTGGTCACATCCACTATCTGGGGTTTTTATTGTGACATCTCTGAAGGACACGTCCGCCCCGCGCACGTGCATGAAACCTCTGCTCATGTTTTCACCTAACTAACCGATGCACTGCGCCGAAAGGCAAGATATATAAAACAAAATCCCTCGGCCATTATATTGCAAAAATTCTGAATTGAAACATACAGTAGGCACCCAGTTGACCAAAACTTACCCAGTAAGATTAATGGGGAGGATAGGTTGTGGCAAATGCTTAAAATAAGTTTCTTAGAGTTCATCCTTATAAATGTGTATAAGTAAATACTCTTACTTCTGGCAAATTCACCTACCCAAGTTGAAACCCTGCTACATAGTTTGGAACAAGCAGCTGCAGGCATAGGCCTCCACGTCAACGCTGACAAGACGGAATACATGTGCTTTAATCAAAGACGCGACATCTCCGCACTAAATGGTTGTTCTCTAAAACTAGTGGACAAGTTCAACTACCAAGGAAGCAATGTCTCATCAACCTAGACAGGCATCAACACGCAACTAGCAAAGGCTTGGGCAGCTATCAATAGACAATCAGTCATATGGAAGTCAGACCTCACCAATAAAATAAAACACGTTTTTTCCCAAGCAGTCGTGTCGATACTGCTATATGGATGCACTACATGGATGCTAACAAAACGTATGGAGAAAAAGCTCGATGGTAATTACACAAGAATGATGCGAGAAATATTGAACAAGTCCAGGAAGCAGCACGCCTCAAAGAAGAAGCTGTACGACCACCAACCACCCATCACAAAAAATATCCAAGTTAGACGAATCAGACATACGGAGAAGTAGGGACGAACTCAAAGTGACATACTTCTGTGGACTTCTTCACATGGACGAGCGAAGCTAGGACCTATATATAACAGCTCTGTGCCGATACGGGATATAGCCTGGAAGACATACCGGGAGTGATTGACGATAGAGACGGGTTCGAAGAGAGGGTCAGGGAGATCTATGTTGGCGGCACGACATGATGATGAAATATTTTAAAAATTAAAGCGTGATATCTTAGAATAAAGTTTTTAACCGTTAATAAAACAAACGTCAAGTAACCTTTGTTTAAAATACTGTGTCATATAAGTACGGTAATGCCCATGTGCGTATATTCAATAAACTACCATTATGTCTCATTAATCTGTCATTATTCCAGTAATGTTTGGTGAATGTAATTTTCCTCTGAAATATGTAAATCTTACAAATTGGAGCTCATATTCGTATGTATTCATAATCTATTAAGCTTTCATGAAATAGTGCAGATAGAACGTAGGTATTTGTGTGATTGGTCACCTGGGTAATGTTACGTTCCATTTAGTTTTTACTATTGGTGCATCAGCAGTTCAAAACAGCGTGTGATATAGCGTTACTACTGTGTAATGGTTATCATCACAGGAAATGGACACGGTGATACGAGTTCAAATCCTGGACGAGACTGATTGCATTTTCACATAGCACTAATACCCATGGGAAAGGTATGAATCCAATTATTCTCCCTCCAGCTATGGGTAAATAGTAGGACAGACTAAAGCAAACACTCGCACAAAGATACAAGGTGTAATCAAAAAGTAAAGGAGGAGGTGCCCGTGGTGAAATGGTTATCGTCGCAGGATATGGACACGGCGACACTAGTTCAAATCCTAGACGAGACTGACTGCATTTCATATAGCTCTAATACCCTTGGGAAAGGTATGAATCCAATTATTCTCCCTCCAGCTATGGGTAAATAGTAGGGCAGACTAGTTCATCAGCCTTGGTGAGATAACTAGTCTAAGAGAAGGAAAACTCTGAATTCAAACCTGTTAAACTCCGCTTAAAAATGACCTTGTGTCATATCCTGCCCGAGCGGAGGGGTTGGTAAATAAGGATATATCGTCACTATAATGCTATAGTTGTTTTAAATTTAAAAAAAAATTTACGTAAATCTCTGTATTGATTTATTAAATGTGTACACCAAACATGAGTTTATGTTGAAAGTTTGTGACAGTCTGTATGCTAGTCAAATTACCACAACGACAAAAAAAATGCAACATTTTTTTGTGTGGTTTTATGTCAGGTTGGGTTTACTCTACATCATACTAAAAGTTGGACAAGATGGGAAAGTTTCAATTTTCGAAGTTGAACATTTTCGACTTACAAGTTATTTTCCATTACATTTTTAAACACTAACTCGGTCAGTTTTCATGATAAACCAATAAATCTTGCATTTTTACCCATATTTTCAGGGTAAATTTTTCACACGAAATGGTTGCCAGTGATGTTGAATCACCCCTTATACCATATCTATGGTTACCTTTACCCCACCCCGATTCACATAAGTCATGATGTAGACCCAACCTGACATAAAACCATAAAAAACAAAATGCTGTGTCAGTTGATGAATTGACCCGTATACTGCTAGATTGGTTGGTTGTTTGGTTTTTATGGCATATCAACATGTTTAGGTTATTTAACGCCAAATCTATTTTTTTGCAAGTAGTCAGTTGTATTTCAAACAATTCGGTTTAGCATAAGTACAAAGTTTAATTGTCAAAACATTTCTATTTCAAGCTATTCAGTTTATTCAAATAGATCTAATTCAGATAATTCAGTTTAGTATGATTACAGATTTTGTTTATACATAGTTAAATGTCAAAACAGTTCTATATTAAACAATTCAGTTTAGTGTAAGTACAGTTTCAATGTCAAACAGTTCCATTTCAAACAATTCAGTTAAGCACAAACACGCAGTTTAAATGTAAGTCCAGTCTAATTGTCAAAAACATTTCTACTTCAAGCTATTCAGTTTAGTCAAACAGTTCTATTTAAAACAATTCAGTTTAGCATAAGTATGCAGTTAGTTCTTTTTAATCCATAAGTAGGACCCTATCAGGTACTACCACACCGGGCTAGAGTGGATCTTGGAGCAAAAGCAATGAAGGGGTACTCCGCATTCCCCAAAGCTCCAACACCACAGGAATCTCACCATCAGATTGTTTAATGTTATATCCAGGACACTCATCGGGAGGTGGAGGTCTTACCTCTGCAGAGGTGCAGTCTCTGTATTCTACAGCCCCAGCCGATTGGGCAACAGTCTGATAGAGTTACGGGTGTTAGGGTTAACTATTCCGCTGATACACCACTCTGTGGTAAAAGTTTTGGATTTGAGTCCTGCTGTATATATATATATATATATATATATATATATATATATATATCAGTTCGTTCATATCATCTTGTATATCTATTTCAGTCATAGCCCAGTCGGCTAGTGCAGTAGAATACACCAACTGCATCTCAGTAGAGGGGTAAGACCCTCAGCAAACAAGTGTCCTGAATATGAAACTAAAGCGTCTGGTGGTGATGCTGAAGTAATGCTGGAACTTTGGGGAATGCAGAGTAACTCTTTATTACCATCGCTCCCAGGTCCACTCTGGCCAGGAAAGGAAGCACCTGATAGGGTTCCATCTATGAGTCAAATAGAACTGTTTGACATTTATTCTAAGAACAAACAAAGGACATGTTAAAGTGAATTGTTTAAATAGACTTGCTTGATCATTTATCGCTGTGTAAACAAAGGACTAATGTTTGATTGAATAGTTAGTGATACGTTGTAATACTTGGAACCATTTAACTTTGTTGACTTATGCTAAATAGAATTATATATATATATATATATATATAGTCATCCACAGACAGACTGTTTCGTGGCTAGACGTGTAGGACGCTTGAACCTGGGATCAAAACCCACCCAACTTTACGTTAGACTTAGTATCATACCGCTCATCCAACAAGCAAACCACGTCAGGTCAGGAATTATAAGGCATTATGTAACAGCCATTGTTTGTTTACATTTTTGCCTTACCAGATACCATAGTGCTCAATTCGTTCTAAGAGCTTTGCATAAAAAGGATTTGGCATGAAATAACCAACAATGGTTGATATGCCTTAAAACCAAACCAAATCAAACTAAACCAACCTCAGTCTGTTCATATCTATCTATCTTTCTATCTCATTCTGTTTACATGCATCTCTTTAAAATTGTCTCTGAAAATATCTTTCAATTAAATCACGTGTCAATTATAGATACTATTAGTCTATTGTCTAACAATAACTGAATTACAATTGCACGACTTTTTAATATAGAGAACATTCTGAGATACAACGTTATCGATATTACATAGTCTATTCTTTCCTTCTTACTCTCGTTATATAGTCACATATGTAGATTCACATCGACATACATGCACATATATATGTAGAATAATTCACAGCGACACGATAAAGACGCAAGAGGGAAAACGCAGGAAGACTTCTTTACAATTATATTTACCTCTCAATTTATTGCAAGGGTTCGAAAGGGTTGTTCAAGGATTGCATGTGAGAGGGAGCTGGAGACTGAACATAAACTTCATATTTTGACCTCCACTACTTATGACCGTCACGTTGTGTTTTTCTTGATATCCTAATGCTCAACCAGAGCCGTGGGTCCACTCAATCGGGGGTTTCCGAGGGCCCCCTCGGTCGGGTGTGGCCTTCCCTACCACATCTGGCCTCTACTGTCTGGAAGTCTGCTGGCAACTGCTTTGGCACCCAACTCAACTCAATTATATAATAATTCAACGCCTACACGATCGCCCACTGGATCTTTGAAATCGAATGTTTAATCGTCATCAAGCGGATATAACTGTCATGCAGTTCAGAGGTTACTCTCTTCCGGTGCATCACCGTAGTGACACAATGGGACCTTCACTTTGTCCCATATCATAAGCCTTAATCCGCCCACGCGATCTCTTTCGATTACTGGCCATTGGAATGTGTCACTTCCTTCCGGTGTATCACCTTGGAATAGCATTTTTGGGCCGGGTCAAAGGTCAAAATATAACACTGCTTAATCGGGCTTAGATCTCTCTTTTACTTTCTATCTTAGTGCTCTTGTCTTTTCTTAGTCACCAAGTCAGTCTTCTATCACCAAACGCCAATTTTGTTGTTGTTGTTATCATTTCATGGTCTTCTCCGGGTCTTCACTCGCCGTCTAATTTGCTACCGTAACCACAAGTATCTTAATTATACTTTGCTTGGATGACAATAATGTAGACACCATTTTTATCCAGACATTTTTATTTTACGACTACCATTTTACCTTCGCGAACTTTACAGGGCAATGAGAGCGCAGGTGGAACGTTACCATTCTATTTAAACGTTCCTCTGCAAATGGTTAAATTAATCTCGAGTTCTGAATTTCAAAATCCTTTTAGTGACCAAATGAAAGCATCCAATCCGAACTGTGGTCCAAAATTAACCTCTGGTTCAATGGTTTCCAATCATCCTGAGAGACCCATGGTAATTTGTTTTACATATTTGACGGCTCAGAACATAATCCAAATGTTACAGGGGGTGTCCTCGTGGTGTAATGGTTAAAGCGATGGACTGCGGAATCGTAGTACGCGAGTTCGTACTCCAGTCGCGTTATTACGTTCACTTTCGGGCAAATACTCTTGGAAAGGTATTAACCCCCTTATCCTCCCAGCTATGGGTTAAATAGTACCCTTACTCTTCATCTAGAAGAGGGTGGTCCTCGTTGTGTAATGGTTAAAGTGCTGGACTGCGGATCGTAGTAAGCGAGTTCTAATTCCAGTGGCGCTATTACATTCACTTTCGGACAAATACCCTTGGGAAAGGTATAAACCCCCTTAGCTATGGGTTAAATAGTACCTCTCCTAGGAGAATGGCTTTGGCATTAAATAACCTAAAAAGAGTTGATATGCCATTAAACAAAGAAACTAAGCCAAACCAAATGATACCCAACATACCAATAAGAGATATCCCTAAACTATTTCTGTGTAATGGTTAAAGTGCTGGACTGCGGAATCGTAGTAAGCGAGTTCTAATTCCAGTGGCGCTATTACATTCACTTTCGGACAAATACCCTTGGGAAAGGTATGAATCCGCCTTCTATGGGTTAAAAAGTACCACTACTACTTTAAAAAGAAGTTTAATAAAAACTTCTTTAAAAAGAAGGTTAATATAAACTTCAAAAAGAAGGTTAATATAAACTTCTTTAAAAAGAAGGTTTATACGCAATTAAATAACAGATAAAACGTTATGTAACAATAGATTTCATTTTTAAACATTTGCTCTGTATTATCCATAAAAAATATAACAGCAATGTATTAAACAAATATCGATACAGTATAAACTTAAAGTAGGAGGTGCCCGTGGTTATGGTCGAGGAAATGGACACAGCGACACGAGTTCAAATCCTGACGAGACTGGTTGCATTTCACATAGCGCTAATACCCTTGGGAAAGGTATGAATCCAATTATTCTCCCTCCAGCTATGGTTAAATAGTAGTGCATACTAAGTTCTTCAGCCTGGTGAGGCAACTAGTCTAGGAGAAGGAAAACTCTGACTTCAAACCTGTTAAACTCTGCTTAAAAATTGACCAAGTGTCATATCCTGCCCTGCCCAAGCGGAGGGGTTGGTAAATATGATCAACTTACAATAAAAAAATAATAAATCGAAAATTTGGAGATTCAACTTTGTGAGGCTTTATAAAATCCTAAATTATTTTTAAATCGTAGTTTTAAAAATATCAGTTTCAAGTATAATTCTCTTCGAAATGTAACAATATATTCACGGATGGTCATGACACGTTCATATTTGATAAATACAAGAATATCAGTGTATTTTTAAGCATTTGAAAAAGACTTCTCAGTTGTGTTTGAAAATGCTCGGAGAATGTAGAGGAAAATGTTACACAGGAAATAAAATGATAAACTGTACACCAACTTTAGGTTTTCAAGTTCTTTATATATATATATATATATATATAAGTTGGTCAATCGTAGTCAAGGTCAAGCCGAAGGCTTCCTTTTTTTTATATATACTTCACCAGGATGTAGGGGAGGGTGCCACACTTCCCCATGATACATACCTTATAATGCTCAATGTTAAGCAAGGAGGCATCAAGTACCATTTTTGAGGAATTAAACCCTTGTCTCGCGGACCATCGGCGAACACTGTAACCATAATGCCAATGGGCGGATATATATATATATATATATATATATATATATATATATATATATATATATATATATATATATATATATATATATATATATATATATATATATATATATATATATATATATTATTTTTAAATGGAGGAATTGATGTTATCTTAGAATTACTATGACAAAAAATATCTTGCAAACACCTACATGTGACATACGGAGCACTGAACGGCTTTTTCGACCTTATTAGGTCTCATCAGCAGTGTAACCGTGGTCTCCACCACTGGAGATCGAACCAACAGTCACAGAAACCGAAGCTCTACCGCTGGGCCACCGGTTCGTGCCATATTTAAGCGATCCTGAATTAACAAGTCATGGTGAATTGCGCGACCACTTTGATCTAATGTGTCTTGAAGGTACGTAATCCCTACAGTGTGTGTGTGTGTGTGTGTGTGTGTGTGTGTGTGTGTGTGTGTGTGTGTGTGTGTGTGTTTGTAAGGGAGAGACAGAGCGAAAGGTAAAGAGAAGAAACAAATTGTTTAAATACGTTTCATTAAACAAAAAAATGCTCAAATTCTGACCTGCAGAGCAGGATAAAACCTAATACATATATATATATATATATATATATATATATATATATATATATATATATATATAAGCTGTTTTTTTCTCATTTAATCAGGTTACCCCCACACATGGCCGTGCAAAAGCAGGACGACCAGCACGAACATACATTCAGCAACTATGTGAGGATACAGGATGTTGTCCTGAAGACCTGCCTGGGGCGATGAACGATAGGGAAAAGTGGCGAGAGAGGGTCAGGGATATCCGTGCTACCAGCACGAAATGATGGTGATGAGATTAGATATAAGGCCGAAAGTATTTGTAAAAATAAGGTGCTTTCCTGGGTTCATTCCATTCAGAAATCAAACGACTCATACGAACACTTGAAAGAATCAAAATTAACATAGAAAAAAGTGACTTTACTATTTAATCACACTCATACCTCATCTCATCCACCAGGGCGGCTCAGTTGGTGTTACGGTTGACAAGCTCGACGAACAAACGATCATAAGTAAATTTGGGTCTCAGTGAGGGCTTAATTCATACGACCTTTAGTCACAGTTAAAAAATAGCATCGTAAATTACTTATCACACACACACACACACACTAATATATATATATATATATGTGTGTGTGTGTGTGTGCGTGTGTGTGTGTTGAAAAGATAGAATTGAAGTGAATCTGACTGTATGATAGAACTATGTGGGAAGTTGGATAAATCCAACACTTAACTCGGATTCAGATGCGTGATATTTTGTTCGGGCTTTATTTTATCTTTACGAAATCTTAGTCTTGAAAAAGTTCGTGAAAATGAAAAGTCGGAACGAAATCTCACACATCTAAATCTGGGTTAAGTGTTTGATTTATTCAACTTTCCACATATCTATACCACACATATATATATTTATAAAGAGAGAGAGAGAGAGAGAGAGAGAGAAAAGGAGAGGTTGTTTTTTAGTTGTTTTGTTTTCCGGCATATTAATCCTTTTCAAGTCATTTAACACAATCAAATTTCAAACAATTCAGTTTATTATATGTAAACAGTTCAGTTCTATTGTGCTACTTTTTGTTTACAAATAGTTGAATGTCAAAACAGTTCAATTAAATGTCAAAACAGTTCGATTAAATGTCAAAACAGTTCTATTTCAAACGATTCAGTTAACCATAGGTACACAGTTTAGTTTTATTTGACCCATAGATCAGGTGCAATATTTCTGGGCCTGAGTAGACCTGGGAGCGATGGTAATGAAGGGGTACTCCGCATTCCCCAAAACTCCAGCATTACTGAAACCTCACTATCAGATGGTTTAGTGTCATATCAGGACACTCGTTGGTGGTGGGGGAGTGTTACCTCTCTACAGAGAAGCATTCGGTGTATTCTTCAGCACCAGCCAACTTGGCAAGGGGAGAGAGGCTTTAATTTTTTAAGTAGCAAGATTTAAAATTCAAATGAATTTGTATGTTCATCTTAGCTAAATATGACTAAATGATGATGTCTAGAAGCCCAGAGTGCTGTCTTGACTCTAAGATGAAGTCTTTAAAAAATATGAACCCAGTGTCGACATCTTTTTATTAAAATGTGTTTCGTGATTCATTGGATTGTGCAGGTGCTATACCGTCTGCGATGACCAAATTTAGCTCATACCGTGTGACATTTTTCTTGATTTCTAAGCTGAAAATTCGCCTTAATTGCATGATATGCGGACATGAAATAAATAATAATTTGTCAGGGAGTGTCAGGAACACTTCGAACAATAAAGATGTTCGCTGGAATAAGTGTTTTGATCTCAAGGGGAATATTTCTGTTAATTTTTTCGTCTCTAGTCTTGATATCATTTTAACACCTTGCACATATCCACACACACACATGCACACACATATATATCAATGTTCATGTGTTCCTATGTGGGTGCATACCTGATTGTGTATGTGTATGTGTGTGTGTGCGCGTGCGCGCGTCTGTGTGTGCTCCAATTTCTCAATAGTGTTCACAAACCTTGTTTCTATAGAACAAGTTGGCCAATCCTTCTGTGACCGGAATTCTTGACACATAATCTTTGAGGATGCTGCCAGTTGGTTGTGATGAAGGCAACATCTCATCAGAATCAGGGAGTGTCCTCTCATTCCGACCCAGATGCCGACCAAAAAAATACATATCTAATTCACAGGCTTACAAACATACACACCGTGTCTAATTACACTGAATGTTTTCTTGCTCACACATACCAATGGTAACCGTCACTATTACTGTGCCTGGGTCATTAGTTTAGGCCCGAGGGTCAAAGTGGCTTATATTAAGCACGAATCTCCGTACCGTATCCAAAGTAGAGATTGTGAGTTCAAAATCCGCCCGGTATAAAAAAAAAAAATTAAGTCAAATAAAAGATAGAAAGAAAAGTATAGACATATTAAATATCTAATATGCTTTGTTAAATGGCATGTCAACACTTGTTGGGTTATTTGTTGCTGACTACAGCATTTTTTTTTCAGAAATCCATTTTTTCATTATTATCTTACTCCTTGTGAGTTTTTCACGTCAACGTTAGTTGATGGTCTGCCAGTGGAGTCTAAGTGACACCAAGTCTCTTTAAGTTTCAAGGATTCTTCTTCTTCTTCTTATTATTATTATTATTATTATTATTATTATTATTATCATCATTATTATTATTATTATTACTTATTAGAGTTTTTCACATCAGCGCAAGCTGATGGTCTTTCACTAGAGATTGAGTGACAGCAAGTTTCCTCAAGTCTCCAGGACTCTTCTCAGTATTCTGGCCGTTTTCAATAATGCTGCTGTTTGGATGGTCTCCAATCTCGGCCGCCGAATTCCAAATCTTCCAGGCCCTTTAATAATCTTTTGGTTTCTACCAAAAACACTAATCCCCATTGGTATAATGGTCACCTTCATGTTCCATAGTTTTTTCAATCCTCTAGCAAGGTTGAGGTACTTATCACTCTTTTCACATTCTCTCAGTTTTATTCTCAGATTTTCTTTTTTTTGGGGGGGGGTTGTTGATTATTATAAGGTCTGGTCTTCTGGCCGAGATTATTATTATTATTATTATTATTAGAATTTTTCACATCAGCGTAAGCTGGTGGTCTTTCACTGGAGATTGAGTGACAACAAGTCTCCTCAAGTCTCCTGGACTCTTCTCAGTCTCTTGCTGTTTTCAATAATAATGTTGTTTGGATGGTCTCCACTTGGCCACCGACTTCCAAATCTTCCAGGCCCTTTAATAATCCTTTAATTACCGTGCCAAAAGCACCAATCACAATTGGTATAATTGTCACCTTCATGTTCCATAGTTTTTTCAATTCTCTTGCAAGGTCGAGGTACTTATCTCTCTTTTCACATTCTTTCAGCTTTATTCTGTAGTCTGCTGGGACAGCAAAGTCGACAATTTTGCAGATTTTCTTTTTTTTGTTGTTGATTATTATAAGGTGTGGTCTTTGGGCCGAGATTGGGTGATTTATTATTATTTACTCCTTTAGAGTTTTTCACATCAGCATTAGCTGATGGTCTTTCACTGAAATTTGTGTGACAGCAAGTCTCCAGGATTCTTATCAGTATTCTGGCCGTTATTATTATTTTACTCCTCTAGAGTTTTTCACATCAGTATTAGCTGATGGTTTTTCACTGGAGTTTGAGTGACAGCAAGTCTCCTCAAGTCTCCAGGACTCGTCTCAGTATTCTGGCCGTCCTCAGCAATGCTGTCGTTTGGATAGTCTCTACCCGTCCGCCAACTTCCAAGTCCTCCAGGCCCTTTAATAATCCTTTAGTTACTGTGCCTAACGCTCCAATCACAATTGGCACAATCGTTACTTTCCTGTTCCACAGCTTTTTCAATTCTCTATCAAGGTCGAGGTACTTATCCTTCTTTTCACTTTCCTTCAGATTTATTCTGTGGTCCGCCGGGACAGCAAAGTCGACAATTTTGCAGATTCTCTTTCTCTTGTTGATTATTATAAAGTCTGGTCTTCTGGCCGGGATTAGGTGATCTGTTTGTATGCTAAAGTCCCATGCCATTATTATAATTATTATTCGTTTGCACAAAAAAACATAGTTTCAAGTTATCCTATCACATACAAAAAATGCACACCGTTATCAGGTTTGAAATTTTTTATGAGATATTAATAATTTGCGCACTGTTGTCTGATTTAAAATTTTTCTAATTCAAATGATTTGCGCATCGTTGTATGGTTTTAAGTATTCCTATCTAATACTAATAATTTGCTCATTTCACCATTTTTTATTAGCAATTATATGGTTTAAAGATATGATTTATTTATATGATTTATATTCAATGTTTATATTTATGTATTTATGTCTATATTAATCTATCTATATCAATATGATTTAGTTTTATCAGCAATTAATGTTTTATTTATTATTATCATTATTTTATTCATTAGAGTTTTTCGCATCAGCTAACGCTGATGGCTTTTCACTGGAGTTTGAGTGAGAGCAAGTCTCCTCAAGTCTCAAGGACTCGTCTCAGTATTTTGGCCGTCTTCAATAATGCTGTTGTTAGGATGGTCTCCTCTCGGCCGCCAATTTCCAAATCCTCCAGGCCATTTAATAGTCCTTTAGTTAACGTGCCAAAAGCACCAATCACAATTGGTATAATTGTCACCTTCATGTTCCATAGTTTTTTCAATTCTCTAGCAATAATGATTATACAGAGACAGCGGTAATACTACAAAGAAAACAAGGAATTATTATTATTATTATTATTATTATTATTATTATTATTTACTCCTTTAGATTTTTTCACATAAGTGTCAGCTGATGGTTTTTCACTGGAGTTTGAGTGAGAGCAAGTCTCCTCAAGTCTCCAGGACTCGTCTTAGGATTCTGACCGTTCTCAGCAATGCTGTCGTTTGGATAGTCTCTACTCGTCCGCCAACTTTCCAAATCCTCCAGGCCTTTTAATAATCATTTACTTATTGTGCCTCAAGCACCAATCACAGTTGGCACAATCGTTACTTTCATGTTCCACAGGTTTTTCAATTCTCTATCAAGGTCGAGGTACTTATCATTCTTTTCACTTTCCTTCAGATTTATTCTGTAGCCCGCCGGGACAGCAAAATCGACAATTTTGCAGATTCTCTTTTTTTTGTTGTTGTTGGTTATTATGAGGTCTGGTCTTCTGGCCGGGATTAGGTGATCCGTTTGTATACTCCTTTGAAAGTTTTTTCACGCAAGCATTAACTAATGGTTTCTGTGTTGGTGTGCAAACAAATGATTAATTGTAAATATGATTATTTTTATTAGATAGAAATTAAGTGACATCATTTAACTGTGTAAAGAAATGAGCTCAGGCTCGTTTAAAAACACTATCTACAAAATATGTTTAGAAATCATCTATTTAATATGTATGTATAAAAAGCATATGGTTTTACATAACATACAATGTTTGATATACAATAAAACAAAATTAACCAAATCATATATACTGAATATATATGTATAAATAGTATTTGACATTCAATAACCCACTTGCCTAGTCGGTTGGGGCTGTCGAATACACCGGGGTCAGACACCCTCTCCAACGTGTGTCCAGGATATGACACTATACAATCTGATGGTGAGGTTCCAGTAATGCTGGAGTTTTGGGGAATGCGGAGTAACCCCTTCATTGCCATTGCTTCCAGGTCAACTCTGGCCGAAATGGTCGCACCTGATAGGGTCCTATTTATGGGTTAAATAGCACTAAACAGTGTATTTATGCTAAACTGATTTATTTGAATTAGATCTGTTTGACTAAAGTGAATAGCTTGAAATAGAAATGACAATTACTCTGTGTACTTAGGGTAAACTGAACTGCTTGAAATAGAACTGTTTTGACATCGAAAATGCTTTCTTATGCTGAAATGATTTGTTTGAATTAGAGTTGTTTGACTAAATTGGGGGGGTGTCCTCGTGGTGTAATGGTTAAAGCGATTGACTGCAGAATCGTAGTACGCGAGTTTGTACTCCAGTCGCGTTATTACGTTCACTTTCGGGCAAATACCCTTGGGAAAGGTATGAACCCCCTTATCCTCCCAGCTATGGGTTAAATAGCACCACTACTGTTCTTCTAGGAGAATGGCTTTGGCATTAAATAACCTAAAAAGATTTGATATGCCATCAAACAAAAGAAACCAAACCTTGACTAAATTGAACAGCTTGAAATATAAATGTTTTTGACAATTAAACTGTGCATTCATGCTCATTTGAAATGTTTTTTTGCATAAAAATGGATTTGGCGTTACATAACCTATAATAGTTGATATGCCATAAAACCCAACCAACCAACCAACTAAATAACCTACAAAGGTTAATATGCCATAAAAGCAAACCAAACCAAATCATATATACTTAACATGTGTATAAACAGTATTTGGCATTAAATAACCAACAATGGTTGATATGCCATAAAACCAAACCAAACCAAACCAAACGTTCATATTTACATTTTTGGTGCAGTTGTTTCTTAGAACTTCTTTTTGTACACAGTTTTATTGAATATAATTAATTTTAAACAGATATATTTGGCCAAGAGATGGGACTCTAACAGACACTACTACTTTGGGTCAGAATGGACCCAGGAGAAATGACAATGAAGGGGTGACTTCATAGTTCCCGGTTCACCAGAACTAGAGCCTCAGCAGCCAGAGCAGTTTTGTATCATATCCAGGAGACCTCTATTCTCTTGGTTGGGGTGTTCTTACCCCTCCGAAGGAAATAGAGTTGGCGTATTCTAAGCCCCAGGTATTTCCATTTAATAAACCAATATATCTTTAATTCTAATAATTTTCTTTTAATACTGGCATATGTTTTCAAGAATTCCTCATAAATACTAATTAGCACACACCTATATGGTTTCAAGTATTCCTATAGAATACAAATAATTTTCGAATAAATTTATTTGATCGATCGGTAGGATCCTTACAGGCACTACCACTCCGGGTCAGAGTGAAACTGGGCCTAATGACTATGTGATTCTTACCTTCACAAAACTCAAGAACTGGATCCTTAACGCTGGATCTAGTATAGTACAATACCTAGGACACTAATCCATACTTTATTTTATTGTGATTTATATTTGCAAAAGCTTCGATAAAACTAAGTGTTATTCTCTCTCTCTCTCTCTCTCTCTCTATATATATATATATATATATATATATATATCGCTGAATGTGTTGAATTTATTAAATATTCCTATAATTGGTTCGGTTCGGTTGTATTTTATTGCATATCAACCATTGTAAGCTATTTAGTGTAAAATCCTGTTTATACATACATGTTAGATATATGATTTATTTACACATTTTGTAAGTAACATTCTTAAACGAGCCTGAGCTCTTTTCTGCAGACAGTTAAATGGTTTCAAGTATTGCAATATAACAGTCACAATTTAACATCAGTCATTTGTTTGAACCAATAGTTTGCTCTATTTGACCCATAGATAGGGCCCAATCAGGTTCTACCACCCGGAGTCAGAATAAACCTGTGAGCAATGGCAATAAAGGGGTAATCCACATTCCCCAATGCTCAAGCATTACTGGAGCCTCGACATCAGATGTTCCAAATTGACATACAGAATACTCGTTGAAAGGGGTCTTACAGAGATTGCAGTGGGGTATTCAACAGTCCCTGCCGACTGGGCTGAATATTCCTATAAGTAGTACTTTTAAAGATTTTAAAGTTAATTTTCACATGAACCAAAGATTGTTACTCCTCTTAGAACATTAGAGAGCCGAAACGGATATTATTAGGTATTATTTATTAGTAAAAGCTACAGAATTGCAACTCTCTAATTAAAATCATGAAGACATTATTGACCCAAACTAAGTGAGTAACTCTGCAAAATTATATATAGTTAATATATTTTCAAACCAAACATATTTTCTTAAAGTATTTAAACTTTATAAATCCTGGTAATAGCTAATAAAATACTGAGAAATGAATGATAGATAGAAGCTACACAAGAATGCTACAGGCTATATTGAACAAATCCTGTAAGCAACACCCCAAGAAACAACAGCTGTACGGCCACTTATCTCCTATCTGAAAAACCTTTCAGATACGACGAACGAGACATGCTGGAGAACCAAAGATGAAGTGACGTTTTTCAGTGGACTCCTACACATGGACATACTAGTGTTAGTCGACCAGCAAGAACATATTTACATCAGCTTGGTTCGGATGCAGGATGTACTTTGGAGGACCTCCTGAGAGTGATGGACGATAGGGATGGATGGAGAGAGAGAGAGAGAGAGCGAGAGAGAGAGAGAGAGTCAGGGAAATCTGTGCTTTTAGTGTGACTTGATAATGATTAATAAAATTAGCTTTTGCTTAAATAAGATCCTACAAGAAATTATAAAATCCTGGTGGATTTTGTTTAGAAGAAAATTATCTTTTTTATAAAATGTTTAGCGTTAGCATATTTATTTAAAAATAATTGCTGCAGAAATGCAATAAAAAAACACCCTTATACTCCCAGTTATTGGTTAAATAGTACCACTACTGTTCTAGAAGGATGGATTTGGCATTAGATAACCTAAGAAGGTTAATATACCATTAAACAAACAAATTAAAATAATTTTACTCTTGAAATGCATTTTATGTTAAGAGGGGAGTGTCAGCAGTTAGGAATGCAAGCGTTACTCCCAAAATTGTCGAGTATACAAATCCGGATCTTAAGGTCCTTATGCCAGATTACATTAAAGCTATTAAATATCATTTTCAAACGAAGGAGTCTACGTAGCGTAGTGGCTAACGTGCTGAGCTGTGATATCTGAGAAAGAGAGTTCGAATGCCAGTCGTACTAATAGGTTGAACAGCACCACTATCGTTTATCTAGAAGGATGGCTTTGGCATTAAATAACCCACGAAGGTTGATGTTCCATTAAACAAAGAAACCAAACTAAACCACCTTTAAGCCCACTCTCTCTTTCTCAAACACATAACTTGTCTCCGTCTAACACATACATATATCTCATTTCTCTCTCTCTGACACTTATGTATATCCCATCCCCCCTCTCTCTCTCTTACTCTAAGGCATCTCTCTCTCTCTCTCACACTTTCTCATATATACTTCTCTCTTTTACTCACAAAAACTAATGTCTATCTCTCTCTTTCTCTATCTCTCTCTCTCTTTCTCATACTAATCTTATCTTTATATAACTCACCCTCACGTACTCACATCTCTCTCTCACACACAGACTCGCGTATTTTATCTCTCTCTCTCTCTCTCTCTCTCTCTCTCTCTCACACACACACACACACACACTCAATCATACTTGCTATCTCTCTCTTACATGAGCGCACACACACCTTATCTCTCGCTCTCACATACAAAGACCCAAGCACATCTCTTTCTCTGTCTGTCTGTCTGTCTGTCACTCTCCCTCTCTCTCTCTCACACACACACACACACACACACACATACACACACACACACTCATACATGTTATCTCTCTCTTACATGCGTGCACACACACCTTATCTCTCGCTCGTATATACACAAACGCAAGCACATCTCTCTCTCTCTCTCTATCTTTGTCTTTCTCTCTCTCTCTCTTTCTCTCTCGCTTTTTCTCAACCTATCTCTCTATCTCTCTCGATCTTATACATATATTGTAGCCATGAATTGCTATACAAGAGGAGATTCTTAAAAAGCCATGTTTTGGGGAAATGATAGAACTTACTAATAATGGCTTGTGAGACTGGTACATCTCTCTTCTTCATCACTACAATGCATGCATTTACAAATAGTATTTCAAAGATTCTGGTGGTGGAATCTTCATCACTGTAAAAAACAAAAAAAGAATCGAAGAATCGACGAATCGAGTTGAAATGCTGTACGAAACTGATCACATTAAAATTCGCGGTTATATTTTGAGAAAGATATAAATCCCTCAGTTCTACTTCCGGTTATGGGAAATAGCAGGATAGACGGATATATCTGGCCTGGGTAAGGGTAACATGTCTAGGAGAAGAAAATTCCAAAACTCAATTTCCACCCACAAAAAAAAAAAAAAAACACGACACATTGATTTGCCGCTGGGGGTAACCAAGTAAGGCCGTCCGTAAGGCCGTCGTTGTTGTGTACAAAGTCGCTATGACAACGTCTACAATGAAGCAAATGTTCAAATAAGGGGAAACCTGTTGGATGGGTAATTTCCTGAGATCCATACTTGGCCCAATCCTATTTCGACACATCGCAAGATTGATGAATGCAAGGAAAAAGGAATAAAAGAAACAAAGAAACAAATATAGACTTCGTAAAACATTTCTTAGTTTGATAATCAAGTTTGCGATTCCTGCTATTCCTAAATGGTCAAGCATCTAAATACGAATCAGACGTCATCATCAGCACGGATATCCCGGACCCTCTCTCGCCATCCCTCCCTATCGTCCATTGCTTCCGGCAGGTCTTCAGAATTACATCCCGTAACGGCAGAGAGGTGCCGTATGTAGGTTCAAGCTGGTTGTCCTGCCTTTGCTCGTCCATGTGAAGGCGCCCACAGAAGTAAATCACTCATGAGCTCGTCCCTACTTCTCCAGCAGTGTCCTGCATGTCTGGTTCGACTAATTTTGATAGTTTTCGTGATGGGTGATTAGTGGCCGTACAACTGCTGCTTTTTGGGGTGCTGCCTGAAGGACTTGTTCAGTATTGGTCGCAGCATTCTTGTGTAATTGCCGTCAAGCTTTTTCTCCATACGTTTAGTTAGCGTCTATCTAGTGCATCCACATAGCAGTATCGACACGACTGCTGCTTGGAAGAAACTGCGCTTCATTTTTTCGGTCAGGTTTGACTTTCATATGACCGATAGCCTATCGATTGTTGTCCCTGCTTAACTAAGGTTATCTAAGCTGTTTCCAATTTTCTTTCGAAATACGCTTATAAAACTTGAAGCAGATCAAATCAAAATCTACGAGTAATTGTTGGTTTCTTTGTTGTTTTTACTTTATTTTTTGGTTTGCTTTGGTTTTATAACATATCAAGCACTGTAGGTTATTTAATGCTAAATCCTCTTTAAACATGTATATCTACGCTTTTGTTTGTGTGTTTGTTTTCTGTAAATAAGGCAATATCATGTTTGAATCCATATTCAAGCTTTTAAAAAACATTAATAAATGTAGGGAAGGAGGAGCTCTCAATATATAAGATAGTTCGGAAAATAATGACCAGTTTTAAAATAAACGTTTATTCCTGAATCATTGAATTTAAACAGTGGGAAACATGTGGAGCCTTCCTAAACGCTTTCAATTCCAAAATCAAAAGACTTGAATGAATCGAGGGCAGAATGGGCTGACCCCAAATGACCTATTTAATCAAACATGTTCACAAAATGCGCCATATATATATATATATAGGGTGCGGGAGCAAATTTAGTAATAATCTAGTATAATAATAAACGATTATCATTAAACAAGATAAATTTTAATTTTAAAAAGACAAACAAAATAAGAAGATTCACAAGAAATAGTAAATTTTGTCATTATGGCCGCCATTTTTTTCAATTATTGTATTGACACACCTTCGAAACGATCTGCATGCCTTCAAAATAAATTCCTCAGACATTTTATTCTATTCCTCCTAAACAGCAGTCTTAAGTGAACCAATATTTGGATATGAAGTTGCATTTGTTTTGTCTTCTAAAACGTCCCATATAATAAAATTAAGTAGAGTTCCAGTCTGAGTTTGTTGGAGACCATAAAGAAGTTTTTTGCTAGGTTTCGACTTTAAGCAAATAATAAGTTCTTTGTCGTATCTCTTCTTGCTCCCTCGTATTTGGCTGAATTTTTATTTAAGATAGTGCTTGAATAATAGAGCTAACCATGATAATTTAGATTTATTGTTTCTTTGTTTTCTTCTTTTTTAATTGGACTAATCAGACTAAAATAAATGTATCAAAAATTATTCCATATTTTGCTTCCGCACCCTATATATACAGAGAGAGAGAGAGAGAGAGAGAGAGAGAAAGAGAGAGAGAGAGAGAGATACTAGATACGACAAATTATCTATTATCAGAATTCTTGAAACTATGTAATTGTACATAAATTATCAATTCTCGGAATTCCTGATACTATATCATCATCATATCGCGCTGGTAGCACGGATATCCCTGAACCTCTCTCGCCACTCCTCCCTATCGTTCATCGCCCTCGGTAGGTCTTCAGGACAACAGCCTGTATCCTCACATAGCTGCTGAATGTACCTTCGAGCTGGTCGTCCTGCTTTTGCGCGGCCATGTGTGGGGATCCATAAGAGTACATCTCTTATGAGTTCATCTCTGCTTCTCCAGCAGTGTCCTGCATGTCTGGTTCGTCTAACTTGAATAGTTTTCGTGATAGGGGACAGGTGGCCGTACAGTTGGTGTCTTGTGGGGTGCTGCTGCCAGGACTTGTTCAGGATTGCACGCAGCATTCTTGTGTAATTACCATCCAGTTTCTTCTCCAGCCGTTTTGTTAGCGTCCATGTAGTGCATCCATATAGCAGTATCGATGTGACCGCTGCCTGGAAGAAGCTGCGTTTCATTTTATCGGTTAGGTCTGATTTCCATATAATCGATAGCCTATTGATAGCTGTCCATGCTTTCGTTAACCTCGTTTCGATGTCCTTTTCGGTTGATTCGACGCTGCTTCCTAGGTACGTGAATTTGTCTACTAGTTTAAGTGGGGTTCCTTCTAGAGTGGAGATGTCCCCCGTTAAATTATCAATTCTCGGAATTCCTGATACTATATAATTGTATATGAATTCTTGAAAGCATACAAAGAGAAAGTCTTCGCAGTACCTATCGTGTTGGACTGTGACATCCAAGTAAGCGAGTTTGAATTCTCGTTGGATGATTAATTTTTCTTTTCAAACCAATTCTCTTGAGAAAGATATGAACTCCCTTATCAACCCCCGCAATAGGTTAAATAGTACCCCTACTGTTAACGTAGAAGGAATAGTTTGGCATCAAATAACCCACGAAGGTCGATATACCATCGAAACAAAAATAAAACAAAGAAAACATAATTCTATAGAAATTATTAATAATAGAAATACTTAAAACCATATAACTATGTACAAATTATGGGTAAAAACCATTTGGTTCCTACGGGGATATGTCTACTCTTGTGTGGTGCAGAGATTATCTCTTTTGCAGTTTTGGAAGGGCTGTCAAGTTTTTGCTTGACTATATTATATCAGCTTTGTGATATGTTAATTAACTGTTATATTTAATCTATTCTTGTCTAGTGTTTAATCCTCGTAAGTTTTTCCCAACAGCATTAGCAAGTCTTCTCAGGTCTCCAGGACTCTTCTGATTATTCAAGCAGATCTCAGCAATGCTGTAGTCTGGTTAGTTTCGATTCTCCAGTTCCCTCAGTCCTTTCTCTCGGTTTCTAAGAACCGTCCAAGTGCACCAACTATAATTGGTATTACCTCATCTTTCACAGCTTTTTCAGTTCTCTAGCAGGGTCTAAGTATTTGTCTATCTTTTCGGTTTCTTTTATTTTTCCCCTCTGTGTTTCGCTGGAATAGCAATATCCCCAAAACGGCAAATTTTCTCTCTTTTTTTAAATGAATTGATACCAAGGCTGGTCTTCTGGCAGGGATTTTGGTGATCTGTCTTAATCTCAAAATCCAAGAGAATTCTATGGATTCGATTTTATAGGACTGATTCTGGTTTACGCAAATACTGTATGGTAGTACGGTCAAATTCCAGTCTCTTATTATTTTACTCTTTTGAGAGTTTGTTACACCAGCGTTAGCTTATAGTTTTTCATTATAGTTTGAGTGACAACAAGTTTCCTCTAGTCTCCAGGACCTTTCTCAGTATTTTGGCCGATCTTAATAATAATGTAAGTCTGGATGGCCTCTACTTGTCCTCTTATTTCTTGTCCCTTTACTAATCCATTGAAGATTGTTCCAAGTGCACCAATTACAATTCGTATCACCGTCACCTTGATGAGCCAAAGCTTTTTTTTAGTTCTCTGGCAAGGTTTAGATATCTATCTCTCATTTCGCTTTATTTTAATTTTATTCTGTGGCCTGCCGAGACGGCAGGTTCTCTTTTATTTGGTTGATTATCACTACATCTAGTCATCTGGCCGAGATTAGATGATCAGTTCGTATCTCAAAATTCCAGAGAAGCTTGTGCATCTCATTCTCCAGGACGGATTCTTGGTTGTGCCCATAACTTTTATCCGAATGGTCAAATTTTAGTTTCTTGAACAATTCCTAGTTGATCACCTTACCCACCCAGTCGTGTCTTGTCTGATTCACATTTTGTGCTAATTTACTGCATTCACTGATTATCATTATTATTTTTTACTCCTTGATAGTTTTCATGTCAGTTTTAGCTGATTATTTTTCACTGGAGTTTGAGTGACAGCAACTCTCTTTAAGTATCCAGGACTTTTCTCAGTATTCTGGCCATTCTTAATAATGTTGTAGTTTGGATGGTCTCCACTCGTCCTCTAACCTTCAAGTCCTTCAGTCCCTTTAATAATCCTTTGATGACAGTACCAAAAGCTCTAACCACGTTGGTATAATTGTCACCTTCATGTTCCATAGTTTTTTTTTTTTTTTTTTAATTACCTTGCAATTTCCAGGTTCTTATCTTCTGTTCACTTTCTTTCTGTTTTATTCTGAGGTCAGCCGGTACAGTAAAGTCAATAATTTTGCAAGTTCTCTTTTTTTTGTTCATTATTGTTTTGATTATTATTGTAATTATTATTATTGTGCAAGTTTTTCACTCAACTTTTCAGGTTCAAGTGTTGGTTTTTTCACTGAATCTGGTCTATATTTCGCCGGAATGGAAAAAATCTACTACACGAAAAGTCTTTGTTTCAAAATAATGTTAGGGCTGGTCGGGCATGACAGAATGATCCATTTATATCTCAAAATCCCAGAGAATTCTTATTATTATGATCATTATCATAATTATTGTTTTGAACTCATTTTTTTTCTTTCTTTTTTTTTATTTTAATTTTATACATATTAATATACTTTTATTTTATTTTTTTTATTAATCTTTGGAATCTTTTGGCGGCTCAGTATATATATATATATATAACAGTTACTGCGATGATGATACTCTATAAAAACACGAAAGCAATGGTTCGCTCACCCGATGGTGACACAGATTTCTTTGACATTCTCGCTAGAGTCTTGAAAGGAGATACATTAGCACCATATCTATTTATACTCTGCCTGGATTACGTACTAGGAACGTCAGCAGATCTAATGAAAGCAAATGGTCTCACATAAAAAAAAGTAAGAAGTAGATGATATCTCGCAAAAACATATAACGGATACAGATTACGCAGATAATCTAGCGCTTCTTGCAAAATTATCAGTTCAAGTCTAATGTCAACTTCATATTATGGATATGGCGGCAAAAAGCATTGGCATCTTTCTGCACTCAGATAAAAAAGAGTTCAAGTGTTCTAACAAGATGTTGCCATCTATACATTAAATGACAGTTTATGAAATTAGTAGACCGTTTCCTATATCTCGGTAACAATATCTCATCTATTGAAAGTGATGCCAATATACGCATATCTGCCATATGTTAATTTAATCTCATAGACTGAATAACGCGTGAATGATTCTGAGCGGTAACTGTGTCAGTACTATTGTATGACTGCACAACCAGGAATTTAACATAGCACCTTGAGAAAAAAACTTGATGAGAACTATAAAGTGATACTATATAGTGCTTCAAACAAATCCAGGAACCACCACTCCACAAAAAGATGTTCAGCCACTTGCTAGCCATCTCATAAACCATCTAATTAAGACGAACAAGATATCACGGGCACAGTTGGATAGTAGGGACAAACTCATAAGCGACCTGTAAAAACTAACCATGATCAGCTCTATACGGACACTGAATGCCATCTAGAGGACCTGCAAAATCTGATGGACGATTAGGACAGATGGTACTGGAGAGTCGAGAGAATCTACGCTGATAGCATGAATTGATGACTTGATGCTGTTGCTACTGATGATGATATATATATATATATATATATATATATATATATTTCCTAATGTGACAAAGTGTTTTATTTATACGAGGAGTCCTATTGTGTGAGCGTGTCAATGATCTTCGTCACAGACTCTTTTATCTCCTCAATTGTCTCATAACGACAGCCTTTGAGCTTAGGGAATAACCAAAAGTCACAGGAACCAAAGTCTGGACTATAGGGAGGGCGAGGAACTGTTTTGATGCCGATCTTGCTCAAATAGTCAGTGACAAGGATGGAGTTGTCGACTGGTGGAAATGCCACTGACCCGAATTGAAGTGTACTGGCCTCTTCCGGCGAAATCTCTCCCTGAACTCCCTTAAAACCTCAATATAGTATCCCTAACCCTAACCCTTTGGCCAATCAACTCTGGTGTATTGGCTTCCTTACTCCTCCCATGCCTCTCATCATCCCTCACAGACTCCCTGCCTTCCTTGAATCTCTTATGCCACTCAAAAACTGATGCTCGATTCATGCAAGATGGTCGCAAAGTAGTCTGAAGCATTCCATACGTTTCTGTGGCATTTTTTCCAAGTTTAAAACACAATTTTATTGCATATTGTTCTTCCTCATGTCCAGATTGCATTTTTGAAATTCATCAGCTGTGACAATCAGGCTTTAGTAGGGTGTATTCGAATTCCTGCTGTAGCTGTTCATTTGAACCTGAAATCATAAAAATTGGTCAGTCATCTCATAAGATGTATAGCAATAACATAATGAATTACATAGCAATTACATAGCAATAACCTACTGAATACTACGACAATTTTAAATGCCCATACGAAAAAAGTCTGGAAATTTATCGTACGCCCCTAGTATATATATATATATATATATATATATATATATATATTGAAGAGTGTATATTAAGACAGAAAGTTATTATTCAAGTAAGTTTTCTTCAAGACGATGGAACACTGTTTATTATTTTTGATTTTATTTTGTCAAGACTCCTTGTAATTTTTCTTGTGTTGGAACCTTTTTCCAAGCGAACGTTTTAAAACAAAACGTTGAAAACGTTCTAATTGATAACTTCAAAACAAAACGCAACTAGTTATTAAAACAGCAAAAGCTCAACCGTCAACTCTAAACTACTCAACCCCTGTTAACGACCAAAAGTATGGTCGAAAGCGCTTGGGCAGAAGATATGGTACGCTTCCTTTACCATCTAGATCCCGATACAAGAAAAATTACCAAGTGTCTTGAAAAAATATTATTAAGAATAAGAAACAAAACTTGCTTGAATATATATATATATATATATATATATATATATATATATATATATATATATATAATTTATTAACGTTTTTGCTTGCTTGTTAAATATTTGATGTCGAGCTTCCCAGAAACAAACAGAGGATTAATATCAAATAGAATTATTTGTATTTGCTAGAAATACTAGAAACCATTTAACTGTATGTAAACAAATGAGATGAAACAACTCGTTTAAAAATAAATTTGCAAGTAGCCCTCGTAGCGTAGTGGCTTACGTGCTGCACAGCCACATCGAAGTAAGTGAGTTCGAACTCCAGTCGCGCTATTACGTTAACTTTCGGATTAATACCCTTGGAACTCACTCATCGCCCCAGCTATGGGTTAAATAGTACCACTACTGTTTTTTTACAAGAATGGGTTTGGTATTAAATAGCCCACAAAAGTTGAAATGCCGTTAAACAAAGAAACCAAAAAGTTAATTTCTGAATATTTGCTTAAGATCATATATATATATATATAAGTAGGATTTGGCATTAAATAATCCACAAGGGTTGAAATGCCATGGTACACCTACCAATCAACCTCATCTACAGTGTTTATCCATTAGCAGATCAAGGAATATTTTAATACGCATGATTTCGGAATTTCTGATTTTTTCTTTATGAAAACCAATCCTGTCTTTTATCTCAAATTCTTCCTTTACGTTTCTTTTTTTCTTTTTTTTTAATTTCTTTTTTATTTTACATTTGAAGTGGACGTGGGGACATTCGACTGACGATAGTCACCCTCAGACTCTATCGTGGGAGTAGTTGAGGAATTCATTGACGTCACAGATGTCAGCGACGCCGAAAAACACGTGAAGACATAATTAGAACGGTGGTCTGGCAGTCGAGCTAATTGGATTTTACGCCCAGAAGAATGAGGAGTGGTTGCGAATTATTCAAGAAGGCGGTTGGGGTGGCGGATGGTTCTCTCATCACCGTAGACCGTCTGTAAGTGTGCCTGTAGTTGGTCTATCTGTCTTTCCGTCAGATATTTTACGACGGGCAAAAGTCTTGTTGAGATCAAAGAAACGATTGGATAGAAATCTTAAGCCCTTTCCCAAACTCTAGCTCTAAACTCAACAATGAACACGTGACTAGTAATTTGCCATCCTGTTCTGAAAGTAATGCCGTTTAGTTACTTTACTCGGAAACAGCGAGCGATACAGAAAGATGATAATGCGGTTTAATGGAGAAAGTTTTCTGCTATAAACCCTTTTTTCTCCTTAACTGGTTGCTAGGTTATACGACAGATCTCTAAAACGGATTTGATAAAAGACCATTTTATTATGGGTAACCGCACACGAATCGAGACTTTAAAATATTTAGTCTGTAAGATTATCACCTTTGAGTACTTCAGGTGCGAAGCCATGAATTCAACCCTGCTAAGCAAATAGTATCCGGCAACGTAGTATCAGGCACGCAACGCAGACACCGGATGTGCTGCTGATGTGCACTATAAGTTAGCATCAATGTCCGTTAGCTGTTCAGAAGACTGTTGGTCACATGCGTAGGAAAATCGACCCGGAAATAATGCCCCATACAAAACCAAAATCACTATGGGAATACGAGCGATCTGATTTTGTTTTTATTTTTATGTATATTGGGTATAATTTCTATTGACATTATTTAGCAAAATATCTATTAATTTTGAACCTATTCAGACCTTACTACAGAATGAGTAGAACACCTGTCATTCTTAGAATAACAGTATCGTAATTCATAAAAAAAGTATAGACGGCTGTTGGCCGGTTAACAGTCAAATGGAAATCTCATCTCGCTGATAAAATAGAACAGTAATCCTTTCAAGCAGAGGCTATCTCAATCTGGATATGTTGGATATTGACTTGAAGATCCATTTGACATTTGTCCTTGCAGTGGCAGAAGTCGGGCCCTGGTTTAACGAAAATATCAGGATATGCATCTGGTACCTAAAGTAAACAGGATGCCGGTATTCTCGATGGAAATGCAGCGTAAATTGTGTGTGTGGAATGCCAGAAAGAGGTGTGTCCACGTAAATTGTGTAGGCAGTTGACCGGAGGAAGTATGACCACGTGAATTAGCGAGGGCATCCAGGATGTTATATAACCTGAAAGATTTCAACCCGACAGAAAAAGGAGAAAAAAGGGGCTCACTAAAGAACAGTTCCATTTCAAGCAATTGAGTTTGGCATAAGTACACAGTTTAGTTCTATTTGACCCATAGATAGGACACTAGCAGGTGCTAACACTCTGAGCCAGAGTGGACCTTGGAGCAATGGCAATAAATGAGTACTCTGCATTCCCCAAAGCTCAAGCATTACTTGAGCCTCACCATCTGATTATTTCGTGTCATAACAGGACATTCGTTGGGTGGGAGGTCTTACTTCTCTGTAAAGTAGTTGTCAGTGCATTCTACAGACACATGACTGGGTATGGATTGTTTGTGTGTATGCAAGTCAAATTCCTATGGAAATAAAAGTCCAGAATACTGAAGAGTGTTATGGAGGGCTAAGAAGACTTGCTATCACTCAGAGTTTTATAAAAATCACCATTTATTACTGGTGTGAAAAACTCGAAAAGGATTACTAATACTAAGCATACGAATAAAACTACTACCAATAATACCTCAGCCCCTGTGTGTGCAGCTCAGCCATCTTTGGCCCTTCCATACTCTAGCCATCCATACATTTTGGTTGATAAAAGGAAAAGAAAAGAAGCAGATTGTATTTTTATACATCAGCGTTGTTGTCTTACGCTGCTACACAACAGTTACACCTGGCCTCGTCGGCTGGCGTTGTAATATATACCGACTACATCTCGGCAAAGGGGTACGACTCCCCTAACGAGTGTTCTGGATATGACATTAAACACTCTGATGGTGAGGCTCTAGTAAATCTGGAGCTTTGGGGAATGCAGAGTACTACTTCATTGCCATAGCTCCCAGCTCGACTCTGGCTCAGAGTGGTACCACCAGATAGAGGCAAATAGAATCAAACTGCAGTAACGCAAAACTAAATTATTTAAAATTAACTCTTTTCCCATTTAATTGTGTGTAAACTAAACTGTACTTATACTAAACTGAATAGTTTGAAACTTTATCCAGATAACTTAATTAGGTGTTAAATAACTCGAAAAGGGTTAATACGCCGTAATACAAAACAACCAACCAACAGATACATCACTTGGATCATAACGAAACTCATTATTTGCGTCGCTGTTGTAATATATTCCCTATCCAGGTTTATATAATAAAACCCACATACTGAGCGTATATAATGCACTTAGAAGAAAACTCAAAACCTGCTTATATATGGAGTTTGAGTCACCCGGGTTTCGGTCCCAGCTATGGGAAGCTAGTATGTCTAGCAACACTGATGAGTACTGATAGAACGAAAGTAATCGTGTTGCAATTAGCGTTTATGCAAGGCTCTTCATATATGAATTGAGCTCTCGGTAGCCGTAAAGCGGATGTATGTAAACAATAGTAATTGTAATTCATAACCGTTTAAAATTTACTTCGCTGCAGCTGGTTCCCTCGTGGTAGAGTCTTGGATTGGCGTTTGAGTCAACCGGGTTTCGATCCCAGCTACGGGAAGCTAGTATGTCTGGCCACACTGATAGAACGAAACAGATCTGTTTGGTTTGGTTTCTTTGTTTAATGGCATATCAACCTTTGTAGGTTATTTAATGCCAAAGCTATTCTCCTAGAAGAACAGTAATGGTACTATTTAACCCATAGCTGGGAGGATCAGGAGGTTCATACCTTTCTCTAACCCTGCCCAAAAGTGAACGTAATAGTGCGACTGGAGTACGAACTCGCGTACTACGATTCCGCAGTCCATCGCTTTAACCATTACACCACCTGCCTCCCATCACAAAAACTATCCAAGTTAGACGAACCAGACACGCAGGACACTACTGGAGAAGCAGAAACGAGCTCCTATGGACCCCCACATTTGGCCAAGTAAAAGCAGGACGACTAGCAAGAATATACGTACAGCAGCTATTTTAGGATACGGTATGTAGCACTGAAGACCTGCCAGAGGCGATGAACGATAGGAAGAAGTGGCGAGAGAGGGATATCCGTGCTAGCGGCTCGACATAATGATGATAATATATATATATATATATATATATATATATATATTCACATACAGTTCTTTTCATTTTGTTTTAAAACTGAATTTTCATGTCTGGCATAAAATATTGTTGTTAGTCAAAAACGGACAAGTTTTTAATTGGAAATGGGAGCTGTCTTTCATATTAGCAAATAAACAAACGAAAACAAAACTATTTCATGAAATATAAGAAGACAGATGTCTTCTTGTTTCCTGAAGTAAAACCAGCAATTTCATTCATATTAAATGTGGCACAGTTAACCACTATCAATTATTGATTAGTGTTTCTTTCATCTTAATTTCAATGGCTTGTACTCGAACAATTTGCTGTAATATCACCATGGATTTTTAAAAAAATTGAACCATGTCAACTATTATCAATTATTGACAAGTCTTTCTTCTATCTTAATTTCAACGGCTTTTACTTCTAGCAATATTATTTCGGATTTCTAATGGTGAAGTTATGTCTTTAATGATGAAGTAGAATTGCTGACGATTATTTCTCTCATCTTAATATCAGTAACTAATATAGGTCGTATTAGTAATAATATCATCATGGATTTAAAAAAAAATGAAGCATTATTAATGAACTGTTATTGATTATTGACTGGTAATTTCTTCCACCTAAATTTCAATCGTATTTTATTGAGGAGAACTTTTTTCAATTGTAAGCTTTTTACATACTTGAAAGTTACGATTTGAATTATAGTTAGTTTGTTCTTTCTCAGTTAATATTCTTTCTTTCTTTATCACTTTCTTTTTTCTTCCTATGTTAATTTTAATGTTATTCTTTTTCCTTTTCTTTTCCCATATTAAAATGTTCTTTCTTTCTTTATTTCTTTCGTTTGATTTTTATTCCCATTCTTTCTTTCTTTCTTTCTTTCTTTTTTCTTTCTTTCTTTCTTTCTTTCTTTCTTTCTTTCTTTTGATTTTAATATCTATTTCCCTTCTTCCTTCTTTTCTTCCTTTCCTTTGATTCTTATATTTCTTTCTTTCTTTTGATTTTGATATTTTTTCCATTTCTTTCCTTTTTCTTCCTTTCTTTTGATTCTACTTTCTATTTCCTTTTCTTTCTTTCTTTCTTTCTTTCTTTCTTTCTTTCTTTCTTTTGATTTTAATATTTATTTCCCTTCTTCCTTCTTTTCTAACCTTTCTTTTGATTCTTATATCTCTTTCTCTTTCTTCCTTCTTTTCTAACCTTTCTTTTGATTCTTATATCTCTTTCTCTTTCTTTCTTTCTTTCTTTCTTTCTTTCTTTCTTTCTTTCTTTTGATTTAAATATTTATTTCCATTTCTTTCTTTTTTCTTCCTTTATTTTGATTCTCATATTTATTTCCTTTTCTTTCTTTCTTCCTTTCTTTCTTTCCACAAGCAATATGTCTACTTATTAAGATGCATCTCTGCACACGTTTGCAGATGTCCAAAGCGAATGCAAATTAAGTTACTTCGTGTAAACGTCACTTCTATCCATATAATTCTGGATCTCCAGATCCAGTGAATAGGATTATAGGAAATTTATAAACGCGTCATTATCCGTGAGAAATTACAGATTCCTCGGGAAATCTATCAGAAACTGCCATTTATGATTTAAATTTCTTTAAAATGATTTCTATAAAGTGTTTATTGATACAAATTATCAACATGTTTTGTAAGTAGAAATAGAACGACTTAGATTTGGTTTCTTTGTCAAATGGCATATAAGCCTTCAGGGGTTATTTAAGATCTAAGCCATCCTTCTAGAAACATGGTTGCTGTATATATTATATATTTTTCAAGGGTATTAGTCCGAAAGTGAACGTAATGGCGCAACTATAGTTCAAACTCACAATGGTGTCAGAGTTTAATATGATAGCCACTATTCTAGAGGACTCCCTTTTTCACCTGTGAATCAACAATAATGCTTATTTATATATATATATATATATTATGTTTTGTCCGCCAACTTTATGTATATATATATATATATATATGATAAAAACAAGTGGAAAAGTGAATAAATCAAACACTTACAACGGGTTTAGTAGTGATATTTCGTTTTTGATACAAAGAAAAACTTCTTCAGACTCGAATGAAGAACAAAATATTACTACTAAACCCATTGAAAGTGTTTAATTTATCCACTTTTCCACTATCCATTTTATCATCTTGTCGCCAATGGTCTGGGAGACCTGGGTTCAATCACAGGTCACGTCATACCAACGACTTTCAAAATGGTACTTGATTGTCCTTACTTAACACTCAGCAATATAAGGTACGTCTCAAGGGTATAGTGGAGTAATCCAGGGAAATAAGTAGCGCCCTCCCCTACATCTCGGTGTTGTAGCTATTGAAAAGGGAGCCTTCTGGTCACCCTCGACTACGGTCTCCAACTTTACGTACTTTATATATATATATATATATATATTAACGTTAACTATCCATACTTCTTTCCTTTTAAATTTAGCTATCCTAAAGGATGGGTTTGGTTTGGTTACTTTATTTAAGGGTATATCAATCTTTATGGGTTATTAAATGCTAAAGCCGGCTTTGTCAAAGAACAGTCGAGGCATTATTTGACCTATAACTGAAGGATAAGGGGGTTCATGCCTTCTTCTTCTTCTTCTTCTTCTTCTTCTTCTTCTTCTTCAATTTAAAAAAAATCACGTTTCGTCATTAGATAATATATGAGGAGTTGGTATGCCATTTATCATATCGTCGAATTTTTAGTATTAATTTAGTAGTAGTTCAGACATTGTGAATACTTAATTTCTTAAAATATTCATAATTTTAAATTTAAAAAAATTAAATGTTAAATTAATTATAATTCTGGAAATTATTACCATTTTAATTCTAATTAATTTTTTTTTGTTTTATACTTTTTCAGTTTCCTAATTTAACTTTTTAAAAAGTTGATTTGTTTAACTGCGCAATTTAATTTGAAATTATTTAGATAAAGCAAAGGTTTCATTGTTTTCATAGTTTTTGGTTATTATTTGTCATATTTCTTGTTGCTATTATGATTTTTGATATTTTTCTTTTTACTTTTAATGATTCCGAAATTAAAAAACAAACAAACAAATTCTTCATGGTCATTTATTCTCTACAGGTAGTTTTAATTAAAAGGGCATAAATTGCGTTGGCGCTAAATGGAAACCTGGATTAAAAATACTATGCTACAATTGGGTTAATTAGGAAGCGCGCTTAGAGCAACGGTTAATGTCTATGAGGATAAAATCGGTCACCCGAATTCCAATTCCTGGACGAGGCTCTTTGCGTGTCAGGACACCTACAAAACAGTTACAAAAGGCATGAGTCCATCAGTTATTCCTCTACCATGCAGAAATAAGTAATAGTAAAGTTGGCGACCGTAGTCGAGGGTGAGCCGAACGTTTATTTTTCAATAGTGTTGAGTATCACCCGTCTTTCACCACATAATGAACTAGTCCATCTGCCATATATAGCAGTAGCTACCAACACCAGGGCAGACTACAACCTTCAGTTTTTTGTCTGAGTTCTTTTCAATTTGACAAAGTAAGTTGTTTTATTGTTAAAATCGTTATTGCTTTGAAAAGTATTGTTATTTGTTGGAATTTTTTGTTACTGTTTTTGAACTGTTATTATTGTTGACTGCCCCTCCCCCAAACAATTGTTATTTTGTTTGTTGAGGGGGGTCAACGCTTGTTATTTGTTGGAAAAAATATTTTTGCAAAGAATCCTGTTTTCTACACACATCTCACCACCGACAAGAACATTCGTTTGATCACGCCTAGTTGCCTGATAAGCAACTATGGCCGAATCTTCATCTTCACCACCGCATTCACCGCCTGATATTTTTGACGGCCTAAGTCCCCCCTCACAGCCGGAAAATAAATGGCCAACACTTTCTCCGGCCAGTACAATACAACCCGCCCAGAGAGTGCCATCATTGCCGGCCTCCTGGAAAGAAAAACTAACGCAAAAATCCCAGGTAGATTATACCAAATGCCGGGAAAAGTACGAAAAGTATTTCGAAGGGAATAGGATTCATCCTATTCCCGAACTGATAAAAGAATTCCAGCCCAAAACAATTTCTTTTATAATAACAGAAGTACGAACCAGGAGGCTGGCTGGTATCAAAAAGGACACTTTTGAAGAACTATTAAGGGCAGCGAACATCCCAGCAAAATATTACTGCCGACGCAGTTTTGCAACCTGGGACGTCTTAATGCCCTCAGAAGAACAAGCGGCGAAGCTGGCCGGGGGAAATATCACTTCTAAATATTTCCGGCTGCAGCCTGAGTACATGGGGAGGCGTAGAATCAAAATCACCGTGTGCAATGTCCCCATTGCTCTTAATGAAGAGGTCTTGGCGGCCTACTTAATAAAGTATGGCAAAATCGAGAATATAGAAAAAGCCAAGTCGACCAACGGGACAGCGCACGGAGACTACGTCTTCACCATGTGCTTGGACAGAGGGGGCTTCACGGCGATACCCCATGTAATAGAATACGAGGACAGGGCTATGACGGTTGTGGTTGAGGGCAGGAAGCCCCAGTGCTGGAATTGTAAGCAGCTGGGGCACTTCTCAAAATCCTGCCCTCAAAAGACCACTAAAACACCGACCACAACAACACCAATAGCAAAAACTACGACAACTACAGCAGCAGCAGAAGCGGCGACCGTGGCCGAGCCAAAGGAAACATCAAAAAATAAACCTGGGGACAGCCCCAACAAAGAAGAGGGCTGGACCCAAGTAGTGAAGGGGGGAAAAAAGAAAAAAAACCCCATCAAAGAACCAGCAAAACAAACCCCCATCAAAGAACCAGCAACAGCAACAGTTACAAACAAACCAAACATCACCACGACTGCTAAAATTGACTCTAGTAGTACTCCTACCACAAGCACAGCCAAACCATCATCATCATCGACATCTACAAAATCATCATCATCATCATCGTCATCTACAAAAAAGAAAAGCAAAGAAAAAAATATCGAAAATGAACCCATGGATTGCACCATAAACCTAAAGCGACGAAGGGATAGTGGGGACTCAGTAGCTGGGGAGGGGGAGAAAAAACATATAAAGGGACCAGCAAAAGAAACACAAACACAGTCCCAAACACCCTCCCAACCTCAACAAAAGGGCGAAAAAATTGAAAGACCAGCCCAAATTATTCCTCCCCCACAAAAACATCAAAATACCCCAGCACACCTCTCTGATTTCCCACTTTCCCCAAAATCACCTTCACTCTCACCAATCAGAACCCCTAAGCTCCTTACACGGGCACAATCGGTGACCAGGGAGTCACCAACAGCAGCAGCATCACCATCATCAACAGAAGTCAAGCCAAGGTCACGGTCGGCTTCAAACGAAGTCCGACGTGCCTTCACCGCTTTTCATTTTTGCGAGGACATCCTCGAGCCCCCAAACATGGACCACATTTTAAAAAAAACTTTAAAACCCTTATCATCACTAAAAAAAATAGATGGCAAGGACGTCACCAACCCGTATCTTTTTAAGAGTGCCGCAATGGTGACCACATTCGTCCGTTCGGCTGGACCCCGAACCAAAGAGCTTTGGCACTTTCTTGAGGGGGCCAGTCGAGCGGACGCAATGTTGGCGGATTTGCGCCACCAAAGTTTAAAAAAATTGCTTCCTTTTTGTTCGGGCAGGGTCCCGATTTTAGTTCACCCTACCTTCTATAGGTCCCTAAAATTGCGGTACCCCGTGGATGTCGGTGGAATTACCAGGGACGACCGAGTAAGTACTGAGCTCGGCACCGGATCCCTGCGTCAGGCCGTCGGCATCCTTACTCCCAAGGATTTCCGGCCCGTAGTCGACACTGAGTAAGGTAAGTGGGATTGATGGCTCTAAACCTTGCTACTTTGAATGTGAGGGGATTGAGGGATCCGGGCAAGTGTACGCGCTTGCTTGGTGAACTTAAAACTCTCGGCGTAGATGTTGCTGCAGTGCAGGAAACCCACTTCACTTGCGGTGCCGACTGTCGTGTGCTGGAAAGCGATTTTAACGTTTTCTCAGCATACGGCAGCCGTACCAGCGTTGGGGTTTCTTTGCTAGTTGGACGCAGCCTTGATGCTGATGTTGGCGTTGTTTTTGCAGGTGACGGGGGCCGACTGGTTGTGGCCGATGTTGCCGTGAAAAGTTTCAAGTTTCGTCTGGTTGCGGTTTATGCGCCCAATATCGTTGTGGAGAGGGTTTCCTTTTTTCGTCGGTTGGCGCCGTTCCTGGACGATACGAAGCGGCTAGTTTTAATGGGTGATTGGAATGCGATCCTTGATCCCAAGATAGATAAGGTCGGGCGGGGAGCTAGGCGTGTGGGAAGGTGTGAAAGCAGCCTTGCCGGCCTCATGACTCGTCATGACCTCGTCGACAGGTTTCGTCTGGATCACCCAGGGCGGGAGATGTGGACGTGGCTAGATAGTTCGCCCTCTGCCAAAGTAGGCTCCTACTTGGACAGAGTGTTAGTGAGACGAGCTGACATTGATTTTGTTAGTTGTCCCACGTTCCACTTGATAGCGTGGACTGACCATAAAGTTGTTAGAGTCAGTCTACGGTTAGCAAATAGGCCTAGTCTGGCCGGTTACTGGAAGTTCAATACCTCCTTACTGGAGATACGGGACTTCCGGGACCGGCTGGAATCCCTAATTCAGCGGGCGTTAGTGGGGGCGGTTACCGGGAATAGGCCCTAATTCAGCGGGCGTTAGTGGGGGCGGTTACCGGGAATAGGTGGTGGGGATCTCTTAAACATAGGATTAGAGATTTCGCTACCAAGTACGGTCAACAGCTCAACCTAGATAGGACCAAGGAAGCGAAATCTATAGACGATAGACTTTCCCGGGCGGTGGCTGGGGGGGACTCCCTAAACGTAGAGCTAGCTAGGGGGGACCTTGAGCGCGAGAGTAGCGAGCGCTACAAGGGATACGTAGTTAGATCTAGGTTAAAGAGAGTTCTCAACGAAGCTGTGAAAACGAACGCGACTGCGCGTGAAGAAGAAGTGCGAAGGTTCCCCGATCGGTATATCGGTTCTGTCAAGGCCCCGGATGGGCGACTGCTGCGATCGACTCGTGAGATTCGTGACGCCTTTCGGGCGCACTTTCGGGATCGCTTTGCCCGCTGTACTGATCTCCCGCTCCGGGAGTTTCGTAGCTATCTTGCCGACTTTCCCTGCCTTGGGGTGGCTGAAGCGGCTAGCTGCGAGGGTGTGGTTACTGAATGCGAAGTCCGTGACGCGTTGAAGCAGGTCGGCCTCAACAAGTCGCCAGGACTAGATGGTTTGCCCTACGAAGTGTACTTGAGGATGTCGCACATGTTTGTGCCTATTCTGACGGATATGTTCAACCATTGGTTCGCCCAGGGAGCCATCCCTGGTAGCGTTACCAAGGGCGTGATCACATTGCTGAAGAAAGGTGGCAGGCATGTTTGGGAGGGTTTAGACGATTACAGGCCCATAACTCTGCTTAACACAGAGTTAAAGATTTTGGCCCGGGTCTTAGCGAATCGTTTACAGCTTGTCATTAGCGATCTGATCGGCTCTGAGCAGACCTTTGCTGTGAAGGGAAGATCGATCCAGGACAACCTGCACTTGATTCGCGAGGTCCTAGAGGGTATAGAAGACGGCACTGAGGCCGCGCTGATCAGTTTAGATCAGTCCAAGGCCTTCGATAGGGTTGACCATCGGTTTTTGGCGACTGTTTTGGAGACTGCCGGATTCAAACCGGAGTTCCGCAGATGGATTAGCATGATGTACCACAACCCTCAGGCAGTGGTGCAGGTGAACGGAAGGCGTTCGACGGTGTTCGCGGTCGAGCGGTCGGTCCGGCAGGGCTGCCCGTTGTCTCCTCTTCTCTATGTCCTAGCTTTGGAGCCCCTGCTCCGTAGGCTTAGGGATAGGACGGCAAATCCGGCCCTGCGCGGTGTCCCTTTTGCTGGCCCTCTTACGGCAAGGGTTTCCGCGTTCGCCGATGATATCACAGTGTTTGTATCCCGCCGTCTGGATATAAAGGCTGTGAAGAAGGCGGTTAGCGAGTACGAGCGGATTGCAGGAGCCAAGGTCAATTTTGACAAAAGCGAAGGTTTGCGGCTCGGTGCTTGGAGGGGTAGCAATACTCTTCCGGGGCCGTTCCGCTGGAGTGACGGACCCGTCCGCATCCTCGGGGTGTGGTTCGGGCCCGGCCTCCAACTGGAGCGAAATTGGTCGGAAATACAAGCCAAGGTGAATGCTCAGGTGGGAATCTGGCTTTCAAGGAGGTTGTCCTTAAAGGGCAGGGCGGAGGCGTGCGCCGTGTACGTCTTCCCCTTGATCCTTTACCGATTGGCTGTACTTCCTCTGCCTAAGGTAAATCGGTTGGCGCTGCAACGATCCCTTTCCAGATTGCTCTGGGGAGGTGCAAGGCCGATGGTCCGTAGGCAGGTCTGTATCCAACGTACACGCAACGGGGGTCTAGGTATGCCTGATCTGGAGAGCCACTGGCTTGCTGAAAGACTTGCATACCTGGGCAGAGCTTTGACGGGGGACGCAGTGTGGAGACTGAAGGCGAGTCGGACTTTTCCTCGCCTAAAGTCAGACCCAAAGGCTGAAGGTCGACGTAGGCCTTTGGGCGAAACACTGTTTGTCCGCGAGTGCCGAACGGCCCTTCGTAACCTTCTTGGGTCCAGTGACCTTTCACGGCCTCGAAAAGAACTATATCGGGAGCTAGTGGTGGGTTCCGCTTCTGATCCTCTCAGCGAGCGGCGCGGCTGGACGACGGAGGAGATTCGCTCTCATTGGAATTGGGCGCCAGGATCGAGCTTCTTGAACAACTCCGAGTTCTCGCTCACCTGGCGACTTGTGCGAAATGCGTTGCCCCTTGTCGGCTTGAACTACAAAGCGGGCCTGGCAGACATGCCCGATTGCGCTCGCTGCGGCAGTGGCTTGGAAGAAACGGCTGAGCACGCCTTCTACTACTGCGAGCGAGTTCGCCCGTTTTGGGATCACGTCGGCGAGTGGACGGCTCGCATCGAACCCAAACAGCTCGTGCTGCTCGACGTTGGTTACGTCGTGGACAACGTTCTTCCTCCGTATCAGGGTGAGAAGCGTGTGGTGTTTCTCGCGATCCTAGCTGTAGCTAGAATGGTGATTTGGACGACGCGAAACAAGGGATTGTATGACGATGCAAACTTTTCTCATCGTGATCTGATTTTGTATTTTCGGCATCAGCTGAGGGTCAAAATCAGATGCGATAGAAAACGCTTGGATCGCATAACATTCAGCAAAAGGTGGGTGAATGCAGCGAGCCTGGTCGTGCGAAAGGGAGCAACGTTGGAGTCATCCTTCCCTCCTCTGCCGGCTCATGGCGTCTACGGTACGGGTCCTTAGGGACCCCACCCCTGGTGAGTAAAACTGTTCCCTTTTTCTTTGGTACCCAGGTACCTAGTTAGCAGTATGTTTGTGAGTCATTGTCCCCGTCATCTAGTTGTTAGTTCTCAAGATCTTCCCCATCCCCATTATTTTTGTACCTCAATCCGTATCCCAGTCCACGTTTACTGAAGATCTTGAACATTCATATGTATAAAAATCATATCACCTACTTGTATTAACCCATACCGCGCCCGACCCCTAAATTCTTTTCACCCCTGTAGATTAGGATCCCTGCCCCACCTAGGGTAGGTCCGACTTGTTTCCGGTTCTTTCGCCCCGGAAAACAGTCGGCCTCCAATTTTATAGACGGGGGGATGGGAGGGCAACCAAACGGGGGATTTTTCCTTGTTTTTATATATATTTCGGGGTTTTTCTCCCATTCCCATCAGATTCATTGTAAATAAATCATACTTGTAAATAAAATCACTCACGAATCTCGGGATTTTAAGTAGGACTTCTTCATAGAGCAAATGTGGTATTGTGGTGATTGTAGCGCAAAAGGCGATGGATGAATGGATATTTATTGTATTGTTGAATGGGTCGGCGAATGTGGCTAGCTAGGTCTCCTTAGTCTATATAGAAATGTATGACCGCTCCCTTCCCCTCCCCAAAAACTTCAAGGCCTTGTGCCTTCTGTGTACACTACACAGAAATAAAGCAGACTCGAATGTGAATTTTTTTGTCTGAGTTCTTTTTTCACCACGAAAAAAAGTAAGTTCTTTATTGTTAAAAATTTGTTAAAATTATTGTTATTGAATTTTGTTATCGTTGTTAAAGTTTTGTGACCCCCCTCAAACTATTGTTCTTTGTTTGTGAGGAGGGTCAAACGCGACTCGATTTTTTTGTTGAACTTTTTTAAAAAAACGACCGCCATTTTTATCAACATTCATCGTTCTACATTTATTCGTCTCGCCTGAATTTTTTGTAACACCATACGCGTTTCATCTCCCTCTGGTTGTGTTTTCACAACTATGGGGGAGCCCAACAACATGAAATCGCAATCACCGACCGACATATTCCAAACGCAACCCTCCCCAATGCCGGAAGAAGCTCCATTCGACCTCTCTTCATCGGCAAGTACAATACCACCGGCACAAAAACCAAAACAAACAGCTGTCTCTTGGTCTTCACATTGCGTGAATAAAAAATCCCCTTGTGACTACGCAAGAGACAGGGTCGAAAAGTATGAAAAGTATTTCAAGGACGGGGAAATTCTCCCAATACCCGAATTGGTCGAGGCGGTCGAACCGAAGACCCTGTCCTTCGTAGTCACAGACATTAAGACCAAGAGACTAGCGGGGATTAAGAAGGAAACTTTTGAGGACCTTCTCAAAACAGCAAACATCCCAGGGAAGTACTTCTGCCGCAGAAGTTTCGCGACCTGGGATGTCTTATTACCCTCAGAGGAAGTAGCGAAAAGCCTCGCCGGTGGTAACATCACCACACGCTTCTTCCGGCTACAACCGGAATATCGAGGCAAAAGAAGAATACGAGTCACCGTATGCAATGTATCTATGCAATTGAGTGGTGACGTCCTCGCCGCCTATCTAAGTATATACGGCGGCGTGGAACAAGTCACACAAGTAACGTCAACACGGGGAACTGCGTACGGTGACTACGTATTCGTTATATGCCTCGATAGGGGAGGGTTTAACAAAATTCCCCATAAAATACGTTACCGCGATCAAACCATGACAGTCATAGTTGAGGGCAGGAAACCGCTATGTTGGTCCTGTAATAAAATCGGCCACCTCTCAAAAAACTGCCCTCAAAAATCAACAATCACCACCACAACAACGACTACTACTACTGCTACTACTACTGATACTCCTTCACCTGTCATAGCAGCAATAATACCAACAGAAACCTCAGAAAACAAACAAGAAACCCCTAAAGAAAATGAGGAAGGGTGGACGCAAGTCACCAGAAAAAAGGGAGGGAAAAAAACTCCCCCAAAAAACCCAGCAACAACAGATACAACAACTCTTTTGACTACAACTACGAAACCAACGACAACAAATACGAAACAATCAACTGCAAAACAATCAACAAAAGAAGACAATCAAAACATTGAACCGATGGATATGTCCATGAATTTAAAAAGAAGGAGAGACAGCGAGGACTCACCAACTAAAGAGGGGGAGAAAAAACATCCAAAAAAACCCACACAAACAACCACCATACCTCAGCATAAGGGGGAAAAAACAACAGAAAAATCGCCAGTCCAAAATAAACAAAGACCAGCACAATTGATTCCTCTCCCACAAAAAACAAAAACCACCCCTATCATCCCAACAGAAACACCATTACCCCCCTCTCTTTCACCAATTAAAACCCCCAAAATGCTTACTCGATCCTATTCAGCAACCAGACTTACACCCTCTCCCCAAACACCGTCAACATCAGCAGCAACTGTTCAAAAACCAAGAGCACGCTCTACGGAAGCCCGACGTGCCATAAACTCTTTTTACTTCTGCGAAGATATCATGGACAATCCACACATAGACCACACTTTAAAACAATCATTAAAACCATTACGCTCACTCCAAAAAATTGACACTAAAGACATCACAAAACCACATCTATTCAAGGACGCACCAAAATTGACCACATTCGTCCGCTTGGCTGGCAATCGGACCAAGGAACTCTGGAACTTTATTGACGAAGCCAGCCGGGCGGATGTAATGCTGGTCGATACAAAAAATCCAATGCTGAAAAAAATGCTACCCTTCTGTGCGGGCAGGGTCCCGATTTTGGTTCACCCATCATTCTATAGGTCCCTAAAGTTGCGGTACCCTATGGATGTCGGTGGAATTACCAGGGACGACCGAGTAAGTACTGAGCTCGGCACCGGATCCCTGCGTCAGGCCGTCGGCATCCTTACTCCGAAGGATTTCCGGCCCGTAGTCGACACTGAGTAAGGTAAGTGGGATTGATGGCTCTAAACCTTGCTACTTTGAATGTGAGGGGATTGAGGGATCCAGGCAAGTGTACGCGCTTGCTTGGTGAACTTAAAACTCTCGGCGTAGATGTTGCTGCAGTGCAGGAAACCCACTTCACTTGCGGTGCCGACTGTCGTGTGCTGGAAAGCGATTTTAACGTTTTCTCAGCATACGGCAGCCGTACCAGCGTTGGGGTTTCTTTGCTAGTTGGACGCAGCCTTGATGCTGATGTTGACGTTGTTTTTGCAGGTGACGGGGGCCGACTGGTTGTGGCCGATGTTGCCGTGAAAAGTTTCAAGTTTCGTCTGGTTGCGGTTTATGCGCCCAATATCGTTGTGGAGAGGGTTTCCTTTTTTCGTCGGTTGGCGCCGTTCCTGGACGATACGAAGCGGCTAGTTTTAATGGGTGATTGGAATGCGATCCTTGATCCCAAGATAGATAAGGTCGGGCGGGGAGCTAGGCGTGTGGGAAGGTGTGAAAGCAGCCTTGCCGGCCTCATGACTCGTCATGACCTCGTCGACAGGTTTCGTCTGGATCACCCAGGGCGGGAGATGTGGACGTGGCTAGATAGTTCGCCCTCTGCCAAAGTAGGCTCCTACTTGGACAGAGTGTTAGTGAGACGAGCTGACATTGATTTTGTTAGTTGTCCCACGTTCCACTTGATAGCGTGGACTGACCATAAACTTGTTAGAGTCAGTCTACGGTTAGCAAATAGGCCTAGTCTGGCCGGCTACTGGAAGTTCAATACCTCCTTACTGGAGATACGGGACTTCCGGGACCGGCTAGAATCCCTAATTCAGCGGGCGTTAGTGGGGGCGGTTACCGGGAATAGGTGGTGGGGATCTCTTAAACATAGGATTAGAGATTTCGCTACCAAGTACGGTCGACAGCTCAACCTAGATAGGACCAAGGAAGCGAAATCTATAGACGATAGACTTTCCCGGGCGGTGGCTGGGGGGGACTCCCTAAACGTAGAGCTAGCTAGGGGGGACCTTGAGCGCGAGAGTAGCGAGCGCTACAAGGGATACGTAGTTAGATCTAGGTTAAAGAGAGTTCTCAACGAAGCTGTGAAAACGAACGCGACTGCGCGTGAAGAAGAAGTGCGAAGGTTCCCCGATCGGTATATCGGTTCTGTCAAGGCCCCGGATGGGCGACTGCTGCGATCGACTCGTGAGATTCGTGACGCCTTTCGGGCGCACTTTCGGGATCGCTTTGCCCGCTGTACTGATCTCCCGCTCCGGGAGTTTCGTAGCTATCTTGCCGACTTTCCCCGCCTTGGGGTGGCTGAAGCGGCTAGCTGCGAGGGTGTGGTTACTGAATGCGAAGTCCGTGACGCGTTGAAGCAGGTCGGCCTGAACAAGTCGCCGGGACTAGATGGTTTGCCCTACGAAGTGTACTTGAGGATGTCGCACATGTTTGTGCCTATTCTGACGGATATGTTCAACCATTGGTTCGCCCAGGGAGCCATCCCTGGTAGCGTTACCAAGGGCGTGATCACATTGCTGAAGAAAGGTGGCAGGCATGTTTGGGAGGGTTTAGACGATTACAGGCCCATAACTCTGCTTAACACAGAGTTAAAGATTTTGGCCCGGGTCTTAGCGAATCGTTTACAGCTTGTCATTAGCGATCTGATCGGCTCTGAGCAGACCTTTGCTGTGAAGGGAAGATCGATCCAGGACAACCTGCACTTGATTCGCGAGGTCCTAGAGGGTATAGAAGACGACACCGAGGCCGCGCTGATCAGTTTAGATCAGTCCAAGGCCTTCGATAGGGTTGACCATCGGTTTTTGGCGACTGTTTTGGAGACTGCCGGATTCAAACCGGAGTTCCGCAGATGGATTAGCATGATGTACCACAACCCTCAGGCAGTGGTGCAGGTGAACGGAAGGCGTTCGACGGTGTTCGCGGTCGAGCGGTCGGTCCGGCAGGGCTGCCCGTTGTCTCCTCTTCTCTATGTCCTAGCTTTGGAGCCCCTGCTCCGTAGGCTTAGGGATAGGACGGCAAATCCGGCCCTGCGCGGTGTCCCTTTTGCTGGCCCTCTTACGGCAAGGGTTTCCGCGTTCGCCGATGATATCACAGTGTTTGTATCCCGCCGTCTGGATATAAAGGCTGTGAAGAAGGCGGTTAGCGAGTACGAGCGGATTGCAGGAGCCAAGGTCAATTTTGACAAAAGCGAAGGTTTGCGGCTCGGTGCTTGGAGGGGTAGCAATACTCTTCCGGGGCCGTTCCGCTGGAGTGACGGACCCGTCCGCATCCTCGGGGTGTGGTTCGGGCCCGGCCTCCAACTGGAGCGAAATTGGTCGGAAATACAAGCCAAGGTGAATGCTCAGGTGGGAATCTGGCTTTCAAGGAGGTTGTCCTTAAAGGGCAGGGCGGAGGCGTGCGCCGTGTACGTCTTCCCCTTGATCCTTTACCGATTGGCTGTACTTCCTCTGCCTAAGGTAAATCGGTTGGCGCTGCAACGATCCCTTTCCAGATTGCTCTGGGGAGGTGCAAGGCCGATGGTCCGTAGGCAGGTCTGTATCCAACGTACACGCAACGGGGGCCTAGGTATGCCTGATCTGGAGAGCCATTGGCTTGCTGAAAGACTTGCATACCTGGGCAGAGCTTTGACGGGGGACGCAGTGTGGAGACTGAAGGCGAGTCGGACTTTTCCTCGCCTAAAGTCAGACCCAAAGGCTGAAGGTCGACGTAGGCCTTTGGGCGAAACACTGTTTGTCCGCGAGTGCCGAACGGCCCTTCGTAACCTTCTTGGGTCCAGTGACCTTTCACGGCCTCGAAAAGAACTATATCGGGAGCTAGTGGTGGGTTCCGCTTCTGATCCTCTCAGCGAGCGGCACGGCTGGACGACGGAGGAGATTCGCTCTCATTGGAATTGGGCGCCAGGATCGAGCTTCTTGAACAACTCCGAGTTCTCGCTCACCTGGCGACTTGTACGAAATGCGTTACCCCTTGTCGGCTTGAACTACAAAGCGGGCCTGGCAGACATGCCCGATTGCGCTCGCTGCGGCAGTGGCTTGGAAGAAACGGCTGAGCACGCCTTCTACTACTGCGAGCGAGTTCGCCCGTTTTGGGATCACGTCGGCGAGTGGACGGCTCGCATCGAACCCAAACAGCTCGTGCTGCTCGACGTTGGTTACGTCGTGGACAACGTTCTTCCTCCGTATCAGGGTGAGAAGCGTGTGGTGTTTCTCGCGATCCTAGCTGTAGCTAGAATGGTGATTTGGACGACGCGAAACAAGGGATTGTATGACGATGCAAACTTTTCTCATCGTGATCTGATTTTGTATTTTCGGCATCAGCTGAGGGTCAAAATCAGATGCGATAGAAAACGCTTGGATCGCATAACATTCAGCAAAAGGTGGGTGAATGCAGCGAGCCTGGTCGTGCGAAAGGGAGCAACGTTGGAGTCATCCTTCCCTCCTCTGCCGGCTCATGGCGTCTACGGTACGGGTCCTTAGGGACCCCACCCCTGGTGAGTAAAACTGTTCCCTTTTTCTTTGGTACCCAGGTACCTAGTTAGCAGTATGTTTGTGAGTCATTGTCCCCGTCATCTAGTTGTTAGTTCTCAAGATCTTCCCCATCCCCATTATTTTTGTACCTGAACCCGCATCCCAGTCCACGTTTACTGAAGATCTTGAACATTCATATGTATAAAAATCATATCACCTACTTGTATTAACCCATACCGCGCCCGACCCCTAAATTCTTTTCACCCCTGTAGATTAGGATCCCTGCCCCACCTAGGGTAGGTCCGACTTGTTTCCGGTTCTTTCGCCCCGGAAAACAGTCGGCCTCCAATTTTATAGACGGGGGGATGGGAGGGCAACCAAACGGGGGATTTTTCCTTGTTTTTATATATATTTCGGGGTTTTTCTCCCATTCCCATCACATTCATTGTAAATAAATCATAAAATCATTCATGAATCTCGGGATTTTAAGTAGGACTTCTTCATAGAGCAAATGTGGTATTGTGGTGATTGTAGCGCAAAAGGCGATGGATGAATGGATATTTATTGTATTGTTGAATGGGTCGGCGAATGTGGCTAGCTAGGTCTCCTTAGTTTATATAGAAAAGTATGACCGCTCCCTTCCCCTCCCCAAAAACTTCAAGGCCTTGTGCCTTCTGTGTACACTACACAGAAATAAAGCAGACTCGAATGTGAATTTTTTTGTCTGAGTTCTTTTTCACTTGAAAAAAGTAAGTTCTTTATTGTTAAAAATTGTTATTGTTATTGCTTTGGAAAAAATATTGTTATTTGTTGGACCTTTTGAAAATTGTTTGTTATTGTTTTTGAACTATTATTGTTGACTGCCCCTCCCCCAAACAATTGTTATTTTGTTTGTTGAGGGGGGTCAACGCTTGTTATCCTCGGATCATTTTGAAAAAACATAACGACTTACTACATCATCATCCAACGTATTTTCACCTACACAGAACATTCGACGGTCATCCTCCCCTAGCTGCCTCATAAGCAGCTATGGCAGAGGCACCAAATTCACCAGGGTCATTATCACCCGACATTTTTAAAGATCAAAGTCCCCCCTCAAAGCCGGAAGAAAGATGGCCTGCACTTTCGCAGCCATCTTCGTCGGCCAGTTCAATCCAACCGGCGCAAAAGGTACCTTCACTGCCAGCCTCTTGGACAACAAAAGTAATTCAAAAAACACCAAAAGACTATTCAAAAATAAGAGAAAAATACGAGAAGTACTTCCAAGGGAATAGGATCCTCCCTATTCCCGAACTTGTACAGGAAGTACAGCCAAAAATAATCTCGTTCGTTGTCACAGATTTAAAAACAAAGAGGCTGGCAGGTATCAAAAAAGATACTTTTGAAGGATTACTAAAAGCAGCAGACATCCCCGCGAAGTACTACTGTAGACGTAGCTTCGCAACATGGGATGTTCTGTTACCATCAGAAGACCTTGCAGCCAAGCTGGCCGGCGAAAATGTCATCTCCAAGTACTTCCGGCTTCAGCCAGAGTACATGGGAAGACGTAAAATACGAATCACCGTGTGTAATGTCCCGATACAACTGAATGAGGAGGTCCTGGCTGCCTACCTCGTAAAACACGGAGAAATAGAAGATATTACCAAAGCTAAGTCAGTTAACGGGACAGCGCACGGTGATTATATCTTCACCATGTGCCTGGACAGAGGGGGGTTCACATCCATACCTCACATAATAGAGTACGAACACCAGATAATGACAGTCGTAGTTGAGGGCAGGAAGCCCCAGTGCTGGAATTGCAAGCAGCTGGGGCACTTCTCAAAATCCTGCCCTCAAAAAACAACCAAATCAACTCCGGCCACAACAACAACAACAGAAACGACAACGAACACAACGAACACAACGACAACTATAGCAGCAACAGCGACAACAACTGAAGTAAACAAAAACGAAACCCCTAAAACTAAAACCGGGGACAGCCCCAACAAAGAAGAGGGCTGGACCCAAGTAGTGAAAGGGGGAAAAAAGAAAAAAACTCCTATCAAAGAACCAGCAAAACAAACCCCCATCAAAGAACCAGCAACAGCAACAGTTTCAAAAAAAAACCAAACATCACCACGACTGCTAAAATTGACTCTAGTAGTACTCCTACCACAAGCACAGCCAAACCATCATCATCATCGACATCTGCAAGATCATCATCATCATCGTCATTAACAAAAAAGAAAAACAAAGAAAATAACATTGAAAAAGAAGACGAAGCCATGGATTATTCAATTAACCTAAAACGGCGAAGGGATAGTGATGACTCGGTAGCTGGGGAGGGGGAGAAAAAACACATTAAGGGACCACACCAAGAAACACCAACACAGTCCCAAACACCCTCCCAACCTCAAGAAAAGGGCGAAAAGAAAAAAATTGAAAGACCAGCCCAAATTATTCCTCCCCCACAAAAACATCAAAATACCCCAGCACACCTCTCTGACTTCCCACTTTCCCCAAAATCACCTTCACTCTCACCAATCAGAACCCCTAAGCTCCTTACACGGGCACAATCGGTGACCAGGGAGTCACCAACAGCAGCAGCATCACCATCATCAACAGAACTCAAGCCAAGGTCACGGTCGGCTTCAAACGAAGTCCGACGTGCCTTCACCGCATTTCATTTCTGCGAGGACATCCTCGAGCCCCAAAACATGGACCACATTTTAAAAAAAACTTTAAAACCTTTATCATCACTTAAAAAAATAGACGGCAAGGACATCACCAACCCGTATCTTTTTAAGAGTGCCGCAATGGTGACCACATTCGTTCGTTCGGCTGGACCCCGAACCAAAGAGCTTTGGCACTTTCTTGAGGGGGCCAGTCGAGCGGACGCAATGTTGGCGGATTTGCGCCACCAAAGTTTAAAAAAATTGCTTCCTTTTTGTTCGGGCAGGGTCCCGATTTTAGTTCACCCTACCTTCTATAGGTCCCTAAAATTGCGGTACCCCGTGGATGTCGGTGGAATTACCAGGGACGACCGAGTAAGTACTGAGCTCGGCACCGGATCCCTGCGTCAGGCCGTCGGCATCCTTACTCCCAAGGATTTCCGGCCCGTAGTCGACACTGAGTAAGGTAAGTGGGATTGATGGCTCTAAACCTTGCTACTTTGAATGTGAGGGGATTGAGGGATCCGGGCAAGTGTACGCGCTTGCTTGGTGAACTTAAAACTCTCGGCGTAGATGTTGCTGCAGTGCAGGAAACCCACTTCACTTGCGGTGCCGACTGTCGTGTGCTGGAAAGCGATTTTAACGTTTTCTCAGCATACGGCAGCCGTACCAGCGTTGGGGTTTCTTTGCTAGTTGGACGCAGCCTTGATGCTGATGTTGACGTTGTTTTTGCAGGTGACGGGGGCCGACTGGTTGTGGCCGATGTTGCCGTGAAAAGTTTCAAGTTTCGTCTGGTTGCGGTTTATGCGCCCAATATCGTTGTGGAGAGGGTTTCCTTTTTTCGTCGGTTGGCGCCGTTCCTGGACGATACGAAGCGGCTAGTTTTAATGGGTGATTGGAATGCGATCCTTGATCCCAAGATAGATAAGGTCGGGCGGGGAGCTAGGCGTGTGGGAAGGTGTGAAAGCAGCCTTGCCGGCCTCATGACTCGTCATGACCTCGTCGACAGGTTTCGTCTGGATCACCCAGGGCGGGAGATGTGGACGTGGCTAGATAGTTCGCCCTCTGCCAAAGTAGGCTCCTACTTGGACAGAGTGTTAGTGAGACGAGCTGACATTGATTTTGTTAGTTGTCCCACGTTCCACTTGATAGCGTGGACTGACCATAAACTTGTTAGAGTCAGTCTACGGTTAGCAAATAGGCCTAGTCTGGCCGGCTACTGGAAGTTCAATACCTCCTTACTGGAGATACGGGACTTCCGGGACCGGCTGGAATCCCTAATTCAGCGGGCGTTAGTGGGGGCGGTTACCGGGAATAGGTGGTGGGGATCTCTTAAACATAGGATTAGAGATTTCGCTACCAAGTACGGTCGACAGCTCAACCTAGATAGGACCGCGGAAGCGAAATCTATAGACGATAGACTTTCCCGGGCGGTGGCTGGGGGGGACTCCCTAAACGTAGAGCTAGCTAGGGGGGACCTTGAGCGCGAGAGTAGCGAGCGCTACAAGGGATACGTAGTTAGATCTAGGTTAAAGAGAGTTCTCAACGAAGCTGTGAAAACGAACGCGACTGCGCGTGAAGAAGAAGTGCGAAGGTTCCCCGATCGGTATATCGGTTCTGTCAAGGCCCCGGATGGGCGACTGCTGCGATCGACTCGTGAGATTCGTGACGCCTTTCGGGCGCACTTTCGGGATCGCTTTGCCCGCTGTACTGATCTCCCGCTCCGGGAGTTTCGTAACTATCTTGCCGACTTCCCCCGCCTTGGGGTGGCTGAAGCGGCTAGCTGCGAGGGTGTGGTTACTGAATGCGAAGTCCGTGACGCGTTGAAGCAGGTCGGCCTGAACAAGTCGCCGGGACTAGATGGTTTGCCCTACGAAGTGTACTTGAGGATGTCGCACATGTTTGTGCCTATTCTGACGGATATGTTCAACCATTGGTTCGCCCAGGGAGCCATCCCTGGTAGCGTTACCAAGGGCGTGATCACATTGCTGAAGAAAGGTGGCAGGCATGTTTGGGAGGGTTTAGACGATTACAGGCCCATAACTCTGCTTAACACAGAGTTAAAGATTTTGGCCCGGGTCTTAGCGAATCGTTTACAGCTTGTCATTAGCGATCTGATCGGCTCTGAGCAGACCTTTGCTGTGAAGGGAAGATCGATCCAGGACAACCTGCACTTGATTCGCGAGGTCCTAGAGGGTATAGAAGACGACACCGAGGCCGCGCTGATCAGTTTAGATCAGTCCAAGGCCTTCGATAGGGTTGACCATCGGTTTTTGGCGACTGTTTTGGAGACTGCCGGATTCAAACCGGAGTTCCGCAGATGGATTAGCATGATGTACCACAACCCTCAGGCAGTGGTGCAGGTGAACGGAAGGCGTTCGACGGTGTTCGCGGTCGAGCGGTCGGTCCGGCAGGGCTGCCCGTTGTCTCCTCTTCTCTATGTCCTAGCTTTGGAGCCCCTGCTCCGTAGGCTTAGGGATAGGACGGCAAATCCGGCCCTGCGCGGTGTCCCTTTTGCTGGCCCTCTTACGGCAAGGGTTTCCGCGTTCGCCGATGATATCACAGTGTTTGTATCCCGCCGTCTGGATATAAAGGCTGTGAAGAAGGCGGTTAGCGAGTACGAGCGGATTGCAGGAGCCAAGGTCAATTTTGACAAAAGCGAAGGTTTGCGGCTCGGTGCTTGGAGGGGTAGCAATACTCTTCCGGGGCCGTTCCGCTGGAGTGACGGACCCGTCCGCATCCTCGGGGTGTGGTTCGGGCCCGGCCTCCAACTGGAGCGAAATTGGTCGGAAGTACAAGCCAAGGTGAATGCTCAGGTGGGAATCTGGCTTTCAAGGAGGTTGTCCTTAAAGGGCAGGGCGGAGGCGTGCGCCGTGTACGTCTTCCCCTTGATCCTTTACCGATTGGCTGTACTTCCTCTGCCTAAGGTAAATCGGTTGGCGCTGCAACGATCCCTTTCCAGATTGCTCTGGGGAGGTGCAAGGCCGATGGTCCGTAGGCAGGTCTGTATCCAACGTACACGCAACGGGGGTCTAGGTATGCCTGATCTGGAGAGCCACTGGCTTGCTGAAAGACTTGCATACCTGGGCAGAGCCTTGACGGGGGACGCAGTGTGGAGACTGAAGGCGAGTCGGACTTTTCCTCGCCTAAAGTCAGACCCAAAGGCTGAAGGTCGACGTAGGCCTTTGGGCGAAACACTGTTTGTCCGCGAGTGCCGAACGGCCCTTCGTAACCTTCTTGGGTCCAGTGACCTTTCACGGCCTCGAAAAGAACTATATCGGGAGCTAGTGGTGGGTTCCGCTTCTGATCCTCTCAGCGAGCGGCGCGGCTGGACGGCGGAGGAGATTCGCTCTCATTGGAATTGGGCGCCAGGATCGAGCTTCTTGAACAACTCCGAGTTCTCGCTCACCTGGCGACTTGTGCGAAATGCGTTGCCCCTTGTCGGCTTGAACTACAAAGCAGGCCTGGCAGACATGCCCGATTGCGCTCGCTGCGGCAGTGGCTTGGAAGAAACGGCTGAGCACGCCTTCTACTACTGCGAGCGAGTTCGCCCGTTTTGGGATCACGTCGGCGAGTGGACGGCTCGCATCGAACCCAAACAGCTCGTGCTGCTCGACGTTGGTTACGTCGTGGACAACGTTCTTCCTCCGTATCAGGGTGAGAAGCGTGTGGTGTTTCTCGCGATCCTAGCTGTAGCTAGAATGGTGATTTGGACGACGCGAAACAAGGGATTGTATGACGATGCAAACTTTTCTCATCGTGATCTGATTTTGTATTTTCGGCATCAGCTGAGGGTCAAAATCAGATGCGATAGAAAACGCTTGGATCGCATAACATTCAGCAAAAGGTGGGTAAATGCAGCGAGCCTGGTCGTGCGAAAGGGAGCAACGTTGGAGTCATCCTTCCCTCCTCTGCCGGCTCATGGCGTCTACGGTACGGGTCCTTAGGGACCCCACCCCTGGTGAGTAAAACTGTTCCCTTTTTCTTTTGGTACCCAGGTACCTAGTTAGCAGTATGTTTGTGAGTCATTGTCCCCGTCATCTAGTTGTTAGTTCTCAAGATCTTCCCCATCCCCATTATTTTTGTACCTCAATCCGTATCCCAGTCCACGTTTACTGAAGATCTTGAACATTCATATGTATAAAAATCATATCACCTACTTGTATTAACCCATACCGCGCCCGACCCCTAAATTCTTTTCACCCCTGTAGATTAGGATCCCTGCCCCACCTAGGGTAGGTCCGACTTGTTTCCGGTTCTTTCGCCCCGGAAAACAGTCGGCCTCCAATTTTATAGACGGGGGGATGGGAGGGCAACCAAACGGGGGATTTTTCCTTGTTTTTATATATATTTCGGGGTTTTTCTCCCATTCCCATCACATTCATTGTAAATAAATCATACTTGTAAATAAAATCATTCACGAATCTCGGGATTTTAAGTAGGACTTCTTCATAGAGCAAATGTGGTATTGTGGTGATTGTAGCGCAAAAGGCGATGGATGAATGGATATTTATTGTATTGTTGAATGGGTCGGCGAATGTGGCTAGCTAGGTCTCCTTAGTTTATATAGAAAAGTATGACCGCTCCCTTCCCCTCCCCAAAAACTTCAAGGCCTTGTGCCTTCTGTGTACACTACACAGAAATAAAGCAGACTCGAATGTGAATTTTTTTGTCTGAGTTCTTTTTCACTTGAAAAAAGTAAGTTCTTTATTGTTAAAAATTGTTATTGTTATTGCTTTGGAAAAAATATTGTTATTTGTTGGACCTTTTGAAAATTGTTTGTTATTGTTTTTGAACTATTATTGTTGACTGCCCCTCCCCCAAACAATTGTTATTTTGTTTGTTGAGGGGGGTCAACGCTTGTTATCCTCGGATCATTTTGAAAAAACATAACGACTTACTACATCATCATCCAACGTATTTTCACCTACACAGAACATTCGACGGTCATCCTCCCCTAGCTGCCTCATAAGCAGCTATGGCAGAGGCACCAAATTCACCAGGGTCATTATCACCCGACATTTTTAAAGATCAAAGTCCCCCCTCAAAGCCGGAAGAAAGATGGCCTGCACTTTCGCAGCCATCTTCGTCGGCCAGTTCAATCCAACCGGCGCAAAAGGTACCTTCACTGCCAGCCTCTTGGACAACAAAAGTAATTCAAAAAACACCAAAAGACTATTCAAAAATAAGAGAAAAATACGAGAAGTACTTCCAAGGGAATAGGATCCTCCCTATTCCCGAACTTGTACAGGAAGTACAGCCAAAAATAATCTCGTTCGTTGTCACAGATTTAAAAACAAAGAGGCTGGCAGGTATCAAAAAAGATACTTTTGAAGGATTACTAAAAGCAGCAGACATCCCCGCGAAGTACTACTGTAGACGTAGCTTCGCAACATGGGATGTTCTGTTACCATCAGAAGACCTTGCAGCCAAGCTGGCCGGCGAAAATGTCATCTCCAAGTACTTCCGGCTTCAGCCAGAGTACATGGGAAGACGTAAAATACGAATCACCGTGTGTAATGTCCCGATACAACTGAATGAGGAGGTCCTGGCTGCCTACCTCGTAAAACACGGAGAAATAGAAGATATTACCAAAGCTAAGTCAGTTAACGGGACAGCGCACGGTGATTATATCTTCACCATGTGCCTGGACAGAGGGGGGTTCACATCCATACCTCACATAATAGAGTACGAACACCAGATAATGACAGTCGTAGTTGAGGGCAGGAAGCCCCAGTGCTGGAATTGCAAGCAGCTGGGGCACTTCTCAAAATCCTGCCCTCAAAAAACAACCAAATCAACTCCGGCCACAACAACAACAACAGAAACGACAACGAACACAACGAACACAACGACAACTATAGCAGCAACAGCGACAACAACTGAAGTAAACAAAAACGAAACCCCTAAAACTAAAACCGGGGACAGCCCCAACAAAGAAGAGGGCTGGACCCAAGTAGTGAAAGGGGGAAAAAAGAAAAAAACTCCTATCAAAGAACCAGCAAAACAAACCCCCATCAAAGAACCAGCAACAGCAACAGTTTCAAAAAAAAACCAAACATCACCACGACTGCTAAAATTGACTCTAGTAGTACTCCTACCACAAGCACAGCCAAACCATCATCATCATCGACATCTGCAAGATCATCATCATCATCGTCATTAACAAAAAAGAAAAACAAAGAAAATAACATTGAAAAAGAAGACGAAGCCATGGATTATTCAATTAACCTAAAACGGCGAAGGGATAGTGATGACTCGGTAGCTGGGGAGGGGGAGAAAAAACACATTAAGGGACCACACCAAGAAACACCAACACAGTCCCAAACACCCTCCCAACCTCAAGAAAAGGGCGAAAAGAAAAAAATTGAAAGACCAGCCCAAATTATTCCTCCCCCACAAAAACATCAAAATACCCCAGCACACCTCTCTGACTTCCCACTTTCCCCAAAATCACCTTCACTCTCACCAATCAGAACCCCTAAGCTCCTTACACGGGCACAATCGGTGACCAGGGAGTCACCAACAGCAGCAGCATCACCATCATCAACAGAACTCAAGCCAAGGTCACGGTCGGCTTCAAACGAAGTCCGACGTGCCTTCACCGCATTTCATTTCTGCGAGGACATCCTCGAGCCCCAAAACATGGACCACATTTTAAAAAAAACTTTAAAACCTTTATCATCACTTAAAAAAATAGACGGCAAGGACATCACCAACCCGTATCTTTTTAAGAGTGCCGCAATGGTGACCACATTCGTTCGTTCGGCTGGACCCCGAACCAAAGAGCTTTGGCACTTTCTTGAGGGGGCCAGTCGAGCGGACGCAATGTTGGCGGATTTGCGCCACCAAAGTTTAAAAAAATTGCTTCCTTTTTGTTCGGGCAGGGTCCCGATTTTAGTTCACCCTACCTTCTATAGGTCCCTAAAATTGCGGTACCCCGTGGATGTCGGTGGAATTACCAGGGACGACCGAGTAAGTACTGAGCTCGGCACCGGATCCCTGCGTCAGGCCGTCGGCATCCTTACTCCCAAGGATTTCCGGCCCGTAGTCGACACTGAGTAAGGTAAGTGGGATTGATGGCTCTAAACCTTGCTACTTTGAATGTGAGGGGATTGAGGGATCCGGGCAAGTGTACGCGCTTGCTTGGTGAACTTAAAACTCTCGGCGTAGATGTTGCTGCAGTGCAGGAAACCCACTTCACTTGCGGTGCCGACTGTCGTGTGCTGGAAAGCGATTTTAACGTTTTCTCAGCATACGGCAGCCGTACCAGCGTTGGGGTTTCTTTGCTAGTTGGACGCAGCCTTGATGCTGATGTTGACGTTGTTTTTGCAGGTGACGGGGGCCGACTGGTTGTGGCCGATGTTGCCGTGAAAAGTTTCAAGTTTCGTCTGGTTGCGGTTTATGCGCCCAATATCGTTGTGGAGAGGGTTTCCTTTTTTCGTCGGTTGGCGCCGTTCCTGGACGATACGAAGCGGCTAGTTTTAATGGGTGATTGGAATGCGATCCTTGATCCCAAGATAGATAAGGTCGGGCGGGGAGCTAGGCGTGTGGGAAGGTGTGAAAGCAGCCTTGCCGGCCTCATGACTCGTCATGACCTCGTCGACAGGTTTCGTCTGGATCACCCAGGGCGGGAGATGTGGACGTGGCTAGATAGTTCGCCCTCTGCCAAAGTAGGCTCCTACTTGGACAGAGTGTTAGTGAGACGAGCTGACATTGATTTTGTTAGTTGTCCCACGTTCCACTTGATAGCGTGGACTGACCATAAACTTGTTAGAGTCAGTCTACGGTTAGCAAATAGGCCTAGTCTGGCCGGCTACTGGAAGTTCAATACCTCCTTACTGGAGATACGGGACTTCCGGGACCGGCTGGAATCCCTAATTCAGCGGGCGTTAGTGGGGGCGGTTACCGGGAATAGGTGGTGGGGATCTCTTAAACATAGGATTAGAGATTTCGCTACCAAGTACGGTCGACAGCTCAACCTAGATAGGACCGCGGAAGCGAAATCTATAGACGATAGACTTTCCCGGGCGGTGGCTGGGGGGGACTCCCTAAACGTAGAGCTAGCTAGGGGGGACCTTGAGCGCGAGAGTAGCGAGCGCTACAAGGGATACGTAGTTAGATCTAGGTTAAAGAGAGTTCTCAACGAAGCTGTGAAAACGAACGCGACTGCGCGTGAAGAAGAAGTGCGAAGGTTCCCCGATCGGTATATCGGTTCTGTCAAGGCCCCGGATGGGCGACTGCTGCGATCGACTCGTGAGATTCGTGACGCCTTTCGGGCGCACTTTCGGGATCGCTTTGCCCGCTGTACTGATCTCCCGCTCCGGGAGTTTCGTAACTATCTTGCCGACTTCCCCCGCCTTGGGGTGGCTGAAGCGGCTAGCTGCGAGGGTGTGGTTACTGAATGCGAAGTCCGTGACGCGTTGAAGCAGGTCGGCCTGAACAAGTCGCCGGGACTAGATGGTTTGCCCTACGAAGTGTACTTGAGGATGTCGCACATGTTTGTGCCTATTCTGACGGATATGTTCAACCATTGGTTCGCCCAGGGAGCCATCCCTGGTAGCGTTACCAAGGGCGTGATCACATTGCTGAAGAAAGGTGGCAGGCATGTTTGGGAGGGTTTAGACGAGTACAGGCCCATAACTCTGCTTAACACAGAGTTAAAGATTTTGGCCCGGGTCTTAGCGAATCGTTTACAGCTTGTCATTAGCGATCTGATCGGCTCTGAGCAGACCTTTGCTGTGAAGGGAAGATCGATCCAGGACAACCTGCACTTGATTCGCGAGGTCCTAGAGGGTATAGAAGACGGCACCGAGGCCGCGCTGATCAGTTTAGATCAGTCCAAGGCCTTCGATAGGGTTGACCATCGGTTTTTGGCGACTGTTTTGGAGACTGCCGGATTCAAACCGGAGTTCCGCAGATGGATTAGCATGATGTACCACAACCCTCAGGCAGTGGTGCAGGTGAACGGAAGGCGTTCGACGGTGTTCGCGGTCGAGCGGTCGGTCCGGCAGGGCTGCCCGTTGTCTCCTCTTCTCTATGTCCTAGCTTTGGAGCCCCTGCTCCGTAGGCTTAGGGATAGGACGGCAAATCCGGCCCTGCGCGGTGTCCCTTTTGCTGGCCCTCTTACGGCAAGGGTTTCCGCGTTCGCCGATGATATCACAGTGTTTGTATCCCGCCGTCTGGATATAAAGGCTGTGAAGAAGGCGGTTAGCGAGTACGAGCGGATTGCAGGAGCCAAGGTCAATTTTGACAAAAGCGAAGGTTTGCGGCTCGGTGCTTGGAGGGGTAGCAATACTCTTCCGGGGCCGTTCCGCTGGAGTGACGGACCCGTCCGCATCCTCGGGGTGTGGTTCGGGCCCGGCCTCCAACTGGAGCGAAATTGGTCGGAAATACAAGCCAAGGTGAATGCTCAGGTGGGAATCTGGCTTTCAAGGAGGTTGTCCTTAAAGGGCAGGGCGGAGGCGTGCGCCGTGTACGTCTTCCCCTTGATCCTTTACCGATTGGCTGTACTTCCTCTGCCTAGGGTAAATCGGTTGGCGCTGCAACGATCCCTTTCCAGATTGCTCTGGGGAGGTGCAAGGCCGATGGTCCGTAGGCAGGTCTGTATCCAACGTACACGCAATGGGGGTCTAGGTATGCCTGATCTGGAGAGCCACTGGCTTGCTGAAAGACTTGCATACCTGGGCAGAGCTTTGACGGGGGACGCAGTGTGGAGACTGAAGGCGAGTCGGACTTTTCCTCGCCTAAAGTCAGACCCAAAGGCTGAAGGTCGACGTAGGCCTTTGGGCGAAACACTGTTTGTCCGCGAGTGCCGAACGGCCCTTCGTAACCTTCTTGGGTCCAGTGACCTTTCACGGCCTCGAAAAGAACTATATCGGGAGCTAGTGGTGGGTTCCGCTTCTGATCCTCTCAGCGAGCGGCACGGCTGGACGACGGAGGAGATTCGCTCTCATTGGAATTGGGCGCCAGGATCGAGCTTCTTGAACAACTCCGAGTTCTCGCTCACCTGGCGACTTGTGCGAAATGCGTTACCCCTTGTCGGCTTGAACTACAAAGCGGGCCTGGCAGACATGCCCGATTGCGCTCGCTGCGGCAGTGGCTTGGAAGAAACGGCTGAGCACGCCTTCTACTACTGCGAGCGAGTTCGCCCGTTTTGGGATCACGTCGGCGAGTGGACGGCTCGCATCGAACCCAAACAGCTCGTGCTGCTCGACGTTGGTTACGTCGTGGACAACGTTCTTCCTCCGTATCAGGGTGAGAAGCGTGTGGTGTTTCTCGCGATCCTAGCTGTAGCTAGAATGGTGATTTGGACGACGCGAAACAAGGGATTGTATGACGATGCAAACTTTTCTCATCGTGATCTGATTTTGTATTTTCGGCATCAGCTGAGGGTCAAAATCAGATGCGATAGAAAACGCTTGGATCGCATAACATTCAGCAAAAGGTGGGTGAATGCAGCGAGCCTGGTCGTGCGAAAGGAAGCAACGTTGGAGTCATCCTTCCCTCCTCTGCCGGCTCATGGCGTCTACGGTACGGGTCCTTAGGGACCCCACCCCTGGTAAGTAAAACTGTTCCCCTTTTTCTTTTGGTACCCAGGTACCTAGTTAGCAGTATGTTTGTGAGTCATTGTCCCCGTCATCTAGTTGTTAGTTCTCAAGATCCTCCCCATCCCCATTATTTTTGTACCTCAATCCGTATCCCAGTCCACGTTTACTGAAGATCTTGAACATTCATATGTATAAAAATCATATCACCTACTTGTATTAACCCATACCGCGCCCGACCCCTAAATTCTTTTCACCCCTGTAGATTAGGATCCCTGCCCCACCTAGGGTAGGTCCGACTTGTTTCCGGTTCTTTCGCCCCGGAAAACAGTCGGCCTCCAATTTTATAGACGGGGGGATGGGAGGGCAACCAAACGGGGGATTTTTCCTTGTTTTTATATATATTTCGGGGTTTTTCTCCCATTCCCATCACATTCATTGTAAATAAATCATACTTGTAAATAAAATCATTCACGAATCTCGGGATTTTAAGTAGGACTTCTTCATAGAGCAAATGTGGTATTGTGGTGATTGTAGCGCAAAAGGCGATGGATGAATGGATATTTATTGTATTGTTGAATGGGTCGGCGAATGTGGCTAGCTAGGTCTCCTTAGTTTATATAGAAAAGTATGACCGCTCCCTTCCCCTCCCCAAAAACTTCAAGGCCTTGTGCCTTCTGTGTACACTACACAGAAATAAAGCAGACTCGAATGTGAATTTTTTTGTCTGAGTTCTTTTTCACTTGAAAAAAGTAAGTTCTTTATTGTTAAAAATTGTTATTGTTATTGCTTTGGAAAAAATATTGTTATTTGTTGGACCTTTTGAAAATTGTTTGTTATTGTTTTTGAACTATTATTGTTGACTGCCCCTCCCCCAAACAATTGTTATTTTGTTTGTTGAGGGGGGTCAACGCTTGTTATCCTCGGATCATTTTGAAAAAACATAACGACTTACTACATCATCATCCAACGTATTTTCACCTACACAGAACATTCGACGGTCATCCTCCCCTAGCTGCCTCATAAGCAGCTATGGCAGAGGCACCAAATTCACCAGGGTCATTATCACCCGACATTTTTAAAGATCAAAGTCCCCCCTCAAAGCCGGAAGAAAGATGGCCTGCACTTTCGCAGCCATCTTCGTCGGCCAGTTCAATCCAACCGGCGCAAAAGGTACCTTCACTGCCAGCCTCTTGGACAACAAAAGTAATTCAAAAAACACCAAAAGACTATTCAAAAATAAGAGAAAAATACGAGAAGTACTTCCAAGGGAATAGGATCCTCCCTATTCCCGAACTTGTACAGGAAGTACAGCCAAAAATAATCTCGTTCGTTGTCACAGATTTAAAAACAAAGAGGCTGGCAGGTATCAAAAAAGATACTTTTGAAGGATTACTAAAAGCAGCAGACATCCCCGCGAAGTACTACTGTAGACGTAGCTTCGCAACATGGGATGTTCTGTTACCATCAGAAGACCTTGCAGCCAAGCTGGCCGGCGAAAATGTCATCTCCAAGTACTTCCGGCTTCAGCCAGAGTACATGGGAAGACGTAAAATACGAATCACCGTGTGTAATGTCCCGATACAACTGAATGAGGAGGTCCTGGCTGCCTACCTCGTAAAACACGGAGAAATAGAAGATATTACCAAAGCTAAGTCAGTTAACGGGACAGCGCACGGTGATTATATCTTCACCATGTGCCTGGACAGAGGGGGGTTCACATCCATACCTCACATAATAGAGTACGAACACCAGATAATGACAGTCGTAGTTGAGGGCAGGAAGCCCCAGTGCTGGAATTGCAAGCAGCTGGGGCACTTCTCAAAATCCTGCCCTCAAAAAACAACCAAATCAACTCCGGCCACAACAACAACAACAGAAACGACAACGAACACAACGAACACAACGACAACTATAGCAGCAACAGCGACAACAACTGAAGTAAACAAAAACGAAACCCCTAAAACTAAAACCGGGGACAGCCCCAACAAAGAAGAGGGCTGGACCCAAGTAGTGAAAGGGGGAAAAAAGAAAAAAACTCCTATCAAAGAACCAGCAAAACAAACCCCCATCAAAGAACCAGCAACAGCAACAGTTTCAAAAAAAAACCAAACATCACCACGACTGCTAAAATTGACTCTAGTAGTACTCCTACCACAAGCACAGCCAAACCATCATCATCATCGACATCTGCAAGATCATCATCATCATCGTCATTAACAAAAAAGAAAAACAAAGAAAATAACATTGAAAAAGAAGACGAAGCCATGGATTATTCAATTAACCTAAAACGGCGAAGGGATAGTGATGACTCGGTAGCTGGGGAGGGGGAGAAAAAACACATTAAGGGACCACACCAAGAAACACCAACACAGTCCCAAACACCCTCCCAACCTCAAGAAAAGGGCGAAAAGAAAAAAATTGAAAGACCAGCCCAAATTATTCCTCCCCCACAAAAACATCAAAATACCCCAGCACACCTCTCTGACTTCCCACTTTCCCCAAAATCACCTTCACTCTCACCAATCAGAACCCCTAAGCTCCTTACACGGGCACAATCGGTGACCAGGGAGTCACCAACAGCAGCAGCATCACCATCATCAACAGAACTCAAGCCAAGGTCACGGTCGGCTTCAAACGAAGTCCGACGTGCCTTCACCGCATTTCATTTCTGCGAGGACATCCTCGAGCCCCAAAACATGGACCACATTTTAAAAAAAACTTTAAAACCTTTATCATCACTTAAAAAAATAGACGGCAAGGACATCACCAACCCGTATCTTTTTAAGAGTGCCGCAATGGTGACCACATTCGTCCGTTCGGCTGGACCCCGAACCAAAGAGCTTTGGCACTTTCTTGAGGGGGCCAGTCGAGCGGACGCAATGTTGGCGGATTTGCGCCACCAAAGTTTAAAAAAATTGCTTCCTTTTTGTTCGGGCAGGGTCCCGATTTTAGTTCACCCTACCTTCTATAGGTCCCTAAAATTGCGGTACCCCGTGGATGTCGGTGGAATTACCAGGGACGACCGAGTAAGTACTGAGCTCGGCACCGGATCCCTGCGTCAGGCCGTCGGCATCCTTACTCCCAAGGATTTCCGGCCCGTAGTCGACACTGAGTAAGGTAAGTGGGATTGATGGCTCTAAACCTTGCTACTTTGAATGTGAGGGGATTGAGGGATCCGGGCAAGTGTACGCGCTTGCTTGGTGAACTTAAAACTCTCGGCGTAGATGTTGCTGCAGTGCAGGAAACCCACTTCACTTGCGGTGCCGACTGTCGTGTGCTGGAAAGCGATTTTAACGTTTTCTCAGCATACGGCAGCCGTACCAGCGTTGGGGTTTCTTTGCTAGTTGGACGCAGCCTTGATGCTGATGTTGACGTTGTTTTTGCAGGTGACGGGGGCCGACTGGTTGTGGCCGATGTTGCCGTGAAAAGTTTCAAGTTTCGTCTGGTTGCGGTTTATGCGCCCAATATCGTTGTGGAGAGGGTTTCCTTTTTTCGTCGGTTGGCGCCGTTCCTGGACGATACGAAGCGGCTAGTTTTAATGGGTGATTGGAATGCGATCCTTGATCCCAAGATAGATAAGGTCGGGCGGGGAGCTAGGCGTGTGGGAAGGTGTGAAAGCAGCCTTGCCGGCCTCATGACTCGTCATGACCTCGTCGACAGGTTTCGTCTGGATCACCCAGGGCGGGAGATGTGGACGTGGCTAGATAGTTCGCCCTCTGCCAAAGTAGGCTCCTACTTGGACAGAGTGTTAGTGAGACGAGCTGACATTGATTTTGTTAGTTGTCCCACGTTCCACTTGATAGCGTGGACTGACCATAAACTTGTTAGAGTCAGTCTACGATTAGCAAATAGGCCTAGTCTGGCCGGCTACTGGAAGTTCAATACCTCCTTACTGGAGATACGGGACTTCCGGGACCGGTTGGAATCCCTAATTCAGCGGGCGTTAGTGGGGGCGGTTACCGGGAATAGGTGGTGGGGATCTCTTAAACATAGGATTAGAGATTTCGCTACCAAGTACGGTCGACAGCTCAACCTAGATAGGACCAAGGAAGCGAAATCTATAGACGATAGACTTTCCCGGGCGGTGGCTGGGGGGGACTCCCTAAACGTAGAGCTAGCTAGGGGGGACCTTGAGCGCGAGAGTAGCGAGCGCTACAAGGGATACGTAGTTAGATCTAGGTTAAAGAGAGTTCTCAACGAAGCTGTGAAAACGAACGCGACTGCGCGTGAAGAAGAAGTGCGAAGGTTCCCCGATCGGTATATCGGTTCTGTCAAGGCCCCGGATGGGCGACTGCTGCGATCGGCTCGCGAGATTCGTGACGCCTTTCGGGCGCACTTTCGGGATCGCTTTGCCCGCTGTACTGATCTCCCGCTCCGGGAGTTTCGTAGCTATCTTGCCGACTTTCCCCGCCTTGGGGTGGCTGAAGCGGCTAGCTGCGAGGGTGTGGTTACTGAATGCGAAGTCCGTGACGCGTTGAAGCAGGTCGGCCTGAACAAGTCGCCGGGACTAGATGGTTTGCCCTACGAAGTGTACTTGAGGATGTCGCACATGTTTGTGCCTATTCTGACGGATATGTTCAACCATTGGTTCGCCCAGGGAGCCATCCCTGGTAGCGTTACCAAGGGCGTGATCACATTGCTGAAGAAAGGTGGCAGGCATGTTTGGGAGGGTTTAGACGATTACAGGCCCATAACTCTGCTTAACACAGAGTTAAAGATTTTGGCCCGGGTCTTAGCGAATCGTTTACAGCTTGTCATTAGCGATCTGATCGGCTCTGAGCAGACCTTTGCTGTGAAGGGAAGATCGATCCAGGACAACCTGCACTTGATTCGCGAGGTCCTAGAGGGTATAGAAGACGGCACCGAGGCCGCGCTGATCAGTTTAGATCAGTCCAAGGCCTTCGATAGGGTTGACCATCGGTTTTTGGCGACTGTTTTGGAGACTGCCGGATTCAAACCGGAGTTCCGCAGATGGATTAGCATGATGTACCACAACCCTCAGGCAGTGGTGCAGGTGAACGGAAGGCGTTCGACGGTGTTCGCGGTCGAGCGGTCGGTCCGGCAGGGCTGCCCGTTGTCTCCTCTTCTCTATGTCCTAGCTTTGGAGCCCCTGCTCCGTAGGCTTAGGGATAGGACGGCAAATCCGGCCCTGCGCGGTGTCCCTTTTGCTGGCCCTCTTACGGCAAGGGTTTCCGCGTTCGCCGATGATATCACAGTGTTTGTATCCCGCCGTCTGGATATAAAGGCTGTGAAGAAGGCGGTTAGCGAGTACGAGCGGATTGCAGGAGCCAAGGTCAATTTTGACAAAAGCGAAGGTTTGCGGCTCGGTGCTTGGAGGGGTAGCAATACTCTTCCGGGGCCGTTCCGCTGGAGTGACGGACCCGTCCGCATCCTCGGGGTGTGGTTCGGGCCCGGCCTCCAACTGGAGCGAAATTGGTCGGAAATACAAGCCAAGGTGAATGCTCAGGTGGGAATCTGGCTTTCAAGGAGGTTGTCCTTAAAGGGCAGGGCGGAGGCGTGCGCCGTGTACGTCTTCCCCTTGATCCTTTACCGATTGGCTGTACTTCCTCTGCCTAGGGTAAATCGGTTGGCGCTGCAACGATCCCTTTCCAGATTGCTCTGGGGAGGTGCAAGGCCGATGGTCCGTAGGCAGGTCTGTATCCAACGTACACGCAATGGGGGTCTAGGTATGCCTGATCTGGAGAGCCACTGGCTTGCTGAAAGACTTGCATACCTGGGCAGAGCTTTGACGGGGGACGCAGTGTGGAGACTGAAGGCGAGTCGGACTTTTCCTCGCCTAAAGTCAGACCCAAAGGCTGAAGGTCGACGTAGGCCTTTGGGCGAAACACTGTTTGTCCGCGAGTGCCGAACGGCCCTTCGTAACCTTCTTGGGTCCAGTGACCTTTCACGGCCTCGAAAAGAACTATATCGGGAGCTAGTGGTGGGTTCCGCTTCTGATCCTCTCAGCGAGCGGCACGGCTGGACGACGGAGGAGATTCGCTCTCATTGGAATTGGGCGCCAGGATCGAGCTTCTTGAACAACTCCGAGTTCTCGCTCACCTGGCGACTTGTGCGAAATGCGTTACCCCTTGTCGGCTTGAACTACAAAGCGGGCCTGGCAGACATGCCCGATTGCGCTCGCTGCGGCAGTGGCTTGGAAGAAACGGCTGAGCACGCCTTCTACTACTGCGAGCGAGTTCGCCCGTTTTGGGATCACGTCGGCGAGTGGACGGCTCGCATCGAACCCAAACAGCTCGTGCTGCTCGACGTTGGTTACGTCGTGGACAACGTTCTTCCTCCGTATCAGGGTGAGAAGCGTGTGGTGTTTCTCGCGATCCTAGCTGTAGCTAGAATGGTGATTTGGACGACGCGAAACAAGGGATTGTATGACGATGCAAACTTTTCTCATCGTGATCTGATTTTGTATTTTCGGCATCAGCTGAGGGTCAAAATCAGATGCGATAGAAAACGCTTGGATCGCATAACATTCAGCAAAAGGTGGGTGAATGCAGCGAGCCTGGTCGTGCGAAAGGAAGCAACGTTGGAGTCATCCTTCCCTCCTCTGCCGGCTCATGGCGTCTACGGTACGGGTCCTTAGGGACCCCACCCCTGGTAAGTAAAACTGTTCCCCTTTTTCTTTTGGTACCCAGGTACCTAGTTAGCAGTATGTTTGTGAGTCATTGTCCCCGTCATCTAGTTGTTAGTTCTCAAGATCCTCCCCATCCCCATTATTTTTGTACCTCAATCCGTATCCCAGTCCACGTTTACTGAAGATCTTGAACATTCATATGTATAAAAATCATATCACCTACTTGTATTAACCCATACCGCGCCCGACCCCTAAATTCTTTTCACCCCTGTAGATTAGGATCCCTGCCCCACCTAGGGTAGGTCCGACTTGTTTCCGGTTCTTTCGCCCCGGAAAACAGTCGGCCTCCAATTTTATAGACGGGGGGATGGGAGGGCAACCAAACGGGGGATTTTTCCTTGTTTTTATATATATTTCGGGGTTTTTCTCCCATTCCCATCACATTCATTGTAAATAAATCATAAAATCATTCATGAATCTCGGGATTTTAAGTAGGACTTCTTCATAGAGCAAATGTGGTATTGTGGTGATTGTAGCGCAAAAGGCGATGGATGAATGGATATTTATTGTATTGTTGAATGGGTCGGCGAATGTGGCTAGCTAGGTCTCCTTAGTTTATATAGAAAAGTATGACCGCTCCCTTCCCCTCCCCAAAAACTTCAAGGCCTTGTGCCTTCTGTGTACACTACACAGAAATAAAGCAGACTCGAATGTGAATTTTTTTGTCTGAGTTCTTTTTCACTTGAAAAAAGTAAGTTCTTTATTGTTAAAAATTGTTATTGTTATTGCTTTGGAAAAAATATTGTTATTTGTTGGACCTTTTGAAAATTGTTTGTTATTGTTTTTGAACTATTATTGTTGACTGCCCCTCCCCCAAACAATTGTTATTTTGTTTGTTGAGGGGGGTCAACGCTTGTTATCCTCGGATCATTTTGAAAAAACATAACGACTTACTACATCATCATCCAACGTATTTTCACCTACACAGAACATTCGACGGTCATCCTCCCCTAGCTGCCTCATAAGCAGCTATGGCAGAGGCACCAAATTCACCAGGGTCATTATCACCCGACATTTTTAAAGATCAAAGTCCCCCCTCAAAGCCGGAAGAAAGATGGCCTGCACTTTCGCAGCCATCTTCGTCGGCCAGTTCAATCCAACCGGCGCAAAAGGTACCTTCACTGCCAGCCTCTTGGACAACAAAAGTAATTCAAAAAACACCAAAAGACTATTCAAAAATAAGAGAAAAATACGAGAAGTACTTCCAAGGGAATAGGATCCTCCCTATTCCCGAACTTGTACAGGAAGTACAGCCAAAAATAATCTCGTTCGTTGTCACAGATTTAAAAACAAAGAGGCTGGCAGGTATCAAAAAAGATACTTTTGAAGGATTACTAAAAGCAGCAGACATCCCCGCGAAGTACTACTGTAGACGTAGCTTCGCAACATGGGATGTTCTGTTACCATCAGAAGACCTTGCAGCCAAGCTGGCCGGCGAAAATGTCATCTCCAAGTACTTCCGGCTTCAGCCAGAGTACATGGGAAGACGTAAAATACGAATCACCGTGTGTAATGTCCCGATACAACTGAATGAGGAGGTCCTGGCTGCCTACCTCGTAAAACACGGAGAAATAGAAGATATTACCAAAGCTAAGTCAGTTAACGGGACAGCGCACGGTGATTATATCTTCACCATGTGCCTGGACAGAGGGGGGTTCACATCCATACCTCACATAATAGAGTACGAACACCAGATAATGACAGTCGTAGTTGAGGGCAGGAAGCCCCAGTGCTGGAATTGCAAGCAGCTGGGGCACTTCTCAAAATCCTGCCCTCAAAAAACAACCAAATCAACTCCGGCCACAACAACAACAACAGAAACGACAACGAACACAACGAACACAACGACAACTATAGCAGCAACAGCGACAACAACTGAAGTAAACAAAAACGAAACCCCTAAAACTAAAACCGGGGACAGCCCCAACAAAGAAGAGGGCTGGACCCAAGTAGTGAAAGGGGGAAAAAAGAAAAAAACTCCTATCAAAGAACCAGCAAAACAAACCCCCATCAAAGAACCAGCAACAGCAACAGTTTCAAAAAAAAACCAAACATCACCACGACTGCTAAAATTGACTCTAGTAGTACTCCTACCACAAGCACAGCCAAACCATCATCATCATCGACATCTGCAAGATCATCATCATCATCGTCATTAACAAAAAAGAAAAACAAAGAAAATAACATTGAAAAAGAAGACGAAGCCATGGATTATTCAATTAACCTAAAACGGCGAAGGGATAGTGATGACTCGGTAGCTGGGGAGGGGGAGAAAAAACACATTAAGGGACCACACCAAGAAACACCAACACAGTCCCAAACACCCTCCCAACCTCAAGAAAAGGGCGAAAAGAAAAAAATTGAAAGACCAGCCCAAATTATTCCTCCCCCACAAAAACATCAAAATACCCCAGCACACCTCTCTGACTTCCCACTTTCCCCAAAATCACCTTCACTCTCACCAATCAGAACCCCTAAGCTCCTTACACGGGCACAATCGGTGACCAGGGAGTCACCAACAGCAGCAGCATCACCATCATCAACAGAACTCAAGCCAAGGTCACGGTCGGCTTCAAACGAAGTCCGACGTGCCTTCACCGCATTTCATTTCTGCGAGGACATCCTCGAGCCCCAAAACATGGACCACATTTTAAAAAAAACTTTAAAACCTTTATCATCACTTAAAAAAATAGACGGCAAGGACATCACCAACCCGTATCTTTTTAAGAGTGCCGCAATGGTGACCACATTCGTCCGTTCGGCTGGACCCCGAACCAAAGAGCTTTGGCACTTTCTTGAGGGGGCCAGTCGAGCGGACGCAATGTTGGCGGATTTGCGCCACCAAAGTTTAAAAAAATTGCTTCCTTTTTGTTCGGGCAGGGTCCCGATTTTAGTTCACCCTACCTTCTATAGGTCCCTAAAATTGCGGTACCCCGTGGATGTCGGTGGAATTACCAGGGACGACCGAGTAAGTACTGAGCTCGGCACCGGATCCCTGCGTCAGGCCGTCGGCATCCTTACTCCCAAGGATTTCCGGCCCGTAGTCGACACTGAGTAAGGTAAGTGGGATTGATGGCTCTAAACCTTGCTACTTTGAATGTGAGGGGATTGAGGGATCCGGGCAAGTGTACGCGCTTGCTTGGTGAACTTAAAACTCTCGGCGTAGATGTTGCTGCAGTGCAGGAAACCCACTTCACTTGCGGTGCCGACTGTCGTGTGCTGGAAAGCGATTTTAACGTTTTCTCAGCATACGGCAGCCGTACCAGCGTTGGGGTTTCTTTGCTAGTTGGACGCAGCCTTGATGCTGATGTTGACGTTGTTTTTGCAGGTGACGGGGGCCGACTGGTTGTGGCCGATGTTGCCGTGAAAAGTTTCAAGTTTCGTCTGGTTGCGGTTTATGCGCCCAATATCGTTGTGGAGAGGGTTTCCTTTTTTCGTCGGTTGGCGCCGTTCCTGGACGATACGAAGCGGCTAGTTTTAATGGGTGATTGGAATGCGATCCTTGATCCCAAGATAGATAAGGTCGGGCGGGGAGCTAGGCGTGTGGGAAGGTGTGAAAGCAGCCTTGCCGGCCTCATGACTCGTCATGACCTCGTCGACAGGTTTCGTCTGGATCACCCAGGGCGGGAGATGTGGACGTGGCTAGATAGTTCGCCCTCTGCCAAAGTAGGCTCCTACTTGGACAGAGTGTTAGTGAGACGAGCTGACATTGATTTTGTTAGTTGTCCCACGTTCCACTTGATAGCGTGGACTGACCATAAACTTGTTAGAGTCAGTCTACGATTAGCAAATAGGCCTAGTCTGGCCGGCTACTGGAAGTTCAATACCTCCTTACTGGAGATACGGGACTTCCGGGACCGGTTGGAATCCCTAATTCAGCGGGCGTTAGTGGGGGCGGTTACCGGGAATAGGTGGTGGGGATCTCTTAAACATAGGATTAGAGATTTCGCTACCAAGTACGGTCGACAGCTCAACCTAGATAGGACCAAGGAAGCGAAATCTATAGACGATAGACTTTCCCGGGCGGTGGCTGGGGGGGACTCCCTAAACGTAGAGCTAGCTAGGGGGGACCTTGAGCGCGAGAGTAGCGAGCGCTACAAGGGATACGTAGTTAGATCTAGGTTAAAGAGAGTTCTCAACGAAGCTGTGAAAACGAACGCGACTGCGCGTGAAGAAGAAGTGCGAAGGTTCCCCGATCGGTATATCGGTTCTGTCAAGGCCCCGGATGGGCGACTGCTGCGATCGGCTCGCGAGATTCGTGACGCCTTTCGGGCGCACTTTCGGGATCGCTTTGCCCGCTGTACTGATCTCCCGCTCCGGGAGTTTCGTAGCTATCTTGCCGACTTTCCCCGCCTTGGGGTGGCTGAAGCGGCTAGCTGCGAGGGTGTGGTTACTGAATGCGAAGTCCGTGACGCGTTGAAGCAGGTCGGCCTGAACAAGTCGCCGGGACTAGATGGTTTGCCCTACGAAGTGTACTTGAGGATGTCGCACATGTTTGTGCCTATTCTGACGGATATGTTCAACCATTGGTTCGCCCAGGGAGCCATCCCTGGTAGCGTTACCAAGGGCGTGATCACATTGCTGAAGAAAGGTGGCAGGCATGTTTGGGAGGGTTTAGACGATTACAGGCCCATAACTCTGCTTAACACAGAGTTAAAGATTTTGGCCCGGGTCTTAGCGAATCGTTTACAGCTTGTCATTAGCGATCTGATCGGCTCTGAGCAGACCTTTGCTGTGAAGGGAAGATCGATCCAGGACAACCTGCACTTGATTCGCGAGGTCCTAGAGGGTATAGAAGACGACACCGAGGCCGCGCTGATCAGTTTAGATCAGTCCAAGGCCTTCGATAGGGTTGACCATCGGTTTTTGGCGACTGTTTTGGAGACTGCCGGATTCAAACCGGAGTTCCGCAGATGGATTAGCATGATGTACCACAACCCTCAGGCAGTGGTGCAGGTGAACGGAAGGCGTTCGACGGTGTTCGCGGTCGAGCGGTCGGTCCGGCAGGGCTGCCCGTTGTCTCCTCTTCTCTATGTCCTAGCTTTGGAGCCCCTGCTCCGTAGGCTTAGGGATAGGACGGCAAATCCGGCCCTGCGCGGTGTCCCTTTTGCTGGCCCTCTTACGGCAAGGGTTTCCGCGTTCGCCGATGATATCACAGTGTTTGTATCCCGCCGTCTGGATATAAAGGCTGTGAAGAAGGCGGTTAGCGAGTACGAGCGGATTGCAGGAGCCAAGGTCAATTTTGACAAAAGCGAAGGTTTGCGGCTCGGTGCTTGGAGGGGTAGCAATACTCTTCCGGGGCCGTTCCGCTGGAGTGACGGACCCGTCCGCATCCTCGGGGTGTGGTTCGGGCCCGGCCTCCAACTGGAGCGAAATTGGTCGGAAGTACAAGCCAAGGTGAATGCTCAGGTGGGAATCTGGCTTTCAAGGAGGTTGTCCTTAAAGGGCAGGGCGGAGGCGTGCGCCGTGTACGTCTTCCCCTTGATCCTTTACCGATTGGCTGTACTTCCTCTGCCTAAGGTAAATCGGTTGGCGCTGCAACGATCCCTTTCCAGATTGCTCTGGGGAGGTGCAAGGCCGATGGTCCGTAGGCAGGTCTGTATCCAACGTACACGCAACGGGGGTCTAGGTATGCCTGATCTGGAGAGCCACTGGCTTGCTGAAAGACTTGCATACCTGGGCAGAGCTTTGACGGGGGACGCAGTGTGGAGACTGAAGGCGAGTCGGACTTTTCCTCGCCTAAAGTCAGACCCAAAGGCTGAAGGTCGACGTAGGCCTTTGGGCGAAACACTGTTTGTCCGCGAGTGCCGAACGGCCCTTCGTAACCTTCTTGGGTCCAGTGACCTTTCACGGCCTCGAAAAGAACTATATCGGGAGCTAGTGGTGGGTTCCGCTTCTGATCCTCTCAGCGAGCGGCACGGCTGGACGACGGAGGAGATTCGCTCTCATTGGAATTGGGCGCCAGGATCGAGCTTCTTGAACAACTCCGAGTTCTCGCTCACCTGGCGACTTGTACGAAATGCGTTACCCCTTGTCGGCTTGAACTACAAAGCGGGCCTGGCAGACATGCCCGATTGCGCTCGCTGCGGCAGTGGCTTGGAAGAAACGGCTGAGCACGCCTTCTACTACTGCGAGCGAGTTCGCCCGTTTTGGGATCACGTCGGCGAGTGGACGGCTCGCATCGAACCCAAACAGCTCGTGCTGCTCGACGTTGGTTACGTCGTGGACAACGTTCTTCCTCCGTATCAGGGTGAGAAGCGTGTGGTGTTTCTCGCGATCCTAGCTGTAGCTAGAATGGTGATTTGGACGACGCGAAACAAGGGATTGTATGACGATGCAAACTTTTCTCATCGTGATCTGATTTTGTATTTTCGGCATCAGCTGAGGGTCAAAATCAGATGCGATAGAAAACGCTTGGATCGCATAACATTCAGCAAAAGGTGGGTGAATGCAGCGAGCCTGGTCGTGCGAAAGGGAGCAACGTTGGAGTCATCCTTCCCTCCTCTGCCGGCTCATGGCGTCTACGGTACGGGTCCTTAGGGACCCCACCCCTGGTGAGTAAAACTGTTCCCTTTTTCTTTGGTACCCAGGTACCTAGTTAGCAGTATGTTTGTGAGTCATTGTCCCCGTCATCTAGTTGTTAGTTCTCAAGATCTTCCCCATCCCCATTATTTTTGTACCTCAATCCGTATCCCAGTCCACGTTTACTGAAGATCTTGAACATTCATATGTATAAAAATCATATCACCTACTTGTATTAACCCATACCGCGCCCGACCCCTAAATTCTTTTCACCCCTGTAGATTAGGATCCCTGCCCCACCTAGGGTAGGTCCGACTTGTTTCCGGTTCTTTCGCCCCGGAAAACAGTCGGCCTCCAATTTTATAGACGGGGGGATGGGAGGGCAACCAAACGGGGGATTTTTCCTTGTTTTTATATATATTTCGGAGTTTTTCTCCCATTCCCATCACATTCATTGTAAATAAATCATACTTGTAAATAAAATCACTCACGAATCTCGGGATTTTAAGTAGGACTTCTTCATAGAGCAAATGTGGTATTGTGGTGATTGTAGCGCAAAAGGCGATGGATGAATGGATATTTATTGTATTGTTGAATGGGTCGGCGAATGTGGCTAGCTAGGTCTCCTTAGTCTATATAGAAATGTATGACCGCTCCCTTCCCCTCCCCAAAAACTTCAAGGCCTTGTGCCTTCTGTGTACACTACACAGAAATAAAGCAGACTCGAAGCTTCAGTTTTTTGTCTGAGTTCTTTTTTCACCACGAAAAAAAAAGTAAGTTCTTTATTGTTAAAAATTTGTTTAAATTATTGTTATTGAATATTGTTATCATTGTTAAAGTTTTGTGACCCCCCTCAAACTATTGTTCTTTGTTTGTGAGGAGGGTCAAACGCGACTCGATTTTTTTGTTGAACTTTTTTAAAAAAACGACCGCCATTTTTATCAACATTCATCGTTCTACATTTATTCGTTTCGCCTGAATTTTTTGCAACACCATACGCGTTTCATCTCCCTCTGGTTGTGTTTTCACAACTATGGGGGAGCCCAACAACATGAAATCGCAATCACCGACCGACATATTCAAAACGCAACCCTCCCCAATGCCGGAAGAAGCTCCATTCGACCTCTCTTCATCGGCAAGTACAATACCACCGGCACAAAAACCAAAACAAACAGCTGTCTCTTGGTCTTCACATTGCGTGAATAAAAAATCCCCTTGTGACTACGCAAGAGACAGGGTCGAAAAGTATGAAAAGTATTTCAAGGACGGGGAAATTCTCCCAATACCCGAATTGGTCGAGGCGGTCGAACCGAAGACCCTGTCCTTCGTAGTCACAGACATTAAGACCAAGAGACTAGCGGGGATTAAGAAGGAAACTTTTGAGGACCTTCTCAAAACAGCAAACATCCCAGGGAAGTACTTCTGCCGCAGAAGTTTCGCGACCTGGGATGTCTTATTACCCTCAGAGGAAGTAGCGAAAAGCCTCGCCGGTGGTAACATCACCACACGCTTCTTCCGGCTACAACCGGAATATCGAGGCAAAAGAAGAATACGAGTCACCGTATGCAATGTATCTATGCAATTGAGTGGTGACGTCCTCGCCGCCTATCTAAGTATATACGGCGGCGTGGAACAAGTCACACAAGTAACGTCAACACGGGGAACTGCGTACGGTGACTACGTATTCGTTATATGCCTCGATAGGGGAGGGTTTAACAAAATTCCCCATAAAATACGTTACCGCGATCAAACCATGACAGTCATAGTTGAGGGCAGGAAACCGCTATGTTGGTCCTGTAATAAAATCGGCCACTTCTCAAAAAACTGCCCTCAAAAATCAACAATCACCACCACAACAACGACTACTACTACTGCTACTACTACTGATACTCCTTCACCTGTCATAGCAGCAATAATACCAACAGAAACCTCAGAAAACAAACAAGAAACCCCTAAAGAAAATGAGGAAGGGTGGACGCAAGTCACCAGAAAAAAGGGAGGGAAAAAAACTCCCCCAAAAAACCCAGCAACAACAGATACAACAACTCATTTGACTACAACTACGAAACCGACGACCACAAATACGAAACAATCAACTGCAAAACAATCAACAAAAGAAGACAACCAAAACATTGAACCGATGGATATGTCCATGAATTTAAAAAGAAGGAGAGACAGCGAGGATTCACCAACTAAAGAGGGGGAGAAAAAACATCCAAAAAAACCCACACAAACAACCACCATACCTCAGCATAAGGGGGAAAAAACAACAGAAAAATCACCAGTCCAAAATAAACAAAGACCAGCACAATTGATTCCTCTCCCACAAAAAACAAAAACCACCCCTATCATCCCAACAGAAACACCATTACCCCCCTCTCTTTCACCAATTAAAACCCCCAAAATGCTTACTCGATCCTATTCAGCAACCAGACTTACACCCTCTCCCCAAACACCGTCAACATCAGCAGCAACTGTTCAAAAACCAAGAGCACGCTCTACGGAAGCCCGACGTGCCATAAACTCTTTTTACTTCTGCGAAGATATCATGGACAATCCACACATAGACCACACTTTAAAACAATCATTAAAACCATTACGCTCACTCCAAAAAATTGACACTAAAGACATCACAAAGCCACATCTATTCAAGGACGCACCAAAGTTGACCACATTCGTCCGCTTGGCTGGCAATCGGACCAAAGAACTCTGGAACTTTATTGACGAAGCCAGCCGGGCGGATGTAATGCTGGTCGATACAAAAAATCCAATGCTGAAAAAAATGCTACCCTTCTGTGCGGGCAGGGTCCCGATTTTGGTTCACCCATCATTCTATAGGTCCCTAAAGTTGCGGTACCCTATGGATGTCGGTGGAATTACCAGGGACGACCGAGTAAGTACTGAGCTCGGCACCGGATCCCTGCGTCAGGCCGTCGGCATCCTCACCCCGAAGGATTTCCGGCCCGTAGTCGACACTGAGTAAGGTAAGTGGGATTGATGGCTCTAAACCTTGCTACTTTGAATGTGAGGGGATTGAGGGATCCGGGCAAGTGTACGCGCTTGCTTGGTGAACTTAAAACTCTCGGCGTAGACGTTGCTGCAGTGCAGGAAACCCATTTCACTTGCGGTGCCGACTGTCGTGTGCTGGAAAGCGATTTTAGCGTTTTCTCAGCATACGGCAGCCGTACCAGCGTTGGGGTTTCTTTGCTAGTTGGACGCAGCCTTGATGCTGATGTTGACGTTGTTTTTGCAGGTGACGGGGGCCGACTGGTTGTGGCCGATGTTGCCGTGAAAAGTTTCAAGTTTCGTCTGGTTGCGGTTTATGCGCCCAATATCGTTGTGGAGAGGGTTTCCTTTTTTCGTCGGTTGGCGCCGTTCCTGGACGATACGAAGCGGCTAGTTTTAATGGGTGATTGGAATGCGATCCTTGATCCCAAGATAGATAAGGTCGGGCGGGGAGCTAGGCGTGTGGGAAGGTGTGAAAGCAGCCTTGCCGGCCTCATGACTCGTCATGACCTCGTCGACAGGTTTCGTCTGGATCACCCAGGGCGGGAGATGTGGACGTGGCTAGATAGTTCGCCCTCTGCCAAAGTAGGCTCCTACTTGGACAGAGTGTTAGTGAGACGAGCTGACATTGATTTTGTTAGTTGTCCCACGTTCCACTTGATAGCGTGGACTGACCATAAACTTGTTAGAGTCAGTCTACGGTTAGCAAATAGGCCTAGTCTGGCCGGCTACTGGAAGTTCAATACCTCCTTACTGGAGATACGGGACTTCCGGGACCGGTTGGAATCCCTAATTCAGCGGGCGTTAGTGGGGGCGGTTACCGGGAATAGGTGGTGGGGATCTCTTAAACATAGGATTAGAGATTTCGCTACCAAGTACGGTCAACAGCTCAACCTAGATAGGACCAAGGAAGCGAAATCTATAGACGATAGACTTTCCCGGGCGGTGGCTGGGGGGGACTCCCTAAACGTAGAGCTGGCTAGGGGGGACCTTGAGCGCGAGAGTAGCGAGCGCTACAAGGGATACGTAGTTAGATCTAGGTTAAAGAGAGTTCTCAACGAAGCTGTGAAAACGAACGCGACTGCGCGTGAAGAAGAAGTGCGAAGGTTCCCCGATCGGTATATCGGTTCTGTCAAGGCCCCGGATGGGCGACTGCTGCGATCGACTCGTGAGATTCGTGACGCCTTTCGGGCGCACTTTCGGGATCGCTTTGCCCGCTGTACTGATCTCCCGCTCCGGGAGTTTCGTAGCTATCTTGCCGACTTCCCCCGCCTTGGGGTGGCTGAAGCGGCTAGCTGCGAGGGTGTGGTTACTGAATGCGAAGTCCGTGACGCGTTGAAGCAGGTCGGCCTGAACAAGTCGCCGGGACTAGATGGTTTGCCCTACGAAGTGTACTTGAGGATGTCGCACATGTTTGTGCCTATTCTGACGGATATGTTCAACCATTGGTTCGCCCAGGGAGCCATCCCTGGTAGCGTTACCAAGGGCGTGATCACATTGCTGAAGAAAGGTGGCAGGCATGTTTGGGAGGGTTTAGACGATTACAGGCCCATAACTCTGCTTAACACAGAGTTAAAGATTTTGGCCCGGGTCTTAGCGAATCGTTTACAGCTTGTCATTAGCGATCTGATCGGCTCTGAGCAGACCTTTGCTGTGAAGGGAAGATCGATCCAGGACAACCTGCACTTGATTCGCGAGGTCCTAGAGGGTATAGAAGACGACACCGAGGCCGCGCTGATCAGTTTAGATCAGTCCAAGGCCTTCGATAGGGTTGACCATCGGTTTTTGGCGACTGTTTTGGAGACTGCCGGATTCAAACCGGAGTTCCGCAGATGGATTAGCATGATGTACCACAACCCTCAGGCAGTGGTGCAGGTGAACGGAAGGCGTTCGACGGTGTTCGCGGTCGAGCGGTCGGTCCGGCAGGGCTGCCCGTTGTCTCCTCTTCTCTATGTCCTAGCTTTGGAGCCCCTGCTCCGTAGGCTTAGGGATAGGACGGCAAATCCGGCCCTGCGCGGTGTCCCTTTTGCTGGCCCTCTTTCGGCAAGGGTTTCCGCGTTCGCCGATGATATCACAGTGTTTGTATCCCGCCGTCTGGATATAAAGGCTGTGAAGAAGGCGGTTAGCGAGTACGAGCGGATTGCAGGAGCCAAGGTCAATTTTGACAAAAGCGAAGGTTTGCGGCTCGGTGCTTGGAGGGGTAGCAATACTCTTCCGGGGCCGTTCCGCTGGAGTGACGGACCCGTCCGCATCCTCGGGGTGTGGTTCGGGCCCGGCCTCCAACTGGAGCGAAATTGGTCGGAAGTACAAGCCAAGGTGAATGCTCAGGTGGGAATCTGGCTTTCAAGGAGGTTGTCCTTAAAGGGCAGGGCGGAGGCGTGCGCCGTGTACGTCTTCCCCTTGATCCTTTACCGATTGGCTGTACTTCCTCTGCCTAAGGTAAATCGGTTGGCGCTGCAACGATCCCTTTCCAGATTGCTCTGGGGAGGTGCAAGGCCGATGGTCCGTAGGCAGGTCTGTATCCAACATACACGCAACGGGGGTCTAGGTATGCCTGATCTGGAGAGCCACTGGCTTGCTGAAAGACTTGCATACTTGGGCAGAGCCTTGACGGGGGACGCAGTGTGGAGACTGAAGGCGAGTCGGACTTTTCCTCGCCTAAAGTCAGACCCAAAGGCTGAAGGTCGACGTAGGCCTTTGGGCGAAACACTGTTTGTCCGCGAGTGCCGAACGGCCCTTCGTAACCTTCTTGGGTCCAGTGACCTTTCACGGCCTCGAAAAGAACTATATCGGGAGCTAGTGGTGGGTTCCGCTTCTGATCCTCTCAGCGAGCGGCACGGCTGGACGACGGAGGAGATTCGCTCTCATTGGAATTGGGCGCCAGGATCGAGCTTCTTGAACAACTCCGAGTTCTCGCTCACCTGGCGACTTGTGCGAAATGCGTTACCCCTTGTCGGCTTGAACTACAAGGCGGGCCTGGCAGACATGCCCGATTGCGCTCGCTGCGGCAGTGGCTTGGAAGAAACGGCTGAGCACGCCTTCTACTACTGCGAGCGAGTTCGCCCGTTTTGGGATCACGTCGGCGAGTGGACGGCTCGCATCGAACCCAAACAGCTCGTGCTGCTCGACGTTGGTTACGTCGTGGACAACGTTCTTCCTCCGTATCAGGGTGAGAAGCGTGTGGTGTTTCTCGCGATCCTAGCTGTAGCTAGAATGGTGATTTGGACGACGCGAAACAAGGGATTGTATGACGATGCAAACTTTTCTCATCGTGATCTGATTTTGTATTTTCGGCATCAGCTGAGGGTCAAAATCAGATGCGATAGAAAACGCTTGGATCGCATAACATTCAGCAAAAGGTGGGTGAATGCAGCGAGCCTGGTCGTGCGAAAGGGAGCAACGTTGGAGTCATCCTTCCCTCCTCTGCCGGCTCATGGCGCCTACGGTACGGGTCCTTAGGGACCCCACCCCTGGTAAGTAAAACTGTTCCCTTTTTCTTTTGGTACCCAGGTACCTAGTTAGCAGTATGTTTGTGAGTCATTGTCCCCGTCATCTAGTTGTTAGTTCTCAAGATCTTCCCCATCCCCATTATTTTTGTACCTCAATCCGTATCCCAGTCCACGTTTACTGAAGATCTTGAACATTCATATGTATAAAAATCATATCACCTACTTGTATTAACCCATACCGCGCCCGACCCCTAAATTCTTTTCACCCCTGTAGATTAGGATCCCTGCCCCACCTAGGGTAGGTCCGACTTGTTTCCGGTTCTTTCGCCCCGGAAAACAGTCGGCCTCCAATTTTATAGACGGGGGGATGGGAGGGCAACCAAACGGGGGATTTTTCCTTGTTTTTATATATATTTCGGGGTTTTTCTCCCATTCCCATCACATTCATTGTAAATAAATCATACTTGTAAATAAAATCATTCACGAATCTCGGGATTTTAAGTAGGACTTCTTCATAGAGCAAATGTGGTATTGTGGTGATTGTAGCGCAAAAGGCGATGGATGAATGGATAATTATTGTATTGTTGAATGGGTCGGCGAATGTGGCTAGCTAGGTCTCCTTAGTTTATATAGAAAAGTATGACCGCTCCCTTCCCCTCCCCAAAAACTTCAAGGCCTTGTGCCTTCTGTGTACACTACACAGAAATAAAGCAGACTAGAAGGTGAAGAGCAGCTTCTTATAGGAATAGTATTAGAACGTTGGAGACTGGAGATCGCACTAGATCACCTTACTTGCTACCGTAATAACGGAAGCCAATACTATCGTTGGACTATATCTTTATTCTGTATTCTCTAATCCTATGTTCTTGTCTACTAATAGTCTCTCTATTGTATATACTTTTTCCTGAGAATATATCTCTATTTCCTCTCATATCGTGGTTTGTCCTTTATTTAATATTACAAGCATTCACTAATCCTATGTTCTTGTCTACTAATAGTCTGTCTATTGTATATACTTTTCCTGAGAATATATCTCTATTTCCTCTCATATCGTGGTTTGTCCTTTACTTAATATTACAAGCGTTCACTAACCAGAACGCACCAAAAGGCTACAACACCGAGGCATAGAGGAGAGCGCTATTCCATTCCATGAACTGCTCCACTTTACCATTGATACGTACCTTATAATGCTGAGAGTACCATTTTTTAAGTATTTGGTATGACTCGACCTGATATTGAACCTTGGTCATCCACACCATTGGCGAACACTCTACCCATTATGCCAAGATGGACAAATTGGATCCTTTTGCCTTGGAAGGCAACCAGTCAGAGAAGGAAAGTGAATTCAAACCGGTGGTACTCAACTTAAAAACTGACCTTGATGGGTTGGTTGTATAGAAATGTATCATGAATTACACACATTAAAAACGGTTTTCAATTGCAATTTTTTGTTTCATGGTTTGAACATAAAAAGGAAATTGGCAAGAGTTCAAATACATCCTGATTCCAAGGAGACGCGCTGGAATAATACGCTTTTATCATTGGAAGAGACAGCACATATCCTAATGCCATGTAATGATATCCTCAGTAGGTTTTGTAAACAAAGGTTTCACGACAGAAAAACGTGTTCATGATTGCAAGTTACACGTTAAACAAGGATGTGTATATTTGAAAGGGAATTCTTAAAATAAAAATCCTGAGGTTACATCATTTGAATCACAGAAGAAAACCCGGATTAAATGAGTGAATTTAACGGTATATCAACACGTGTATGATTATTTTATACCTAGAGCTTAAGGAATTGAGTCCAGTGTACGTATATATATATATATATATATATATATAGTAATTTACAAAGCGCTTTCCTTCGATGAGGCCCAAGGCCGAATGAATGGGGCGCCCCATGAGACTCGAACTCACTTGTGTAGGTTTGCTAGTCTAGCTTGCTACCCGTTACACCACCAGAGGTGCCTATACACACACACACACACATATATATGTGTATATATATATATGTATATATATACATATATATATATATATACACATATATATATGCATATATATACATATATATATATATATATATGCATATATATATGTATATATATATACATATATATGTATATATATACATATATATGTATATATAGCACCGACTAGTTGGTGCTACGTAACCTGAGGAGCCGTTTTAGTCGAAACTGTAATAGGATAGTCCCGATTCGCGATTTCATTTTTGTAATTGGCTCTATTTAGTATTGAGCACTTTTTGCAATTGTAGCATTGTAGCATTTTGCGGTGGGTTTTTGTTCTTTTGACCAACTGATTGCATATATCTCTTGATTTTTTTCAACTGGTGGGACGAAGTTGGCCTTTTCTTTTTTTTTCTCTCGATAATCTTTTTCTTTTTTCCCCAGGCAGTGATTCGAGATTTGTTATCTCTGAATTCTGGCGTTTTTTTTTCTTTTTCTTTGTAACCGTGAATACTGGTGGATTGTAAATTAGTACACACGCACACACACACACACACACATATATATATATATATGTGTGTGTGTGTGTGTGTGTGTGTGAGTGTGTGTGTGTGTGTGTGTGTGGACTTGCTTAACAGTTTGTGTACTATTATACGATATCAATTATTCTTACCAAGTGGATAATTAACTGGTCTCAAGTAATTATTTCTATTTGATGATAATCATTTATTTGCACGCAGTCATAAGATTTGAATTTTGTTTTTTTTTACCAAATATCAATAATTTACTGGTTTCAAACAATTATTTCTATTCAATAAGAGTAATTTGTTTGTTTTCCCAGTCGGCAGGGATTGTAGAATACACCGACTGCACCTCTGTTGAGGGGTAAGACCTCCTCCAATGAGTGTCCTTGATATGACATTAAACAATCTGATGGTGAGTTTCCAGTAATGCTGGAACTTTGGGGAATGCGGAATACCCCTTCACTGACTTTACTCCAAGGTCCACTCAGGGGCAGAGTGGTAGCACCTGATTGGGTCCTACGTATGGGTTAAATAGAACTAAACTGTGTTCTTATGCTAAACTAAATTGACTGAAATAGAACTGTTTGGTAAACTGAATAGCTTGAAATAAAAACGTTTTTGACAATTAAACCGTGTATTCATGCGAAACTGAATTGATTGAAATAGAACTGTTTATTTGTATGAAAATGAATTTGGCATGGAATAACCTATAAAAGTTTATATGCCATAAAACCCAAACAATCATTTGCTTACACAAAGTTATAGGTTATAAAATTTTCATACCTAACATCATTAATTTACTGGTTTCAAATAATTATTTCTATTCAATGATAGTAATTTTTTGCACACAGTTATATGATTTCTTTTATTTAAAGGCATATCAACTTTCATGAGTTTCAAATCTGTATAATTAGAAGAGCAGCAGTTATCCGAAATTGAACGTAAAAGTACGACTGGAGTTCGAACTCGCTTACTACGATTCACGTAGTCAATCGCGTTTACCATTACACTACGAGGACATCCCCATAGTCTTATATTATCAAGTAACTAATAATAATCCTTAGTAAGTAATCATAGCTTCAAGTAGCTATTTTTAATACAAGTGATTTACATTTTTATAGCAACAATTATTCTGTTCAAGTAAAAATGTGTTTAAACAGATCTATTTAACCCCAAGATAATTAGCTAACCGATAGTAACAGGCTGGTCAGAGAGGACCTGGGAATAATGGCAATGAAGTGATACTCTACATTTCTCTGACCCCTAGGTCTGGAAACTTAACATCAGACGCAGTTCATTCTAATAACAATGGTAGCCAGATTTTTAGGGGTGGTTACTACTCATCTGCAGAGGATACTGTCAGCGTAATCAAAACCCTGCTTAAGGGGGCTATAATTGATGCCTGGGGAGCACATGCAAACTTTTAAATATTTCTAATGCTAATATATTAACAAGAATATATATATATATATATATATATATATATATGCTCCCCTACCCTTATCGGGTTGAGCTCTCTAGCGAGGGAAGTAAATGGTTGCCATTAGCTTATTGCAAGGCTCTTCATATGAATCGAGCTCTCGGTAGCCGTTAAGCGGATATATGTAAACAAAAACAATTGTGATACATAGGTGTTTAAATTTCCTTCGCTTGCGCTAGTTTCCTCGTGACTGAGAGGTAGAATCTTGCATTTCGATCCAGCTTCGGGAATCTAGTCTGTCTAGCCACACTGAAGAATTCAGGTAGAACGAAACAGGTCTGTCTGTGGATGACAATATATATGTATTGACCGACCCCTTTACACGATTAGGATGCAACGAAAAGTCAATTTTAAGCGGAGTTTAACAAGTTTGAATTCTGAGTTTTCCTTCTCCTAGATTGGTTTCCCTGTATATTCATAGCTGGAGGTAGGAGGATTAGATTCATACCTTTTCCAAGAGAATAAGCACCAAATGAAATACAAGAAGTCTAGCCCAGGATTTGAAATCATGTTGCCTTGTCAATTTCCAAAGACGATAACCATTACACCACGAACGCCTCTTGTAAACAGTCCTTCCTCTTGAAAACTTTGTCGAGAAAATCCATCTTATTTATTGAATGACCCACGAATATATATATATATATATATATATATATATATATATATATATATACGATGAAACTCGTGTATAAATTTATATATAAACTCGTACACAGAGTCATTCAATAAATAAAGTGATGGTTTTGTCTAAATTTGGTTTTATGGCATATCAATCATTGTAGATTATTAAATTTCAAATACATTTTTATTCATATAAATGCTCTATTTCAAACAAATCAGTTTAGCATTAGTACACAGTTTGAATGTCTAAAACAGTTCTATTCCGAACAATTCAGTTTAACAAAAAGTGCAGAGTTTAAAAGTCAAAATTAGTTGTATTTCAAACAATTCAGTTTAGTCTAAGTACACAGTTTAAATGTCAAAACAGATTTATTGCAAACAATTCAGTTGGGTATAAGTACACTATTTAGTTCTATTTAACCCACAGATAGGACCCTATCATGTGCTACCACTCTGGGCTAGAGTGGGCCTGGAGGCGATTACAATAAAGGGGTACTCCGCATTTCCCAAAGCTCCAGCATTAGTGGAGCCTCACTATCAGATTGTTTAGTGTCATAAAAAGGACACTCTTTGGGGGAATTTTACTCTTTTACAGAGATGCAGTCGGTATATTCTGCAGTCCCAACCGACTGGGCCATATGTGCTGTATACAGTTGCACCTTTCTAAAGCAAATTTATTGTAATAGCTCTTTCTTCGTCCCAGAAAGCCGTCAGCTTGGCCTTCTTTACTGACACCACGACTCGGAAGGATTTTTTTACGGGGGAGTCTGTGTGTTTCCACAACAGAGACTGTCTTCTTGACTCAGACTTGTGGAAAAGTCATGTTAAGCGCATTTGTAAACATTTTTTGAAGCTACACATTCTTCTGTAAATTTCAATTACACTTCTCAGCCACCCAAAACTTGATGATTGACTTCTGTTCAAGCCTTAAGCATTATGTTTTTCCCCCATTTTTGAATTGCCTAAAAAACAAATATTTTTCGACAATTAAAATATTTTCTGCTATAAACAAATTTCTAACTCAACAGAATTTATATTCGTAGAAAAAAATCTGAAAAAGATTTATTTTGCTTTTTATCAAAAAATGTTCTTTATTCATTGAATCACCCTCATATAAATATAGATATATATAATTCTCTTATCTATTGATTTACCATAGATAGATAGATAGATGCTGATAGATAGGTAGAGAGATGCTGTTAGATAGATAGAGAGATAGATAGATAGATAAATTTCTCAAATCTATTGAATGACTCTTGGGGATAGATAGATTCCTTTTTTATTGAATGACTCTCATAGATAGATAGATAGATAGATAGAAACTGAATGAGATAGATAGATAGATAGATAGATAGCTTTCTCTAATCTATTTAATGACTCTCGTAGAGAGATATATAGATTCCTTTTTTCATTGAATAACTCTCGTAGATAGATAGATAGATAGAAACAAACTGAATGATATAGATAGATAGATAGATAGATAGATACGAGGATCATTAAATAAGTTTCCAGACTTTTCTCGTATGGGCACTTTTATTGATAGTACACACATGAAACTCTAGTCCCCTTCGAAGTAATCTCCTCCGGCTGCAATGCACTTGTTCTACCGTTTCAACAACTTCTGGAGGGCCCCATCGAAGTCCTCTTGTGTGAGCGTGTCAATTACCATCGTCACAGCCTCTTTCATCTCCTCAATTGTCTTATAACGACAGCCTGTGAGCTTAGGGAATAACTAAAAGTCACAGGGAGTAAGGTCTGGACTTTAGGGAGGCTAAGAAACTGTGTTGATGCCCATCTTGGTCAAATAGTCTGTGACAAGGATGGAGTTGTGGACTGGTGTATTGTCCTGGTGGAAATGCCACTGGCCCGATTTGAAGAGTGCTCGCCTCTTCCTACTGAATCTCTTGCTGAACTTCCTTAAAACCTCAACATAGTAACCCTAACCCTAATCCTAACCCTTTGGCTATTCAGCTCTGCTGTATTGACTTCCTTACTCCTGCCACATCTCTCATCATCCCTCACAGACTCCCTGTCTTCCTTTAATCTCTTATGCCACTCAAAAACTGATGCTCGATTCATGCAAGATGGTCGAAAATCAGTCTGAAGCATTCCATACGTTTCTGTGCCATTTTTTTCAAATTTAAAACAGAATTTTATTTCATATCGTTCTTTTAAAGTGTAAGCTTACATTTTTGAAAATTATGACAATCAGGATTTAGTAGGGTGTATTCCAATTGCTGTTAATAGCTGTTCATTTGAACCTGTTATCATAAACATTGGTCAGACATCTCATAAGATGTATAGCAATAAGATAGTGAATTTTCAAGAGTCTACGACAATTTTAAATGCCTGTACAAAAAAGTCTGGAAAATTATTGTATTTACCACGAAGATAGATAGATAGATAGATTTCTCTAATCTATTGAATGACTCTCGTAGATAGATATATAGATTCCTTTTTTTATTGAATGACTCTTGTAGATAGATAGATAGATAGATAGATAGATAGATAGATTTCTCTTTTCTTTTAAATTACCCTCGTAGATAGATAGGTTGATAGATCCTCATCATCATCATGATGTCACGCTGCCAGCACGGATCTCCCTGAATCTCTCTCGCCACTCGTCTCTATCATCCATTGCTCCTGGTAGGTTTTCCAGGTTACATCTATCAGCACAGAGCTGTTATATATAAGTTCTAGCTAGTCGTCCTGCCTTTGTTCATCCATGAAAAGGGGTCCACGGGAATACGTCGCTTATGAGTTCGTCCTTACTTTTCCAGCAGTGTCTCGCATGTCTGGTTCGTCTAACTTTGATGGTTTTCGTGATGGGTGGTGGGTGGCCGTATAGCTGATGTTTTGTGGCGTGTTGTCTCTGGGACTTGTTCAATATAGCTCGGAGCATTCTTGAGTAATTTGTTTAGTTAGCGTCAATGTAGTGCATCTATATAGCAGTATCGACAAGACTGCTGCTTAGAAAAAAATTGCCTTTTATTTTTTCAGTCAGGTCTGACTTCCATATGACCGATAGCCTATCGTTAGCTGTCCATGGTCTTGCTAGTCACTTCTTGATGCCTTTCTAGGTTGAGACACTGCTTTCTATGCAGGTGAACTACCATTTAGTGTGGAGATGTCACCTGTTTGTTTAAAGCACATGTATTTCGTGTTGTCGGTTTGACATGGAGGCCTATGCCTGCAGCTGCTCGTTCCAGACTATATCTCTGGTCTTCGACTTGGGTGGGTGTATTTGCTAGAAGTATTGTCATCAGCGTAGTCCGGGCCTATAATTGTTTTTGCTGGATATCTTCTGTTTCTTTCCTTTGCCAGCTTTTTTGCGTGCACATTTTCTAGATTTCGACGGATAGTCAAAACTTATTCTGACGTGGATCGATTTTAGTTCTTCCTAAGCATCTTCTTAATTCTGGGTTTCATGCGGTTACGTAGTTAAGCATTGTAGATCTTGACACTCGTAGATTGATAAATAGATAGATTTCCCTTATCTATTGAATGGCACTCGTTGATAGATAGATCGATAGATAGATAGTATTCTCTAGTTTACAGAATGACACTTGTATTTATTTCAGTTTTTTAAAAAAATCATACATTTTCACGCAATATCAACTTTTTCATCGGCGTGGAGGTCTTCCAAGTAGTCATTTCCGTTATCTACGACATCACTTGATAACTGAACGGTTCCGACTATTGTCTGTGAACCCTGTAACTGGTCCAGCAGAACTTATGCTTTTGAAATTCTGCTCCATGACTGACGATCACAATGTGAAGACGGAATCATCAAGGGGTTCGAGCAAACAAAGAGAGGGGCGAAATCAGGAACTAAGGGTAAATGCATTGTGGTTAGCATTGTGGAAAACCTCAGAAAACATAACCGACAATGAAATCCATTTTCAAGTACTTTACCAGAAATGGGAAAAGACGACCGCAAAGAGTTAATGAAGGAGTCTTCAAATGTCAAATCAGCATTCGACAAGCATTTATTTAATTCACCCTCATATTAATTACCTACATAATTAGTTTTACTTATTCGTATGTATGGCTGCTAATTGCTTAATTGTGTTAATAGGTAAATTAATTAATAGCTTCCGAATCATTAATAAAGCTTTTATTTATTTTATTTTTTTAGAAAGGTTGTTTGTGGTAGTCTGTTGTCGCTAATGTGACATCTAATTCACCGACCAGAAATCAAGCATGTAGAACGTGAGTCGTTAAAATAATTACTTTGCGATGAAGCAACAAATCATAGATGTTTTAAATGTTAATTAGATTTAAAGTTATTGTCTTTAGGTTAGCAATGTTACAAGTAAAATAGACTTAAAAACAACATGAAATTGGATTTTTTAAATTCTTTTGCAGAGTAACAATTATGTTTTTTGCCCAGTCGGCTGAAGCTGTATAATACACTGCCTGCATCTCTGCACTGGGTTAAGACTCCCCTCCCTCCAACGAGTGTTCTGATATGACTCTAAACAATCTGATGCCAAGATTCAAATGATGCTGGAACTTTGGGGAAAGCGGAGTACCCCTTCATTGCCATCGCTCCCAGGTCCACTCTGGTCCTTATTCTTCCGGTGTTTGTTTGTTTGTTTGTTTGGGTTTTATGGCATATCAATCTTTGTAGGTTATCAAATGCTGAATCCATTTTTATACAAATAAACTGTTCTATTTCAAACATTTCAGTTTAGCATAAGTACATTGTTTAATTGTCAAAAATATCTATATTTCAAGTTTTTCAGTTTAGTCAAAGTTCTATTTCAAACCATTCAGTTTACTATAAGTATAGTTTTTTTTGTTTACACACAGTTAAATATCAAAACATTTCTATTTCAAACAATTCAATTTAGCATAAGTACATTGTTTAATTGTCAAAACTATTTCTATTTCAAACTATTCAGTTAAGTCAAAGTTCTATTTCAAACCATTCAGTTTACTATAGGTATAGTTTTTTTGTTTATACGCAGTTAAATGTCAAAACAGTTCTATTTCAAACAATTCAGTTTAGCATGAGTGCAACTTCCAAGTTATAGGCTAGATATTACCACTACTGTCCTCCCACAAGGATGGCTTTGGCATTAAATAAGCCAATAACGTTGATATCCCTTCAAAACAAAGAGACCAAAGGAAATGCCGGAAACTTATCCCGATCTAGATGCAAGAAGTGTTTATTAAAAAAGATTGAAAAAACATTCACCATCCAGATAAGTGTAAGCTTTAGACATTTGCTAAATTTTTTTAGCGAAAATGTTGAATTTCAGAATTTTGTATTTAATGTACTATACGGCTATCTATCATACTTCTCCAATCTTTCTATCACCCAAGCATTAAGACGGTGTTGTGTCATAGCCGTTGGCCAATTTTTATCGTTGCTATTTTGACTGTAATAATTTCGTAATTTTTTAAAATGAGTAAAACTCACTCTTACCATCACTTTGTGTGATTTGTTCGTCTTGTTTGAATGGTTTATGCTTTAGGAAGCTGGTTGGCCTATAGCTACTGTCTTGTAGAAGTGCTACTTCAAGGATCTTTTCAAATAAGCATTTATATATTATGTGGATGACAATATATACGGTCCCCCATGGGGATTGAGCACTTTGGCGAAGGAATTAACGACTGCTACTCGCGTAATGCGAAGCTCTTCGAATGGTATCCCGTAAGGTAGAATGTAAACAAACAAAAACTATTTATCAATGCCTTATAATTCTCGAGGTGACGTATGTCGTATGTTGGTTGACAGGTAAGATAAGTTTAACGTAATGTTGGGAGGGTTTCGATCCCAGCTTCAAGCGTCCTACGTGTCAAGACACACGTTGAGATACAACGAAACAATCTGTCTGTGAATGACAGTATATATATATATATATATATATATGACAAAGGGAATTGAATCCGATAGAATGTATGAAGATAAGGGTAAAAACGGAAGAAAGGTATATGTTTGATGGTTCGTTTATTGTGCCGACGCATTTCGACTTCAAGGTTTTGTCTAGATACAAAAATATTTTATCAAAATTATTTTTGCATGAGAAATCTTTATGAGAGATATATTTTTTTTATTCAGTTGGAAGTCTTCATTAGAACAACATCTATAAGCCCTGATAATGACTGCCAACGGAACCAAAAAAAATGATGTATCCAGACAAAACCTTGAAGTCAAAACGCGTCGACACAATCAAGGAACCATCAAACATATCTTTCTTCAGTTTTTACCTTTTTCCACACACACACACACACACACACACACACACATATATATATATATATATATATATATATATATATATATATATATATATATATATATATATGAGGACCATGAAATAAGTTTCCAGACTTTTTTCGTATCGGCACTTTTATTGATAGTACACTCATGAAACTCTAGTCCCCTTCGAAGTAATCTCCCCCGGCTGCAATGCACTTGTTCTACCGTTACAACAACTTCTGGAAGGCCCCATGAAAATTCTCTTGTGTGAGCGTGTCAATGACCTTCGTCACAGCCTCTTTTATCTCCTCAATTGTCTCATAACGTCAGCCTCTCAGCTTAGGGGATAAGCAAATGTCACAGGGAGCAAGGTCTGGACTATAGGGAGGCTGAGGAACTGTGTTGATCCCCATCTTGCTCAAATAGTCTGTGACAAAAATGGAGTTGACGACTGGTGTATTGTCCTGATGGAAATACCACTGAGCCGATTTGAAGAGTACTGGCCTCTTCCGACGGAATCTCTTGCTGAACTCCCTTAAAACCTCATCATAGTAACCCTAACCCGAACCCTTGGCCAATCAACTCTGGTGTATTGACTTCCTTACTCCTCCCACACCTCTCATCATCCCTCACAGATTACCTGCCTTCCTTGAATCTCTTATGTCACTGAAAAAGCAGTCTGAAGCATTCCATACGTTTCTGTGGGATTTTTTCCAAGTTTAAAACAGAATTTTATAGCATATCGTTCTTTTAAAATGACCTCACGTCTACATTGCATTTTTGAAATTCACCAGCTGCGACAATCTGTCTTTAGTAAGGTATATTCCAATTGCTACTGTAGCTGTTCATTTAAACCTGAAATCTTAAAAATTGGTCTGTCATCTCATAAGATGTATAGCAATAAGATAGTGAATTTTCAAGAGTCTACGACAATTTTAAATGCCTGTACAAAAAAAAAACCTGGGGACTTATTGAATGCACCACGTATATATATATATAGAAAGGCATATTAAACCAATCAGCCTCCTATCAAATACTCAAAGCTGTTTTCAATTTCTGTATATCTATATATTTGATCAAGAATATTACAAAATGATTTAAGGGAATTCTTTAAGGTTTAAAAAAATTATTCTAAGTTGAAAATCAATCATTGCTAAATTTCAGCAAGTATTTTGAGATATCTACTCACTGAATCAAACATGTGCTTTTTCTTCACTGATTAAATCACACACCCACATTGCATTAATTTTGGAAAAAACACAATTCCTGATACAATTAAATAATACCTTTAATTTTGATTGATAATAATCAATAAAACTTTTCTATCACGTATAACAATGTGTTTATCGGTTCTTTTGTCATCGAGAACAAATGACCAGCTCTTTCACCATTTTTATGTTCTTTCAAAATTCCTACCTTCTTTGCGAGGAGGCACAATAGTTTAGTTTCTTTATTTAATAGGATATCACCTTCGTAGGGTATTTAAGGTCGAAAACATTCTTTTAGGAGAACAGCGATTAATACTATTTAACATATTACTTGAGGAATAAAGAGTTCATATCATTCCCAAGGGTCCGAAAGCTAACGTATGAGATCGACTGGGGTTCGAACTCGTTTACTTTGAGGCACTTGAGTCATTACGCTAAAAGGACTCCAACCTCGAAAGAAAACGGAACAAGACGGTATTGAAGTATTGGTTTATATATATATATATATATATATATATATATATAAGTAAAGTTGGCGACCTTTAGTCGAGGGTGACCAGAAGGCTCCCTTTTCGATAGCTACTACACTGAGGTGTATGGGAGACCTCTACACTCTTTTCCTGGATTGCTCCACTTTACCCTTGATACGTACCTTATATTGCTGATTGTAAAGCAAGGAGGTATCACGTACCATTTTTAAAGTCTTTGGTATGACGCGACCTGGGATTGAACCTAGGTTTCCTGGATAATAAGCGAACACCCTACCCACTTGGAAATGAGCCGGTTACATCTTTTGTATGTTATGTACAACAGTGGTTTTCAAAGTTTTTGGAACCGGGACCCCTTTTCCTATTACGGGGTCTGTCTATTAGTAAAAAAGAAATTTATCAAAAATATCTAATGAAAATCACATGCAATATTTGCTGTGAGGAATGACATTTAGTGAGAGGAGGTGTGCTTGCCTTGTTTGACATAAATTTTCAATTCTTGGTGATATCTTTGAAAAAGGTACAGGGTGTCCAAAAATAGATGCAACCCATTAATGTGACAATTATTTATTATTGAGGCAAGCGCAACAGCAGTCATTTAAAACACGTCCTGTTAAAAATGCACCCTTTAAGCTAGAATCGGCAATTCAATATTTTTTATTATTATTATTATATCAACTTCCAGGACATACAATCTTCTTTTGAGTTTGTTGTCTGAGTAATAAATCATTATCATATTAATGGGTTGCATCTACATTGAGACAGTTTTAAATGATTTTGGTTCCTTGGGTGTTTGGGATTCATGGCATATCAACCTTTGTAGGTTGTTTAATGCCAAATCAATTTTTATACTAATAATCAGTTCTATTTTTAATAATTCAGTTTAGCATACAAAACAGGTTCATTTCAAATAATTCAGTTTTGCATAAGTACGCAGTTTAAATGTAAGTACACATTTTAATTGTCAAAAAACATTTCCCTTACCAGTTATATTGATTAGTCAAACCGTTCTTATTCAAACAAATAAGTTTAGCATAAATACGCAGTTCAGTTCTATTTGGCCTATAGATAAGATCCCATCAGGGGCATCCACCCCAGGCCAGAGTGGATCGGGGAGCGATGGCAATGAAGGGGAGCTCCACATTCCTCAAAGCTCCAACATCGTTGAAACATCACCATTAGATTGAGCAGTGTCGTATCTAGGTCACTTGTTGGGGGAGGTCTTACCCATTTCCCCTCTGCAGTTGGTTTATTCTAAAGCCCTAGCTGACTGGGCGAGAAAGATTTTTTATCTCCAATTAAGTAGTGACGCAAAATATTTTTCCTTTCTTGTCCAAGGAATTTTTATAGAGGATTCATAGTTGTTATTGTATACTATTTTCAAATCTGTAACAAAAATAGAAAAAATATTATTTGTAGTAGAGTTATTAGCAGTCACATTGGTCCCTTATATATTCAGACACCCAATATATGCAATTCACTTTGAGCAACAAGCCTCGATCATTATTTGATCATCATATTGGTAAGTGCTGAAAATGCAGTCTCGGATAAGAATTTTGACGGCTTTTAAGACAATAGATACTCAGAAAGCATACTGAGCCAACGTTGGGAGTGGCTGCTGTTTAAACTGAATTTTCATTGCTGTTCACTAATATATCATCATCATCATCATCATCATTTCGTGCTGGTAACACGGATATCCCTGACCCTCTCTCGCCACTTTTCCCTATCGTTCATCGCCTCTGGCAGGTCTTCTGGACTACATCTCGTATCCTCACATAGTTGCTGAATGTATGTTCGTGCTGGTCGTCCTACTTTTGCTCGGCTATGTGTGGGGGTCCATAAGAGTATATCACTTATGAGTTCGTCCCTGCTTTTCCAGCAGTGTCCTGCATGTCTGGTTCGTCTAACTTAAATAGTTTTCATGATAGGAGGCAGGTGGCCATACAGTTGGTGTCTTGTGGGGTGTTGCCGGCAGGACTTGTTCAAGATTGCTCGCAGCATTCTTGTGCAATTGCCGTCTAGCTTCTTCTCCAGCCCAAATACGAATTTGTCTTTCTATCACTGAAAGGATGAATATACACTTTCAAGACACTTTTGCTGGGTCTGTTGACGACCCCTATTGACCTTGCAGACCCCTGTGGTCCCAGTGACACAGTATAAAAATAACTGACCAACTAGTGTCCTGAATATTTTACTAAACTGAATCCACTGGTGTTTCTTCATTGTTAATTTTGTCCTGGTAAATACAGATTCAACTTGCATACTTTTTTAGCACGCTCCATATTTTAAAATAAATGTAAATAAAAGTTTTCTTTCTAATTATAGATATGAGGAGGCCCCAGCGGAAAATTAAAAAAAACCCTGGTTAGCATATATAAACTTTCTAATCTTTTTTAAAGATTCCGATGATGACTGGGTGAAATACGCACTTGTAATATTAGTGTGACAAATTATTAATATTAGTGTAATATTAGTGTGACAAATTAGTAATATTAGTGTAATATTAGTGTGATAAATTAATAATATTAGTGTAATATTAGTGATAAATTAGTAATATTAGTGTAATATTAGTGTGACAAATTAGTAATATTAGTGTAATATTAGTGTGACAAATTAGTAATATTAGTGTAATATTAGTGTGATAAATTAGTAATATTAGTGTAATATTAGTGTGACAAATTAGTAATATTAGTGTAATATTAGTGTGATAAATTAGTAATATTAGTGTAATATTAGTGTAATAGATTAGTAATATTAGTGTGATAAATTAGTTTTTTAGTGTAATAAATTAGTACTATTTGTGTAACATTAGTGGAATAAATTAGTAATATTAGTGTAATATTAGCGTAATAAATTAGTAATATTAGTGCAATAAATTATTACTATTAGTGTAACATTAGTGGAATAAATTAGTAATATTAGTGTAATATTAGTGTAATAAATTAGTAATATTAGTGCAATAAATTATTACTATTAGTGTAACATTAGTGGAATAAATTAGTAATATTAGTGTAATATTAGTGTAATAAATTAGTAATATTAGTGCAATAAATTATTACTATTAGTGTAACATTAGGGGAATTAATTAGTAATATTAGTGTAATAGAAGGGAGAACATTTAAATGTTTTTTGAGGTGAAGTTGAGAATTTTAACGGTCAATCGAGACAATGCAGACAGACGAAATATATATTTACCCACCCGTCGACACGAACAGGATGTGACACACGGTTACTTTTAAGCGGAGTTCAACAGGTTTAAAATCAGAATTTTCCTTCTCCTAGACTGGTTGCCATATCAAGAGTGAAAAGCCCAGTCTGCCTACTTATTTACCCAAAGCTAGAGGGAGAAGAATTGGATTCATATCTTCCAAAGGTTCCTAGAACTATGTGAAATGTCAATAATCTCGTCCAGGATTTGAACTTGTGTCGCCGTATCCAGTACCTTCGACATTAGCCATTGCACCATAAACGCCTCCCATCACACAAATGAATTTATCCAGAATCCCATTATTATCGTCATGTTTTTGCTGGTCGGTCAACATTGGTGTGCCATGTGTTGAAGTCCATAAGAGAACTTCGCTTATAATTTCGTCTTTACTTCTCCTGTAATATTAAGCATGTTTTGTTCGTCTTATTTTGATAGTTTGTGATTTTGATTTAGTTTGGTTTAGTTTGGTTTTATGGCATATCAACCCTTGTAGGTAATTTAATCCTATTTACCAACCCCTCCGCTCGGCCAGGATATGACACAAGGTCAATTTTTAAGCGGAGTTTAACAGGTTTGAATTCAGAGTTTTCCTTCTCCTAGACTAGTTGCCTCACCAGGGCTAAAGAACTTAATCTGTCCTACTATTTACTCATAGCTGGAGGGAGAATAATTGGATTTCATATGTGAACTGCTATCAGTCTCGTCCAGGATTTGAATTTGTGTCGCTGTGTCCATTTCCAACGACGATAACCATTACACCACGAGCACCTCCGTTTTAACAGGTTTGAATTCAGAGTTTTCCTTCTCCTAGACTAGTTGCCTCACCAAGGCTGAAGAACTTAATCTGTCCTACTATTTACCCATAGCTGGAGGGAGAATAATTGGATTCATACCTTTCGCAAGAGTATTAGTGCTATGTGAAATGCAATCAGTCTCGTCGAGGATTTGAACTTGTAGGTAATTTAATGGCAAATCTTTTTTTTATACATATATATCAAATAAAGGATTTCTAAACACATTTTGTGGATAACATTTTTTAAAGAATCCAAGCTCATTCTTTTAAACAGTTAAATGGTTTCACTTATTTTTACCTAATATGAATAATTCTATTTGCTTGTAATCATTTGCTTGAGTGCAGTTAAATGTTTTCAAGTATTACAATTTAACACTAACAAATCAATTAAACATTAGTTATTTGTTTACACGGAGTTAAACGATCAAATACTTCTATTTTAAAAAGATTTTGAGAAATAAAATTTGCTATGTAAAGAAAATTTAGGGAAATAAAATTTGATATGAAGAAATTTTGAGGGAATGAAATTTATAGAATGTGAGTGACACTAAAGCCAAATTTAGTATTTAACTGGGTAATGTTTTTAGAGGGCAATATTAAACGCTAAGTTCAAACAGTAAGTTTAAACAGTAAGTTCCGCAGCTTTCTAGTTCAGATATTGGTTCGAAAAGATAACGCAGACAATATAGTTTTTTTAAAGGAATTTTATACAAAAGAAACAAGAAAGAAAAGGATATAAAAAATAAAGTGTTGCAAATTTTGGTGCAATTTGCTGAAACTTATCTGAGAGAGTGTCTGAGAAACAAAGTTCTTTGAATTTGAGTATTTTTCTTTTCTTTTCTTTTGTCGAAAAGTTTTAGAGTTCATTAAATTGAGAGTCTTCTTTAAAGTTCTTTTGAGCAGAATTTTCGGTTGAATTTTCTTTCAGTCGTTTAACTTGGTAGAATTTCAGTAGTCGAGATTCGTTTAAATTTACTATAATTTCTTAGGAGGCTCCATTCAAGAAGCGAGTGAAGAAATCCCTCTGCTTGCTTAATTTTTTCGTGCCATCAGTTTGGCCCCCGAATTCGTACTGAGAGTCTGAATAGTAGTTTTCGACAAAAAGGGAAGTAGATTTTTGGTGCCGTATTGTCTGGGATTCCTTCTCCCTTTTCCACTCTGGCCAAATCAAGAGCCGTCCGTGGTCAACTAGATCTTTCTTAGAAATAAATTTTTATAATTTGAAAAATTCTGTTTAACAAAGTTAAATGGTTCCAAATATTGCAACGTATCATTAACAATTCAATTAAAC
>OY757922.1:32330773-32685773 GCA_963585895.1 Sepioteuthis lessoniana | reverse complement strand
ATTAATTTTAGAGAGCAATACTTTCTTTAAAGAAAAAACCAAAGACCGGTTATTTTAGGCTTATAAATTTATTTCCATCCTTTTTTGTGTTTCTGATGTAAACCAAAAACAAGAAGAAAAATATAACAGGACATCTTCAGATCTTATGGATAAAATAAAACGGAATAGACATGGGGTGGGGAGAGAAAGAGAGGTGAAGAGTTACCTCCTTGTTTTATTAAACTTCCGTTTTTTTATTTACTTATTTATTTTATTTATTTTCCTAATTTTACCGTCGGTTGGAATTATGGTAATTTAACTTTTTTATTTATTTTATTTATTTTCATTTTTGTTAAGTTCGATAATTAATTTTTATGAGTTTTGTTTATATAATAAATTTTTGTAAGGGAAATATTAATACTTCTATTAATTTCGAGTCTATTTCCTCAGTTACCTATTTTTTTCATGTACGTATATTGGATACGTTTCTTTTCCTTGTTTCACAATTTATTTCAATTTTTTTTTAAAGATAATTAGTCTATAGTTTAAATTTAGCCTTGTGTCTAAATCTTGCTATTAATTCACATCTCTTATTTAATAATGTTTCAGGCACTGGATACGTCATTATTTGTATTTTCTCTTCTAAGCATAAGCTGCATCTACCGTCAAAACTTTTTGGAGTATTTGATTTTTTCAATATAGACCATTGAAAGGGGTTACCCTTTGTTTTTCAAACACCTGAATTGCTTAGATAGTACTGTTTGGTGTTTTAGATGTTCGTGGGAGAAAGTATATTTGTGATTTCTTCCATTTCGTGGAGGAAATGCCGATATAAGTTTTTCTATCCGTTATATTCTCTTTTGGGTAAATTATTGCTTGATATACTACATTATTTGAGTTACATAGTCCATTCATAGGACAATTGTCTCGGGATTTACAATTACATTCTTTTTTTATACCGTTATTATTATTATTATTATTATTATTATTATTAATTTTATTATTATTATCTATTCGGTCCTGAAAGTCATTAATTATATTTTTATTATGACTATTGATTATTTGAAAAATATTTTTCGTGCAAGAGTAACTAATTTTTAACGTTTTTTTTATTAAATATTTTATGCAATTTATTATCGTTTAAAATGCTTATGTACTAGTTTCAAAAAACATTTTCTTACATTTATACTAGCTAGCCTACAGAACGCGGGGTTGAACCATATAAATTAATATAAGTATTAATATTTCCCTTACAAAAATTTATTATATAAACATAACACATAAAAATTAATTATCGAACTTAACAAAAATAAAAATAAATAAAATAAATAAAAAAAGTTAAATTACTTTAATTCCAACCGACGGTAAAATTAGGAAAATAAATAAAATAAATAAGTAAATAAAAAAACGGAAGCTTAATAAAACGAGGAGGTAACTCTTTACCTCTCTTCCTCTCCCCGCCTCCTGTCTATTCTGTTTTATTTTATCCATAAGATCTGAATAAGTCCTGTTATATTTTTCTTCGTGTTTTTGGTTTACATCAGAAACACAAAACAGGATGGAAATAAATTTATAAACCGAAAATAACCGGTCTTAGGTTTTTCTTTAAAGAAAAAAAAATATATGTGTGTGTGTGTGTAAGTGTACGGCCGTAGTATGTAGTCTGGAAGATTTGCCGGGATCGATGGATGATAGGGACGGATGGAGAGAGAGTCAGGGAAATCCGTGCTTTCAGTCCAACTTAAAGATGACGATAATGATGATATATAAGTAAAGTTGGCGATCGTAGTCCAGGGCGAACTGAAGGCTCATTTTTCGATAGCTACTACACCAAGGTGTAGGGGAGGGCACAACCCCTTTCCCTAGAATTCTTCACTTTACCTTTGAGCCTTACCTTATAATGCTGTAGGTTAAGCAAGGAGACGCCAAGTACCATTTTTTGAGTCTTTGGTATGACTCGACCTGGGATTGAACCCAGTGTCTCCCGGGCCATTAGTGAACACTCTAACCATCATCCTAATGTTGAGTATGTATGATGATATATAATATTGTATAATTCTGAAGACGTGAAAAACTCCAAATTGTACGTTTTGCAAATAAAAAATGAATTGGTGTCCGGGAAAAAATTCCATAAAAAATGAAAAGACTAAAAAGTAAACGAATTATTAAAAAATAAACAACCAATAACACATGCCGAGCCAAAAAAAAAAACAAAAAAAACACTGTCTGAATTACTTCATCATCATCATATCGTGCTGGCAGCACGGATATCCCTGACCCTCTCTCGCCACTCCTCCCTATCGTTCATCGCCCTAGGTAGGTCTTCAGGACAACAACCTGTATCCTCACATAGCTGCTGAATGTACGTTCGTGCTGGTCGTCCTGCTTTTGCGCGGCCGTGTGTGGGGATCCATAAGAGTACATCTCTTATGAGTTCATCTCTGCTTCTCCAGCAATGTCCTGCATGTCTGGTTCGCCTAACTTGAATAGTTTTCGTGATAGGGGGCAGGTGGCCGTACAGTTGGTGTCTTGTGGGGTGTTGCTGCCAGGACTTGTTCAGGATTGCACGCAGCATTCTTGTGTAATTGCCATCTAGTTTCTTCTCCAGCCGTTTTGTTAGCGTCCATGTAGTGCATCCATATAGCAGTATCGATGTGACCGCTGCCTGGAAGAAACTGCGTTTCATTTTATCGGTTAGGTCTGATTTCCATATAGTCGATAGCCTATTGATAGCTGTCCATGCTTTCGTTAACCTCGTTTCGATGTCCTTTTCGGTTGATTCGACGCTGCTTCCTAGGTACGTGAATTTGTCTACTAGTTTAAGAGGGGTTCCTTCTAGAGTGGAGATGTCCCCCGTTTGGTTATAGCACATATATTCCGTTTTGTGTGCATTAACATGGAGGCCTATGCTTGCTGCTGCTCGTTCCAGGCTATGCAGAAGTGTTTCGGCTTGGTCAGGTGTATTTGCCAGTATCGCTATGTCATCGGCGTAGTCGGCGTCGGTAATTGTTGTTGCGGGGTATCTTCTGCTTCTTTTCTTCGTCAGTTCGAAGCCATTCTCTTTGATTTTGTCAATCGATGTTCTAAGTACGTAGTCTAGACAAATGATAAAGAGATACGGAGCCAGCGTGTCCCCTTGTAGTACTCCTGCTACAATGTCGAAGTATTCTGTGTCTCCATCTGGTGATCGTACTTTTACTTTAGTGTTTCTATAGAGAATCGTTATTGCCGCTACGGTTTCTTTAGGTATGCCGTACGCTAGTAGGATTTGTTCCATCTTTCCTCTGTGAATGGAGTCGAAAGCCTTGGTAAAGTCGACAAATATTAATGTCGCTTGTAGGTTCTTTGCCCGTACACCTTCAAGGATTCTGCGGATGGTTAGTATTTGTGAGGTCGTAGATCTATTCCTTCGGAAGCCATTTTGGTTTTTTCTAAGTATGTTGTCGATTTTGGGTTCTATTCGGTTTCGTAGTAGGGCATTGTAGATTTTGGCAGCTATGGATGTAAGTGTTATGCCTCGGTACTTTTTGGCTAATCCGAGGTCCCCCTTTTTAGGGAAGGGGAGTATGCATCCCTTCGTCCATCTATCTATCGGATTTTGATTGTATACTGCGTTGCAGTGTCGGAGCAGTATGTCGTCGAATTGTCTGGTCTTCCATACTTCGGGGGGAATTTCGTCCAGTCCTGCAGCTTTCCTATTTTTAATTTTTCTGAGAACCGAGTCGAGTTCTCCTTGTGTGAACGGTCCAAGTTTAATGTCTAATTGTTTGCTAATTATTCTGGTGATTGGTTCATGCGATATTTTTGGTGGGTTTCCAAGTAAGTTTTCGAAGTGCTGTTTCCACAGTTTTATTCTTTCTTGTTGGTTTGCTGCTTTAAGTTTTGCTTTGGCTGTGTTCTTTCTTCTGCTCACTTCGTTTATTGTTTGCCAGGCAATTCTAGATTGTCTATCTTCTACCGAGTCTCTAAACGTATCTATCTGATTTTGAATGTATTCTGTCTGTTCCTTTATATATATGCCTGCTAATTGATATTGTGCCGTTTTTAGTTTTAAGGCATTTGTGTTTGTTGGGTTTTTTCGATAGTTTTTGGAGGCTGTTTTCACTAGTGCACGTTTTTCTCTCACCGCTAAGGTTTCCCATGGGTCTCTATATTTAGTTTTAATTTTTGTTGGAATGTATTTTGCTGCTGCCTCAAGGTGTGCATTGACGAAATTTTCGTATTCGTCGTTTGGTGTACTTTTTTCCGTCTTTTCTTGTAGTGTTTCGAATCTGTTTCTTAATTCTAATACGTATTTATCTCTGACATCTTTGTTGTTTAATAGGGCCGAGTCATAGTGTTTGGTGGTCGCTGTTCGTTTGTCGTTTTTTCGTAGGCTTAACCGTATTTTCGCTGTGACTATTCGGTGATCGGTGGACACACCCTCAAAAGAGGAGTATGCCTCGCAATTCAATGCACTATTCTTCCATTTCTTGTTTATAAGGACGTAGTCTATCTGAGCTTTAGGATTGTTTGCGTACGTGTATGTCCATAGTTTGCCCTCTCTTTTTTGGTAGTTTGTATTGAGGCATGCTAATCTATTTTCTATCATGAAATCTGTTAGATGTTGCCCATTTCTATTTGACGTGTTGTGGAGGCTGTATTTGTTGTTTCCGTTTTTCCCGATTTGTGCATTCATGTCTCCGCCAATGACTAACATGTTGTGTTTCGGGATGCTACGCACTAATGAGGATGACTCATCGTAGAAGGTGACTATTTCATTTTCTTCACTAACATTGGTGGGGCTGTAGCATGAGACGATTGTTGCTCTGGGGTTTCCGTTAAATGTAGCTACCATCATTCTAGGTTGTATTTTCTCTATGCTATTAAGCGTTTTTAGTGCTCTAGGTCCTATAAGCAATCCTACCCCTCCCACTGCGGCGTTGACAGAGTTTTTCCATGCGGATACAGTGGCGAGCGACCATCCATTGCCAGTTTCGTGATATTTGATATCTTCTGTGTGCATGTATCTGTGTTCTTGTATGCATATTATGTCTATTTTATGTTCTTCGGCCGATGCGATTAGCTCTGGGAGTTGTCCTATTCTATTTAAGGTTCTTACGTTAAATGTGGCTATTTGTAGCGTTTGTTTGCATTTTAGTAGTTTTGATTGTTTGAGCTCTGTAGCTGATTTTTCGAACACCGAGGCCAGGGCTCCAACCTCAGCAGGACGCGCCCCTTTTTTACCCGCGCGAAGAGCGATGCGGTTTGTGTAAGTGGTTTGAGTGTGGGTCATGGTTATCTTTCGATGGCTGTTTTATTCTCTTCTATAGAAGCCACTCTTATAGAGGAGCAGCAGTAGTTCCCCGATCGAACTGTCGATCCTGAGCGAAAAGTCGTCAAGCTCACGTCCAGGACCCATTTGGGTATTGAGTTTGGTCGTCCATTGGTTTATTCAAATACCTTAACGTACATCATGTTGCTTCCCATGTGTACATAAAATAAATAAATAAAAAAAAAAAAATAAAATAAAAAAAATAAAAAATAAAAAAAAAATAAATAAATAAAAATAAATAAATAAATAAATAAATAAATAAAAATAAATAAAAAGGGGGGGGATTTGTTTTAAGTTTTAACTTAGTTAAAGTCCAACATTAAGGTACTTTCTTATGACTTTCACAAGTACTGACTTATACTTTTTTGCTGTATTGGGACTTTTCCAAGGGTTTTTAATTTTTTTTTTTTTTTTTTTTCTCCATCCTACAGTTGGGGACCTAGCAGGCTTCAGGAATTATAGAGCTCTGTGGTAGCATTAGGCGTTCTAGGCTTTTTCTTCTAAACTACTGTTAGGGCTTTCTTTACGAATTTTTAAATTATTCGATAGAAGATATTTAAAAACATTCTGCCTTGTTCGCTGACATGTGGATAGGCTTAATATCAAATTGGCTTTACAGTAGAGTAAGCGTGCCTTTACATTTAAAACGCATAGTTTAAGCATTATTTTACAAACAAAATACAGCATAACATTTTGTAAAATTCAGCATTTTAAATTGGAATTAAAGACATACTGACCAATATTGACATATTTCTTCCACTTGGCTCCTGAGTTCAAATGCTCTTCTTCGTTTGGACTTTTATTTACTACTGATATTTTAGGTAGCTTTGGGGGCGGTCTAGTGGGGTGAAGGGGACAATTCGTTTTTGTTGCTTTTTTTTTTCTTCTTTCCTTTTTCCCTTTCTGAGGGGGGGGGCTGTGGTAGCATTCTAGGCTTTTTCTTCTAAACTACTGTTAAGGCTTTCTTTACGAATTTTTAAATTATTCGATAGAAGATATTTAAAAACATTCTGCCTTGTTCGCTGACATGTGGATAGGCTTAATATCAAATTGGCTTTACAGTAGAGTAAGCGTGCCTTTACATTTAAAACGCATAGTTTAAGCATTATTTTACAAACAAAATACAGCATAACATTTTGTAAAATTCAGCATTTTAAATTGGAATTAAAGACATACTGACCAATATTGACATATTTCTTCCACTTGGCTCCTGAATTCAAATGCTTCTTCTTCGTTTGGACTTTTATTCACTACTGATAAACTTAAAAGTGCTCTATACGCTAAGAAGAGTGAAATATAAATTCCTACTGAGTCAGGAAAAAAATATACCTAGGTTTCACCTAAACAGATCATCAGGACGTTTCTGGGGACAGAAATATCAAGATGATCCGTTTAGGTGAAATCGATATAGATTTTTTCCTGACTCTGCAGGCATTCATATATATATATATATATATATATATATATATATATATATATATATATATATATATATATGTCAAGTTGGTAAAAAAAGAACCCTATATTAGCCCAGGTGCTTTCGAGCAAAAAAAAAAAAAAAAAACCACACCGAATAAATATAACTGCAACAAAGGATCTAACTCTACCTCCGATGATGAACAGCGAAATGGTGGAAGGCGCTTCGGTTACTATAGGGTTGTTTCTTTACCAACTTGACCCAGACATAAGAAGACTAGTGAGAAGACTTGATCGTCTTCACTTGAAGATTTAGAAAAAGAAACAATCCACGGTATTCAACCAAACCTTTATATATATATATATATATATATGTATATATATATATATATACGTTTTTTTCACAGTTTGCTTGCTTGTTTGTTTATTCATTTTATTTTAGTCATTTTATCTATCTATCTATCTATCTATCTATCTGCTACAGAAGTTGGTGATAAATAAAGCTTAATGATATTAATTTTGGTTGTATAATATTATGCTAGAAATTATAAAATATTGGTATTTTTGCTTCAGAAAAATTTTTTTTTTCTATTGTAAATGTTAGGCGTCTTCATATTTTATCTATTTTGGTTGGAAAAAATTCTGATAGTTTTGATTTAGAAAAAAATGCACGTTTTATTTTTTTTTAAATGCTAGTTTGCACTTATTAGTTTTTTTTTTTTTAATGGTATAGCAACCTTGGTGGATTATTTAATGCCAAAACAATCCTTGTAGAAGAACAGTAGTGGTAGCATTTAACCCATAGCAGGTAGGGGGATAAAGGGGTTCATGCCTTTCCTAAGGGTATTAGATTGAAAGTGAGCATAATAGCGCAACTGGAGTTCGAACTTGCTTTCTGCGATTGTAATATAATGGCCAAGGGATTTCGTTTTATGCCTTTGGGTTTAGTTAGGCTGAGAACCTCTCGGCTCAGTGCATGGGTTACTTAGGTGCAACATTAACGCAGGTGTTCACGCGCGTGGGAGGAGCGGACGTGTCACGCAGAGATGTCACAATAGCCCAGAGGGGAACGGGGCTAGAGAATGCTGGTGACGTCACGCACCGGAAGCACGCAGAGGATTTTGGGGATTTTGAAAAAGTCAGTTGAGTCAAGTTCTGCCTCGGGAGAAGACGGTTGGCTTTCGCTTGCTTGCCGAAGCCACGCCAGGGCCTGTTGACGGGTGCCACACGTTTTGGGGGTGGCAGATGGGAAGGTCCTCATAGAAAGATTGAGCATCTCTCTTCCTTATGTAAAAATCTTAAAACTCAAAGGTAATAAAAGGTTTCGTACCTGAACTAAGAAGTCGTAAGTGTTTCGAGATTCCTGTGTTCTATGTATATATGTTATGTATGTGTGAACATTCTGTGTGCATTTCACGTGTCCGTATCGTGGGCATGGTACACGATGTCACTGTCCTGCACGTTAGCCACAGCCTTAGTATCCATGTACTTATTTATGGCTGACAGTATTTCATTATTTGATTCCTATGGATTAAATTCCCAATGATGAGTTGGACTGCTTAACAACACTTAAATCCACTCGGTCGTTATCAGCTCGAATGTTGCATATTGCCCTTTGACTGAGCTGTCGGTCAGATATTTCTCTGCACCGGATCATTATCCTATCGCACCATCAGTACAGATATCACTGACCCTCTCCCGCCACCCCTCCCTATCGTCCATCGCTTCCAGCAGGTCCTCAGGTCTACACCTAGCATTTACACTGAGCTTCTGTATGTAGGTTCGAGCTGGTCGCCCTGCCTTTGCTCGGCCCTGCGAAGAAGTCCACAGGAGTAGATCACTTATGAGCTCGTCCTTACTTCTCCAGCATATCTGGTTCGTCTAATTTTGATAGTTTTCGTGATGGGTGGTAGGTGGCCATACAGCTGCTGCTTTGTGGTGAGTTGCCCCCAGGACTTGTTCAATATTGCTCGCAGCATTCTTGTGTAGTTGCCGTCAAGCTTTTTCTCCATCTGTTTAGTTAGCATCCATGTAGTGCATCCATATAGCAGTATTGACATGACCGCTGCTGGGAAGAAACTGCGTTTCATTTTATCGGTCAGGTCTGACTTCCATATGACCAATAGCGAATCGATAGCTGCCCATGCGTTCGCTAGTCCCCTATCGATGTCTGTCTCGGTTGATGAGACACTACTTTCTAGATAGGTGAACCTGTCAACTAGTTTCAGAGGGCCACCGTCCAGTGTGGAGATATTGCCTGTTTGATTAAAACACATATATTCCGTTTTGTGTATATTGACATGGAGGCGAATGCCTGCAGTGGCTCGTTCCAGACTATATAGGATGTTTTCAGATTGAGCGGGTGTATTTGCTAGAAGTGCAACGTCATCGGCGTAGTCGGCGTCGGTAATTGTTTTTGCAGGGTACCTTCTGCTTCTTTCCTTTGTTAGCTTGAAACCGTTTTCTTTAATTTTATAAATAGATGTTCTTAGCTCGTAGTCTAGATCGATGATGAAGAGGTATGCGGCTAGTGTGTCTCCTTGCAGTACACCTGCTACAGTGTCGAAGTAGTCTCTGTCTTCGTCCGGAGAACGGACTTTTACCTTGGTGTTTCTATAGACAATCATTATGGCTGCGACGGTTTCTTTTGGTAGGCCGTAAGCGAGTAGAATTTGCTCCATCTTTCCTCTGTGAATGGAGTCAAAGGCCCTGTTAAAGTCGACAAATAATATGGTTACCTGTAGGTTTCTTGCACGTACACCTTTAAGAATTCTCTGGATAACCAAAATTTGTAATGTCGTTGATCTATTTCGTCGGAAGTCATTTTGGTTCTTCAAAAGTATGTGGTCAATTTTGTGTTCTATAACCCCATAAAACACAAAATTGACAGCACAGGATGCACCTGAGTGAATAAGCCGAAGCAGCATATATGGGCGCGGCAGATGACGTGAATCACTGACTTGAAATGCGTAGGCGGAGTGAAAACATATTTGCAGATACTCACGTCAGATACGGACAGTTTTGGTTCCAGATACGATCAGTCACGGAGAGTGGTCGGTTGAGCAACGGCCCGCAGCGGCCCACGGTTGTGAAAGAGCAAAAGAAGTCCTGAGTGAAGATCAGAGCGTGGCACTATGTAGCTGAGTAGAAGATAAGGGTCAATATAGTTGTGTCTAAGTCCGTCAAGTCTGCCTCCGTTTGTCTCCTGTCTCTCTCAAATTTACTGTCAACTTCGATATCCTTTCGAGAGAAATAATATATTTTCTTAAACAATTGTGGTTTCTTCCTTCATCATGTTATATGGGAGGGTGAAATTAATTTGGTTTGTGGGTCAGATTGAAGCATCGGCTAGAACTTGCGACAGAAAAGGAGTAATTATCACTTAAAAACAATTAATTCACAGTGAAAGAGGTCGATATATATAATAATAATTTTATTAACAATCAAGAAAAGAAAATGTGTTCACAACGTTTGTCCACGTAGTGTAATGGTTAAATCGATGGACTGCGTAATCGTAGTAAGCGAGTTCGAACTCCAGTCGCGCTATTACGATCACTTTCGGGCAAGTATCCCTGGGAAAGCTGCGAACCCTCTTATCCTCCCAGCTATGGGTTAAATAGTACCATTACTGTTCTTCTATGAGAATAGCTTCGGCATTAAATAACCTACAAAGGTTGAGATACCATTAAACAAAGAATCCAAACCAATGTTTGTGTCGTGTTGAAAAAATATTCACCCATACGGTGTATTTTGGGTCCGCTTCTTTCTTTAATGACGTATCAGTCATTTTGGGTTATTTAATGAAAAGGTAATCGTCCTTGTGGAAGAACAGTAGCGGTATTATTTAACGCATGGCTGGGGGATAAACGAATTCATACCTTTCCTCAGGGTATTAGTTCGAAAGTGAAAACAATATATGATATATATGTAGTCCTAATTACCAAGCGTGCTTAAAGTGAAAATCGAGGTAGATGCTTTCAAACCTTAACGTGTAACTGTTAGATAGAAAGGGTTTGTATAAAAGTTAAATATAATTGTCTCCCCTTGGATGAGTTATCTATAGTTAGCAAAAAATCTTCACTTGGGCTGAACTAAAAACAGTTGTGGGCCGGGTCAAAAATAGTTGAGGGCCAGGCTAAAATAGTTTTGTGCCAGGTTAAAAATAATTGTGGATAGGACTAAAAATATCTATGGACTGGGCTAAAAATTGCTGTAGACCAGCCCAAAAATAGTCGTGGACCAGACTAAAAAGTAGTAGTGGGCTGGGCTAAAAATAGTTCTGGCCCGACTAAAAATAGTTGTGGGCCGGGTCAATAATAGTTGAGTGACAGGCTGAAAAACAGTTGTGTGGCATACTAAAAATAGTTGTGGGCCAGGCTAAAAATAGTTGTGGACCGGGTCAAAAATAGTTGAGGGCCAGGCTGAAAAACAGTTGTGGGCCATACTAAAAATAGTTGTGGGCCAGGTTTTTGATACGGTTGTGCTTTTTTTTTTTAATTCCAGGACTTGTGTCTGTGAATGTCCTCTTGGATATATATATATATATATATATATATATATATATATATATATATATGCATAATTTTAAAGTTTAGAGTGAAGTATGATCATTACCAGAATGTTTACCGATTTGGAACGAATTATTGGAAGGCAATTTAAGAAAAAATAGTAAAGATTACCGCTTTTTGCAACTACGTGTCTTTTAATCAATCGATTAAATTGGGTCTAGACTGCATGAAAATGTTTTTAAACTTACATCGATCATAGATGGAACAGTTGACGCAATTTTTTGTACATAGGTGACACATTTTAAAGTCGATTTTAACCATTAAAGACGGGATTTTATTGGAGAAATTTTTTTTATTGGGGTAAAAAGAACATCATTTGAACTTTCCGAAATATCTTGTTTTTATTTTTTCCCTTACATGGGAAAATCGCTGTTAAGTATTTTTCAATAACCAAAATTTAAAATGATAAAAACAGAGAAGGTTAAAATCCGTGGGCCATCCTTGGGTTTTTATTTTTATTTTACTTATTATTGTTAAACGATGGAATTATATTATAAGCTATGTTGAAAGTCAAATCTCAAAATGTACCACATTGGGGACTACAAAAAATGGCAAAAACATTCAAAAATCTTTTAAAATATCGACATTTTGCTAATATTGGGCTACCTTAATTAAAATAAATTAAAAAACACGTAGTTGGTTTATTGACTTGATTTTTTCGAAGACATTTAAATGTGAGCAGAAAATGTGATTCTAAATTGAATTATCTTGACCAGAAAATCCGGTAAGCACTGTGTGTGAGTTACGGAACCACTGGACAGCTGTTTCAACCATATGAGGTCTCATCAGCAGTGTATATGGTGACCCTCCTGTGGTGTAATGGTTATCTTCGTAGGAAATGGACACGGCGACACGAGTTCAAATCCTGGACGATACTGATTGCATTTTACATGGGAAAGGTATGAATCCAATTATTCTCCCTCCAGCTATGGGTAAATAGTAGGGCAGACTGGGTACTTCAGCATTGGTGAGGCAACTAGTCTATGAGAAGGAAAACTCTGAATTCAAACCTGTTAAACTCCGCTTAAAAATTGACCTTGTGTCATATCCTGCCCGAGCGGAGGGGTTGATAAATATGTATATCGCGATCCTCCCCACAGAATGCAGTACCAACACTCTACTACTGACCTACTGGTCCACATCACATAAATATATTTGTATTCCCTGGTTCCAAATGCGTGCCGGATTTTTTGGCCATGATAATTCATTTTATGATATAATTCCTCTATCAAAAAGAAATATTAGACAAAAATATGAGAATATAAAATTACTTTCATAGGTTTTATTATTTGGCTGACAGAAAAGGCAAAATTTGGTTTCTCTGTTTAATGGCATATTAAACTGCTTAGTTTATCTAATGTTATAGCTATGCATGTAGAATCTGGGGGAATAAGGGAATCTATACCTTTTCAAAGGGTATTAGTCCAAAAGTGAAAGTAATTCATGATCGGAGTTTGAATTTGTTTACTCGTAGGTTACAATCCAGTATGTTAACCACTACACCAAGGAGACGGTCTTGTTGAATTTGGGTACGTCTGAAATGGAATTGGAATCATTTTTAGATGAGGCTTCTTAATCTGAGAATTTTTTTTTTTTATTTATTGCGGAGTTTTTGTCCTCATCTTGGTAGTTTTTGTGTCGTTTCTTCTTTCACTACGTTTCGGCCAAATTTCACCTCTGGCCTACTTCAGGTGATTTACCTCGAATAGGAATGCTGAGTCTTGTAACCGTATCCCCACTAATTACTGCCTTCCATAGTTGTTGTCTATCGCACCACGTTTTTGACCAAGTAAACCTCTGGCCGGCTTGGGTAGGATTTGAAACCGCTATCTTCTGACAATGCTCACCGTAGAGACTCAATGCCTCTATCCGCTGCACCACGAGCCCCGAAGGGCGATCAAGGATGGATTTTTGGGTCTTATAAATCCTTATCTGTTCTTCCAGAGTCGGGTCCGTACCGAATTTTTGTACTTGTTTTTAATTGGAATCATTTTGAGATGAGGCTTCTTAATCTGAGAATTAATTTTTATTTATTGCAGACTTTTTGTCCTCATCTTGGTAGGGAAACGTAGTGAAAGGAGAAACAACACAAAAACTACCAAGATGAGGACAAAAAGTCCGCAATAAATAAAAAATTAATTCTCTGAAATGGAAGATTATCCGAAAGTCACAAAATATGAGCACTTACGCTAGTGTGAATTATTGCGGACACTTTATGCACTTAATATTGTAAAACATTGCATAAAATAGGAAAAATTTGATGTGAAAACTAAAACGAGAAAATGGACTTGAAAGACGTGCATGTGCATTTGTAGTTGGGTGTTTGAAGTTTTGAGCGTAAAGCATTGTGCATTAATTGTACCTTTGCAATGAGAGTGTAAATTCAGAGATTGCATGAGTGTATTGATTGCGCGAGTGCAGTAAGTGAGTGAGTGCACTGAGTACTCGAATGCAGCAAATTCAGGACGTTAGTGATTCTCAAACTAAAAGTACAGAGATTGCATGAGTGCATTGATTGTGCGATTGTTAATATTGCATGACTGCAGGAAGTGGTCGACTGCAGTGCGATTGCAGTGGGAGTGGCATTGATACACTGAGATCCTATTTACTAACCCCTCTGCTCGGGCAGGATATGACATAATGTCAATTTTTAAGCGGAGTTTAACAGGTTTCAATTTAGAGTTTTCCTTCTCCTAGACTAGTTGCCTAACCAAGGCTGAAGAACCTAATCTGTCCTACTATTTACACATAGCTGGAGGGAGAATAATTAGATTCATACCTTTCCCAAGGGTATTAGTGCTATGTGAAATGCAATCAGTCTCGGCCAAGATTTGAACTCGTGTCGCCGTGTTCATTTCCTACGACGATAGCAATTACACAACGGGCACCTCCGCATTGATACACTGAGATAGACACTGAGGGATACACTGAGATAGACAACTAGAAAAATAGATAGACAGATTGATAGATAAAATGTGCGAGGGAGAGAGAGAGAGAGAGAGAGAGAATGAGATATAAACAAATGTATGCATACAATATATTTTCATAGAGATGAGAGTGTTCACCAATGGTCCTGAAGACCGGGGTTCAATCCCAGGTCGAGTCATACCAAAGACTCCAAAATGGTGCTTAACGTCTCTTTGGTTAACACTCAGCATTATAAGGTACCGATTAAGGCTAAGCGGAACAATCCAGGGAAAAGAGTAGCCCGCTCCCCTCCACTTTGGCGTTGTAGCTATTGAAAAGAGAGCCTTCAGATCACCCTCGATTAAGGTCGCCAACGTAATTTACTAATATATATATATATATATATATATATATATATATATATATTAAAACCCACAGTTTGAGAAAGTGCGACTGAGAAAGATGTTTGTTTGTTTGGGTTTTATGGCATATCAACCTTTGTAAGTTGTTTAATATCAAATCCATTTTTATACAAAAAATCAGTTCTATTTCAAACAATTCAGTTTAGCAGAAGTACACAGTTTAAATGTCAAAACAGTTCTATTTTAAGCAATTCAGTTTAGCCTATGTATGCATTTTAGTCCTTTTTGTCCCATAGATTGGATCCTATCCGGTGCTACCACTCCGGGCCTGAGTGGACTTGAGAGTGATGGCAATGAAGGTGGGCTCCGCATTCCCCAAAGCTCCAGCATTACTGGAACCTCTCCATCAGATTGCTTAGTGTAATATCCTGGCCACTCATTGGGGAGGGTCTTGCACACCTGCTGAGATGCAGTCGGTGTATTCTACAGCCCCTGCCGACTGGGCAAGACTGAGACAGAGGGACAGAATATATATATATACATATGTATAGAGAGAGAAAGAGAGACTGACTGACAAACAGACAGATATATAGACAAAGAGTGAGAGAGCGAGAGAGAGAGAGAGTGAGAGAGAGACGGATATGGGGGAAGAAAGGAGGAATCAGACGGATCAATTAACCGGATGAAGGTAGATAATATAAGCCTTCGACCTAAATGCAAATACTTTTATCGAAGTCCATCTCTGCTGACCGTATCGATTTTAATTTTTCTTACAAATATATTTGTATTCAGTGTATCTTATCTCTCATCAAGTACCGGCTAAGAAATACTGTATCGCCTGTATCAGCCTACCGACATGTAGAGAAATGAACTCGACTCATTGAATAGAAGAAAAAAAAACTAGGTGACCTTTTCATCTCCTGCAGATGTCAGCGTTATCACTTTAAAACCTCATGAACGAAAACTATTTCTAGCTCTCCTCTCAATGTACTCGCTCTTGCAGCTCATAGAATAAAAAAAGGCTACCGGCCACTTGTTTCTAACTAAACGGCTGCATGGTCTCTCCAAGCTCAAACAACTTGTTCGCTGTTGCTACGAACAGCAAGAGAGAGAGAACAGAAGAGAAGGCGAAAATAACACGAACCACTTGTCTCTTTTTTTTTCTTTGTACACACCGTCGTCATCATCGCCATACCAGCATCCGCTGTGGTTATGCTAACAATAATGACGACAGAGAGAGAGAGAGACAGAGAGTTTGACAGACAGGCAGACAAACCGACGGGAAGACAGATAGACAAGTAGATAAATCAATATACAGAGTCTGTGCGAAAGAAGTAGACAGCTATTTAAAAATTTACTAGGAAAATACAAGTTGAAGACATTCGCGATATACAGTTTACAAGAGAAACACATGAATTTTAAGAGTAGATCTACCAATGGATTTTTTAAAGATGAACTGCCTTCGCGAAATGCGAGAAACAATGTGATAAAGATTTGGACCTTATACAGATTTGACTGGTTCTTACAAGTGATGATGTTTGACGATGAATTATACGTAATTTTGCGATTAACGGACCATGTGTTGTTCACTTATGTTATATACTCACATAATAAATATACTTATATACACATGTACATGTTCATGCAGTATCACAGCAACACCACAAATAATTAAACAGACGCACAATGATAAAGTCGCAGGAATAAACGACGTACACAGAAAGACGCAGGAAGACTTCTTTATAAAATATTTTACCTCTCACTTTATTTGTAAGGTTTCGAAAAGGGTTACTGAAAGTTTGCATGTGAGAGGGAGCTGGAGGCCGAACATAACTGAAATATTTTGACCCCGAAGTTATGGCCGTCAGCGTTGTGTCTTTCTTGTTCTCCATGGCTGCTCAACCGGAGCACTCGAGTCGGCTGGGTGCTGGCTTTCCTTATTACATCTCGTCTATCTCCTCAACTCTACTCGCCTGTCTCCACTGGCTCATTGAACCCAACTGACCGGAACTCAACTGTCCTCTGTTCAATTCGTCGGCCTTATATTACCTTCAAACTTCCACGCGGTGATATGGACACGCCTCCGCAACTCCTTCCGATATCTAGCGACCGGGATGTGTCACTTCCGCTTTCTTTGGAATGGCCTGTGTGATCGTCATCGAGCGGAAATAACTGTCATCCAGTTCAGAGGTCGCTCTTTTCCGGTGCGTCAGTCTATGAGAGTATAATGGGATCTTTTTTTACCTCGTCCCATTTCATCAGCCAATTTCCGTCCACGCGATTTCCTCTCATAACTGCCATCAGAATGTGTCACTTCCTTCCGGTGCATTACCCTGAATGGCATTTTTGGCCGGGTCAACAGGTCAAAACATAGCACTTAGTCTCTATGCTAACCTATCTTAAGACAAAGAAGTCAGATGCCGGCAATTAGAATAGCTTAAAATCTAAATACAGAATATCTCAAAAATTGATGCAACACTTCGAGCTATATCAAACAAGTCCTGTAGTCAGCACCACACAAAGCAGCAGCTGTACGGCCACTTACCCCCAGCACGAAAACTATCCAAGTGAGACGAACCAGATATGTGGGATACTACTGAGAGGTAGGGACGAACTCATAAGTGACATACTCCGATGGACTCCTTCACATGAACGAGCAGGATGACCAGCTAAAACCTACATCTGCACCGATACAAGATGTAATCTTGAAGACCTGACGGGAGCGATGAGTGATAGAGAAGGGTAGAGGGAGAGAGCCAGGGAGATCCGTGCTGATGACGCGGAATGATGATGATGATGATGATGATGATTAATATGATAATTCATATTGCATCAAATCATCTTTCTTCTGAAAATGCAATCAAATCACTACTGAAAGCTCAAACCAGATGGCAAGAGCTGAAATTAATTGGCTTTATCCGTCAGTACACGCAAAAGACCAAGTTCTTGGGAACTTCTTTGAGGGGACTCTTTCGGACTCCTTCCGAAAGAATCTCTCACTGCATCTATATTGTTAGGACATCTTGCAATCAACTTCCTGCCAGACCTGGTATTTTCTGTCTGTTGAGGTTGTTTACTGGCTTTTTGGCTTGAGATTTGTGTACCCAACGATGAATTTGGCTTTTCTGGGGAAAATTGTTAAATCTAAACTTCCTCCAAAATTTTGCTTGCACAGTTGTGAGTGATTTTGTATTCGAATAAGTAGTGACGTAGATATTTTCCCTCTCTTGTCCAAGACATTGTGATTGACGTTTAATAGTTGTTATTGTATACAATTTTCAAACAAAAAAGAACACAAATATTATTATTAGAGTTATTAGCAGTCAGATGGGTCCCATGTATATTGAAACACAGTGATAATATATATATATATATAAGGGTTAGATGAATATATATCAATTCAATGCCTCTGCACGTGGAGAGTGCTACACAAAATCAATTTTTAAGCGGATTTTAACAGGTTTGAATTCAGAGTTTTCCTTCTCCTTGACAAGTTGCCTGACCAAGGCTAAAAAACACAGTGTGCCCTACTATTTACCCATAGCTGTAGGAAGAATAATTGGGTTCATACCTTTCCCGAGGGTATTAGTGATATGTGAAATGCAACCAGTCTCGTCCAGGATTTGAACTCGTGTCGCCGTATCCATTTCCTACGACGATAACCATTACACCACGGCTACGGAAAATCTTATAGGATCTTGAAAATTTAAGAGAAGGAGGGTGCTTATAACTATAATGATTTTATATCGACGAAACAGCTTATCCTAGTAGCCTTGTCATTGATCAAGATTAAGTCAAGATAAGACAAGTATTATCTTCCGTTTAATGAAAGGGAGCTGAACCCTTCCTCGTCATACCAGTGTGCCTGATATAACACTGGATAAATATATATCTATTCAATGCCTCTGCACGAGGAGAATGCTACATAAAATCAATTTTAAGCGTATTTTAACAGGTTTGAATTCAGAGTTTTCCTTCTCCTTGACAAGTTGCCATATTTAGTTTAAAGAGCCCAGTCTTCGCTTCAACACACCGATAGCTGGAGAGATTGTAGTTGGATTCATGGCTTTCCCAAGGGTATTAGTACCATGTGAAATACAAACAACCTTGTCCAGAATTTCAACTCAGGTCACTGTGCACATTTCATACGGCGCTAACAATCACGCACACACACACACACACACACACTCACCCTCTCTCTCTCACAGACAGACAGACACATACACACACACACACACACACACACATATATATATATTTATTTAAATGAATAGGTCAACGAAGAGATGAGTATTTTTAACGAATCATTTTTTAATTCCGTTCTGGCATGCGTGAATATTTGTTGCTTTCGTCAGATAACGTATGCAACACAAGGCCATGGGAATAAGGCACTAAATGAGACTTGAACTCGTTGCCCCGTTCAAACGGCCTTGTTCCACATATCTTCTCTGAAGAAAGCAACAAGCTGGAAGCATAGACGTAAGTAAGAACAAAATAAATAAATAATTCTTAAAAAAATACAAATATCCGCGTGGACCAATTAATTTTAAGATGTTTTTCTCTCTTCGGATGTTCAGCTAAACATTTTTTTACATATACGTAGTGCCTTCAATTAGTTTCCAGCCTTTTTTCGTACAGGCATTTACAATTGTCGTAGACACAGGAAAATTCAGTATATTATTGCTACATATCTTATGAGATGACTGACCAATTTTTATGATTTCAGGTTTAAATGAATAGCTACAGCAGCAATTGGAATACACCCTACTAAAGCCTGATTGTCACGGCTGGTGAATTTCAAAAATGCAATATGGACGTGAGGAAGAACGATATGCAATAAAATTCTGTTTTAAACCTGGAATAAATGCCACAGAAACGTATGGAATGCTTCAGACTGCTTATGGAGCGTCTTGCAGGAATCAAGCATCGGTTTTTGAGTGGCATAAGAGATTCAAGGAAGGCAGGGAGTCTGTGAGGGATGAAGAGAGGTGTGGGAGGAGTAAGGAGGTCAATACACCAGAGTTGATTGGCCAAAGGGTTAGGGTTAGAGTTACTACATTGAGGTTTTAAGGGAGTTCAGGAAGATATTCGGTTGGAAGAGGCCAACACTCTTCAAATCGGGTCAGTGGCATTTCCACCTGGACAATGCACCAGTCCACAACTCCATCCTTGTCATAGACTATTTGACCAAGATGGGCATCGAGACAGTTCCTCACCCTCCCAATAGTCAAGACCTTGCTTCCTGTGATTTTTGGCTATTCCCTAAGCTGAGAGGCTGTCATTATGAGACAATTGAGGAGATGAAAGAAGCTGTGACGAAGGTCATTGACACGCTCTCACAAGAGGACTTCCATGGAACGGTACAAGAAGTGCATTGCAGCCGGAGGAGATTACTTCGAAGGGGACTAGAGTTTCCTGTGTGTACTATCAATAAAAGTTCCCATACGAAAAAGGTCTGGAAACTTATTTAACGATCCTCTTATATATATACTCAGGAAATACAAGAAAGCGATTCAGAATGATTAAGGATAAAATAGTCGATTTAAAAAAATGTGTAGGTTTGTAAAGAGTGTTCGAAACATTGTCAATTTTCCATAGAGGAAAATGAATAAGTTGTCTGGTCTCAAGCAATTCGCTCAATCAAAGATCAAAAGTTGCAGCTAAATGTTGATATGAAGGTAAATATTTACATTTTAATTTGACACCTGTTTAAAACACGTGACTAAATTATTTAGCCAGGGTAAATGATCTTAGGACTTCAATATTACATATAGAAGAGATATTTTTTCAGTTGCTTTCAGCAAACTCCAGAAAAGTCGATTGGAGCTCAACTGAAGATTGAACACATGAAGCTCAAAGATGTGAGTTTTATTTCATTATCATGGTATTTCTTTCTATTGTATGGTATTGATTTAAAGCTATTTGGACGGTAAATTTTAAGCACACACACACACACACACACACATATATATATATATATATATATATATATATGTTTGTTGTAGGTCCAAAGAAAGTATAAAAATATATTTTAAAATAAGTAGTTCCACGAAAAGTTTTGTATCTTTTAAAATTCATTTATTTTGTTCTTACGTACGTGTTATATATGTGTATGTTTCCAGCTTGTTGCTTTCGTCAGAGAACTTATGTGGCACAGGACCTTTTTAATGGGGTACTCACTGAGACTTGAACTCACTCTTGTTAGCAGTTTGAATGTTTTTTCGTTCGGTTGTGGGTTTTATATAGAGGTTATTCTCCCTTTTTCTAACGGTGAGTTTACTTTAGTCTGATTTACCCCTCTTTGATATTTGAAATGTTTTTGTCGTTGTTGTTGTTGTTGTTGTGTGTGTGTGTGTGCGTGTGTGTATGTATTGGAGTGGGTTTGGGTTTCACTAGCAGTTATTTTTCTTCTCTCTGTGTGTGTGTATGAGTGTGTGTCTTGGGGATTTTGTGTGTGTGTGGCAGTGTGGTTTTAAATTTACTGGTAACTCTTCGTGGACCTACCTATTTTAACACACACACACACACACACACACACACACACACACACACACACACACACATACACACACACACACACACTTATATATATATATATATATATATATATATATATATATAATATTAAGTATTCTTGCCTAATACTAATATACGCAAATATATGATTTCGGATACCTATTTTTATTTTAATAATGACAATTTCTGAATGCTGTCATATGGTTCCAAGTATTCCTATCTATCACCAATAATTTGCAAGTAATTATAAGGTTTCAAATTACTAATAATCTGCTATAGTAAACAATTAAAGCTTCAAGGTTTGTTTAGGTTCCTTTGTTTTATGGCATATCAACATTTGTTGGTTATTCAATACTAAAACCATCGTTGTAGATCAACTGTAGTTGTGCTATTAAATTCATAGCTGGGTGGGGGTTAAGTGGGGATCACTCTCTTCCTAAGAATATTAGGCCGAGCGTAATTCCACGAATGGAGTTCGAACTTGTTTACTGTTGTGTCGCAGTATTTCAATAATTGTAGCATCTATTTCAATTTAATTTAAAAAAAAAAAAAAACTGACGTTGCAGATTTTAAATCTTTAAGCGAGCGGTAATATTTATTTTGGTTTCGTTGGGTTTTATGGTATATCAACCATTGTAGGTTATTTGATATCAAATCCTATATATAGGATTTGTTTCATTGGGTTTTATGGCATATCAACCATAGTAGGTTGTTTAATGCCAAATCATCTTTATGCATATATATTAGATATATAAGATTTGGTTTGGATGGGTTTATGGCATATCAGACATTGTAGGTTATTTAATGCCAAACCCTTTTTACACATATATAATAAATATATAGGATTTGCTTCATTGGTTTTTATGGCATATCTTCGTGGACCAATTAATTTTAAGATGTTTTTCTCTCTTTGGATGTTCAGCAAAACATTTTTTTACATATACGAGGTGCCTTCAATTGTAGATTATTTAATGCCAAATTATCTTTATGCATAAACATTAAATATGTTTGATTTGTAAACATATTTTGTTAATATTATTTTTGAATGAACCTGAGCTCATTTTTTTCACGCTGTTAAATGGTTTTACGTATTTCTGTCCAATACGAATAATTACCGTTAATTATTTGTTTGCACACGGTTAAATGGTTTCAAGTATTGTCATGCAACACTAACAATAGAGAATCAGTCATTTATTTGCACAAATCTAAATAGATGTGCATATATGATTTGTAAATGAATAGTTTTTATGTAATTTCAGAAGTAATTTGCATGCTCACTAATATTGCTGTTGTTCTTACACAGTTAAATAGCTTCAATTATTACTAGCTAACATTATTAATTCTATTCAATATTAATCATTTGTTTTAAGACACGCGGTTATATGCATTACAAGGTATCACTAGTAATTCTTTTTGACATTAATTATTCTATTTAACACTATTCATTCATTTGCACACAGTCAAATGGCTCGAAGTATTTCTATGAACTAATTATTATTCATTTTAAGCACATGGTTAAAGCGTTACAAGTATCGCTATTTAACAGTAATAATTCTATTCAGCATTACTCGTTTGTTTGCACACAGTTAAACGGTTCCAAGTATTACTACATATCACTAACGATTTAATTAAACATTAGTCATTCGTTTGCTCATAGTTAAATAGTCAAAAAGTTCTATTTCTAACAATTCAATTTAGTAAAAGTCATTTGTTTGCAACACAGGTTAAATATCAAAAAGTTATATTTGACCTATTGATAGGTGCTTATCAAGTGCTACCATTCCGGGCGAGAGTGGAACTGGGAGTGATGGAGTATTCTACATTCCCCAAAGCTTCAAGTCTCGAGCCTTACCATCTGATTATTTAGTGTTATATCCAGGACACTCTTTGGGAGTTGGGGTCTTATCATTCTGCAAAGACAGAGTCGATGTATTCAGCAGCCTCATCTGACTCAGCTGTTTTTTTTTTGTGTGTGTATGGTTCATAGCCAAAAAGGCAGAACGAAATTAACTAATTAATCAGATCCATGCATTTTTATTTCCTCTTAGTCCTCTGTTTGGTTTAACGGCATAGCAATTATCCTTAAATCTGTTAAACGGTAATAATTGACCTTGTGTCGAATTCCGCTTGTGCAGAGGGGTTGTTTAAATAAATATCATATGCAGATGTTTCTCCTAACATTTATTAAACGTGTGTGAAGTCGAAAACTATGTCAACAAATAGACACCACATCAAACTCCAGTACGCTAAATTCTTGTCAAAAAATATCAGGATATAAGAAGGTTAATCACGTAAGCTGGTTTTGTCGTGGGAGAGCTACTTCTGTAGCATGTCTGTGGTAGGAATACCCTGATAGAATTCACACCTGTCTACGTCTACCACTGGTATGAATTCAGAATTTTTCCTTCTACCATTTTACGGTGAGATAGTTCAATTCTGCCCAACTATTTGCTCGGAGCTGGAGTAACAGTTGGATTCGTAACCATTACCCCCAGTGCTATGCGAAATGCAAACAACTTTGTTTAGGAATCGAACGTGGGTTGCTGAATCCACTTTTCAACCATAACGCCAAAAAACCTTCCTTGTTTATAACAAGACTGGCATTAAATAAAAGAAATTGACATACTTGATGTCAGTACAGATATGTATATTTCATTAAGTATATTTTTTATGTTAATTGGTTGGTTGTTGGTTGTTTGGGTTTTTATGGCATATCAACCTTTATAGGTTATTTAGTGCCAAATCTATTTTTAGAGAAATAATCAGTTCTATTTCAAACAATGCAGTCTCATTTGAAACAATTCAATTTAGTATAAATATGCAGTTTAAATATAAGAACAAAGCTTAATAGTCAAAATTTATTTCAAGTTATTTAGTTTAGTCAAACAGTTCAATTCAGTTTAGCATAAGTCATCATCATCATCATCATGTTGTGTCGCCAGCACGGATATCCCTGACCCTCTCTCGCCACTTCTCCCTATTATTCATCACCTCTGGCAGGTCTTCAGGGTTACATCCTGTGTCCTCACATAGCTGCTGTATGTAAGTTCGAGCTGGTCGTCCTGCTTTTGCTTGGCCATATGTGGGGGTCCATAGGAGTACATCACTTATGAGTTCGTTCTTGCTTCTCCAGCAGTGTCCTGCGTGTCTGGTTCGTCTAACTTGTATAGTTTTCGTGATGGGAGGCAAGTGGCCGTATAGTTGGTGTCTTGTGGGGTGTTGTCGCCAGGACTTGTTCAATATTGCTCTCAACATTCTTGTGTAATTGCCGTCTAGTTTCTTCTCCAGCCGTTTAGTTAGCGTCCAAGTAGTGCATCCATATAGCAGTATCGATACAACCGCTGCCTGGAAGAAACTGCATTTCATTTTATCGGTCAGGTCTGATTTCCATATGATCCAGAGCCTATCGATAGCTGTCCGTGCTTTCGTTAGTCGTGTGTCGATGTCTTGTTCGGTTGATGAGACGCTACTTCCTAGGTAGGGGAATTTGTCTACTAGTTTCAGAGAGGCTCCGTCTAGTGTGGTAATGTTGCCCGTTTGGTTGTACGAAGTTTAAATATTAAAACATATAAATATTTCTAAGGATGTATCTTTATTAGAAAAGCAGAACTGACGTTACAGAAATCACAGAGGAAAAAAAAGCAATATTTCTTGCCCAATTCCTAGTAGATCACCTTTCCCACCCAGCTGTGTCTACTCTTATATCTTTTTGCCCTAATTTGCTGCCTTCACTTATTTTGTGATTAATCGTTTCGCCTCTATCACCACAGAACACCGTGGTGTAATGGTTATCGTCGCAGGAATTGGACACAGTGACACGAATTCAAATCCTGGACGAGACTGATTGCATTTCACATAGCACTAATACCCTTAGGAAAGGTATGAATCCAATTATTCTCCCTCCATCTATGTGTAAATAGTAGGACAGACTAGGTTCTTCAGCCTTGGTGAGGAAACTAGTCTAGGAGAAGGAAAACTCTGAATTCAAACCTGTTAAACTCCGCTTAAAAAATTGACCTTGTGTCATATCCTGCCCGAGCGGAGGGGTTGGGTAAATATGATCACCACAGAACATACATTTCCTATTTCGTTACTTATTATCTATTTTTGCTTCACCATTTATAATTATTACAATTGTTATCATTTTTATTTTACTCTGTTGAGAGCTAATGGTTTCTAATCGGAGTTTGAGTGACAGCAAGTCTCTAGTCTCCAGGACCCTTCTCAGTATTCAGGCCGATCTCAATCATGCTCTAGTTTGGATGGTTTCCACTTGTCTTCTTATTTTCAAGGCCTCCAGTCTTTTTATCCATCCTTTGGTGATAATGATAGCGAAAAGATAGAATTTAAAATCCTAATATCACACAGCACTCACTTAGAAATACTAACATTACTTAATCAGCATACATATATATATATATATATATATATATATATATATATGACAGACTCTCTCGTCAATCTCGGCGTATGCATGTGTATTTACCAACCCCTCCGCTCGGGCAGGATGTGACACAAGGTCAATTTTCAAGCGGTGTTTAACAGGTTTGAAATCAGAGTCTTCCTTCGAGATTGTTGCCTAATCAAGGTTAAAGAACCCAGTCTGCCTATCGGTTTAGCCAAGAATACTTGGATTCATACCTTTCCCAAGGATATTAGTGCTACGTGAAATGCAATGTTTTGTCCAGGATTTGAACTCGATGTATGAGAGTCGAACTGTCCAGTTAAAATTTAAGAACTATTTGATTAACTGATTTGGTGATTTGGCAGCAACACCCCACAAGGCACCAACTATACGGTCACCTACCACCTATCACGAAAACTATCCAAGCTAGACGAACCAGACATGCCGGACACTGGTGGAGAAACAAGGACGAGCTTGTAAGTGATGTACTCCTGTGGACCCCTGCATATGGCCATTCAAAAGCAGGACGACCAGCTCGAACATACATACAGCAGTTATGTGAGGATACGGGATGTAACCCTGAAGAACTGCCAGAGGCGATGAATGATAGGGAGACGTGGAGAGAGAGGGTCAGGGATATCCGTACTAGCCGCATGACAGGATGATGATGATCGAATTGATGCATCCACGTTATCTTTAATGCTGGCGAAGCTTCTTCGTCCTTCCTATCTTGTCACAGAGAGTCCTTCTCCTTCATGTTCCATAGATTTATTTTGTTCTCTGGCAAAGTCTACGTATTTATCTCTCTTAACTTTCTTTCAATTTTACTCAGTGATCTCCCAGGATGGCAAAGTCTACTATTAGGCAGGTTCTCTTTTTTTTTGTTGACTATCTCTTGGTCTAGTTGTCTCGTCAAGATTAGGTGATATGTTTGTTTCTCAAAATCACAGAGAACTTTGTGCATCTCTTTTTCTAAGAAGGATTCTGGGATGTGCATAATCGATTTGTTCGTATGTTCAAATTTAAGCGACTTGCACAATTCCCAGTAGATCACCTTTCCCACCCAAACCTGTTATACGCTTTTTTGATAATTTGCAGCATTCGCTTATTATATGATCGATCTTTTCCTCTCCATCACCACACAACCTAGATTTACTATTTTGTTTCGTCTTATCAATTTTTGCTATGAGCTATTTGGTCTTTATGGCCTATTATTATTATTGTATACACCAACACTTACTTGATGACCAGATGATTAGAAAAATTTAAGCCGACAGCTGAGTGCATTTTGTCTCTTTTCTTTGTAATCTTGTCTAGGTTCAAGGAGATATTTTTTGTTGTGTGCACTGCTTTATTTGTTTAGTTTATTTACCTTGTTAAATAGCATTGAATAAACATTCTTGGCAAAGCCATCTTTCTGTAAAATCATAACTGGATAAGGTGCTTCATACTTTTCCCGACGGTATTACTATAAACGTTATAGCGCGACTGGAGTTCGAACTCGTGTCCTCTGATGTTGTAGTTATCAAAATATTGTTGCTAGCACTGCTGTTTTTTTTTTTTAACTGGCGTTGTCATCATCCTTATCATTATTGAGTCGCATTGACAGCATAGATTCATCAGAATCTCTCTTTCCATCCGTACCTATGAACCATATCCATATTTACCAACCCCTCCCGACTATTTACCCATAGCTTGAGGGAGAATAATTGGATTCATACCTTTCCCAAGGGTATTAGTGCTATGCGAAATGCAATCAGTCTCGGCCAGGATTTGAACTCGTGTCGCCGTGTCCATTTCCTACGACGATAACCCTTACACAACAGACACCTCCTCTACCGAGCAACCATATCTCCCGAAAATTCTTCCAAACTAAACCACGTATCTGCATAGAGTTGATTCAGCTAAGTTCTTGTTAGTCAGCCTACACTGGCACGTCCATATGTAGGGGTCCACTGAAGAATGTCACTTCTCAGTTCGTTCTTGATTCTTCGCCGGTGTCCTGCATGTCTTGTTCGTCTTACTTGGATCATTTTTGAGATGGGAAGTAGTGGCCTTGCAGCTGCTCTTTCTGTATGGCCACTAGCGTTGTAGATTCTAAATTTTTAATTGAACGGTAATATTACTTTAAAACAATATACTGTTGAAACTAAACAAAAGGTTTTTCTGACTGAGAAATAATCAAAACGGAGGATGGAAATGAAATGGAAATCTTTATAACATTAACAAAATAATACTCGCCAGAGGTGTGAAGAAGGTAACTACTGCTGGTGGTGACTACTTGGTTAGCATACAGTAGTGTCCAAAGTATTTATGAGAAATGCAACATACCCATTAATGTTTATTGGTTGGGTATATCATTATCATCATCATCACGCGTTGCCAGCGTGGATCTCCCTTACCCTCTCCCGCCACTCATTCCTGTCGTCCATCGCTCCCAGCAGGTCTTCAATAGTACATCCTGTATCGGTACAGAGCTGTTGTCGAACTGCAAGCACGGATCTCCCTGACCCACTCCCGCCACCCTTCTCTATCGTTTATTGTTCCCACCAGGCCTTCAAGGTTACATCCTGTATCGGCACAGAGCTGTTGTTACACTGCCAGCATGGAACTCCCTGACCCACTCCCAGCACCTGTCTCAATCATCCATCGCTCTTGGCAGGTCTTCAAAGGTACACCCTGTATCGGCACAGAGCTGCTGTATATAGGTTCTAGCTGGTCGTCCAGCCTTTGCTCGTCCATGTGAAGGGGTTCACAATTGTGTGTCCTTTATGAGTTCGTCCCTACTGGTTCGTCTAAATTGGATAGCTTTATGATGGGTGGTAGGTGGCAGCACAGCTGCTGTTTTGTGGGGTGCTGCCTCCAGGACTTGTTCAATATTACTCGCAGCATAGGTTGGTGAAATTGTCCGCTAGTTTAAGAAAACTACCATTCAGTGTGGAGATGTCGCTTCTTTGATTAAAGCGCATGTATTCCGTCTTGTCTGTGTTAAAATGGAGGCCTATGCCAGCAGCTGCTCGTTCCAGACTGTGTAGCAGGGCTTCGGCTTGGGTGAGTATATTTGCCCGAAGCGCTATGTCATCTGCGTAGTCTGCGTCCATAATTGTTTGTGCAGGGTACCTCCTGCTCCTTTCCTTTGTCAGCTTGTAACCATTATCTTTGATTTTATCAATAGGCATTCTAAGCACATAGTCTAGACAGATGATTAAGATGTATGCGGCTAATGTGCCTCCTTGCAGCACACCTGCTATAATGTCGGAGTTGTCTGTGTCACCATCCAGGGAGCGGACTTTTACTTTCGTATTTGTATATAGCAACATCTTGGCTGCGACGGTTTCCTTGGGTTGTCCGTAGGCGAGTAATATTTACTCCATCTTTCCTCTGTGTATGGAGTCAAAGGTCTTGGAGAAGTCGGCAAATAATATTCTTGCCTCTATGTTTTTTACACGTACACCTTCTAGAATTGGACGGATCGCCAACATCTGTGATGTCGTGGATCGATTTTTGCGAAAGCCATTTTGGTTCTTAATGCTCTACTAGGGTATATAACACACACACACACACACACACACATATATATATATATGTGTGTGTGTGTGTGTTTTTATGTATGTATGTATGTGTGTGTGTTTCATTGCTAAATAGACGGAACCAAAGCAAGTAATTAATCAAATTTATACATTCTTATTTTGTTTTCATCCTCCAGTGGAAGAACGTCACTTGTTATCAACACTATTCATTGTGGTTATCAAGTGCAAGGCAATTAATTGGTCGAAATGTTGTGATCTTCACAGAAAATCATTCTCGATCGTATAATTATGCCCCATTTTATCAATTATGTTCAAGATGACTTCCACCGACAGCTGCTCTTAATTCTACCAAATAATTCCATGCAACACCCACTTAGTTAATTCAAATTTACTTTTTCTACGTTGATGAGGACTAAAAATAATAATAGCAAAAGTAAGAACATCACGAAATGCATAATTTCAAGGAATACTGCAAATGTCAAAGACACTGAGGCTAATAGAGTTTGACACGAATGCATCTATCTACAAAGCTGAGTTAAAAGGTTTGGCAATCTTTTGGAAACGTAACGCACAATTTGAAAGCTCCTAATACTTTTGCCAAAGATGTGAAAATGACGAACCACACTGAACTGTGAAATATCAAGTTCGCCTGATGCTCTCCCATCGCTACGCGCTAGATTTTCCTCTATGTCTTCAGAACCCACGGTTTTAGGCTTACCTGACCTTATCGAACTTCTTGCAACCCGGGCAAAAATTTCTTGAACAATCTGCTTACTATACGGGGATCATCTGCGTCTTTACTTTTCGTACGATAAATATTTTTTGTTACTTCCGCGCTCAGTTTGAACTAGCTAAGCTTAAATTCCCGAATTAGACTACGTTGCACGTTCATCTGGGCGACTTTCAATCACAGACGGAAGTAAGTAATATCCAATGTGCTAGCGTACCAACTACCACGATACTATCAACGGCGGTCGGTACTCTCTTTCAAAGTTTCAGTTTCGTGATATATGTGTCACAAACTAGCACGCACATTTGACTCATCCTAATATATACAGAGTGTCTCAAAATTGATGCAACCCATTAATATGATAATGATTTATTACTGAGACAAGCACAATGACAGTCATCTGGTACACGCTCTGTAAAAATGCATCCTTTGTTTTTGGTAATTGTTATTTTATTAGCTTCCAGGACATGCAAACTTTTTTGAGGTTTTTGTCTCAGTAATAAATCATTATCATATTAATGGTTTGTATCTATTTTGAGACAGTTTTGAATGATTTTGTCACCAAATTACAAGTGACGTAAAATATTTTTTCCTTTTTTGCCCAAGCCATTGTTATCGAGGATTAATAGTTGTTATAGTATTCTATCTTTAAATCTGAAACTAAAAAGAACACAACTTTATAAATAGTAGATGGTTTATTTGGTTTGTTTGGTTTCATGGCATATCAACCTTTGTAGGTTATTTAACGCCAAATCCATTTTTATGTAAATAATCTGTTCTATTGAAAACAGTTCAGTTTAGCATAAGTACAGTTTAATTGTCAAAAACATTTCCATTTCAAACTATTCAAGCAGTTATAAGTAATAATTCGTTTAAGTGTAAATACAGTTTTAGTGTCGAAAAACAGTTCTATTTGAAATAATTCAGTTAAGCATAAGCACGCAGTTTAAGTGTAAGTACGGTTTAATTGTCAAAAACGTTTCTATTTCAAGCTATTCAGTTTACTCAATTCAGTTTAGCATAAGTATGCTGTTAGTTCTATTTAACCCATAGATAGGGCCCTATCAGGTGCTACCACTCCGGGCCAAAGTGGACCTGGGAGCGATGGCAATGAAGGGGTACTCCGCATTCCCCAAAGCTCCAGCACTGCTGGAACCTCACCATCAGATTGTTTAGTGTCATCTACGGGACACTCGTTGGGGGGGGTCTTACCCCTCTGCAGAGGTGCAGTCAGTGTATTCTACAGCCCCAACTGACAGGGCAATAAATAGTAGAGTTATTAGCTGTCACATGAGTCCCATGTATATCAAGACACCCATTATATATATATATATATATATATATATATATTTGTGTGTGTGTGTGTATTTAAAAGCACCAGGACTGGGGCTGTATTTATAAACACAGAAATGAACAATCGAGGAAACTTTATTGTCCCTTGAAATTGTCCCTTTGTCTCAATGCCATTTATTCCAGTGAGTCTTACGTGGTCGAAGCAATGCTCTTCTCTTGATATGCTGAGTAATTCCACCGTTATATTTGATAATGTCCTTAAATTTTAAACCGGATATGAATAATCAATTTAAGTTGCACAAATTAAATATGGTAAGTATTGTGGGTACTGCACTCGCACCAACCTGTTTTTCGCCATTGGCACGTGCAGACATCTACACTGTGGCCGAGATACTACTTTTTCTATTTTATAAGCTTCTCAATTTTGCACACACTTCAACTAAATTTTAAGATTAGAAAATGTAAATATTCAAATCAGTCACTTTTTAATCGCACACACACACACACAATATACTATATTGTGTAGTGTTCGCCAATGGTCCCGGAAACCGGGGTTTAATCTCAGGTCAAGTGATAACAAAGATTAAAAAAATGGTACTTGATACCTCCATGCTTAGTACTCAGCATTATAAGGTATGGATCAAGGGTAACGTAGAGCAATCAAGAGAAAGGAGTAGCACCATCCCCAACACCCCATTGTAGTGGCTATTGAAAAGGCAGATTTCGGGTCGTCCTCGATTATGATTGCCAACTTTACAACTTTACAACGTCAGTTGTTTTAGGCATTTGGCAGGAATTTAGAAAAAGATGCATGATACATTAAAGAAAAGTTGCGTTTAAAAGGTACAACTAATTATGAGAATCATTTTATAACGTCTATTTATTGAATATGCCTAATAAAATGATTCTTATGATTGAAACGCTGCTGGCATACGAAGTCCGAAGCTTCGACAGACCCAAATCAGATGATCTTTATTAATTGTGGACTTAGTGCTGATTATAACAGACTTGAAGGTTTCTATAGTGATACGGGGATGTTGATTAACCCCACTTACGACTTCACGCTATGTAATGCAGCGGTTCTCAAATAAACGTCTGTAATATAATGACACTAAATAGACGCTTGCACCGCCATGAGTACAGCACTACACTTTAAGTTCCAGTTGGTCCCCGTCGTAACATTGCCATGAAAAATAGTGACAAACCCACAAAACACCGTCTTGGTTCGCTAATACAAAAGTTTATTCACGACTACTTTTCATTCTTAGTCGCTGAAGAGAAAGAAAGAGAGAATGAACTATAGACTGATCGAAATAATTCTTCGTGTTAATAGATTCTCGATTGCTCTTGTTGTTCTCTGGGCAGTCATATTGCTTCTTCATGACCGCCTGGACCAGCGCGCTGGGATAAGTTGGCCCCTTCGCGGAGCTCACCCGAAAATGGGTGCCGTAATTTTATACCTGTCTTCACATCTCCGTGGTTAGTGTCCAACTCCTTCTTTTCCTGTTTTCTCTCATGCGTCCTTTCGAAAGGCTTCTCTGAGTGAATTTTATCCAGCCGATCCGAACCCATAGCCGATTTACTGCTGATATAATTCTATTTTAACCGGGGCATCGGCTGCAATCCCGACATAGAGTAGGGGAACTTTTAAGTCTATTTACGAAACAACCGGAGTCCCTAATTATATTACACCCATACGCTATAGTCTTGTTGATTCAGGTCTGTTACGTTAAGAGAAGACGAGTCTTGTAGAAAAGGATCCTGAAGATTGGCACGTGTCCACGCTTGGGTTGACCGAGACTTATCAGATGGTTCAGAGTCTTGTTGGAAGATTATGTTCTGCCGTTGCATGCCCTGTCAATCAAGGGTGTCATAACTTTGTCCAGCAAATCGACAGCGGCATGTCTCATTAAGAAAAAAAGGGGAGAAGATGAAACATTTCTCTCGTTGCTGAGCATTCCTTGAACCATCACAGTTGCTGAGAACTTAGCATGTACGACCGTTGTAACCTTATTTGAGTCTCTGCATATCCATCAGTACTTCCTTCTTTTTATCTTTTGGCTCAGATCGAAATTTTTCCCATTGGAGAAAAAAACAAAGCATTTCAGCCTATTGGTTCAGCAAGTAATTTCCGTGGATCGAACTATTCTTTCTTCTCACATATGACGTAAACCGACCCCTTCGTATAATATATGTCTTGAACCAGATGCCCTTATACACAAGTATTCTGATTGTGTATTCTGAAACTTTGAGGTTTTTTTGTTTTTTTTTGCTACGATTTTGTGGGTTTTTTTATCGATTATTTCTAAGATTATCAAGCTGTTCTAGTGGTGTTAAGACCCTTTGCGTGCGTTTTACGTCTTCCTACTGATACTGGATTCCCCCTCAGGTCCCTTTGAACTTTGACAGCAAAGAATCACGCACCTTTCCGGAAGTGGGCTATCTCTGTTTCACAAGGCAGTGCTTTTAAGGCAAAGATTACAGGGCCCCTTTTGATTTGCTGCTGCCAGTCTGTGGCATAACATTATTTATCCGAAAAAAGTTTAAAAAAAAGAAAATTTGTCAGAAAAAAGTTAGGTCTCTTAAGAGAGTTGTCCCCAACAAAACTGACACACACACACACACACACTATATATATATATATATATATATATATATATATATATATATATATCATTGGAACAGATTTCCCTGACCCTCTCCAGCGACTCGTCCTAATCGACCATCGCTCTCGGTTGGTCTTCCATGCTACATCCTGTATCAATACAGAGCTGTTATAGACAGGTTCTAGCTGTTGGCCCAACTCTTACTCGTCCGTGTGAGGGGGTGTCCACAGGAATGCATCGCTTATGAGCTCACCCTTAATTCTCCAGCAGTGTCCCACATGTCTTGCTTGTTTAATTTGGATAGTTTTCAAGATGTGTTTGGTACCCATACAGTTGCTGCTTTGTGGTATGCTGCCTCTAGGATTTGTTCAATACAGCTCAAAGCATTCTTGTGCAATTGCCTTCAAGCTTTCACTCAATACGCTTAATCACCATCCAACATATATATATATATATATATATATATATATATATATATTGACATAGTAAATATTAAATGCCAAAACAGAAGTATCTATATCCTTATGGGTTGCAGTTAAAATAGGGATCCTATGGATAACCCATTCCGTCGAATAAAAGGTAAATAAGCATAAAAGAAAAGAGGTTCTGCCATTACATTTGTATAAAGAAAGAGCAAAGTGCTATACAACATGATATTAGTACAATAAAAGCTTCTTTGGGCCGGTCATATCACTGCTTTCCGAAGAAACTGCTCTACGGCGAACTGTCTCAGAGCAAGCGCTCCCAAGGAGGCCAGAAAAAGCACTTCAAAGACACACTGAAGGGCTTCATAAAATCCTTCGGTATCGCTCCGAATTGCGTGGAATATCTGGCACAGAACAGAGAAAAGTGGCATGAAGTTGTCAAATGTGGAGCGAAAGTCTGTAAAACCAGAAGAAACGCAACAACTGAACTGCACATGAAACTTAGAAAAGGCATTGCCACATCAACTACTGCCGCCACCATTCCTTCTTCCACGCACAGATTGGTCTCACTAGTTATCTGCGCACTCATGGATACCTTCCTCAATCATAGGGTTGATCAGATAGTCCTCGTCGATTACGATGGAAAAAGAAGAGAGAAAAGAGAGTGTCAGTGCCAATGGCAGCTCGTGACATTCTTGGTGGTAGTGCTTCTGAAAATATATCAGAATTATATAAGTACTTTGTAACACACTGTGATATATATATATATATATATATATATATATATATAAATATTTCTTCATTTTTCTTGTTTACATAATGAACGTTTGATTCAATTAAAAAAATATCTTCGAACATTTTTCTGAAGCTCTTTCTACCATCTCAGATCATTTTCAAGGGTAGAATGCAGCTGTAATTTTTTTCTTTAGAATATTGCATAAATTTTTTTCACGATCTTTTGTTTATGATATTTAAGATGCGTTTTGTCTAGAGTGCAAAGAAAGCTTGAATATCTTACAGTTTTTTTCATATTCTATGTTAGAGATTTTTTTTATTGAAGCCAATTTTTAATGGTAATATAATTTTTTTCATAGTATATGTATCTAGTGTAATGATTTCTTTAATAAAAACCTTTTAATGAACAATGGCACACACACACACACACACACACAGACACACACATGCGAGCGTGTGCGAAATGGCGTTAAGTTTAATCCATCGCAAGACACCTCTGGTTTAGGAATAAAGTATTCGTCAATACTCAATAGGCCGAAACAAATACACGAATGGACAATGTATTTATTGGAAAGTAAACTAATCGGAATATTGGAAATGGTTGCTCATAGGTCAAAATCAAATCCCAAACAATGAATATTAATGACGAATCCTGAAACCATTTCTTAGTTGAGAGAGATACATAAAGGGCTGACGAAAATCTTTCTGGAATGCAGGTTGAGACGTGATCAATCATGGCCGGGTCACTTTATCGAGGGAGGTATGATGTTGAAAAGACACGAAACCCAAAATGAGATGAAGAAAATCAATGATGATGAATCCAAACTCATTTTAGAGATGTGTTTTGCGATATATACACAGATAGATAGATAGATACACACACACACACACACACACACACACACACACACACACACACACACACACACACACATAGTTATATGGCTCAGTCTGCTAGGGCCGCAGAATTCACCAACTGAATCACTGCAGAGGGATAAGACTCCCCAATAAGAGTCCTGACACTGCTGGAGAAGCAGGGACGAACTCATAAGTGATGTACTCTTATGGACCCCCACACATGGCCGTGCAAAAGCAGGATGACTAGCACGAACATACATTCAGCAACTACGTGAGGATACGGGATGTTGTCCAGAAGACCTGCCTGAGGCGATGAACGATAGGGAAAAGTGGCGACTGAGGGTCAGGGATATCCGTGCTACCAGCATGACATGATGATGATGATGATATGACACTAAATAATCTGATAGTGAAGCTATCTGTTATGGCCCAGAATTGTAGCTCATGAAATGGTTTTTCTCTATGGGTTAAGTAGAAATAAATAGTGTTCTCAAGATAAACTGAATTGTTTGAAATAGAACTCTTTTTATATTTAACTGTATGTAAACAATTAAAAAAACTGTACTCATGATAAACTGAATTGTTTGAAATAGAAAGGTTTTAGACATTTGAACTATGTACTTCTACTAAACTGAATTGTTTGCAATAGAACTGTTTTGACATTTAACCTGCGTACTTATGCTAAACTGAATTGTTTGCAATAGAACTGTTTTGACATTTAAACTGCGTACTTATGCAAAATTGAATTGTTTGAAATAGAACTGTTTTGACATTCAGACTGCATGCTTATGCTAAACTGAATATTTTGAAATAGAACTGTATTTACATTTAAACTGTGTAAACAAAGAACTGTACAAATGCGAAACTGAATGGTTTTAAATAGAACAGTTTATACGTAAAAATAGATTTTGCATTAAATAACCTACACTGGTTGATTTGCTATAAACCAAACCCTTGTTAGCACATAGTTATTTAATTTTTACATTTAACTGTGTGTAAACAAAAAACTGTATTTATGCAAAACTGACTTATTTGAAATAGAACTGTTCTTGACGTTCAAACTATGTACTTATGATAAACTCAATTGTTTGAAATAGAACTGTTTATATGTATAAAATGGATTTGGAATTAAATTAACTACAATGGTTGATGTGCCATAAAACCAAATTCTTACCATTTCTTCGTAAGAGTTCCACTTTTTTCTTCCGCCTACTCTTTATATAAATGTGTATGACTCATCATTGTGTTTGTGATTTTCATGATTCATTCCCTTGAAGATGGGTCTAGCTGAAGCTGAAAGTACTTGGGAAACATACGGCGCCCTCCTAAATCCATTCCATCCAAAAGACAAATGACTCATACGGAGACTCGAATGTATAAAAAAAAAAGAAATTGGCAGACACGAAGTCTGGGCCCTATTTAATTAAACACACACACACACACACACACACACACACACACATATATATATATATATATATATATATATATATATATATACAGTAGGGTGAAATAGATATGCGTACATATGAACATTTTTATTTTTTATCTTTCAAACATTGCCTGAACAAAATTTTCTTATATATTTACTGTTTAAGGATATATTCTACTTACCTGGTGCATTCAATAAGTTTCCATACTTTTTTTTGTACAGGCATTTAGAATTGTCGTAGACTCTTGACATTTCAGTATGTTATTGCTATACATCTTATGAGATGACTGACCAATTTTTATGATTTCAGGTTCAAATAAACAGCTACTGCAGAAATTGGAATACACCCTACTAAAGCCTGATTGTCACTGCAAGTGAACTTCAAAAATACAGTAAGGACACTCATGTTAAGGTTACTCTGTTGAGGTTTTAAGGGAGTTCATGAAGACATTCCGTCGGAAGAGGCCAACACTCTTCAAATCGGGTCAGTGGCATTTCTACCAGGACAGTGCACCAGTCGACAACTCCATCCTTATCACAGACTATTTGACCAAGATGGGCATCAATACAGTTCCTCAGCCTCCTTATAGACCTTGCTCCCTGTGACTTTTGGTTATTTCCTAAGCTCAGAGGCTGTCGTTATGAGATAATTGAGGAGAAGAAAGAGGCTGTGACGAAAGGTTATTGACACGCTCACACGAAAGGACTTTAATGGGGCCTTCCAGAAGTTGTTGGAACGGTACAACAAGTGAATTGCAGCCGGAGGAGATTACTTCGAAGGGGACTAGAATTTCTTGTGTGTACTATCAATAAAAGTGCCCATACGAAAAAAGTCTGGAAACCTATTTAATGATCCTCGTATATATATATATATATATATATATATATATATATATATATATATATATATATATTAGACAAAAACTGACAAATGCGACGCTGTTTAAATATAAATATGAAAAACAAAATATTCAAATGATATATTCTTTATATGAACATTGACAACGTTTCGGTCTATGCAAACATCATGAAGGCAATATAATTGTTGTTTTATGTTTCATATGTAAGAAAAAAAAATCAGCAGAAAAAATGAAATAAAAAAAATTCCTTTCGTCTTTAATCGTATTCCATTTCAAATGAAACTGAAGACACTTATTTGTTCAAAACAATTTTCAAAGATAATATCTTTCTTGTTGAGAATTCATAATAATAAAAGATTCCAAATATTTCCGTCACAAAGATTATATATTATTTATATACACACAAAACGTCGACAAAGCAAAAATTACAGATAAGTAAAATAAATCCGATCGTAGATATTACCTACGACAAGAAAATAACAACACCTTTATATATATATATATATATATATATATATATATATTGATAAAAAATAACGAAAAGTTTGAGGGTTGTAATGGGTAAGCGAGTTCGAATTCTAGTTGTGCCATTTCAATCTAAATCCCTTGGAAAAGGTATCAACTCCCTTATCCCCACTCCCAGCTGGGGGTTAGATAGTATCACTGCTGCTCTTCTCCATATCTTCTGGATAGCTTTGGTATTAAATAATCCACGAAGGTTGATATGCCATTAAACAAAGAAACCAAACCAATAAATCAAAATTTAAAGTTTATCATAAATTTACTGAATGTCCATGTCATATCCGTTTTCACTCACATCAAAGAACAAAAAAAAATTATGGATTGATTATCCTATTTACCAACCGCTCTACTCGGGCAGGATATGACTCAAGGTTAATTTTTAAGTGGAGTTTAACAGGTTTGAATTCAGAGTTTTCCTTCTCCTAGACTAGTTACCTCACCAAGACTGAAGAACCCAGTCTGTCCTACTATTTACCCATAGCTGGAGGGAGAATAATTGGATTCATACTTTTCCCAAGAGTACTATGTAAAATGCAATCAATCTCGTCGAGGGATTTGAACTCATGTCGCCGTATCCATTTCCCACGACGATAACAGTTACACCACAGGCACCTCCCAAATTATGGATTGATTATAGGCTTTTATTTTGAATTTGTAGCCCTAATTATCTAAATGTTGGACTTGATTGTATAGAAAATTCTTTGGCGCAACTACAACATCCCAAATCTTTTATAAAACGTGTTATAATAAAAGCCTTTTTTACATTCACTCCTAAAAAAATAATAACATTTTTTGCAACACAATATAAATTTTCAATAAAAATTCGTATGTATGCGATTTTAGCAATGAGTTTAACTGCACACATTATCGAAAAAAAACTTCAAACAACCTCAGTATCAAAACTGTCATAAACTTTGTAAAAAAAACAATTAGGAACATAATTATTAATAATAAGGAGGATAAGAATAGTCAACACCATCTAAAACTTCCGTATATTACATTTCTTCCAATGTTTGTAATCAGATTTATATTGGCGAAATATCTGGGACGATTAAAAGACGTATTTATAAAAATATTCAAGATTTCTAATTAGGAGATTTCGTAATACCTTAGTCCAAGATATTTTTGAAACCAATAATAGTTTTAATTTTAAAGATTCCAAAATGTTTGTTAAAATACATAATAATATACAGAAAAATTGTCAAATCTAGTATTATTTCTGTTAATAATTCTATAAAAGACCATGTTCTTTTAAATTGTCCACGTAGTAAGCTTAGTTGTAAATAGTTAAAATATCCACTAGTTAAACTATTTTTATTAATTAAACCTTAGTTATACTTACATTACATGTTTTAGTTATTGATGCTAAACAACAAACAAAGACGTTTTTTTTTAAAGATTTTTCAAACACAAAAGTGACATCAGCCAATTTGAACAATCTGTAAGGTGTATTTAAACAATAATTTTGACTCCCACCTTTTATATGGCTACTTAAAACATCTGCCTGTCGGATGCCTGGGAAAACATGAACTTATGGGAAAATAGTGTGGTGTTCAATTTAAAATTTAGTTGTTTTTTTTTAAATGACTTCTGTCATTTTGGCTCGGACCCCATTTTACATACTTCTCTAAACTTGCAGTTCTTCTAAACTTGTTGGTTGTATAGAACAGCTTGTTTCCGATAAATACTGTTATTACACAAACTCTCTCTCTCTCACACACACACACGCACCCACCCCCACACACACACACATATATATACATATATATATTGTCATCCACAGACAGACTGTTTTATTGAATCACAAATCATCAGTGTGACTAGACACGCAAGACACCTTTGAGCTGGGATCGAATCCCGGTTGACTTTACATTAGTCGGATCTCTTATCCTTGAGTTATCGTCATTCTCAGCAAAAGTGAAGGACTTTTTTACGTATATATTTTTCCATATACAACATAGGCTACCGGAGTGCTCAATTCATAACAAGAGCTTTGCTTTTACGCGTATGTGGCAGCTGGCCATTCCCAGCTCGAGTGCTCAACCGACGCGAAAGAAGCATATGTATTGTCATCCACACACAGACTGTTTCGTTGTATCACGTTGTATTATATATATAATGGACATTCGCGTTCATATCGATGTATCCAGGCCCAACAGTTCAGTTAAAGATGTGAATTACTGGATTAACAACATCTGTCTATATTTCTGAGATGAGGTACATTATTTACATTTTTCGGACTATTGTCCTCATCTTTGTTGCCATGTTTATGACAACGTTTCGGCTGTTGTACGCTCCAGCCTTCTTCAGGTGGTTTGAATGTCGAACTTAACCCTTTATTTCGCTTACCGGGCTAGACTGTTCTAGTTACATGAGCCATGTTCAATGGATGTCAGTCATCAGTTATCTCCGGTCAATTTCCCCTCAAGGACACATGACACAGTGGATAAAGGCGTTAGTTAGATCCAGTGACATACCCCAAAAAGTGTGAGTTCAATACCCAGTGAAGGCAGAGGAGAAAATTCAGAGGGGAAAATTAACAGGAGATAACTGATAACTGGCATCCATTAAACATGGCCCGTGGAAGTAGAACAGTCTACCCCAACCACCTGAAGAAGGCCGGAGCGTACAACTGCCGAAATGTTGTGATGAACATGGCGACAAAGATGAGGTCAATAGTCTGAAAAATGTTAATAATGTGGATTCAACAACGTAGATGATTTGTTTCTTGCGGTGAAGATTTGTGTAGAACCAGCCTCTACGATATATATATAAACTCAATATAAATCATAATATAAATTCAAACCCGTATACTGGTCCCTACAAAATTAACATAACCCTCTCACTCTAAACATGTATTTCTTTTCGATCCACAGTTCAGTTCCAATCTCACTCTCTGCACAATTATCCAAATGGCAGCTATATAAATCAAAACAGTCCGGATCACACAGCTTTAGTCGTAGATCATCTAGTTTGATATTTCTCATAGTACTGTAATTCTTATGGGATAAAGAAACGGGTGTTTTCTCAATAAGCCTTGTTAATACCTTTTGGTGTCGAATGTTCTGAACAGGATAAATCTCTTTGCTTTGGTTTGGTTTCTTTGTTTTAATGGGATATCAACTTTCGAGGGGTATCTGATGCCAAAGCAATCCTAGAAGAGTAGCAATGATGCTACTAACCCCTAACTGGGAGGATAAGGGGGTTCGTACCTTTCCCAAGGGTATTTGTCCGAAAGTGAACGTAATAGCACAACTGGAGTTTAAACTCGCTTACTACGATTCTGCAGTCCATCGCTTTAACCATTACACCACGCGGACACCCCCGGATAAATGTGTCCCTTCTCCGGAAAAACAATAATGCCAGTTGATTAAATATAAACAGATGAATAACTGTATATTCAATGAAATACGAACAACTATTATGGCATCTGCAGTTATACACAACATAATTTAGTCCCTCGACTGGTTATATGTGTTTCGGTCAAAAGTTAACTTTACCAGTTTAATGAAACGCTAGAACCATCTATTTCCGCATGCGCAAGTAATTTAGTCGGCTGGCGGTGCTCATATGCTTATATGGAGTTAAAACTCGGCTGACTGCTATCAAAATAACGTGAGTTTTGTGTCTCTTCCTATACAAGTCGATCCCTTCTTATCGTTGACCAAACACAAACTAACTTGTGACGTCAAAACCCTGTCATTATATACCCATCTTTCCATTATTTAAATCTATTCTGACACTGAAAATACATCCCAAATCCTCTTTAAGTTAAGTCCAAGGATTGCTTTCTTTGCGCTCATTGACCCACAAGGTGATAAAAAGTGGAGCACCACTGTGCATCAGTTTCTCCTAAATAACATTCCTCGCGTTATGAATTCAGAGTTTTTCCTTCTCCCAGATTAGTCGCCCAACCAAAACCAGAGAGCCAAACGATTCTACCAATAGATGGGGATTGGATGCTAATTCAATAGCATTAAATGACTGACATAACTTTCTTGGTCACGTTTTCTTGACTACCGAGCTTGATGGAAAGGTTTCAGTCCCGGAGTTTTGGGTGAGTGTAGAACACCTACTTTGCCATTGCTCATATTTTAACTCTGCCCTTGAGTAGTAGCTCAGGTTAGGGGTCCTTCTATGGCTCAAATAGAACTCATTAACCATTTAATTGCGTGCAAAAAATGACTGATATAAAATTGAACTGTTAGTGTCAGATAGCAAAACATGAAATCATTTATGAGCAAATAAAAGAGCCCTGGCTTGTTTCAAGTGTTACCAACTAACTATCCGTTTACAAATTATATATATATATATATATATATATATATATATATATATATATATATATATAAAGTATTAAATAACATACAAGGGTTGATATGCTATAAAACCTAATCAACAAAGCCATTCTTACAGAAAGTTGTTTAGTTGTTTGGGTTTTATGGCATATCAACCCTTGTCGGTTATTTAATGCCAGATCCATTTTATAAGAATAATCAGTTATATTTCAAACAATTTAGTTTAGCATGAGTACTCAGTTTGATAGTCAATAATATTTCAATTTCAAGCTATACAGTTTATTCAAACAGTTCTAATTCAGCCAATTCAATTTAGTATAATATTGATTTTGTTTACACACAGTTACAAGTCAAAACAGTTGTATATTAAACAATTTAGTTTATTCTAAGTACAGTTTTAATGTCAAAATCAGTTCAATTTCAGACAATTCAGTTTAACATTAGTATGCGGTTTAGTTCTATTTAACCCTTTGATAGAGCCCTATCAGCTGCTACCACTCCGGGCCAGAATGAACCTGGGGGCAATGGTAATAAAGGGATACTCCGCAATCCTAAATGTTCCAGCCATACTGGAACCTCACCATCAGATTGTTTAGTTTCATATCCGCACACTCGTTGGGAGGGGAGGTCCTACGCCTCGGTGTATTCTACAGCCCCAGCCGACTGGGTAATCTTAAAGAAGGAGAGCAGTGGTGTTATTTAACCCATAGCAGTGGAGTAAGTTGTTAGTCCGAAAGTGAACGTAAAAGCGCGACTGGAGTTTGAACTCGCACGCTACAGTGTCGCAGTCCAGCACGTTAGCTACAACGCTACGCTTACTTCCCATTTCCCCAGGTGTTGATATGCCTTTAAACAGATGAACTGAGTCAAACCATACCTGTTTGATAGTTTTGTCCTAAATTTGAATATATTGTCCTGTCTTCATAATCTTAAACACCTTTATCTAGGCCAACATTCACACTGCCCTACCTACAAATAAAAAAAAAAATATTCACGTTCCATAATATTGTCCCGCCCAATCTTGAAAGTCGGGACATTTTTTTTTGTGTGGTGGGTGGGTGGAAAATTCACCCCGTTTTTTACAGGAAAAAAGCAACTTCCTCGCGCCTATGTTGTTCACTTCCCCCCCCTGACCAACAAGTTAGATGAAAGTAATCTTTTTTAACATTAAAGAATAATACAGGGGCTTTTACATGCCTGACTTGGAGCATTGGAATCTTTCTTTGGTCATCTTCCACGGAGACCAGCCCGAAGTGGCTGCCAAGATATTCCGATACCAGAACCATTCAAACTGACCCAAATAACCTTCGGGGTGATTCTCGGATTGTTCTTTATGTCTCCGATGACTTTTCTTGTAACACGTTCGTTCATTCACTTGATTTTCTTTTTCCTTTCTTTCTTTCGTTTATTTGTTTTTGAGAGTTTTTTTTTGTTTTGTTTTCTTGTTTGTTTCTGTTTTGCTTGTTTCTTCCTTTCTTTGTTCATTTGTTTGTTTATAGGTTTGTTCCTTTGGTCTTTTGTATTTTTTTGTTCATTTATTTGTTTTAATTTTCTTTCTTTCTTTCTTTTTTCTTTCTAATAAATTAAAACCTTGCCCCCCCTCTCTCCCTCTCTATCCCTCTCTCTTACCCTCTCTATCTATCTATCTATCTATCTATCTATCTATTCATTCATTCATTCTTTCTTTCTTTCTTTCTTTCTTTCTTTCTCATAAATTCAGCCTATCTATCTACCTATCTATCTAATAAATTCAACCCCAGTGTCTCTTTCTCTCATTCTGTTCTTTTTCTCAGTCTATTCTTTCTTTCTTTCTTTCTTTCTTTCTTTCTTTCTTTCTTTCTTTCTTTCTTTCTTTCTCATAAACCCAACCTATCTATCTATCTATGGCTTTCTATCTTTTTCTCTTTTTCTTTTTTCTTTTTTCTTTCTTTGTAATAATTTCATCCTCTGTCTCTGTCTCTCTTTCTCGCAATCTTTCTTTCTTTCTTTCTTTCTTTCTTTCTTTCTTTCTTTCTTTCTTTCTTTATTTCTCATAAATCCAACCTACCTATCTATCAATGGCTTTCTTTTTTTTTTCTTTTTTCTTTTTTTGTGATAAATTCAACCTCTGTCTCTGTCTCTGTCTCTCTTTCTCTCAACCTTTCTTTCTTTCTTTCTTTCTCATAAATCCAACCTAACTATCTATCAATGGCTTTCTTTTTTTTTTTTTCTTTTTTCTTTTTTTGTGATAAATTCAACCTCTGTCTCTGTCTCTGTCTCTCTTTCTCTCAACCTTTCTTTCTTTCTTTCTTTCTCATAAATCCAACCTAACTATCTATCAATGGCTTTCTTTTTTTTTTCTTTTTTCTTTTTTTGTGATAAATTCAACCTCTGTCTCTGTCTCTGTCTCTCTTTCTCTCAACCTTTCTTTCTTTCTTTCTTTCTCATAAATCCAACCTAACTATCTATCAATGGCTTTCTTTTTTTTTTTTCTTTTTTCTTTTTTTGTGATAAATTCAACCTCTGTCTCTGTCTCTGTCTCTCTTTCTCTCAATCTTTCTTTCTTTCTTTCTTTCTTTCTTAATTATATTGTTTTCTTCACTTCGTCATTAGCAAATCATAAAAAGCAATAATGACTCCGGACCCTCCATTTTTCGATTTCAATTTCAATCAATATTTCCTTCTGAAACACTGCCAACCGTTTTCAAAATAATTATGCCTTTCTCAACATTTCAAACTTTTAATTCCATACATTTCATTAGACATCCAAGAAATTAGCATTGTGATTGAACAAACGATTTCTTTCTTTTTCATTTTGCGGGTCTGCGTGCGTGCGTGCGTGCGATGACGAAATTTATTTAATGTCTTTCTCCTATCAGAAAAAAAAAAATGTTGTTCTTTATTGAATGGTTCAGTAGGATCCGTATCATTATCTTAATTTTACAACGTTTTGGCCGATGTACTCTTCCGTTTCCTTCACGGGATCTGATACGAGAGAAATAAGCTGTTGAAATAACATGGCGTAAAAAAGATTTATTCACACACACGCACATTCGATCTCTCTCTCACTCTCTCTCTCTCTCTGTTCTGTTTTATTTCTCTCAATCTTTCTATCTATCTCTCTCTCTCAAAGATACACATATATGCCACTTATACACGCACACACACACACACACACACACACACACACACACGAACATATATATATATATATATATATATATATACAGACACACTCACCCTGTCTATCAATCTATCTCTTCATCACACGCATATATGCATACACATAGACTTACAAACACACACACACACACACACACACACACACACACACACACACACATATATATTTATATATATTTAACAAAACATCCATCCACACACACACACACACACACCTATGTGCATATGTATATACGTATATATGTATTTACCAACTCCTCCAAAAGAATAGGATGTGTCCCAAGGTCATTTTTAAGTGGAGTTTAACAGATTTGAATTCAGACTTTTCTTCTATTAGACTGGTTGCCGTACTAAGCTTAAAGAACTCAATCTGCCCTACTATTTACCCATAGCTGGAGGAAGAATAGTTGGATCCTTACTTTTCTAAAAGTCGGGATTAGACTTCCTGATGATCCGATAAGGTGAAACTTTAGTTGAAGATTTCCGACTCGCGATTTAAGTTAATTATATATATATATATATAGGTATTCAAGCATTGTCATCATATCGTTCTGCTAGGACGGTTTTCCCCAACTCTCTCTCACTACCTGACTCTGTCGTCCATCACTTCCGACCATACAGAGTTGTAGATAAGTTCTAGCTGGTCGTCTTATATTTGGGCGTCCACATAAATGGGCCCATCGGAGAACGTCGCTTATGAATTCGTTCTTACTCCTCAAACAGTGTCCCACATGTCTTGTTTGTCTAAGTTAGATGGCCTTCGAGATGGACAGTAGGTGGCCGTACAGCTGCTTTTTTTGGATGTTGCTTTTGTTTAATATAGCTCGTAGCATCCTTGTGCAATTGCCGTCAATCTTTTTCTCAATAGACTTAGTCATGCGTTCAAGTGGTTCATCCATACAATAGTATGGACGCGACCGTTGTTTAAACACCATGCATTTAATACAGGGATGATATATTGATGCTCAGACGAATCAGGGCCAATGGAAAGAAAAGAAACCGATTTCTATATTTTTCAACGGTACTTTGTTGCAGACAGAAGTATACCAAGATATATCCTGGAGTTGCCCTCTTTATCTAGTTGTAAACGAACTGAACTGCAAAATTGCGGTATGCAAGTTCAAACTCCAGTAACACTTTTGTATTCATTTTGAGACTTATATCAAAGATAGGGACCTCCTTATTACCCCCATCGATGGGTTAAATAGTGGGGCAATAGTTCTTCTTCAAGGATCGATTTGGCATTAAAGGTTTGGTTTGGTTTGGTTGGTTTTATGGCATATCAACCCTTGTAGGTTATTTAACGCCAAATCCATTTTTATGTAAATAATCTGTTCTATTTAAAACAATTCAGTTTAGCATAAGTACACAGTTTAATTGTCAAAAACATTTATTTCAAACTATTCAAGAAGTTATATGTAACAATTCAGTTAAGTGTAAATACAGTTTTAATGTCGAAAAACAGGTCTATTTCAAATAATTCAGTTAAGCATAAGCACGCAGTTTAAATGTATGTACGGTTTAATTGTCGAAAACATTTCTATTTCAAGCTATTCAGTTTACTCAAAACAATTCAGTTTAGCATAAGAATGCTGTGAGTTCTATTTAACCCATAGATAGGGCCCAATCAGGTGCTACCACTCCGGGCCAGAGTGGACCTGGGAGCGATGGTAATGAAGGGGTACTCCGCATTCCCCAAAGCTCCAGCACTGCTGGAACCTCACCATCAGATTGTTTAGTGTCATATCCAGGACACTCGTTAGGGGGTGTCTTACCCCTCTGCAAAGAAGCAGTCGGTGTATTCCACAGCCCCAGCCGACTGGGTAAATTGGCATTAAATAACCCAGGAAGGTTGATATAACATTAAAAGAAAGAATCGAAGCTAAACGGTATTTCGTTTTACATTTTCTTTTTTAAGTTGAGGAATTATATTGTGAATTGAATTACTATGACCAGAAAATCCGGCGAACACTTACTCATAACGTACGGAAACACCCGACAGCTGTTTCTTTGTTTAATGGTATATAAAACTTAGCCGGTTATCTATTACGAAGGCCATCCTAGTAGAAAAACAATAATGGAACTATTTCGCGCATAGCTCGGGGCATGAGGTTTGGTTTGATTCGGTTTAATATCTTGTTTAATGTCATATCAATCTTCGTGGGTTATTTAATGCCAAAGCTATCCTTGTTGAAAAACAATCGTTGTACTATTCAACCTACAGCTTGGAGGATATGGTTTGGTTTGGTTTGGTTTAAATTTTGATTTGGTTTGGTTTGTTGAGTTTTATGGCGTATCAACCTTTGTAGGTTATTTAACGCCAAATCCATTTTTATGTAAATAATCAGTTCTAGGTTTGGTTTGGTGGGGTTCAAATTTTGTTTAATGGCATATAAAACTTTGTTGGATATTTGATACCAAAGCCATCCTTGTAGAAAAAACAGTACTGGTACTGTTTAACCCATAACTCGAGGGGATGTAAGGATTTAATAAACGAAATAATAATAGAGTAATACAGTCTGCGTCAAGGAATTGGTTTTAAATGCAAAGAAGCCTGTCAAAGAAATTTGATATTAGAAGAATATCTAAATGTCAAACTCAGAAATCAGTGCGAACGAATAAGAAATGCCAAAATGCAGTTTTCTGTTTTAAGATCATTTTTCTTTCTCTCATAGATAAAGGTTTCTATTATCTGTGGTTCCATAGAGAATGGAAACAGAAGCCGGAATATAATTAGAGATAAGCTTGTAAAAGCTTACAGCAAAATAAATAAAGAAAAAATCATTGTGATAATTATATAAACAGGAAATAATTTAAATAACGGATTCAAACTATGAACAATATGTATATTCATTTGCAGAAAATGATATTCTCTCTGAAAATGACTCTTTCTCTCGGTGGGCCTGAGAATACGCTAATTGTATCTCCCAGGGAGAAGTTAGATATCTCCCTCCAAAAAAAGAAAAAAAAAGTGGGGGAACACTGATCATTTTACTGAACTGTATCTGATAGAGATGTTGGTTTGGTTTGGTTTGGTTTGGTGTTTTTTTTATTTTGGTTAGATTTTTTATGGCATATCAACTATTTTAGGTTATTTAATGCCAAATCCTTTTTATACATATCTAGATAATATAATTTCTAAACACATTTTGTTGATAGCATTTTTAAACGAGGCAGAGCTCTTTTTTTGCACACAATTTGATGATAAACTTATTTCTGTCTAATTTGAATAATTTACATTTGTTTGCACACAGTTAATTTTTTTAAGTATTGCTATTCAGCGCGCACAGTTCAATTAAGCATCAGTCATTGTTAAATAATCACACAGTTCTATTTCTGACAATTCACTTTAGCATAAGTTAACAAAGTTAAATGGTTTCAAGTATTGTTATGTATCACAAAGAATTCAATTAAACATCATTTTTTACACACAGTTAGATTATCAAACAGTTCTTTTCCAAGCAATTCAATTTAGCATAAATCATTTGTTTGCACTTGGTTTAAATGTCAAAGTCCGCAATTTATGTGTCAAACATGTCTATTTGACGCATAGATAAGACCCTATCAGGTGTTACCACTCCGGGCCACAGCAGACCTGGGAGCAATGGCGACAAAGAGGTACTCCACATTCTCCAAAGTCCCAGAATTACTGGAGCCTAACCATCAGATTGTTTAGTATCATATCTAGGACACTCGTTGGCAGGGGTTCTTACCTCTCTGCGGAGATGCAGTCCATGTATTTTTCAGCCCAGCTGACGGGGCTAATAAATAGTAGCGTTGAGTAGGCTCTTGAATCTTGCTATAGTCAAGAAGACGGAAAACTCAGAATTCAAACCTGTTAAACTCCGCTTAAAAAATGACTTGTGTCACTTCCTGCTTACTCAGAGGGGTTCGGTTTTCCAATATTTTATTCTAATAAAAACAATGTGTACGCAATTATATGATTTCTGATACCAGTTTCATAGCACAGCATCTAAAAAAAGCATTCATGACCGCCAGCTTAATTTCGAAAACTTCTTACGAAAAACACAATAACAAGCAAAAAGTACATATTCTCGAGGCAGTACATATTAGAAATTTACAAGTCAAACTTAATAGAATTAATTTTGAATCCAGTGCTAATGTACTTGAATGTATTTACCAACTGACACTATTTGTAGAAACAGATTTTTTAAAAGTAAACGTTATACAATACACCAGTATAAACGCACATTCTTACAAAGTAGTAATGTACATACAAAACATACATCACTTTTGTAATACATCCTCCCCTAATGATGGCCCAAGGTTGGGCAGAAAGTATTCGGGAAATAACTAATTTTGGAAGGTTTATTAAGCAATTCCGGCCGAATATCATAAGATCGATACGGCAACTCGAAAGGATTAATAAAAAAGTAAGTAGACAGAATATGTCTATAATGTTCAATCAAATATGCATCAGTTATATAATTTTACCCAAATTATATAGTTTAAAGTAACTAATAAAAATAATTCTTAGTAAGCATTAATTGTTATAAGTAACTATTTTAATACAATTTATTTGTAGATAGTTATATGGTAGCAAGTATTCCTTTCTAATTAAAATTATTACAAAACAGATTTGCCCAGTCAACTGGGGTTGTAGAATACACGGACTGTACCTCTGCAGTGGGGTAAGACCCCCCAAATGAGTGTCTTGTATATGACACTAAACAATCTGATGGTGAGGTTCCAATGGTGCTGGGTCTTCTGGGAATGCGGAGCACGCCTTTATTACTATTGTTCCTAGGTCCACTGACCCGGAATGATAACACCTGATAAGGGTCTTATCTATAGGTTAGATAGAACTAGCTACATACTTATGCTAAACTGAATTATTTGAATTAGAACTGTGTGACTAAACTGAGTAGCATGAAATAGAAATGTTTTTGACAATTAAAATGTATACTTACATTTATAGTATGTATTTATGCTAAACTGAATTGTTTGAAATGAAACTGTTTTTGATATTGGAACTGTACAAACACGAAACTGAATGGTTTAATATAGAAATGTAAACAAAATCTATACTTATACTAAACTGAATTAGCTAAATCAGAACTGTTTAAATAAACCCAACAGCAAGAAATATAAATGTTTTTGACAATTAAACTGTGTTCTCATGCTAAACTGATTTTTTTAAAAACACAACTATTTGCATGAAAATGGATTCGGCATATAAGGTTGATATGCCATAAAACCCAACAACCAACCAACCAACCAAAAAAATAACCCAGATCTATTTAGAGTTAGTTCCCTTGGCGTTGTGGTTAATGTAGTGGACTGCAATATTGTAGAAAACGAGTTCAAATTCCAGTTGAGCTCTTACGTTCATTTTCAGACTAATAGATTGGGGAAATCTATGAGCCTCCTTATACCCCCAGTTATGGGTTAAATAGCATCACTACCCTTCTGCTATAAGTATGGCGTTGGCATTAAATAACCCACGAAAGTTGTTATGTGGTTGGTTGTTTTGTTTTATGGCATATCAATCCTTTTCGGGTCGTTTAACGCCGAATTAAATTTCAAACGATTCAGTTTAGTTTAATTATAGTTTTTGTTTAAAAACACTTAAATGTCGAAACTGTTCAGTTAAATATCAAAACAGTTCTATTTTAAACAATTCAGTTTTGCATAAGTACACAGTTTAGTTCTATTTGACCCATAGATAGGACCATTATCAGGTGTTACCTCTCCCAGCCAAGATGGACCTGAGAGCAATGGCAATGGAGGGGTACTCTGAATACACCAAAGCTCTAGCATTCCTGGAAACTCACCATCAGATTTTTAAGGGTGTCCTCGTGGTGTAATGGTTAAAGCGATGCACTGCAGAATCGTAGTACGCGAGTTCGTACTCCAGTCGCGCTATTACGTTCACTTTCGGGCAAATACCCTTGGGAAAGGTATGAACCCCCTTATTCTCCCTCCAGCTATGGGTAAATAGTAGGACGGACTAGGTTCTTCAGCCTTGGTGAGGCAACTAGTCTAGGAGAAGGAAAACTCTGAATTCAAACCTGTTAAACTCCGCTTAAAAATTGACCTTGTGTCATATCCTGCCCGAGCGGAGGGGTTGGGTAAATAGTACCATCAGATTTTTATTCTCATATCCAGGACACTTGTTGGAGGAGGTATTTCCCCTCAGCAGAGAAGCAGTCAGTATATTCTACAGCCCTATCTGGCCGAGTAAGGATTTTATTACGTCACTAAGAAACCATACCAGAACTATTTGTTTCATAGATAGGACATAAACAGGTGTAACAACTTCGGCTTATAGTAGACCTGGGAGTAATGGCAATGAAGGAGTACTCTACACTTCCTAGAGTTCCAGAACAGTAGACTTAAAACTGGATGCATTTTAGTGTCCTGTTTATGACACATATCTCCTTAGTGGGGGAAGTCTTCTCACCATGTGTTACATAGTATAGAAAGGGGACTCAACACTGGATGCATTTTAGTCTCCTATCTATAATGCACATCTTTTTGGAGGGAGAATTTTTATCTCCATGTGTTGTATAGTATAGAAAATCAATAACGCTGATGTACAAAAATATAATCTGCCTCTTTTCTTTTTCTTTTAATACCTGAAATCTATTGATGACAGGGTCGAAGACAGATAAGCTACACACACAGGAGCAGAGGTACGAATCTTTAGTGAACTGCTTCCTGTTCCTTGTTATATAACCTTGCCGTTGACGCAAATTCCAGCAGTCACATTTCCTTCTGTCTGCGATCCATACATTGCATGTGGGCATGCATTCTAGCATGCCCCTACACGATGCACAGGATCACACTTGCTTCTCTCTTGCCTTCCACGAAATTTACTTGGTATTTCCGCCGAGAACCCCATCATCTTCTTTACTTTAGGAACCAGGTATAGTTCCTGTTATTTTTGTTCTCAGTGTCCAACTTCCGAAGCTGCATCGACAGATGTCAAATGACTTAAAAATTAAGTCATTATCTAACACATGTAGGGAATGCAGTCGGCATTTTCTATACACTGGCATATCACGGTAGATAGAACTGTATATTAATTTGGTGACTTTTCCGGATCTGCCTGAATGGGAGGTCTATCTATGAAAATATGTTCCATTGTGTCCTAGAGATTGGAACCTAACATGTATTACCAGTCTAGGTCAGAGTGGACATGGGAGTAATGGCAGTAAATGGAGATCTCCACACTTCTCAAAACTCCAGAAATGAAGCCTCACAATCAGATTCAGATTAGAGTCATATTCAGGTAGCCCTTTTTTGAGGGGAGTATCTTAGCCCTCTTCAGGGGATAGAGTAAGCATATTCTAAGTTCCACTGACAGGCAATGGTTTTTTTACTGAATCATTATGTGCAAACGTATGCATGTATTCTTTGTTGTGTATGGTTTTTTATATTTGAGTACGTGTGTGCTGCAGTATTTTTATTGCTCTTGTAGCCCAGTCGGCTCAGGCTGTATTATACACCGACTTCATCTCCGCAGAGGTGTAAGAAATCCCCCACCAATGAGTGTCCTAGCTACGGCAGTAAACTATCTGATGGTAAGGCTCTGGTCGTGGCGATTTGGGGAATGTGGAGTACTTCTTCATTGTGATTATTCCCAGGATCACTTTGACCTACAGTGGTAGTACGTATTAGGGTCACATCAATGAATCAAATAGAACAATTTAATCATTTACTATACTGGAAACCTTTCCACAGTACGCAGATAAATGAGCTCTGGCTCTTTTAAAAACAATGCCACATACAGATTACTCGCACACAAATCATACATACAATATATATGAATAAACCGGATTTGGCGTTACATAACCCACAAGGTATGACATGCCATAAAACATAATCAAACCAAACATTTATCCCCCTGGTATGAGAAACGCATATCGTTCAATACAAATTTTAAAGACATCGCTTATAATTCGTGAACAAGATAACAAAAGAATTTAAGGAAATGATACTTGTCTATATTTCCTTTTTCGAACGAGCATTCCTTTTTTTATCATAGGAAATAAAGAACAGTTGTTCTTCTTATTTTTTACCTATTCCTAGAAGTGAAATGAGGTAGGCTTAAGAGGGTGGGTATAGGAAAGTAGTTGATGATATTTGGGCTGATGAGACAAAGACCAAGTAAAAGTAAGTAAAGTTGGCGACTTTAGTCGAGGGTGAACCAAGGGCTCTCTTTTCATTAGGTGCAGGGGAGGGCGCTACTCCTTTCTCTGGATTACTCCACTTTGCCCTGATCCTTACCTTATAATGCTGTGTATCAAGCAAAGTGACATCAAGTACCATTGTTTGAGTCTTTGGTATGACTCGACATGGGATTGAACCGCAGTCTCCCGAACCATTGGCAAACACTCTACTCATTAGACCAATGGCCCACTAAAGGAAGATAATTATGTGCAAAAAGGAGATTCGAGTAAGAGGGTTGGTTGGTTGGTTTAACAACATTTTAAACCTTGTCGAGTTATTTGATGCCGAATTCAGTCTATACTTATTTAATTATCTGTGAACAATTACAATTATATGGTTTCGAGTAATCATTTCTACTTAATAATTGTCATTTGTCTTTATACTTATATAGTTTTAAGTAATGTATAACAGCACTTGTCTGCGGTAGAATCTTTTTTCAAAGAAAATTCAAATGTTTATCAAGTAATATATGTACATTTTTTCTTTTAAGTAGAGGAATTATATTTTAAATTGAGTTACCATGAGCAGAAAATCCGAGGAACACTTACGTATGACATACGGAAACACTGGCCAGCTGTTTCAACTTTAATAGGTCTCATCAGCTCTGTATACAGGGATCTCCACTATTGGAGATCGAACCAGCGAACCACTGATTGCAGAGCCGAAACTCTCCGACTGAGCCATCACACACATGTGACGCCAAATTAACTAGTCATGGTAACTGGGCGGCTAATTAACCCGAATGTGTCCTGCAAGCCACATACGTACTCTTTGCAGAGGACACGGTCACCTCCAGGGCCACGTCTTCCCAAGAGGATTAGAAACACGCATCAGCGTAATTATTATGATCTCAAGGGCAAGAATATAGATCGACATTTTTTTCTTTTGTTTTAAGTAAAGGAATTATATTGTGAATTGAATATAGTAATATATGGTCACTATTTTATGCCGAATAAAAAAATACCACTCATCGTGTTTGCTCAGGTCAGCTCAGGTTTTTATGACGTGCTTGAATACTTCAGAATAAGTTGTACATGATAACAACACTTATTCAAAAGCCTGCGGATTCTGTTTGTGACAGCTGATCATAGGCGCCTCATGTTTAGTATAGCATAAGATGTTGTACTTGTACGCAAATATAATGTACCACCCTACTCGCTAACACTCGCAAACCTAGGGTGCTTATCCCTCGGCTTAGAATGATTTTAATGTACTGTATTAAGAGTCAAAGACGAGCTGAGTGATGATATTTTTCTCTTTTCAGCTTGATATTTGTATTCCTGTAAGAATAGATCACAAGTGCATGAATGATCTTGACAGGTTCTGTTATATCTGCGTTAATATGGTTCTTCCTTACCGTCAAGCAAAACTCATTGACTTTGTAAAGAATTCATATTGCAGCTAGTTTGAAGTCAAACTCGGGGATCAGGATAAACTATTGCACGAATATATGTATATATCTTCAATCAATTATTTCTATTTAAAACTAATTTGTACACAATTATATAGTCTCAGGTAAAAATAGACGATATAATTAGAGGAAGAGATTAGAGAAGAAGAGGTGAAATTAAAGAAGTAAAAGAATAAGAGAAGGAAGATGAAAGTAAACGATATATTAGGGAACAAGAACCAAAAAAGAAAGAGAGAGAAGGCCGAAAGAAGAGAAGGGGAAAGGTAGAGAGACGGTATATATTATTTAAGATAATAAATTTGAGACGAACAAGAATAGAGAAAGAGAGATAACATTTACAGAAGAAGAGTTATATATGAGGGAAGAGAATAAATTGAAGAAGAAGAAGAAGAAGAAGAAGAAGAAGAATTCCATTGGAAGAAAAATGACGATGAGTAAGTCTTACGAGATGAATCAAATTGACGATGAGCATAGCGACGAAGAAAAACGAAAAAACAACAACTACAAAAAAAAACAAAACAAAAACGGAGAAACTAACTGACAAACTAAAAAAAATAAACAAACAAACAAACGAAAACATCCTTTTTCAAAAAGAGAATATAACAAAATGGTCACGAACAACGTTAAGGAAGAGACGAAGCTCTCAAAGCAAGACAGAAAGTTGAGAAGAAAATGGAGCAGATAGAAAATTGTTGTAAGACGACAGGATCGAGAAGATGTAAAAACGTCAGATAGCGACCATGATAAAAAAAAAAAAACGTTTGAGAAAACATGAGTAAACATCATACTCTATCATCAAGCCTTACAAAATGATCTTAGACAGTTAAGGCTTCGTCTCCAGTCGCCATCGACGAAGATTGTGGTAACTCGTTAGCGGCTATGTCTGGTGAGCTCTAATTGATAGCCTATATATAAGGTTGATTTTAAGTTGACCGAGTCTTCACTTGAAATCGGCTTAAAAAACGTGATAACATTGGACAACGTATCTACCTGTTCGTTGATTATTAGACAGACTGATTCGTAAAATTAGACCGTCTATGCAGAATCACCATTGAAAAATAATAATGATGGCGGTGAGTGTCTATGCAGATTTACATACTATTATTATTAATTTTCGAATTGGATTGAAAATGGTTTTATTTCATAAAGTAAATATTTTCTGCGCAACTGTGGCAACGTAATTATCACAACCAAGTGGCACATTTCTTCCGTTATATTGAATAATGAATAATGAATAAATTATTATTATTAGACAGGAATAATTGAAACATTTATAATTGTGTGAAATTATTTGTATTAGATAGGAATGAGTCCTGCATGTCTGGCACGTCTAACTTGGATAGTTTTCGTGATGAGTGGTAGGTGGCCGTATAGCTGCAGCTTTGTGAGGTGCTGCTACCAGGACCTGTTCAATATTGCTCGCCGCATTCTTGTGTAGTTGCCGCCAAGCTTTTTCTCCAGCCGTTTAGTCGGCGTCTATGTAGTGCATCCATACAGCAGTGCTATTATGGCCAAGCAAACGCAGGGCGACCAGATCGAATCTACATACAGCAGCTCTCTAAGGATACGAGGTACAGCCCTGAGGACCAGCCGGATGCGATGAACGATAGGGAGAGATGGCGAGAGAGGGTCAGGAATATCAACGCTGAGGGCACGACAAGATGATGAGATGAAATAGGAACACTTGAAACATTTGTAACTGTGCGCAAATTATTTGTTAGAGATATGAATACTTGGCACTAGATAACGGTTTTGTTTTGTTTGGGTTCTTTGTTTAATGGCAGATAACTCTTTGTGGGTTATTTACTTCCCAACCCATCCATGTCGAAGAACAGTGCTATTTAACTAACAGATGGGGAGTGCGTTTCGTTGTTTAGTTGATTGTGTTTTACGGCTTATCAACCCCTGTAGGATATGTAATACCAAATCCTGTTTATGTATATATATTAAATATATATGATTTTTAAAGGAACTTGTTTTAGGGGGCACGATTTTTATACTTGCCGGGTTCATTTGTTTGCATACAGTTAGATGTTTTCAAATACTGCTAGCACTAATTGTTTTATTTGCACCCAGTTAAATGGTTTCAAGTATTCTTATCTAATGCTAACAGTTCTATTAGCCACTGTTTAAAAATAGGCTTGGCCATAAGGTTCTTTTTAGGTTGCCACATGACAGTTCGTAAAACCCATTCTTATTTTCTTTTGTTCTTCAAACAGAAGAGATAGTGTTTCGGAACCTGTCTGGAAATAATGAAGCAGTATTTCCCTCCTCAGCAAGTAAGATTTTTCCATTTTTGTATACCATATACATTCTGCTTATTCATAGAAAAATATGTGCATATTTCTAGCTGTAGTTACATATTTGTGTATTATGTCTTCTAAAAAGAATTAGTATGTATATTTTGTATATAAAAGTTTAAATGTTCTTGCGTGTACAAATCCATTTATCATATTGGTCCTTTGTGATTAAAGACGTTACAATATATCTTCCTTAGCATCATCAGATGCATTTTAGCGTCATATGAAGATCACAATGTAGAGATACAGTCGTATTATTATATAGTACGAGCCGAGTTAGCTGTGGAGGGATAAAGCGGATTAACAACTTTCGTAAGGGTATTAATTCGATTGAAGTTAGAACTTGCTTAATACGCCAGATAATCTTTTACTTATAAATGATTATTATCATATTTACCCAACCCATCCGCTTGGGCAGGATATGACACACGGTCAATTTTTTTAAGCGGAGTTTAACAGGTTTGAATTCAGAGTTTTCCTTCTCCTAGACTAGTTGCCTCACCAAGGCTGAAGAACTTAGTCTTAGTGATATGTGAAATGCAGTAAGTCTCGTCCAGGATGTGAACTCGTGCCACCGTATCCATTTCCTACGACGATAACCATTTCACTATTATTATGATGTGCTAATTATTTCTATATGAAAATGAACAATTGGTTTGGTTTGTCTTGGTTTAGTTTGATGGAATAGAAAACATTGTAAGTTATTTAATGTCAAATCCTGTTTATATATCGACATCGTCACACTTAAGGATGGGCCTTTGAAACCAGTGGACAAGTTTACCTACCTCGGAAGCAGTGTTTCATCAACCAAGAAAGACATCAACAAACGACTAGCAAAGGTATGGACAGCTATTGATCGGCTATCGGTCATATGTAAATCAGACCTGACCTATAAAATAAAACGGATTTTTTTCCAAGCAGTGGTGGTGTCGGCACTACTATATTGATGAACTTAATAGATGCTAACTAAATGTATGGAGAAAAAAGCTTGACGGTAATTACACCAGAATGCTGCGAGCCATATTGAACAAGTGCAGGAGACAACACCCCACAAAACAGCAGCTGTACAGCCACCTACCACCCATCACGAAAACTATTCAAGTTAGACCAACCAGACATGTGGGACACTGCTGGAGAAGTAAGGACGAACTCTTAAGCGATATACTCCTGTAGACCCCTTCACATAGACAAGCAAAGGTTGAACAAACAACTAGAACCAATATACAGCAGCTCTGTTCCGATACAGTATGTAGCCTGGAAGACCCCCCAGGAGTGATGGACGAGAGAGACGGTTGGCGTGAAAGGGTCGTTTCTCCCTCATCATTGAGCCCCCCTCTCTCTCCCCTCTCTCTTTCTTACTGTCTCTAATTTCTTTCTCACATATGTCACTCCTTTTTCAACGTCCTCTGACCTCTAAATCTAGCTAGGAAAGAAATAACTATTAAAACTGTTTCGCATTGATTTTTGACAGCCTTTTATTGTATAGCTAGCAAATACTTTTAAGAATTGTGTCTTTCTCCTCGTGTCAAAGGACTGAAGCCAGATATTAGAACAATCGTTGTAAAAATGTTTTATTGATAATATCCTGTGCTCAGTTTTTGCACACAGTTAAATGGTTTCAAGTATTGCTATGTTCCAGTAATTTTTTAACATCAGTCATTTCCTTGCACAGATTTAGATATACATGTAATGTAAGATTAGTTTGTCGGTTATTTCATCTTTAAATGAGTTAGAACTAATTTGTTTGCACACTAGTATTGCTATTGTCTCTTCACATTTAAATGGGTTCAATTATTACAAACACTTATAATTCTATTCATTGTTAATCATTTGTTTGAACACTATTAAATGTCCCATGCATTGCAAGGTATCACAAACAATTCAATTAAACATCAATTACTTACAGTTCTATTTCAAACAATTCAATATAAATTAGTCATTTATTTGCGCTTAGTTTAAATCTCAGTTCTATTTGACCCATATATAGGACCTTATCAGTTGCTATCACTTGGAACCAGAATGGACCTGGGAGCGATGGCAATGAAAGGGTACTCCGAATTCTCCAAAGCTCCAGGACAGGACCCTTACTATCAGATAGTTTAATGTCATATCCATATTGCACCACAGCACCAAAAAAATTGTTAGCACTACGGCATCCAATGCACGTTTGTATTACCACGGTCCAAAAGAGTCTTAGAGTGTTTCACTACCCCAAAGTTTCAGTCTGAGCCTCGTTGTAATCATGGCGTTAGAAGTGATGAACATCTTTTATTGGTTCATTTGATACAAAGTTTATAAGCCACAACACTTTTCTGTTAATCACCGACAAGAGAGAAACAGACTTTGAAATGAATCAACTTATTTAAATTGACAGAGAGGAATAAACGGACGCAGGACTGGAGATACAAACTTAGATCTTGATATTATCTTTCTCATTATCTGTTTTAGTTCCCGCACGTGCTTTCTCGGGATTCTGTCTTCCCATCTCTGCGGCCGGTGTTGGACTTCTTCGTGGAGCTCATCCAAAATGTGTGCCGTAATTTTCGGCCCGTCTTCTCATTACTGCGACTCGTCTCCACCTCACTTTCTTTTCCCGTTTTCCATCCCGTGTCCACTTTAACATTCCTCCGATTGAGTTTTCTTTCAGTCAATCACAGCCCATATACCGATTTACTGCTGATTCATTTCAATTTTAAACTTGGGTCTCTGCAGATATCGTGACCTAGAGTTGAGGAACCTCCCGTTCACTTTCCTATTCGTTTCTCCTTTATCATTGAGCCCTCCTCTCTCTCCCCCTCTCTCTCTTACTGTCTCGAATTTCTTTCTCATGTATGTCACTCCTTTTTCAACGTCCTCTGGTTGGCCTCTAAAAACTGTTACACATTCATTTTTGACAGACTGTTATTGTGTATTTCGTAAAAAGGATATTGCACCTGTGTCTAAATATAAACAAGGGACAGTGGGAATGAATCGTGGGAATTGAGAACCAGAAGGAAAATGTGTGGCTGTTGGGAATATATAATGATAAAGTAGTCACGTGGTCAGCTTCGAAGATTCTTAGATTCAAACATTCGAAGACTCAGGAGAGAAATGGTCACCGTGAGCCGCTGCCATCGGGTTAAGAAGCTCGAAGAATTAAGATATAGTGTAAATTTCAAGATATAATGAAAGTTTGGTAAGGCTTTGAACTACTAGAGTTTCTTAATCCAGGTGCATAATCAGAAGGTGCACTTACGTCCGAGCGGAAAGGATACGACAATCAACATTTGTCATAATAAATCCCCTGACAAGAAATGGAGCCGGAGTGTGGATGATGTCATGCTCAGAAGAGATGGTCCTGAGAATTTGAGGATTTTGAAAGAGTAGTTGAGTTTTCTACCGTTGAAGTTAGCAGTTGAGTTTTCTGCCATTGAGGCGAGCAGTTGAATTTTCTGCCATTAAGGCATGCGGATAAGTTTTTCAGATCTCTACTGGCAGAGATCTTAAACACCACAAGATGGGCCACGAGTGAGGGTGGGGTCAGCATTGTATAGTTAGCAAAGACTTTTAACAATTGTGTCTTTCTCCTCGTGTCGAAGGACCGAAGCCCGAAATTACTAAACCCGTTCGTATCTGAAACGACAGGGTCTGCCTGTATTTGTATATATATTTGTATATGTATCATTCTTATTATTGATATCACCAAATCGATACATGCCACAACAGATATACAACAAAACCGTCAACCAATATCCCAAATTATATTACATCTGCAAAGAGGTAGTCTGTGTATTCTACAGCCCCAGACGACTGGAGTAAATTATAGACAAATAAAATAATGATATTAAAAAAAAAAAGAAATAGAACCTCGAAAATACAGTCATGATTACAATCAAAGCATTTAGAAAATAATTAAATTTCGCCATTTTGCTTGATAATAAGTTGGTGATAACTATTATTGCCATGAAGTGTTGACTGGTTTGAAGAAGAAGATACGGAAAAAGAACGTTGGGTCAACTGCGTTTGAATGACAGCTAATGAACCAAGGATTAATCTAAGATCACTGATTGGATTTTATAGTTTCTATCTAGTGAACAAACGGTTTTAGAGTTTAGAAAAATAGTTTCAAATCTAACCAGATAGTTCCGAGACGTCAAACAAGCGCAAATGTTAAAAATGGCTGTGCATAACTTTTCCATCCTTTTAACTACTCCCTATACAAAGGTATTATGTATAGAAAAAAAATTAGATGTGAACGACAATAGATTGTTTGTTAAGATAAGGGCAAGAAATATTCTCCGAGTACACAACATGGGTCAACAGAAAAATGGAAAGAGTTGGGCCATGATCATCATCGTCGAACACAGCGAGGAAGGTCGAGAGATCATTGACCATTGTAAGTAAGCAAAGGGTAATCTAACAATCTGATACGAGGATCATTAAATAAGTTTCTTAATCTCCTTCGGCTGCGATGCACTTGTTGTACCGTTCCAACAAGTTCTGGAAGGCACCGTGGAAGTCCTCTTTTGTGAGCGTGTCAATAACCTTCGTCAGAGCTTTTTTCATCTTCTCAATTGTCTCATAACAACAGCCTCTGAGCTTAGAGAATAAGCGAAAGTCACAGGGAGCAAGTTCTAGACTATAGGGACGGTGAGGAACTGTCTTGATGCCCATCTTAGTCAAATAGTCTGTGAAAAGGATGGAGTTGTGGTCTGGTGTATTGTCCTGATGGAAATACCACTGACCCGAATTGAAGTGTGCTGGCCTCTTCCGACGGAATCTCTTCCTGAACTCCCTTAAAACCTCAACATAGTAACCCTAACCCTAACCCTTTGGCCAATCAACTCTGGTGTATTGACTTTCTTACTCCTCCCACACCTCTCATCATCCCTCACAGACTCCCTGCCTTCCTTGAATCTCTTATACCACTCAAAAACTGATGCTCGATTCATGCAAGATGGTCGAAAAGCAGTCTGAAGCATTCCATTCGTTTCTGTGGCATTTTTCCAAGTTTGAAACAGAATTTCATTGCATATCGTTCTTCTAAAGTGTCAGATTACGTTTTCTGAAATTCACCAGCAATGACAATCATGCTTTAATAGGGTGTATTCAAATTGTAGCTGTTCATTTGAAGCTGAAATGATTAAAATTGGTCAGTCATCTCATAAGATGTATAGCAATAATATACTGAATTTTCAAGAGTCTCCGCCAACTTTTAATGCCTGTACACCATGTATGACGTCAAACTAATTAGCAGAATTCTTAGATTTACAGCATATAAAACTCCTGATGTATAGAAATTTGATTTAAAAAAATATTTTCTCGATAACGAAGGGACTTATTTGTGAATTTGCTTGCACTCTGATTACTGGTCTTAAATTCGGAGTTTTACTTCTCTTAAGCAGGTTTCTTTACCAAGGCGAAAAAAAACCTTACCCGCTCTCCTATCAACCCATAGTTATAGGTTAAGAGAATAGGTGGTTATAATCCGTTCACAAGGACATTTGCTCGAAGTATGCGTCTAGAATTTGAAATCGTTTCCTTTTATTTGTGGTTTGGTTAGTTTGGGTGTCTTTGTTTTTAATGGCATATCAACTTTCGAGGATTATTTAATGACAAACACATCCCCCTAGAAGAACAGTAGTCGAGCTATTTAACCCCAAGCAGGAATAATAAGGAGTGGGGGGTCATATCTTTTCCAGTGGCATTGGTCCGAAAATGAAGCCAACTTGATACTATTTACTAAACCCTCCGCCCGGGAAGGATATGACACAAGGTCAATTTTTAAGCGGAGTTTAACAGGTTTGAATTCAGAGTTTTCCTTCTCCTAGACGAGTTGCCTCACCAAGTCTTAAGAACCTAGTCTGTCCTACTATTTACCCATAGCTGGAGGGAGAATAATTGGATTCATACCTTTCCCATGGGTATTAGTGCGATGTGAAATGCAATCAGTCTCGTCCAGGATTTGAACTCGTGTCGCCGTGTCCATTTCCTACGACGATAACGACTACACCACGGGAACCTGAGGCCAACTTGGTACTTTCTCATAATGTTGGAATTTTTCAAACTTAAAATATGTTACACTTCGTAGTGCAATCTTGACCAAAATAATCATTTTTAGTGTTCGTCATTCGCACTAAAAATTATTTTCATTAATCAAAATCCTCAGCTGTTGACCAAAAATACTTATTAGAGTCCTTTTCTCCTTACTAAACAGAAGCATCCATATAATCATGAACAGTTATTTACTATAAAATGCTAATTAGAATCCACCAGCCCTTCCTAAATAGCTGCATCAATATCAACATGGATAGTTATAAAAATAAAATGCTTTTTAGAATCCTTCACCTTACCATTTTCAAAATGAAGCATCAATACCATCATGGACAGCCGATAACTAGAAAATGCTTTTTAGAATCCTTGTTAACTATAAATGCTAATTAGAATTCATCAGCTCTTCCTAAATAGCTACATCAATATCATCATGGATAGTTATAACTATAAAAGGCTTTTTAGAATCCTTCACTTTACCCCTTTTAAAATAGAAGTATCAATATCATCATGGACGGCTGGTAACTATAAAATGTTTTTTAGAAACCGTGTTAACTATGAAATGCTAATTGAAATTCTGCATTGGTGACAAAATAGAAGTAAAAATATCATCATGGACAGCAGTTATTAGAATTCTTTTACGCTTATCAAGTTAATACACCTGTATCAACGTTCTCCTAAACGAGGAAAGCGATACGATGGAGGTCGGGGACACATTGTCAAAGGAGAAGGACAGGTAGAATAAAAAGAAATAGAAGTGGGAGAAAAAGACGAAGAGGAAAGATGAGAGGACAAAGGAAAGAAAGATGTGAAAGAGATAGACGACTATGAATTAGTAAAGAAGAAAAAAGATTAGAGAATGGAACATAAAGAAAAGCGTCACGATAAGTGTGTAGCAAAGAAGAGAAAAGGCAGAGTGAAAGAAAAAGAGATTAAAAAATCCAGATAATAAGGGATAAACCTGGGCTGTATCCCTCCTAAGCTACTCGGGACAATTCTAAAAGTTGACCAGAGAAGAACTTAAACAAATGGATCAAAGATAAAAAAACAAAACAAAAAAAAAACAAACAAACACTAATGACCATGCTTAAGACCTTACATCCCAGAGATGATGTCGACAGGCTACATGTGTCAAGAAAAGAAGGGGAAAGAAGACTTGCCAACATTGAAGACAACATTGACGCATCGATACAACGACTCAAAGACTACACAGAAAAGCGCGGAGGATTGCAGACACCAGAAACAATACTGACAACACGAGAACTAGCGGAACGACAATAACCAGAAAAGAAATGTGAGGAGAAAATCAACCCTATGGTCGTTTTTAGTGGCTAACAAGCTACATCTCAAACGAGAAAACGTGGACCTGGCTAAGAAAAGGAAACCTTAAGAGAAACTGAATTTAATAGCAGCACAAAACAACGCCAATAGGACTAACAATATCAAAGCGAGAGTAGATATGACACAACAAAACAGCAGATATAGATTATGTTGTGAAAGAGATGAAACGCTCAATCACATAATAAGTGAATGCAGCAAATTAGCACAGAAAGAGTATAAGACTAAGTACGACAGGGTGGACCAGGCGATCAAATGGGAATTGTGCAAGAAATTGAAATATGACCATACGAACAAATGATATATGCACAACCCAGCACCTGTTCTGATGAATGACGCGCACAAACTCCTCTGGGACTTTGAGATACAAACGGATCACCTAATCTCGGCCCGAAGACCACAACTTATGATAATCAACAAAAAAGAGAGAACTTGCTGAATTGTTGACTTGGCTGTCCCGGTGGACCACAGAATAAAATTGAAAGAATGCGAAAAGAGGAATAAGTACTTCGACCTTGTTAAGGAATGGAAGAAACTGTGTAATATAAAAGTGACGATTATACCCATTGTAATTTGTGCTCTTGGTACAGTCATCAAATGATTGGTTCAATGACAGGGTGACTTGAAAATAACAGGACGGGTGGAGGCTGTTCAAACTACAGCTTTGTTGAGATCGACCGAAATACTGGAAAGTATCCTGGAGACTTGAGGAGACGTGTCACTCAAACTCCAGTGGAAAACCATCAGCTAACGATGATGCGAAAAATTCTCAAGGAGTAAAATAATAATAATAATAATAATATGGCAGCACAAAACAGCGCCATTAGAAGCAACCATATCAAAGCGAGGATAGATAAGACACAACAAAATAGCAAGTGCAGACTATGTGGTGACAGAGATGAAACCATCAATCACATAATAAGCGAATGCAACAAATTGGCACAGAAAGAGTACAAGGCTAGACATGACTGGGTGGGCAAGGTGATCCACTGGGAAATGTGCAAAAATTTTTTATTTGACCCTGCCAACAAATGGTATATGCACATCGCAGAACCTGTCCTAGAAAATGATACACACAAACTCCTGTGGGACTTTGATATGCAAACGGATCAACTAATCTCGGCCTGAAGACCAGATCTTATAATAATCAACAAAAAAAAAAGAGAATCTGCAAAATTGTCGACTTTGATGTCCCAGCGGACCACAGAATAAAACTAAAAGAATGTGAAAAGAGAGATAAGTACCTCGACCTTGCAAGAGAATTGAAAAAACTATGGAACATGAAGGTGACAATTATATCAATTGTGATTGGTGCCTTTGGAACGGTAACTAAAGGATTATTAAAGGGCTTGGAAAATTTGGAAGTTGGCGACTGAGTGGAGACCATCCAAGAAACAGCATTATTGAAAACTGCCAGAATACTGAGAAGAGTCCTGGAGACTTGAGGAGACTTGCTGTCACTCAATCTCCAGTGAAAACTCTATTGAGTAAATTATAATAATAATAATAATAATAGGAAGTGTACATTATGCGGTATCGAGGACGAAACAAGTAATCATATAATTAGCGAATGCTGCAAAGTAGCGCAAAAAGATTAAAAGACAAGTCACGACTGGGTGGGAAAGGTGATCCACTAGGAATTGTGCAAGAGATTAAAATTTGACCATACTACCAAATTGTATTTGCCCGAACCTGAATTCGTTCAGGAGAATGAGACAAATAGAATTCTCTGGGACTTTAACATACGAACAGATCATCTAATCCCGACCAGAAGACCAGACCCAGTGTTAATTTATAAGAAAAATAGAATTAAATTAGATTTAGAAAAACAAAGAAAAAAATAAAACAGAGAATCGTCTATCTCATGGCATTTGCCGTCACAGTGGACCACGATAGTAAATAAAAGAAAGTGGAAAAAGATACGAGAGCTTTGCGGTCGAACCAAGAAAACTGTTGAACCTGATAGCAATGATAGTTAACGCGTTTGGAACGATCCTCAAAGGTTTGGAAACCTGACTGGAAGAGTTTATAATCAAAAGACGAATGGAAGCCATCCAAAACATCGTTGTTGAGATCGGCCAGATAACAGAGAAGACTCCTGGAGATCTAAGGAGACTTGCTGTCACTCAGTATTCGTTTCTCACGTGAGCAGATGCATATACTATTTGACATTTATTTCCAACTATTTCCGCTCAGCCACTTGATTGCTTCCGCTTAATAACACAAGTGCGTCCAGTGCTGAGAAATCTCTGATTGACGGCTAAGTCAAGGATCAATATGTAAAAGAAGGAGAAGTAAACTTCGTTAAATAATTGACCATGTGGCATAGAGCTTGAGTAAATACATACAACAAATTAATAAATAGTAGGGCAGACTAAGTTTGCTAACCTTTTTTCAGGAAACTGTGTTGGATAAGAAAAAAACACTTGTCATCCATTGATTTACTGGAAGGAAGTCTCATAAAAAACGGTTTTCCTAATGCAATAAGATGTTCGTCGGAGATTTTTTAATAGACCCAAGCCTTACTGCAGTCGCCCTCTTGGAAAGCTATATCTGGATGGGATGATGTTATATTCAGACTTTCTTTCTGTTTTTCTTTTCTTTTTTTTTATCCACCATTTGTCTCATTTTCGCTAGTTTCTCAAGTGACTCGCTTCTATTCGCGACGGTCTACTGCCAAAACGTCTCAGGTCACTGAATTTATGTTGCATTTGCAGACATCTTGGAAGCACAAGATAGGTCATCCAACGTGTCTGATGCCAGCGGCTGACTTCTCAGATAGTAATTGAAATAATATACAGTATACTATATTATATAACACGCTTACCATTTATTTAAGATATCGTATAAACTCATGCAATGAACAACTTTTTAAGACCAATTTTTCTTCTCAAATACGAAGGGTTGTTCATTAAACGAGATGGTTTTAAAACGTGGAAGCTTACCAGTTTTTTTGGGATTCATCTTGCAGTAACTCTGATCCAAAATGCCACCGTATAGCCAATCACTAAATAAATGGTGTTATATCATAAAATATATATTTTGTTTACTCGTTATAACACATGTGCCCGTATTACGTACAAATATTATTCTTTAGTATAATATAGGGTGTTTCAATATATATGGGACTTAAAAACTCTACTAATAAAAATGAGGAGTTCTTTTTTGTTTCAGATTGGAAAATAGTATTCTATAACAATTAGCGAAAATGAGACAAATGGTGAAAAAAAAAAAAGAAAAACAGAAAGAGAGCCTGAATATAACATCATCCCATCCAGATATAGCTTTCCAAGAGGGCAACTGCAGTAAGGCCAGCATCTATTAAAAAATCTCCAACGAACATCTTCAATCGCAATGCCTTGGACAAGAGAGGAAAATATTTTTCGTCAGTATTTCTTGGAAGACAAAATCATTTAAAACTGTTTCAAAATAGATACAACCCAAGAATATGAAAATGATTTATTATATATATATATATATAGGGGGGTCTCAATATACATGGGACCCATTCGACTGCTAATAACTCTACTAATAATAATGTTGAGTTATTTTTTGTTTCAGATTTGAAAAGAGTATAGATTAGTAAATATTAATCCTCGATCAAAATGTCTTGGAAAAATGTTTTTGCATAACTCCTTATTTGAAGAGAAAATCATTTAAAACTGTTTCAAAATATATACAACCCAGGAATATGATAATGATTTATTATATATATATATATATATACATGTGTGTGTGTGTGTGTGTGTGTATTCATTTATATATATGTATATATATATATGTGTGTGTATTCATTTATATATATATATATATATATATATATATATGGGGGGTGTATATGTGTGTAGGGTGTCTCAATATTCATGGGACCCATGTGACTGCTAATAACTCTTCTAATAATCATGTTGTGTTCTTTTTTTTTGCTTCAGGTTTGAAAATAGTATATTAAAATAAATATCAATCCTCGATCAAAATCCATGGGAAAGAGAGGAAACTTAGTGTTCGCCAATGGTCTAGAAGACATGGGTTCAATCCCAGGTAGCGTCATACCAAAGACTTTAAAAATGGTACTTGATGCCTGCTTGCTTAACACTCAGCCATATAAGGTACATATCAAGGGTAAAGTGGAGCAATCCAGGGAAAGGGGTAGCGCCCTCCCCTACAATCCGGTGTAGTAGCTATTAAAAAGGGAGCCTTCTGGTCACCCTCGACTATTTGTTGCGAACTTTACTTACTTATTTGAAGAAAAAATCTTTTAAAACTACATGAAAATAAATGCAACCCAAGAATATAATAATGATTTGGTCTAATAAATAGAGTGTTTGCCAATGGCACGGGAGACCGCGCTTCAATAGCAAGTCGAGTAATATCAAAAACTCAAAAAATGGTACTTGAAGATGCCTTGCTTAACACTCAGTATTATAAGGTAAGGAACAAGGGTAAAGTGGAACAATCCAGGGAATGGAGTAGCACCCTCCCCTACACTTTGGAGTGGTAGCTATTGAAAAGGGAGCCTTCAGGTCACCCTCGACAAAGGTCGCCAACTTTATACATATATATATATCAATATATACGCAAGAAGGACTCGGGTCAGTACTAAGAAATATTGAAAATAGGAAAGCACCAGGGCTTGAGGCAAAAACCCCCAGAAGGAATTCGTCGACATACTGCTCCGAAACTGTAATGCAATATATAACCAAAATCAATAGGCAGATGGAAAAAGGGATGCACCCTCCCCTTCCCTAAGAAGAGTGACCTCGGAATAGCCAAGAACTACCAGGGTATAACCCTTACATCCATTGCGGCCAAGACCTACAATGCTCTTCTACGCAACCGCATAGAACCCAAAATCGAGAAGATACTTTGGAAGAACCAAAATGGCTTTTGGGGAAATCGATCCACGACATCACAAATTTTGACAATCCGTTGAATTCTAGAAGGTGTACGTGCAAAAAACCTTGAAGCAACAATATTATTTTTCGACTTCTCCAAGGCCTTTGACTCCATACACAGAAGGAAATACAACTCGCTTATGGCCTACCTAAAGAAACTGTCGCAGTCATAATGATGCTATATAAAAACACTAAAGTAAAAGTCCGCTCTCCGGATGGAGACACAGACTACTTCGACATTGTAGCAGATGTGCTGCAAAGAGACACATTAACCCCATACCTGCTTATCGTCTGTGTAGACTACGTGCTTTGACGTTTATTGATAAAATGAAAGATAACGGTTTGAAGCTGGCAAAGAAAAGAAGCAGAAGATACCCCACACAAACAATTACGGACACGGACTACGCCGATGATACAGCGCTTCTAGTAAATACATTTGCCCAAGCCGAAACCCTGCTATATGGTTTGGAACGAGCAGCTGCTATCATAGGCCTCCATTTCAATGCAGACAAGACGAGATACATATACGTTAATCAAAGAGGCGATATCTCCACACTAAATGGCTGTTCTCTGAAACTAGTGGACAAGTTCACCTACCCAGGAAGCAGTGTCTCATTAACTGAGACAAACATCAACACGCGACTAGCAAAGACATGGACAGCTATCAATAGACTATAGGTCATATGGAAGTCAGACCTGACCGATAAAATAAAACGTGATTTTTTCCAAGCGGCGTTCGTGTCGATACTGCTGTATGGATACACTACATGGACGCTAATTAAACGTATACATAAAAAGCTTGACAGCAGTTACACAAGAATGCCGTGAGAAATATTGAACAAGTCCTGAAGGCAACACCCCACAAAACAGCAGCTATACGGCTACCTAACACCCATCACGAAAACTATGTAAGTTAGACGAATCAGACATGCGGGAGACTGCTGGAGAAGTAAAGACGAACTCATAAGGAACATACTCCTGTGGAGCCTTTTACATGGATGAGCAAAGGCAGGACGACCAACTAGAACTTATATACAACATCCCTGTGCTGATACAGGATATAGCCTTGAAGACCTCTCGGGTGCAGCGGACGATAGAATCGGGTAGCGAGTGAGGGTCAGGGAGATCGACGCTGGCAGCGTGACATGATGATGATGAGGATATATGAAGGGTGTCTCAATATACTTGGGACCCATGTGACTGCAAATAACTATACTTATAAAAATGTTTTCTTTTTCGTTTCAGATTAGAAAATAGTATACTATCATACATCATCATCATCATGTCGTGCCACAGGCACGGATATCCTTGAACCTTTCTCGCCACTTCTCCCTATTGTTCATCACCTCTGGAAGGTCTTCAGGGCTACATCCCGTATCCTCACATAGCTGCTGTATGTATGTTCCAGCTGGTCGTCCTGCTTTTGCTCGGTCATATGTGGGGGTCCATAGGAGTACATCATTTATGAGCTCGTCCCTGCTTTTCCAGCAGTGTCCTGCATGTCTGGTTCGTCTAACGTGAATAGTTTTCGTGATGGGAGGCAGTTGTCCGTATAGTTGGTGCCTTGTTGGGTGTTGCCGCCAGGAATTGTTCAATATTGCTCGCAACATTCTTGTGTATTTGCCGTCTAGTTTGTTTTTTTCCAGCCGTTTAGTTAACGTCCAAGTAGTGCATCCATATAGTAGTATCGATATGACCGCTGCTTGGAAGAAACTGCGTTTCATTTTATCGGTCAGGTCAGATCTCCATATGATCGAGAGCCTATCGATAGCTGTCCATACCTTCGTTAGCCGTGTGTCGATGTCTTTTTCGGTTGATGAGACACTGCCTCCTAGGCAGATGAATTTGTCAACCAGTTTCAGAGAGGTTCTGTCTAGTGTGGAGATGTCACCTGTTTGATTATAGCACATATATTCAGTTGTGTGTGCATTGACATGGAGGCCAATGCCTGTGGCGGCTCGTTCCGAACTATGCAGTAGTGTTTCGGCTTGGTTGGGTGTATTTGCCAGTATCGCTATGTCATCGGTGTAGTCGGCGTCGGTAATTGTTTTTGCGGGTTACCTTGTGCTTCTTTTCTTTGTCAGCTCAAAGCCGTTCTCTCTGATTTTATCAATCGATGTTCTAAGCACGTAGCCTAGACAGATGTTAAAGAGGTATGGGGCTAGCATGTTCCCTTGTAGTACTCCTGCTACAATGTATTCCGTTTTGTATGCGTTGACATAATCCTCGATCACGATACCCTGGACAAGAGAGGAAAAATATTTCACGTAACAAAATCATTAAAACATGTCTGAAAATAGATGCAACCTATTAACATGATTATGGTTTATTGCTGAGAAAATAAACTAATAAAAAAGAAGAAATCGATTGTATTACCTGGACGCTGATTTAATGAATAGTGTTTAAAAAAATTGATTTGATGTCTCTAGCACAAAGGATACATTTTTAACAGGACATGTTCCAAATGACTACCCTTGAGCTTATCTCAGTAAGAAATCATTATCATATTAATGGATTGCAACTAATTTGAGACACCCTGTATTTTTAAATAGTTAAGAAAGTTTAATAAAAACTTCATTATCGCATTTACTGATCGCATCTATTCAAGACACCCTGTATTTTTAAATAGTTAAGAAAGTTTCATAAAAACTTCATTATCGTATTTACTGACCGCATCTATTCAAGACACCCTGTATTTTTAAATAGTTAAGAAAGTTTTATAAAAACTTCATTATCGTATTTACTGATCACATCTATTTAAGACACCCTGTATTTTTAAATAGTTAAGAACATTTCATAAAAAACTTTATTATCTTAACTAAAAGCCTTTGTTTAGGCTTGCCTATTCCTAACACGCTGGATCAAAATATCGGTTAATGAGACCGATAAAATAAATAGTCCTTCCCAAGTGAACTTAATTATATACATGCTTCTTATATCATCAATGATATTATGTATCAGTGATGGGGTTTTAGTAGGTTAGCAATATCCAAATGAACATGATGAGCTATATCAAGTACTTGACTAGTGTTATGTTTTGACCTTCGACCCGGCCCAAAGAAATTCTATTTCAAGGTGAGGCACCGGAAGGAAGTGACACATTCCAATGACCAGTAATCAAAATAGACCGCGTGGACGGATTAAGGCTTATAATATGGGACAAGCCGAAGGTCCCACTGTGCCAAACAGACTGATGCACCGGAAGAGAGTGACCTCTGAACTGCATGACAGTTATTTCCGCTTGATGACGATTAAACATTCGATTTCAAAGATCCAGTGGGCGATCGTGTGGGCGTTGAATTATTATTTAACTCAGTTGAGTTCGAGTCCAAGAAGTAGTTGCCAGTAGAATTCCAGACAGCTAGAGACAAGATGTGGTAGGGAAAGCCACACCCGACCGAGGGGGCCCTCGGAAACCCCGATGGAGTGGACCCCAGCATCAGGAGAACAAGAAAGACTCAACGTGACGGTCATAACAGTGGGGTCAAGATATTACAGTTTATGTTCGGTCTCCAGCTCCCTCTCACACGCAAACCCTTGAACAACCCTTTCGAACCCTTGCAATAAAGTGAGAGGTAAAATATATTTGTAAAGAAGTCTTCTTGCGTCTTCCTTCCTTCATGCGTCTTAATTATGGTGTCGTTGTGATGTTGCATGAACATGTATATGACCATACAACACTAGGCTGCTTATTTACGGTATTGCGTTGATTTTGATTGAATTATAGTTGTTATTAAAGTATAAATAGTGTCTGAATCTTTTCTGTTTATGCCGATAGATGTTAAAGAAATATTTTTGTAGGTTAGCATAGCCAAAATTTTGGTATCATTTATCATACAGAATATGGATCGATTATTGCTTGAAGTCATTCATTACTGAATTGTTTGAAATTTAATTTGGCGTTAAATGACCCGAAAAGGGTTGATACACCATAAAACAAAACAGCCAACCAATCAACCAACCCTTTACTGTCATCGCTTCCAGGTCCACTTCGGCCCGAAGTGGTAGTACCTGATAGGGTGTTATCTATGGGTCAAATTGAACTATACTCAACTGTTTGAAAATAAATGACTTATGCAAAATTTAATTGTTTTAAAAATGACTCTCTGATCATTCATCTGTGCGTTAACAAATAACTGATGTTTAATTGAATTGTTAGTGATACATAACAATACTTGGAACCATTTATTTATGTGTCAACAAATGACTGATGTTTAATTGAATTGTTAGGGATACATAACAATACTTGGAACCATTTAACTTTGTTGACTTATGCTAAATTGAATTGTTAGAAATTGGACTGTTTGATTATTTAACTGCGGGTATCTGCAAAATGTGTTTACAAATCATGTATGAAATATATATGTAAAGACAGAATATGGCATTAAATAACCAACAATAGTTGATATGCCATGTGACCAAACCAAACCAAACCAAAACATAATTTGTGTAGATACATTCATATTCTATGCTTTCTACACAGATAATAAAGACTTTCTCACCTCTTTGCGCATATACATAAGTATGTAACTGTAGTGTAATGGTTGTCATCGTAGGAAATGGACACGGCGACAAGAGTTCAAAACCCGGACGAAGTTGATTGCATTTCACATTACACTGATCCTCCTGGAAAAGGTATAAATCCAATTATTCTTCCTCCTGCTATGGGTAAATAATAGATTAGACTAGGTCATTTAACATTGGTTAGACAACCATTCAAGAGAAGGAAAACTTTGAATTCAAACTGGTTAAATTCCACATAGAAATTGACCTTGTGTAGCATCTTGCTGTACCATAGCCAGATATCCGGATATGCGAAACGTACATAGAATCTTCGTAATATATATACATAGAACATAGGAATCCCGAAACACGAAAAACACTTACGACTTCTTAGTTCAGGTACGCAACCTTTTTATTACCTTTGAGTTTAAAGGTTTTTCGACATAAGGAGAGAGGCATATTCTTTCTACACTAACTTTTCCATCAGCCCCAAACCGCGTGTGCAATCGCCACAAGGCCACTGGCCTGGCTTCGGTGAGCCCCGAAAGCAAACCTTCCTCTCCAGACGTCAGAACTCAACTAACTGACTTTTCTCAAATCTCCCAAAATCCTCCGCGCGTACTTCCGATGCATGACGTCATTCACATCCCCAAGTCACAATTTTCTATCTGGAATTTTTTTTTTTGACATCTGTGAACGACACATCCTCCCCGCGCGCGCGTCAACACCTGCGCTCAAGTTTGCACCTAACTAACCTATGTGCTGAGCCGAAAGGTTCTGAGCCTAACTAAACCCAAAGGCCAGATATAAGACGAAATCCCTCGGCCATTATATTACAGTGACCGTGCGATGGTGTTGGTATATCTATGCATATTTGTCATGCCTCTACACATACACACATCAGTGAAAAAAGTTCTAAGCTTCACCCAGAAAGACGAGCCGTAATTGAACTTCTTTTATGGCAACTCAGTTGTTTCTTATTAGAAACGTACATAGAATGTTCGTAATATATATACATAGAACATAGGAATCCCGGAACACGAAAAACACTTACGACTTCTTAGTTCATGTACGCAACCTTTTATTACCTTTGAGTTTAAAGGTTTTTCGACATAAGGAGACAGATTGTGCCTCTCTCAAAATTTTGGATCTGAACTGACTTGGGAATAAAAGCAATGAAGAAGCTCCTCTACTCATAGGTAATCAAATGCTAAATGATTCCTTATAGAAATACAAAAGTGGCACTATTTAACCCACAGCTGTGGGTTAGGGAGTTCATGCCTTTCCAAAGGTTATTTGTCAGAATGTGAGCGTAATAGTGTGACTGGAGTTCGAACTCACTGACCACGATGTCACACTCCAGTACGTTAGCTACTACGCCTCGAGAACTTCCCTCGCGTACGTGGCGCATGCAATAAGTTTCCAGATTTTTTTTTTTTGTACAGGCATTTAAGATTGTCGTAGACTCTTGAAAATGTTATTGCTATACATCTGATGAGATGACTGACCAATTTTTATGATTTCATGTTCAAACGAACAGCTACAGCAGTAATTGGAGTACACCCTACTAAAGCCTGATTGTCACAGCTGGTGAATTTCAAAAATGCAATCTGGACGTGAGGACACTTTAGAAGAACGATATACTATAAAATTATGTTTTAAACTTGCAAAAAAGCCACAGAAAAGTATGTACTAAAAATATAAAATCTTGGTGAGGCTTTGAACTTTACAAACGACTCTCGTACATAATCATATAGACGTTTGTGCCTACACACATGTTTTTTTCTTCTTTGTTTTAATGGCATATAAAATTTCATTGGTTAATAAAGTCCGGTAAGCTTATTTGCTTTGATGGCATATCAAACCTTTATGGTTATCTAATGCGTGGTCCTTTTTAAATATGCTTTTTAAGTGAATTGGGTAGAGTGTTCGCCAATGGTCTGTGTCATACCAAATACTTTAAAAATGGTACTTGATACCTACTTGCTTAACACTCAGCAATATAAGGTATGTCTTGAGGGTAAAGTGGAGCAATCCAGAGAAAGGAGTAGAACCCTCTCCAACACCGCGATGTAGTAGCTATTGAAAAGGGAGCCTTCTGGTCGCCCTCGACTAGAGTCGCTAACTTTACTTACTTTACTTCTTGGTAACATTTTTTAAAAGTGCCAAAGTTCACTTGTTGGCACACAGTTTATTGGCTTCACGCATTGTTGTTGAATTCAGCAAGGAAGGACAAAAACGCTGATGTGTTAAGAATATAATCTGCTTCTTTTTTTTCCTTTCATTACGTATGGGTAAAGTACGAGACAGTTGGAGACGGCTAAAATCCACATTCACAGAGTTAACAGTGCGGTTTTTCTGTGAAACCTCTCTGACTTTCTGCTTCGTTCTACCTTGGTCGAAATCTCCCTGGTTTATATATTTTTCCGGACACCATCGCAACCCTCGTGGTCACTCCTTGCGCCTACGCATTACACGTGGGCACGCCTCCTGTCTAGCATGTCACCCCTGCAACTCACACGGCACTTCTGCTGAAAAAAAACCTACAGTCTTTTTACTTAAGGAAACAGATGTATATCCCGTTATGACACCAACGCCATTTATTTAGCATGTCAAAAAATCTTTCGGTTGATATCTAACATTGTTATATAATACTAATGCTGTAATTTAGCGCACGTTGTTGAGGGTGACCAGAAGGCTCCCTTTTCAATAGCTTACTACACTGATATGTAGCGAAGGGGGCTACTCATTTCCCTGGATTGCTCCACTTTACCATCGATACGTACCTTATATTGCTGAATGTTAAGCAAGGAGGTATCAAGTACCATTTTTAAAGTCTTTGGTATGACGTGAACTGGGATTGAACCCAGGTCACCCGGACCATTGGCGAACACTCAATTTAATTCTGATAAGCAGTTCTTTCTGGTCCAACAGTTCCCAAAACCTTGGGTCAGAACTGACTTGGGAATAAAAGCAATGAAGAAGCTCCTCTACTCATAGGTAATCAAATGCTAAATGATTCCTTATAGAAATACAAAAGTGGCACTATTTAACCCACAGCTGTGGGTTAGGGAGTTCATGCCTTTCCAAAGGTTATTTGTCAGAATGTGAGCGTAATAGCGTGATTAGAGTTCGAACTCGCTTACCACGATGTCACACTCCAGCACGTTAGCTCCTACGCCTCGAGAACTTCCCTCGCGTACGTGGCGCATGCAATAAGTTTCCAGACTTTTTTTTTGTACAGACATTTAAGATTGTCGTAGACTCTTGAAAATGTTATTGCTATACATCTGATGAGATGACTGACCAATTTTTATGATTTCATGTTCAAACGAACAGCTACAGCAGTAATTGGAGTACACCCTACTAAAGCCTGATTGTCACAGCTGGTGAATTTCAAAAATGCAATCTGGACGTGAGGACCCTTTAGAAGAACGATATACAATAAAATTATGTTTTAAACTTGGAAAAAAGCCACAGAAACGTATGGAATGCTTCAGGCTGCTTTTGGAGTATCTTGCATGAATCGAGAATCAGTTTTTGAGTGGCATAAGAGATTCAAGGAAGGTAGGGAGTCTGCGAGAGATGATGAGAGCTGTGGAAGGAGTAAGGAAGTCAGGGTTAGGATTACTATGTTGAGGTTTTAAGGGATTTCAGCAAGAGATTCCCTCGGAAGAGGCCAGCTCTCTTCAAATCGGGTCAGTGGCATTTCCACCAGTACAATACACCAGTCCACAACTCCATCCTTGTCACAGACTATTTGATCAAGATGGGCATCAAGACAGTTGCTCACCCTCCCAATAGTCCAGATCTGGCTCCCTGTTACTTTTGATTATTCCATAAGCTCACAGGCTGTCGTTATGAGATAATTGCGGAGATGAAAGAGGCTGTGACGAAGATTCTTGACACGCTCACACAAGAGGATTTCGATGAGGCCTTCCAGAAGTCGTTTGAACGGTGCAAAAAGTGCATTGCAGCCGGAGGAGATTACTCCGAAGGGGACTAGAGTTTCATGTGTGTAGTATCAATAAAAGTGCCCATATGAAAAAAGTCTGAAAACTTATTTAATGATCCTCATATATGTTTTATTGTACTTTAATATATGGACCCAGGGGCAGAATAACTTATCGTGTCAGACGGCATTGTCAATCACTTTTTTAATTAGTTTTCACTTAGTTTTGTCTTTAATGTAACGTTCAGTTGGTAATACATTATACGACCTTTTAGTAGCAGAGATCTAAAGAATTAGATGATAAAGGAGAAACAAGTTAAAACGAGAAAGAAATCCTACGTATTTATTTTCTTCTTCTCGTCAAACGATCACCTCCTGCCTCTGTTGTTTTCTTTTCTCCCACCGCCGAATGGTTGACCCACAATAATTTGCCATTGTGACTACAAAACGGTCTTCCAAAGTTCCTAGTGCGGTTGAAAATACAGATGAAAACGATTTGATGACGTCAGAATTTTATTTATTTATTGTACTGACGTTCCAAAGAATAATAACTAAGCGAGTTTTGTAGTCTGGAGAATACTTTATTCGCGAGGCCTTAGATGGCGCCATTTATTCAATATGACTGACCGTTGCGTACGGTATTTAATGAAGCGTGTAATGAAGCCGATCAGCTCTTGACTGCCGCGGGGTGTTGAGATGAATAAAATAAAATAAAAACTGAGGCGTGGGGTTATTGCATGGCGATAGTCAGAGCCGTATTACGATAAAGTGTTTTGTCCACTACACCTTTTTTTTTTCATTAGGTCTTGTCATTCTCACAGAACTCAAAGTAAAAGAAGAAAAAAAAAACTAAGAAAAAAAAAAAACGAAAAAAGTGATGATGAAAACTGTGTTTCTATTTGAAGACATGGAGTTACCATATGCTCTCATGTGCTTATACCAGTTCATTAGCCTTGTGGGCAGTGTGTTTGTCAGTGGCTCGGAAAACCGGGATTCAATCCCAGGTCGAATCATACCAGAGATTCATAAAACGGTATTTGATACCTCCTTGTTATATACAAATGTACATATTGTCCTCCACAGACAGACTGTTTCGTTGTAATACAACTCCTCAGTCTGGCTAGACTCATAGGAAGCTTGTAGCTGGGATCGAAACCCGCCTAACTTTACGTTAGACTTAGTATCATACCGCTCAGGCAACAAGTGAACCATTTCAGCCCGGGAATCATAGGGCATTATGTAGTCGCTTTTGTTTGTTTACATTTTTGCCTTACCGGACACCAAAGTGCTCAATTCCTTCGAAGAGCTTTATATATATATATATATATATATATATATATATATATATATATATATATATATATATATCCAGGCCACTGGCCTAATGAGTTGACTGTGTGGCAAGGTTCAAACCCAGGTCGAATCATACCAAAGACTCAAAAAATAGTATTTGATCCCGCCTCGCTTAATACTCAGCATTATACGGTAAGGATCAAGGGTAAAGTGGAACAATCCAGGGAATGGAGTTGCGCCCCCTCCTACAACTCAGTGTAGTCGCTATAGAAAAGACAGTTTTCGGGTCACCCTCGACAAAGGTCACCAACTTAACAACTTCATATATATATATATATAAATATAAGGTAATGAGGTCCAGGTAAAGCTGGGACACCTAAAACATGACTGAAGAAAGCCGGTGTATATATTCACTAATACGCCCACTCACTGGGCCAGCAATTATTCATTGTCCAGGGAATGGACTTGACCCCCTTTGAAAAGTGGAACGTCCCAATGTCCATATAAGCTCACTACAACTCGTAATTCATTACTATGTATGTGAGTACTGAACCTTCGATCGAATTCCAACCACCTCTGTTTTAATCAAAAAGGAGAAGTCTACCCGATTTGATGAAATATAACGGGATTTATTCCAAGCAGTTGTTGTGTCAATACTACTCTATAGATGCACCACATCGATGTTAATGAAGTGTATAGAGTAAAAGATAGACGGGAGCTGCACCAGAATGTTACCAGGGGCACTGAACAAATCCTGGAAGCAAATCCCACGAAATAACAGTTGTATGGTCACCTAACTCTTATCTAAAAAAAACATTCAAGGAAGACGAACAAGGCATACGGGACACTGCTGCAGAAGCCAAAATGAACCCATCAGTGATGTTCTCCGATGGCACCCCCTCATACGGACGTATCATTGTTTGACAGCCAAGAAGAACATACCTACGACAGCCCTGTATGGACACAGGATGTTGACTAAGACCTGCCAGGAGCGATGGATGATCGGGACGATGGCAGGAGAGGGTCTGGGAGATCCGTGCCTGCTGCGCGACTTGATGATGATGATATATATAAGGTGTGTCTGAAAATTAGCATGATTTTCGTTCGTAATTTAAATCGTGATACCAAACTACATCGTTTCCGCTGTTAAAATAACCCCCCATTCAATCAAATGCACTTACACCTCCTTTTCTGGCTCACATTTATGCATTGCTGGAAGGATTCTTTTGGGATCCCCCTCAGCTCTGTTCTAACGCCCGTCTTCATGGCCACCAAGCCTTCAAAACGGATTCCTTTGATGATGACCTGAAATTTGGGGAAAAGATAAAAAAATCACATAAAGCAAGAACAGTTGAACTGGGAAGTTGCTTTAGAACGGTGATGTTCCTCTCGGCGATGAACTGCCGAATGCTCAATACTCGAAGTCGCACTGCTTTTCCAACATGCTCAAAATCATTGATCATAATCACTGTCCATTTTCATGGCCAGTTGATTTGCAATAATTCACACAGTCAACCGACCACTTCCCCACACCAGCAGGCTTACCTGCTCGATGTTGACCTCAGTCTTGCTGGTTGAAAGCCTCCCGCATCTAGAGTCATTTTACAGTACCTTACGACCTTCTTTGAACCTCTTGTGACACTTAAAAGCGCGTGCGCTCTAGATAGTGTTATCTCCATATTATTCGTAACGGGGTTTTCCCTAACAGGACCAAATATTTCAGGTTTATTAGTTCCTCTGGGTCCTAAGCTAAACGGCCGGGGAAAGTGGCACAAACGAAAGAATGTGAAAAAAGAATGGTTGTATATAGCTATGATTACAGTAATTCACTCCCAAAATATCATGTTAGATGATAATACTATGCGGTTGTCCTTCTTTCACCCAAATTAAATCCAAGTAGTTGGTCAAGTCATACCAAAGACTCAAAAATGGTACTTGATGCCGCTCTACTCAACACTCAGTATTATAAGGTACGGATCAAGGGTAAAGTGGAGCAATTTAGGGATTGAAGTAGCACCCGCCGCTATACCTGGGTGTAGTAGCTGTTGAAAAGGGAACCTTCGGGCCAAACTTGACAAAGGTCGCCAACTTAATTCTACTTATTGTGGGAGGTCCTCGTTGTGTAATGGTTAAAGTGATGGACTGCAGAATCGTCGTAAGCCATTTTAAACTCCAGTTATGCTATTACGTTCACTTTCGGGACAAATATCCTTGGGAAAGGTATGAACCCCCTAATCCTCCCAGCTATAGGTTAAATAGCACCACTACTGTTCTTCTAGGAGAATGGCTTTGACATTAAATAACCCACGAAGGTTGATATGGTATTAAATAAAGAAACCAAACCAAACCTACTTAGAATTAGTTTTTATTTATTGTGGATTTTTTGTCCTCATCTTGGTAGTTTTTGTGTTGTTTCTTCTTTCACTACGTTTCAGCCAAATTTCACCTCTGGCCTTCTTCAGGTGATTTACCGCGACCTCGCGAAACGTAGTGAAAGAAGAAGCAACACAAAAACTACCAAGATGAGGACAAAAAGTCCGCAATAAATAAAAATCAATTCTCAGATTAAGAAGCCTCATCTCAAAATGATTCCAATTAAAGACAAGTACAAACCTACTTAGTAGGTCAAACTTAATAACAAGACTTCCTGTTTCATTTTACATTCCAACTATTAAGGTATATTTTAGTTTCCAACTGAAAAATATTTAACCATAGAAAATCGTATAAACAATAGTTTTTTTTGTATTTAATCTTTAACAAGAAAAATTAAGCATGTTTGCATGAAGAAAAACTCAATGAAATAATTGTTTCTTTTATATTATCAAACTTTTTAATTACCTTTCGAATATCTTCAAATCTCTCATTACTCCTAAATCACTTTTACCTTTTTTTTTAGATTTCCTATTTTTATAACATACATTTTCTTTTTCATACATTTCTAAAAGCTTTTCAGAGAATAAATAAATAAGATATATAAATTGTAAAAAGTTTTATGTATAGTAACATTACAAGTATGTCGTTTAAAAACACACCAAAAAAGGCTTATTTAGCAGTTTAAAGGTGAAAATTTAAAAGATTGAAATTATTTGAATTGAGATGAATGTTTGTGCTTTATTGCTATGTTTAGAGCAATACAACTCAAAAAGGGCATAGGAAAATAATGATAGAAATCTGCGAAGAATGCTCTAGATTTCAGACACTCCAAAGACTTCTTGACCAAGCTGGGACGATTACAAAGAAAGGTTCGTTTTCTGACCTTGAAATATTAGAAATACGCCAACAAATTAACAGGGAATCAGACCCAAATACAAGAATCACGACAAAAGAAAACCGAATTGAAACGCAAAGTAATAGTAATCGAAAGACCACACATCGAGGCAAAGAAGAAAAATTAACGCAAAAGTAAGAAATAAATGTAGAGAGTATAAAGGGAATGATGTCTGAAAAGGAAACCACAATACCATCTTTTAGGAACCAAGACTGCAAAACATTCGAGGCAGAAACTGAAAAAAATATAAACGAATAAACACATATCCCAACGAACCATATCACGACATTAAACGAACTAATCTATGCAGGAGCAAAATTAGCCAGTATAAAAATTGGAGTTCCCTAAAAGAACACGGACAGAAACTCAACAAATGGAGGAGAAACTCGACTGGAAACACATATAGGAAATCAACGACAACAAGCAAAATGCTAAGACAGACGAAAAACGCCGAAAATGGCACTTTGCCGTCCCAGCACACCACAGGGTAAAAATAAAGAAGGTGAAAAGAGGGATAAATATCTAAACCATGTTGGAGAGTTGGACCATGCCAGAAAACGGACAAAAAAAATCCTGTTATCTAATCACGATGATCTCAATGACGGCTGTAATACACGCAAATAAAAAACAGAGGCGGACTGTTGTTCAGGTACGAACGGTTTTTTTAACTTCTGACTTCGGTTCTTCCACACGAGGAGAGAGACACACTTCTTACTATGCTGACCATAGAATCTGACTCCACAACGGGCAGCGCGTCTTGCGATGTTTAAGATCTCTGTCGGTAGAGATCTGCAAAACACCAACTACATGCCTCAACGGTAGAGGACTCAATTCTCTATGCCCCAATGGCAGAGAACTCAATTCTCTGCCTACTTGGTTCAATGTCAACCCTCAACTGACTCTTTTTCAAAAATCTCAAATTCACAGGAACATCTCTTCCGGGCATGACGTCATCCACACTCTAGCCTCATTTTCTGTCTGGGGTTTATTATGACAATTGTGATTGTCATATCCTTTGCGCACGAGCGTAAAACTGTACCTAATGACTGTGCTCCTGAACAACGAGCCGAATAGTTCAAATCCCAAGCAAAATGAATGATAAACAATAATTAACGAAAAATGATTAATATAAAAAAAATCATTCCTTAATGATTACAAAACTAGTCATTCCTTAATGATTACAAAACTAGTCAACTTGAAGGTGACGGTGATGCCAATTCTAATTCTCTGTGATTTTGCGATACAAGTGGAATACCGAATCTCAACCAGATGAACGAGACTTAGTGATGATCAACCAAAAAAAAAGGAGGTGCCCGTGGTGTAATGGTTATCGTCGCAGGATATGGACACGGCGACACGAGTTCAAATCCTGGACCTGACTGATTGCATTTCACATAGCACTAATACCCTTGGGAAAGGTATGAATCCAAATATTCTCCCTCCAGCTATGGGTAAATAGTAGGGCAGACTAGGTTCTTCAGCCTTGGTGAGGCAACTAGTCTAGGAGAAGGAAAACTCTGAATTCAAACCTGTTAAACTTCGCTTAAAAAATTGACCTTGTGTCATATCCTGCCCGAGCGGAGGGGTTGATAAATATGATCAACAAAAAAAAAAAAAAAAAAAAAGAAAAAAAAAAGAGAATCCGTCGAATAATGGACTTTGATGTACCGGCTAACCACAGGGGTAAAACAAAGAAAGCGAACAGAGAGAAAAGTACCTAGACCTTGCTAGGGAACTAAAAAAGATATATGGAACATGAAAGTGATGGAGATAGCGATTCTTATGGATACGCTTGGTACAGTCACCAAAGGATATCAGAATGCTTAATTCGTCCGAAGAGCTTTGCATTATGCGAGCGGCAGCCAAAAATTCCATCGCCAGAGTGCTCCAGAATTTGATATGAAATAACCTACAATGTTTGATATGCCGTAAACCAACTTTCCCTCATTCACTTTTTGTATCACTTTAAATTTTGCTTTATTTCTTTTATTTCTCTCTCTTTTTATCACATTAGCTCATTATTGATTTATTCATTGACTTTTCTCTCTTCTTGCCTCGCCTTTTCCTGGTTTCATCATCATCATCATCATCTCGTGCTGGTAGTACGGATATCCCTGACCCTCTCTCGCCACTTTTCCCTATCGTTCATCGCCTCAGGCAGGTCTTCGGGACAGCATCCCGTATCCTCACATAGTTGCTGAATGTATGTTCGTGCTGGTCGTCCTGCTTTTGCACGGCCATGTGTGGGGGTCCATAAGAGTACATCACTTATGAGTTCGACTCTGCATCTCCAGCAGTGTCTTGCATGTCTGGTTCGTCTAACTTGGATAGTTTTCGTGATAGGAGGCAGGTGGCCGTACAGTTGGTGTCTTGTGGGGTTTTGCCGCCAGGACTTGTTCAAGATTGCTCGCAGCATTCTTGTGTAATTGCCGTCTAGCTTCTTCTCCAGCCGTTTTGTTAGAGTCCATGTAGTGCGTCCATATAGCAGTATCGATGCGACCGCTGCCTAGAAGAAGCTGCGTTTCATTAGATCATAAACTTTTTCTCTAATTCATTTGTTCTTTCTCGATTTCAGTCATCCAGTCGCGCTATTACGTTCACTTTTTGACTAACACCCGTGGGAAAGGCATGAGCCCCTTATTCCTTCAGCTATGAGTTAAATAGCAACATTATTGGTTTACTCTAAGAATTGCTTTGGTTTAAATAACCCAATAATGGTTATACGCCATTAAACTAAGAAACAAAACCGAATCTCCTCTTCACGCCGTCCATTATTTTTCCTTCTTTCTTTTTTCCCCCTTCACACCGTCCATTTTCTTTCTTTCTTTCTTTCTTTCTTTCTTTCTTTCTTCCCCCTTCGCACAGTCCATTTTTCTTTCTTTCTTTCTTTCTTTCTTTCTTTCTTTCTTTCCCCTTCACACCATCCATTTTACTCTCTTTCTTCCCTCTTCTCACTGTCCATTTTTCTTTCTTTCTTTCTTCCCCCTTCACACCGTCCATTTTATTTCTTTCTTTCTTCCCCCTTCGCTCAGTCCATTTTTCTTCCTTTCTTCCTTCTTTCTTTCTTTCTTTCTCCTTCACACTGTCCATTTTTCTTTCTTTCTTTCTTTCTTTCTTTCTTTCTTTCTTTCTTTCTTTCTTCACACCGTCCATTTTTCCTTCTTTCTTTCTTTCGTTCTTTCTTTCTTTCTTTCTTTCTTTCTTTCTTTCTTTCTTTACATTGTCCATTTTTCTTTCTTTCTTTCTTTCTTTCTTTCTTTCTTCACACCGTTCACTTTTCTTTCTTTCTTTCTTTCTTTCTTTTTTCTTTCTCCTTCACACCGTCCATCTTTCTTCTTTCTTTCTTTCTTTCTTTCTTTCTTTCTTTCTTTCTTTCTTTCATCTCATCCCCCTCCTCTCTCAGCATCTATTTACCACTTCCACACAAACACATACGCACGTGTTTTTCCTTGCATAACTTGAATAATAAACTATTTCACTGAAGCGTGAAGATAAGGCTATTAATAACAATCTAGCTTTTCTTTCGACGCCAGGAATTGTTTTATGGCTGCAAATATATCACCGTGGCGTTGGAAGTATTTGAAGCTTATAAAAACGGAAAAAAAAAGTTAGAGTGACACTTTTTTTCTTTTCGGGCCAATTCCAAATAAATTTCGTTGCCTCCCGAGAAACGAACTTACAAATATATTGCAACAAATCCCTGATGAGATCACAATAATAGTGTTTGATGAAATTACAGATAAACAGATAGTCCAGGTTAAAAGCGCTGTAACGGTGACCCGAAAAATGAGCCGTGTACCAAAACTTTTCTCGTTCGCCAATGACGCTTGCATCGGAAAAATATGGTCAAAGAAAGACCGGTTTACTCCTGTTTACTCTTATTGCACTTTTAAACTGGATAGACAAGGAAATCATTTTTTTAGGCAGGGTGGAGAGAATTATAAAAAGAAGAAACTTGAAGAAATAGAAAATACCCCCCCGCAAAAAAAATTAAGTAAATTGAAATTCTAACATCAACCAGGTTTCATGGTTTCGTGGTTTGGTTTGAGTTAGTTTCTTTGTTGAATGGCATATAAACTCTCGTATGTTATCTAATGCCAAAGCTAGCATGTAGAAGAACAGTAGTGGTACTATTTAACCCATGGGTTGTGGTTTTCAAGCCTTTCAAAGGGTATTAGCTTTAAATACAGATTTTGGACAAGATTACAACATGCCCCAGTCCAGCTCGTTAGTTAAAATATCTCAGGTAGCCCCCATAATCAAGTTTGATTCGTTAGTTGGGTGGTTTCTGGGCGTATCAACCCTTTTCGGGTCATCTAAATTTGAAACAATTCAGTTTAGCATAAGTACACAGTTTAGTACTATTTAAAAACAGTTCTATTTCAATCAATTCAGTTTAGCATAAGTACACAGTTTAGTTCTATTTGACCCATAGATATGACACTATCTCGTGCTACATCTCCGGGCCAGATTAGACCTGGGAGTGATGGCAATAAAGGGTTACTTATACCACATTTCCAAAAGCCCCAGTGTTACTGGAACCTCACCATCAGATTGTTTAGTGTCATATCATGAACACTCGTTGGGGGAGGGGTATTAGTCTTCCACTGAGAAGCTGTAGGCTTATTCTACAGCCCCAGGCGATTGGTTAAAATCAAATTTGAGTCTCCATATAAAACCTAGAAAATTTTAAAGATTAGGAAGGGAATATGAATGAGACGGACCGATTTATTATAATGTTTATTCAAGGGTCCGTTTTGATTTTGATTACGAATTGTCAATAATTGTTTTTTGCTCAGTGAATTTTGGGTCACTTTGAGGGGTAGGTTTGTAGGATGAAGTTTGAATTTAATGATATATTTTTTATATAATTCAATTTCTTCAAGGAATGATAAGATATAATCTCTACAGATATTCTAAAATGTATCTCTCATATTATTTGCACTGTAGAAACGGTTTCTTATAACAGTAAAGTCACTACATTCTATGAAAATGTGTTTAAAGGTATTGGGGGTTTGATATGCTATGCATTTTGGTTGCTTTCCTTGTTTAAATAAAAAAGGAGTCTAATAATCGATACGTAGTTGGGATATAGTGACTTGTTCTTTTATGGACTTCCTCAAACCTGGTTTTAATTCTTCTATCTTGGGTTTTATTTGAAAAAGGTTTGTTGTGTATGTTGTTGCTCCAATCTTGTTGCTATTTCTTTGGAAGAGTATTTTTGTTCTTCAGGTCTGTATAGGGGATTTTGAATCTGTTCGGTGTCATTTTTAAGGTTTATTTCGCTGCTGAGTCAACCTCGTCATTTTCTTTTATTTCTACAGGGCTTGGACTCTTGCAGAAAATGACAATATGATTGGTTGTTGGTTGTTTGGGTTTTATGGCATATCAACCTTTGTCAGTTATTCAACACCAAATCCATTTTTATACAAATAATCAGTTCTATTTCAATGAGTACAGTTTAATTGTCAAAGAAATTTCTATTTCAAGCTATTCAGTTTTGTCAAACAGTTATAATTCAGTTAATTCAGCCTATAATAAATATAGATTTTGTTTACACACAGTTAAATGCCAAAACAGTTCTATATTAAACAATTCAGTTTAGTGTAAGTACAGTTTCAATGTCAAAAACAGTTCTATTTCAAATAATTCCGTTTAGTATGAGCACACAGTTTAAATGTAAGGACACAGCTTATTTTTTAGTCAAACAGTTCTAATTAAGCTAATTCAATTTAGTATCAGTACAGGTTTTGTTTGCACACAGTTAAATGTCAAAACAATTCTATATTAAACAAATCAGTTTTGTGTAAGTACATTTTCAATGTCAAAAACAGTTCTATTTCAAAAAATTCAGTTTAGCATAAGCACGCCGTTTAAATGTAAGTACGGTTTAATCGTCAAAAACATTTCAATTTCAAGCTATTCAGTTTAGTCAAACAGTTCTAATGCAAACAATTCAGTTTAGCATAATTATGATGTTAGTTCTTTTTAACCCATAGATAGGGCCCTATCAGGTGCTACCATTCCGGGCCAGAGTGGACCTGGGAGCAATGACTATAAAGAGATACACCGCATTTCCAAGAGCTCAAGCATTACTGGAACCTCACCATCAGATTGTTTAGTGTCATATCCAGGACACTCACCAGGAGGGGATCTTACCCCTCTACAGAGGGACAGCCGGCGTATTCTACAGCCCCAGCCGCCTGGTATGGTATGAGGTATTTACTGGCGCTAAAAACTAATAGAGAGTATAATACATTTTTTTCTTCAGGAAAATTACATTTCCCGTTTATTAGAACGTAACAAAATTTCAAAGTTCAGTACTGACTGAACTTTCAGATTTTCAAAACAAAAGGTAAACAGATTTTGAGGTTAGTCAGTACGTTGATCAAATTTAAATCATAATATCACTTGCCCACCTATTGGTGTTAAAAGATCAGATCTTTGATTTTTGTTATGGTTAAAGTGAAAAGAGATACTCTCCCGCAAGGCGTTGGCTGGAATCCTTAATTAACCAACCCCCTACAATGTGGTTTGATTGGATGACCTATCAAAATCTAATACCTGAAAGGGATACTCTTTACACAGATGTAGATCAGTGAATTTGATTGGCTGGAGTAAAACCAGTAAAAGTATACAAAATGATCTGTGATTGGTTAGCCAATCGGGAATGTTTGTTTCCAGAGGAATCCTTTATAAAAATAGATTTTTTGGGATTGGGGTAGATGAGAGAAGAGATCCGATGTCCATCTCAACGACAAGAGAATAAGATTTCTCCAAGAACTAAAACCTCTCCAGCAAAAGCCTCACTCTTCGAAAAACTGAATACGAAAGAAAAATTGCACCAACTAAAACCTGAATTGTCTGTCTCTAAAACAACAAAAGCGACAATTTCTCTCTCTCTTTCTCTCTCTCTCTCTCTCTCTCTCTCTGTGTATATATATATATATATATATATATATATTGTATATATTATTGTTTCACCATTGTGTTTCAATAAATAGTTGTTAATTGTTAACAGAGAGTTTTTCGTTTCTTTGTGTTGCCAACATCCAGGCAACTTGTTCCAACGAAGCACAACGACTGTCAGAAGTTCCGGATAGATTATTTCATCCCTCATCTTTGGATGTTTCAAACATAACGTAGGCACAGAGGGAGTTCATAAACCAATTACATGGAAACCCATGTGGTCGTCTGAGAACCAATACCGCAAGTATCGTGACAAGCATAGTACTTCAAGAAATGGTCTTCTTTGAGTTGTGTATGTTCATAAGTTTGCTTTTTTTTTGCTTGCCAGGTTTGTTAAGAGAGAGAATTGGAAAATATTAAAAAGTTCTTTTTTGTTGCTTTTTATGATGAAGGCATATAGTAGGTCTACTGCACGGGCTTCGACACTAAAAATGGATGCCTCTCTTTCACTCGTGAAAAATCATTATGCAATATTGAAATTAAATACAACTTGAAGGAACATAATTTTATACTTGTCTCAGATCAAAGTGTTGCTCCCTGGTAAAAGTAAACGCTACACAACACAGCAGTACAAACGCTCATTCTTACAAAGTAGTAATGTACATACAAAAGTTACATCACTTTTCTAATACATCCTCCCCTGATGATGGTCCAAAGTTGAGCACAAAGTACTTGGGAAATAACTTATTATGGAAGGTTTATCAACCAATTCCCGCCAAATATCATAAGATCAATACAGCTATTCAAAAGGATTTACCAAAAAATATGTCGGTACTCCTTGTCCCAGATCAAAGTGTCGCTTCCAGGTACTCTTCCCTAAGATCAGTGTTTTGTGCTACGGACGCTATTTATAGTAACAAATTTGAAAAGTAAACGCTACACAATACAACAGTACAAACGCTCATTCTTACAAAAGTTACATCACTTTTCTAGTACATCCTCCCCTGATGATAGCCCAAGGTTGGGTAGAAAGTACTTGGGAAATAACTAATTATGGGAGGTTTATCGACCAATTCCCGCCGAATTTCAAAAGATCAATACGGCAATTCGAAAGGATTAACAAAAAAAATGTAGACATCATCATCATCATCATGTCGTGCCGCTTGCACGGATATCCCTGACCCTCTCTCGCCACTTCTCCCTATCATTCATCGCCTCTGGTAGGTCTCCAGGGCTACATCCTGTATCCTCACAGAGCTGTTGTATGTATGTCCGAGCTGGTCGTCCTGCTTTTGCTTTGCCATATGCGGGGGTCCATAGGAGTACATCACTTATGAGCTCGTCCTTGTTTCTCCAGCAGTGTCCTGCATGTCTGGTTCGTCTAACTTGGATAGTTTTCGTAATGGGAGGCAGGTGGCCGTATAGTTGGTGCTTTGAGGGGTGTTGCCGCCAGGACTTGTTTAATATTGCTCGCAAAATTCTTGTGTAATTGCCATCTAGCTTTTTCTCCAGCCTTTTTGTTAGCGTCCAAGTAGTGCAGCCATATAGCAGTATCGATACGACCGCTGCCTAAAAGAAACTGCGTTTCATTTCATCGGTTTGGTCTGATTTCTATATGATCAATAGCCTATCGATAGCTTTCCATGCCTTCGTTAGCCATGTGTCGATGTCTTTTTCGGTTGATGAGATACTGCTTCATCGGTACGTGAATTTAAAAAAGTATGCTCTTTTCTACTGTCTAGGCATCAAATAGCTAGAAGAGTCGACATGCCTTTAAAATAATCAGCCAATCAAACTGGCTGTACTCGTCTTAGAGATTGCTCCCTTTGTCGCATCCTGCCTGTGGGGAAGGGGTTTAAAAAATAACGAGTATACCAGTTATATGGCTGGCTGTGAAATATTGGCGTCTACTTGATATTTATAAAGACACAATACTGTTACCAGACATCCATACTAGGAGATTTGGTCGGTAGTAGTAATTTACCAAGCGTTTTGCTTAGATGTGGCACAAGGTCGAATGAATGAGGCAACCAATGAGACTCAAACTTACTCTTGCAGGTTTGCTAGTCAAACTTGCTAACCATTACACTACCCCAGACCCACAGATTTGATCAGTAGGAGGCCATTTAGTGTTAAAAAATACTTCTTTGATTATTTGCCACATGCATACTGAATGAACAGTCTTTCAACAACACAATAACAACAAAAATAAATCACGTGGTTTTCTGTCTGGTCCGACTGTTACCTAGCCATATACACGAATATGGCCATGTGCGAAATAGACATATAATGTTCATTACGATAGAACATAGGAATCTCGAAATTCGAAAACACGTAACGACTTCTTGTTCAGGTACGAAACCTTTTTATTAACTTTGAGTTAAAGGTTTCGACGTAAGGAGGAGAGACACAATCTTGCTATGCTGTCTTATTCATTTGGCCCCCATCTCGAGCGGCCCCCATTGGGCGCAAGTTCGCATCGCGTCTGCGAGCTACTAAAGTCGAACCTCTTCGTTTGGGCTCCAGTATTCAACTCCCTAACTTTCTACAAATTCTCACACAAACCACCGCGCGCTTCCGGTGCGTGACGTCACCCGTACCCTGTCACCCCGTTTCTATTGGGACATCTCTGAGTGACATGTCCGTTCTGTGCGCCCTCACGCGTTACCACCTGCATCAAGGTTGCACCTAACTAACCCATGTGCTGAGCCGCAAGGTTCTCAGCCGAACTAAACCCAAAGGCATGAACCAAAATCCCTCGGCTATTATATTACACGACGGTGATATGAGTGAACGGGGATAACATGAAGATATGATTGCGAAGCTTTACACAATAAAAAAATAAATTCGAAGTTGCTTGACCAATGGAAAACTTTCAAGAATGAACATATATTTCATTAAGGTGAAGTTCTATCAATTACTATAAATAAACAAAATATTGACTCGCAGGTATTTACCCAACCCCTCAGGTTAATTTTAAAGCAGAAAAAAAATGGTGTTAAATCAAAGTTTTACACTTCCTATATATATATATATATATATATATATATATATATATATATATATATATATATATATATATGTATGTATGTATGTATGTATATGAGAAAAATAAGGTAATTCCCTTCTTGGTTTGAATGGGAAATTTTCAGCACCTCTTTATTCATCTATATATATATATATATATATATATATATATATATATATATATATAAAAGAGATAAATAGAAAAAATATACTACGTAATGTAAATATAAAAATATGCAAAAAATGTCAGATATATTTATGTATATATAATAATATGTTATTTGTTAATCTTTCAGTTTGCGTTTTTTGATTTTGTTTTGTTTTGTATTTTCTTTTGAAAATAATTTTCGTATGCGATTTTATAACATCGTATAATAATATCGTCCCAACAAAAACAAAAAAAAAGAGAGAAAAAACAAAACAAAAACGGAGCCTTAAATGATATCCTATTATCCTATAAGATAAACATCTTTCCTGATACTTTGTTTATATATATATATATATATATATATATATAGAGAGAGAGAGAGAGAGAGAGAGATGAGTGTGTTTGTGTGTGTGTATGCATCATATACGTGGTTGGGTTAAATGTAATGCCTTTTTTCTTTAGTTCAAGAATAATTACCGAGCAGAAACATACATGAAAATTAAACTAGTCCTCTGAGAACCCTGTCCCTTTTTGACTTAGTCACTGTTTACCCCACTAGCAATGTTTCACCTTCGAATGAGCCCATGTATATCTACCTCGGAAAATTCTGTTGACTGTTCTTTAAGCCGGTTCATCACTGCAGTTTTCACTTTTTTGTCACTGGCAGAATGTTTGCCTCCTAAACCCTCTTTCATGGTGCCGAAGAGATGATGATCTGAAGGCGCTAAATCTTGCCCTCCTTGATATTCTTCCTCTGCATGACAATGCTCGACCACACATAAGAATCAGGACAACGGAGACATTCGGGTGGGCATCCTCCATACTCACAAAATTTACCATATATGTCTCTGTGTCGATAATTATTTTGCACTAAAGAAAAAGGCTTTACTTTTTGACTCAATCTTATATAAATATAAACACATACACACACACACAGATATATATATATATATATATATATATATATATATATATATATATATAGTCTAAAATAACTAGAGAACTTTTCCCAGTCAGCTGGGGCTGTAGAATACACTGACTGCACCTCTGCAGAAGGGTAAGACCCACCTCTAACGAGTGTCCTAGATATGACACTAAGCAATCTGATGGTGAGGTTCCAGCAGTGCTGGAGCTTTGGGGAATGCGTCGTACCCCTTCATTGTCATCGCTCCCAGGTCCACTTTGAACCGGAGTGGTAGCACCTGATAGGGTTAAATAGAACTAACAGCATACTTATGCTAAAATGACTTTTTTGAGTAAACTGAATATCTTGAAATAGAAATGTTTCTGACAATTAAACGGTACTTACATTTAAACTGCGTGCTTATGCTTAACTGAATTATTTCAAATAGAACTGTTTTTTTTAAACTGTATTTACACTTAACTGGATTGTTACATATAACTGCTTTAATAGTTTGAAATGGAAATGTTTTTGACAATTAAACTGTGTACTTAAGCTAAACTGAATTGTTTTCAATCATCATCATCATCATGTCGTGCCGCCAGCACGGATATCCCTGACCCTCTCTCGCCACTTCTCCCTATCATTCATCGCCTCCGGCAGGTCCTCTGGGTTACATCCCGTGTCCTCACATAGCTGCTGTATGTAAGTTCGGGCTGGTCGTCCTACTTTTGCTTGGCCATATGTGGGGGTCCATAGGAGTACGTCACTTACGAGCTCGTCCTTGCTTCTCCAGCAGTGTCCGGCGTATCTGGCTCGTCTAATCTGTATAGTTTTCGTGATGGGAGGCAAGTAGCCGTACAGTTGGCGTCTCGTGGGGTGTTGTCGCCAGGACTTGTTCAAGATTGCTCTCAACATTCTTGTGTAGTTGCCGTCAAGTTTCTTCTCCAGCCCTTTAGTTAGCGTCCATGTAGTGCATCCATATAGCAGTATCGATACAACCGCTGCCTGGAAGAAACTAGAACAGATTATTTACATAAAAATGGATTTGGCATTAAATAACCAACAAAGGTTCATATGCCATAAAACCCACCAAACCAAACCAAACCAACAAGAGAACTTGGTCCAGTCGGCTGGGGCTGAAGAATACACCGACTGCATATCTTCAAAGCGGAAAGACTTCCCCAACGAGTGTTCTGGATTTGACACTAAACAATCTGATAGTCTTCAGTAATGCTGGGACTTTGGAGAATACGGATTACCTCTTTATTGCCATGGTTCCCAGGTCCACTCTGTTCTTTAGTGATTGTGTCCTATTTCAAGCTCAAATAGAACAATTCAATATTCAAACTGTATACTTATGCTAAATTGAATTGTTAGAAATCGAACTGTTTGATCATTTAACTGTCTGTAAATAAATGATTGATGTTTAATTGAATTGTTAGTGATACTTACCAGTACTTGGAAATATTCAATTTTGTTGACATGCTAAATTGAATAGTTTGAAAGAGAACTGTTTGATTATCTGTGTGTAAGCAAATGTCTGATGTTTAACTGAATTATTAGTGATACATAGCAATACATGAAAGCATTAAACTGTGTGCAAAAAAAAAAAAAATGAATAATAGTATGTAGAAAAATACGTATTGGATAGAAATGGGTGAAACCATATTCAAGTTGGTGACCATTGTCGAGGGTGACCCGAAAGTTTCCTTTTCAGTAGCTACTACACCAGGGTGTAGGGGAGGGCGCTACTTCTTTCTCTGGATTGCTCCACTTTACCCTTGTTCCTTACCTTATAATGCTGAGTGTTAAGCAAGGTAGCATCAAGTACCATTTTTGAGTCTTTGGTATGACTCGACCTGGGACTGAACCCAGGTCTTCCGGGCCATTGGCGAACACTCTAACCATTATGCCGGTTAATGAGCTCAGACTCGTTTAAATATGTTATCATTAAAATGCTTTCAGAAATCATATATTTAATATATACGTATGAAGAGGATTTGAAATTGAGTTGATATGCCATAAACCCAAAGAAATAAGAGAACTATTATTTGACTTTGGGAAAGTTTTATGTTAGTATAGGAAATAGATTTGCGTTAAATGTGTGTTTATGTGCGTTTCGATGGATAGATTGATACGAACAGATTATTCGTACATAAGAGTACATTAGAAAAGATAAATTGATAGATATATCGATAGATATTTACCAGCCCTTCCGAACAAGCAAATTGCAACACAAGGAGAGTTTTTAAGTGCGGTTTAACAGGTTTGATATTAGTTTTCCTTCTCCTTGACGAGTTACCATACCAGGGTTAAAGAGTCTCGTCTGTACTTCTATCAACCCTAGCTGGAGGGAGAATAGTCTAAATGTATACCTTTCCCTAGGGTATTAACGCTATCTGAAATGCAAACCGTACTCAAATTTGACCTCGGGTAGCCGTCTTCAAATCCTATGACAGTAACCATTACACCACGAACATCGCCCAGTCGACAGATAAAAAGACAGATAGATAATAAGGATGTTATACACATATTTACCAACCCCTCCGCTCGGGCAGGATATGACACAAGGTCAATTTTTAAGCGGAGTTTAACAGGTTTCAATTCAGAGTTTTCCTTCTACACCAGTTGCCTCACCAAGGCTGAAGAACCTAGTCTTCCCTACTATTTACCCATAGCTGGAGGGAGAATAATTGGATTCATACCTTTCCCAAGAGTATTAGCGCTATGTGAAATGCAATCAGTTTCGCTCAGGATTTGAACTCGTGTCGCCGTGTGCATTTCCTACGACGATAACCATTACACCACGGGCACCTGGTGATGTTATATATGAAACCATACTGTTTGACAGAAAACTTTTTTATTAGTCTTCTGGTGTTACTTTTTGCTCTTTTAAATTTAAATCTCTAAAAATATAAATAAAAAGCAATTAAAAAATAAAAAAGCCTTCTTCTACCCTTAATATCTGCTAAAGCCAAAAACTTTAATTATTCTTTCTTCGGTAAGTAATTCATCACATTCACATCACGACAATCAACCTAATGTCATTTTTAGTGTGTTACCAAAGCTGGTGTCCTCGTGGTGTAATGGTTAAAGCGATGAGCTGCGGAATCGTAGTACGCGAGTTCGTACTCCAGTCGCGCTATTACGTTCACTTTCATACTTGGGAAAGGTATGAACCTCCTTATTCTCCCTCCAGCTATGGGTAAATAGTAGGACGGACTAGGTTCTTCAGCCTTGGTGAGGCAACTAGTCTAGGAGAAGGAAAACTCTGAATTCAAACCTGTTAAACTCCGCTTAAAAATTGACCTTGTGTCATATCCTGCCCGAGCGGAGGGGTTGGTAAATAGTACCAAAGCTGCAACCCGAAAACATCTTATTCACAACTTGAAGCTGCCGTTGATTTGTCGACCGAGAAACAGTGCTTCTCACTACACGCTTGTACATTGACCTAAATCAATGGGGAGTGAGTTAGATTTTTTAAAAATAAAATGAAAAATAAAACCATACATCTGTCCTTCGATTGTTGTGAAGCCTTAATGTTAGATTAGAAAATTATCTCTCTGCAAAAGATAGACAGTTGACGCGTGGTAAAGTTGAATGTTTGCATAGATGGATATCATGAGGTAGCAGTTGAGGAATGCCACGATAATATTGACAGCGTTTGTGCCAGCAAATAATATTTCGATGAAACAAGAAACGTCATCGAAAGCGTGGATCACTGAGGCACAAAGTAAAAGATGAGTGATGGACAATCAATCATTTGTTATTATTATTATTATTACCGGGCCATTGGCTTAATGAGTAGAGTGTTTGCTAATGATCCGGAAGACCGGGGTTCAATCCCAGATTGAGTCATACCAAAGACTCAAAAATGTTACTTAATGCCGTTTTGCTTAACACTCATAATTATAAGGTAAGGATCAAGGGTAAAGTGGAGCAATCCAGGGAATGGAGCAGCGTCCTCCCCCACACCTCTGTGTAGTAGCTATTGAAAAGGGGCCTTTGGCCCCACTCGACAAAGGTCGCCAACTTTACTTTTATTCTTCTTATTGAATTTTTCACGCCAGCACTGGAGTTTGAGTGAGAGGACGTCTTCACAAGTTTCATCGGCTCTTCTCAGTCTTCTGGCCGTTCTCAATAATGCAGTATTTTGGACGGTCTCTACTCGTCCTCTCCTTTCCAAGTCCTCCAGTCCCTTTATTAATCCTTTAGTGACTGTATCAAGAGTACAAAATACAATTGGAATAATTGCCACTTTCATGTTCCACATTTTTTTTTAGTTCTTTAGCTAGGTCGAGGTTCTTATCCTTCTTTTCACTTCCTTTCAATTTTACTCTGTGGTCCGGCCGAGATTAAGTAATCTGTTTGTATCTCAAAATCCCAGAGAATTTTGTGCACTTTGTTCTCCAGCACAGGTTCTGGGTTGTGTATATACCGCTTGTTAGAATGGTCAAATTTAATATTTTTGCACAATTCCCGATGGATCACCTTACCCACCCAGTTGTGTCTAGTCCTATACTTTTGGGGGCTAATTTACTGCATTCGCTCATTGAAAACCTGGACTTAGCTAAGAAAACAAAACCTTAAGAGAGAAACAGAATCTCTCCTAATAACAGCACAAAACAATGCCATAACCAATCATATCAAAGCGAGAACAGATAAGACGCAACAAAATAACAAATGTAGGCTATGCGGTGACAGAGATGAAACCATCAATCACATAATATGCGAATGCAGCAAATTAGCACAAAAGGAATATAAGACTAGACACGACTGGGTCGGCAATGTGATCTACTGGGAGACGTGAAAGACATTTAGATTTAACCATACGAACAAATTGCATCTGCACAACCCAGCATCTGTCCAAGAAAATGACACACACATAAACTCTGATGGAACTTTGACATACAGACGGATCACCTAATCTCGGCCAGAAGACCAGACCTAATAATAATAATAATAATAAAAAGAGAATTTGCAAAATTATCGATTTTGCTGTCCCGGCTGACCACAGAATAAAACTGAAAGAATGTGAAAAGAAGGATAAGTACACTGACCTTGCAAGGGAATTCAAAAAAAATTATGGAACATGAAGGTGACAATTATACCAATTGTGATTGGTGATTTCGTACAGTAACTACAGGATTATAAAAGAGACTGGAGGACTTGGAAGTTGGCGGACGAGTGGAGACCATCCAAACTACAGTATTATTGAGAACGGTCAGAATACTGAGAAGAGTCCTGGAGACTTGTGGAGACTTGTTGTCTCTCAAACTCTAGTGAAACAGCATCAACTGATGCTGATATGAAAAACTCTCCAGGAGTAAATAATAATAATAATTATTTCCTTGTAAGTTTTTCACACGAGTAGTAAGAGGTACTTTTCACTGAAGTCTGCATGACAGCCGGAATCATCAATTCTCCAAGACATTTCTTTGAATTTTTTAGTGCAGAACCATTTTTGTGTATATGCCACTTTAACACATAATAAATGGCACATTGCAGAGAGATTGTGTTTGCAAATAAGCGTTTAATCTCTTTAGAATAAAGTTCATTGTCTCATGTTTTATAATGGCTAACAAACTTAGTTAGCATACCATTGTTAGTGAGTTCAACTCTCACTGGGTGACGACATCTTACGGCCCTGGGTTATGCAAAACTAAGATTAGTAAGTGTCAATTAATAGAATAAAGAAATTTTTAATCCAAACTGCAATTTAATGACGGTCTCGATCCTTACTCGTTCTGCATTACCTGCCGAAAGGTTTCCTGGGTCTGGCATTGCATCTGATGGACTCTAACAATAGAATCATGATACCTTTTAGAGAAAACATATTTGGTTTCTTTTTTCATGACAGATGCCCCCCCGTGGGCTTTTTTAATGCCAAAGCCATCCTTGTAGAAGAACAGTGGGTGTACTATTTAACACATAGATGGAATAAGAGGTTTCACACCAGATTCAAAGCAAAGGGGCAGCAGGCCACTCTCAAGATTTAACACATAGGGAGTGGAAGGGTTACACCAGATTTAACATATAGGGAGAGGAGGTTTCACACAAGATTTAACACATAGGGAGAGGAGGTCTCCCACTAAATTTAACACATAGGGAAAAAGATTTCACACCAGATTTAACACATACGGAAAGGCGGTTTCACACCAGATTTAACACACTGAGAAAGGAGGTTTCATATAGGGAAAGGAAGCTTCAAACCAGATTTAACATATATGGAGAGAAGGTTTCACATTAGGTTCAGTTTAGTGACATATTTAGGAGACACACTTCTTTTGGTGGGGGAGTTCTCAACCCTCTGCAGTGGATACAGCCGGTGTGTTTCAAGCCCTTTCGACGGAGTAGCTTATCGGAAAGGATTTTATATTCAAAAACAGTGTTATATCAAGCACACTGATATGACGAGGAAGGGTTCAGCTCCCTTTCATTAAAAAGAAGATAATACTTGTCTTCTCTTGACTTAATTTGGATCAATGACAAGGCTACAGGGATAAGCTGTTTCGTCGATATAAAATCATTATGGTTATAAGCACCCTCCTTCTCTTAAATTTTCAAGATCCTATAAGATTTTCCATGCCTGTGGTGTAATGGTTATCGTTGTAGGAAATGGACACGGCGACACGAGTTCAAATCCTGGACGAGACTAGTTGTATTTCACATAGCACTAATACCATTGGGAAAGATATGAATCTAATTATTCTCCCTACTGGTATAGGTAAATAGTAGGGCAGACTGTGTTCTTTAGCCTGGGTCAGGCTACAAGTCTAGGAGAAGGAAAACTCTGAATTCAAACCTGTTAAACTCCGCAGAAAAATTGACCTTGTGTCACATCCTGCCCGAGCGGAGGAGTTGATAAATATATATGATTTCCTGTTTTTGTTTCCAAGATATTTATTTCTAAATTTTTTACAGGTTGATTGGTTGGTTAGTAGGGTTTATGGCATATCAACCTTTGTAGGTTATTTAACGCCGAATCTATTTTCATAAAAATAGTTCTATTTCAAACAATTCACTTTAGCATGAGTTCGCAGTTTAATTGCCAAAAACATTTCTATTTCAAACTATTCAGTTTATTCAGACAATTTTAATTTAACTAATTCAGTTTAGCATAAGTACAGATTTTGTTTACATACAATTAAATGTCAGAACACTTCTATATACAACAATTCAGTACCATTCTGGGCCAGAGTGGACCTGGGAGCAATGGCAATGAAGGGGTGCTAAGCATTCCCCAATGCCCCAGCATCACTGGAACCTCACCATCAGATTTTTAGTGTCATATCCAGGACACTCATCGAGGGGTGGTCTTACACCTTTGCAGAAGTGCAGTCGGTGTATTCTACAACCCCAGCCGACAGGGCAAAATTTTTATAGATAGAAGTCATATTGGCAAAATTTACTGCACTATGAAAAATGTCCATCGTTCTTAAAAGTTTGGTTTTATTGTTTTTGTTTAAGGGCATATCAAACTTCATGGGTTATCTAATGCAACATCTACTGTGGTTATCTACATCCTAATGCAACATCTAATGTGGTTATCTACATCCTTGTAGAAGAAAAGCAGTGGTACCGTTTAGCTGGGGGTATAAATGGAGAAAAAGTTTGACAGCAATTACACAAGAATGCTACAAGCATTAATGAACAAGTCTTGGAGGCAACACCCTACAAAGCATCAACTGTACAGCCACTTACTACCCATCACGAAAACTATCCAAGTTAGACGAACCAGACATGCGAAACACTACTGGAGAAGTGGGGATGAACTCATATGCGACATATTCCTGCGGACCCCTTCACATGGACAAGCAAAGGCATGGCGACCAACTAGAACCTATATACAATGGCTCTGAGCCGATACAGAATGAAGCCTTGAAGACCTACCGGGAGCGATGGACGATAGAGATGGGTGGCAGGAGAGGGTCAGGGAGATCCGTGCTGGTATCGTGACATGATGATGATGATGATGATGATGATAAAGGTATCATACGTTTCCCAAGGGCATTAGTCCTAAAGTGAGTGTTATAGAGCGACTGGAGTTCGAACTCGCTTACAACGATATCAGATTTCAGCATCATCTATTCGGCAGAGCGGACACCTCTCCGCTTGAAAAGATCGGTAAAAGTCAAAAATATTTTTAATTTATCCTAATAATCTTTTTTCCAATGTTACTTTACAAAATCACCAGCAACTTTTTATTCTCACAGTAAGTACTGTGGAGTACTGAAAGATCTATTTGACCAATAGATAGGAACCTAAAATGTATTACTACTCCGGACCACAATGGTGCTGGGAGTAATTGCGGTGAAAGGTGACTCTGAACCCTCCGGATCTCTCCAAGTGGACTCTCATCATTAGATAAAGTTAAGTGTCATAACCAGGTACAACTTTTTTGAGAAGCATCTTTCCCAACAATTTCAAGGTATGAACAAAAAAAGTGAGTTAATTATTCATGATGGTTCGATGGCGTGCTCTGAATCCAACCAATGTCAAGGATAAATGATTTGTTCTGAGAGGATTTTTATTTTATTTTTTATCAACTCACAAATCGATAGTAGCGTTGATTTTATTTCAAATCAAACCACCCACGTCAATTTTAAGTTGAGTTCAGTTAGAGTATATTAGTAGGTAATATGTTGCAGGAGACCGAAGTTCAATCTAGGGTCAAGTCATACAAAAGATTTTAAAAAATGGTACTTGTAGCCACTTTGCTTAACACTCAGCATTATAAGGTACAGATGAAGCGTAAGTGGATGAATCCCCGGATAGAAGTACCGCTCTCTCCAACACCTCGGTGTAGTAGCTATTGAAAAGGGAGCCTTCAGGTCGTTCTCGACAAAGGTCATCAAATTTACTTTTATGCCTCACCAATAGCACAGAATAGTCAGGTATCTAAATTTGAGTTAAAATAAATCTTAAGAAGAAAAAAAAATCTAAAAAAGAACATCTCGCTGAAAGTTAACTTCCCCAGTCGACCGAAGCAGCAGAATACACCGACCATAACTCTACAGAGAGGTAAGACTCACCCCCTGCTTTCGGGAATGTGGAGTACCTCTTTCTTGACATAGCTCTCAGGTCCACTTTGTCCCGGAGTGGTAGCACCTGATAGGGTCCTATTTATGGGTCAAATAGAACTGTTTGACATTTAAACAGCGAACTTATGCTAAACTGAATAGATTGAAATGGAATTGTTTTTATATTTAACCGTGTGTAAACAAAAAAAAACTGTGCTTATGTTAAACTGAAATATTTGAAGTAGAACTGTTTGATCATTTAACTGTGTGTAAACAAACAACTGATGTTTAATTGAATTGTTTGTGATACATAGAAAAACTTGGAAAACATTAAACTGATTGCAAACAAATGATTCATTGTGAATAGAATTATTCGTATAAAATTGAAATAAGGGAATCCTTTTAACTGAAAAAAAAAATGAGCGCTGGCTTGTTTAAAAATGTTATCTAAACAGTGTTTTCAGAAATTTGATATATATGTATAAAAAGATTCGGCATTAAGTAGCTTTCAGGAGTTGATACGCCATAAAACCAAACAAAACTGAAATATAATGTCATTTTCAGCATCTTTGTGTGTATGTGTGTGTGTGTGTGTGTGTGTGTGTATGTATGCGAAGTTGCACGTGGCGTAATGCTTATCGTCATTTGAAGTGAACCCAATGACCCGAGTTCACATCCGAAACGAAGATACGTACATATTACGTAATTCTAAAACCCATCGGAAATGTATGCTTCAAACTATTCTCCCTGTAGCATTAGAAAATGATAAAGCAGACTGAACTCTTTGACCTTTCTATGGCAACCGATCAAGGAGAAAGAAAGCTCTGAATTTTAACCAGTTGTAGACCTATAGAGGGATGGGTTCAGTCAGCCTATTGCTGTCCGAGACACGCTTGATGATCATCGCCTAACCCCTCCACTACCAAACCAGCCTAAGGAACCAATAAGAGATTTGTCAGTGTTTTAATTCATTTAAATATCAACTGACTTTTGGCACACCCGGTCTTATTATTTGACTTTCTGTCTTTGCTGCTGGCCGTCTTCCAATTCTCAAGACAATAGTCCAATCTAAATCTACTTGTTTGCTAGCTTTCTCTCTTTACATCTGCAACCCTTTGGAAGATTCACAAAGACTCGATACTGTCTGCGGTAGTAGTTGCAAGGAAAGCAGATAATCTATAAAAAGAGACACATGTAATTCCTGGGGCGCCTTTCTTTCTGTATTGCAAAATGACAGCACATGCTCAAAATTAAATGCAGTTGCATTTGAAGAACTTTAAAATGCATTTATTTAAAAAGAACAACACTGAATAAAATACACAGACTTTTTTAATGATAGACTTAGAGGATAAAGGGTTCATGCCTTTCCCCCAAGGGTATTTGTCCGAAAATGAACGTAATAACGCGACTGAGTTTCGAACTCGTTTACTACGATGCCGAAGTTTATCGATTTAAGCATAACACCATGAGGATATCCCCGACGATACAGCCCAAAATAACATATCTTATATACTTGTATTTACACATAAAAGCCTGAGCCATTAGCCTAATGAGTAGAGTGTTCAACAATAGTCCGGGAGACCTGGGTTCGATCCCAGATCGAGTCATACCAAAGACTCAAAAAATGGTACTTGACGCCGCCTTGCTTAACACTCAGCATTATCAGGTATGAATCAAGGATAAAGTGAAGCAATCCAGGGAATGGAGTAGCGCCCTCCCCTACACCTCGATGTAGTAGCTATTGAAAAGGGATCCTTCGGGTCACCCCCGACTAAAGGGAGACAGCTTTACTTACTTATTTACACATGATTGTAAATCCTGATAAACGTCCTAAACCATAAAAAGGTTACAGACGCTGTTCCAAATAACAAGAAGTGCTGAATAGCAGCGTTTTAACACTTACGATTTCCTGGCGTAAGAAAAATTCTCTTCTGAGAATTTTCCCGCATGTGCTTCTCAAAAAAAGGGGAGACGAAAGAAAAAGAAAGGGCTTCCTCTCCAACCGATGTCTGCAGCCCAAAAGAGGGTAGAACTAGCGTCTAGAAATGCCACATGACCATCGGTCACATAATTGTCGGAAGCTCCACTCATGAATCCCAAAAAGGGAGACAACTATTTTTTGTTCCCCAACAACTGTATCAAATACTTTGGAGAGGTGAATGTAAATCAAATATGTTTATATGCTGCATTAAGTGTAGTGTGCGAAAAAACCTGATATTAAAGATTTTGCCTTAATCAAGTACACCTCGGTGTAGTAGCTATTGAAAAGGGAGCTTCCGGGTCGCCCTCGACTACGGTCGCGAACAACTTACCTTAATCAGAAATTCAGATGGGTGTTCCGTGGGGATCTGTCTAACCTACTGGACTGCGAAATCGTAGTAAGTGAGATCGAACGCCAGTCACGCAATTACGTTTACTTTCAGACTAACGTTTGATGAAAGGTATGGAACCAACTTACCAGTTGTGGGTTTAATAGTTCTACTACTGTTCTTTGAGAAGGATGGTTTTGACATTAAGTAAACTATGAGCTTCGATATGGCATTAAAATAAAGAAAACAAGCCAAACTAAACCGGTTAATCACTGTGGCGTTGTGGCTAACGTTTTGGACTACGATATTGTCGTGAGGAGTTCGAGTCTCATTGGGTGCCCCATTCATTTGGCCTTGTGCTACATCGGAGCAAAGAGCTTCGTAAATTACTACGATATTGTTGTGAGTTCGAACTCCAGTCGCGTTATTACATCTACTACAGAACTACTTCGCGAGGGAAAGACTTAAGTCCCATTCTCTGCTCTGGTTTAAATGGCACCACTAATGTTATTCTCCAAGGGTGGCTTTGGCATTAAATAACCTGTAAAGGTGGATTAGTCGTTAAACGAAGAAACCAAAGTTAAAAGTAATAAAGAACAACGACAAGAAAATCTAAAACAAAACACACATATTAAGTTCACTTTCGAAACACTAGAAAAGGTTTAACGTAGCAATGAGTAAAAGAAGTATCTTAACACTGCTGTACTTCTACAAGTGTGACTACGGCATTAAATAACACCAGAAGATTGACAGGCCATTAAAAAGGAACGAAACCAACTATCCCTCTATTGTTGGTGTCTCAATAATTCGTTTTTCATAACTCAATTTGCCCAGTCGGTCGTGGCTGTAGAATACACCGACTGCACCTCTGCAGATGGTTAAGACCCCCCCCCACATGAGTGTCCTAGATATGACACTAAACAATCCGATGATGAGGTTCCAGTGATGTTGGAGCTTTGGAGGAAATCCTGGATATAACATTAAACGATCTGAGGGTGAATCTTCAGTAGTACTGGTTCCTTAGGGAATGTGGAGTACTCCTTCATTGTCATTGCTCCCAGGTCCACTCTAGTTCTGAGTGGTAGCACCTGATAGGGTCTATATATCTGTTAAACATTTAAACTGTGTTCTGATACAAGACTGAATTGTTTGAAATTGAGCTGTTTGTACATTTAACTGTGAAAACAAATGATTGATGTTTAATTGGATTGAATACATAGCAATATTTGAAAACGTTAAACTGTGTACAAACAAGTAACAATGAATATGATAATTCGTATTAGATAGAAATAAGTGAAAGCATTTAACTGTGTGCAAAACAATGAGTTCAGGCAAATTAAAAATGTTATCTACACAAATGTGTTTAGAAATCGTATATATTTAATATAAAGGAATAAAAAGAATATGGCATTAAATAATCTACAATGATTGATATGTCATAAAACCAAACCAAACCAAAACTAACCAAATCGTATATATATATAACATACATGTATAAAAACGATTTAGCATCAAATAACCTACAATGACTAATATGCCATAAAACCAAACCAAACCAAACCAAATACGAGGATCATTAAATAGGTTTCCGGACTTTTTTGTATGGGCACTTTTATTGATAGTACACACATAAAAATCTAGTCCCCTTCGAAGTAATTTCTTCCGGCTGTAATGCACTTGTTGTACCGTTCCAACAACCTCTGGAAGGCCCCAATGGAAGTCCTATTGTGTGAGTGTGCCAATGACCTTCGTCACAGCCTCTTTCCTCTCCTCAATTGTCTCATAACGACAGCTTCTGAACTTAGGGAATAACCAAAAGTCACAGGGAGCAAGGTCTGGACTATAGAGAGGCTGAGGAACTGTGTTGATGCCTATCTTGCTCAAATAGTCTATGACAAGGATGGAGTTGTGGACTGGTGTATTGTCCTCGTGGAAATGCCATTGACCCCATTTGAAGAGTGAAGGCCTCTTCCCAAGGAATCTCATCCTGAACTCCCTTAAAACCCTAACATAGTAACCCTAACCCTAACCCTATGGCCAATCAACTCTGATGTATTGACTTCCTTACTCCTCCCACGCCTCTCATCATCCCTCACAGACTCTCTGTCTTCCTTGAATCTCTTATGCCACTCAAAAACTGATGCTCAATTCATGCAAGATGGTCGAAAAGCAGTCTGAAGCATTCCATACGTTTCTGTGGCATTTTTTCCAAGTTTAAAACAGAATTTTATTTCATATCGCCTTCCTCACGTCTAGATTGCATTTTTGAAAATCACCAGCTGTGACAATCAGGCTTTAGTAGGGTGTATTCCAATCGCTGCTGTAACTGTTTATTTGAAACTAAAATCATAAAAATTGGCCAATCATCTCATAAGATGTATAACAATAAGATACTGAACTTTCAAGAGTCTACGCCAATTTTAAATGCCTGTACAAAAAAGTCTGGAAACATACTGAATGCACCACGTAATATATATGTACAAAAACGATTTATCATTTAATAACCTACAATGTTTGATATGCAATAAGACTCAACAAAACCAAATCTTACATATTTAATATATATTCATGAAGAGGATTCGTCAATAAATAACCTACAAGGGTTAATAAGCCATTAAAACCTAACCAAACTAGCCCAAACTATTACCATAAGAATGTTAAAGAACCCAGTCTGCTCTAACGTTTGTCCAAATCTTGGTTTTGTTTTGTTTCTTTGTATCAACATTTGTAGGTTATTTAATGCCAAAGCCATTATCCTAGAACAGTCATGGTACTATTTAACCCGTACCTGGGAGGATAAGGGGGTTCATACCTTTCCCAAGGGTATTTTGCCCGAAAGTGAACGTAATAGTGCGACTGGAATACGAACTCGCTTACTACGATTCCGCTCTCCATCGCTTTAACCATTACACCACGAAGACTCTCCACTCCATATCTTGGGTGTAGAGTAAATTCATACTCTCATATAGATAGCTTCGTCAAGGATTTGAACCCGAGTCACCAAGTTCATTTCCACCCACGATAACAATAGTTTGATCTAAATCTACATGTTTCCTTGCTTTCTCTTTTTTCATCTGCAACCCTTTGTGTAAGATATTGACCCTCGACCGAGCCGTCAATCGAGAGATCCACCTGTGTAAATAAGTGGAAGAACAGCGGAAGCAGGTGTACGTTAAATAATAATATAACCAGGGCACAGACGACTTGAGTCAGTTGGAGTCAGTCGGGGACAAGTTGCAAGCGTGAGAACAGCTTGTAGACTGAGGTCTTTGCAGCCTTCAGTGACCCACGGTTGAGCAACTCAGCCAAGATGAGAAAGAAGTACTGCTGGGTCAATATAGCAGTCTGTCCTCGTCTCCAGCTCATCTCTCACTTACGACCAACATCAACCCTTTCGAGAATAAAGTGTGAGAGATTATATTTTTATAAAGAAGTGTATTCGTTCGTTCATCGAAGTTCGTATATTATGTTTGATTATGTTCCGCATATATTTGTATACGTATTACGGCTACAACATTTGGAAGATTCACAAAGACTCGATACTGTCTGGGATAGTAGTTGCAAGGAAAGCAGATAATCTATAAAAAGAGACACATGTAATTCCTGGGGTGCCTTTTTCTCTGTATAGCAAAATGACAGCACACGCACAAAACAAAGTCTTGTCAAGAATTTGAACCCGTGTAGCTAAATTCATTTCCAACGACGATAACTATCATTCCCCGAAGACAACACGATGAAAACACTCCGTTTGTGTGATCCTGATGGCTTAGAAAACAAAACGATAACAGAAGAAATTGAAGCCGTTTATCTAAGACTGTGTTTCACAGTAGCCAAAGTGGGGAAGGGAATTAAACTTTGGCAGGGTTTATCAAAAAAGAACCATAAGGTGATTAATATACTAGTTTTTATTTATCTTTCTTTTTTATCAGACACGAACAACTCAAGAATGTTACAAGCTGTTTTAAACAAATTCTGGAAGCAGCACCTCACAAAACAGCAACGTCCACTTACCAGCCATCACTCAAACCATCCATGTAAAATAAACAGGTCATGCTGGGGAAGTAATTACCGACTCATAAGCTAGAAACTATATTCATAAACTCTGTGCTGATACTGGATGCTCTCTAGAAGACTAGGCAGGAGTGATAGAGGATAGGGATGGATGGCAAGAGAGAGTCAAGGAATTCCGTGCTATCAGCACAACTTCATGATGATAATGATGATGATAGAGGAACAAATATTTCTAGATCAGACAATTTGCTAGATATCGTACGCTTATCCGAATACTTGATTGGGTATGATGGCCATAAGTTGTTTGCATGTCCCGTTCAAAACATCAGGGTCATTTAAAGTCGTTTATATACGTGATTTTTTCAGTGCCCACCAAAGCTGTGATACAGATTTAGAAATCATTTAAGAATTAAAGGTACGTTTGCATTACCAATTCTTTTCTAATGTAAACAGTATAGAAATTTATAGTGTGTGGTATTCACTGAGACCGCCACCAGCATTTTTCTATCGTGCATTAGGCTTCTTCTGTAGGAAATGGACACGGCGAAACGCGTTCAAATCCAGGATGAGACTGATAGCATTTCGCATAGCACTAATACCCTTGGAAAAAATATGAATCCAATTATTCTCCCTCCAGCTATGGGTAAATAGTAGGACAAATTAAGTTCTTCAACCTTGGTGAGGCAACTAGTCTAGGAGAAGGAAAACTCTGAATTCAAACCTGTTAAACTCCGCTTAAAAAATCGACCTTGTGTCATATCCTGCCCGAGCGGAGGGGTTGGTAAATATGATTAGGCTTCTTTAATGATAACCTAACATAAAATATTTCTCTAAGGAAAAAAAACACCAAGTCAATTTAAGTTCGTTTCTTTATTTAAAGGCATATCGACATTTATGGTTTATTTAATGCCAAATCCATTCTCCAAGAAGAACAGCAGAGGTACTATTGAACCCATAGTAAGGAGGATCATACTTTTACCAAGGGTATTCGTCCGACAGTGAACGTAATAACGCGACTGGAGTACGAACCTGCTTACTACGATTCCGCAGTCCATCGATTTAACCATAACGCCAGGAAGACACCCCTATCAATTGAGACAAAAAACTTATTTGACATACATATATTTACGCATAATTATAAGACCTGATAAATATCCCAAACCATAGAAGGTTTAAAAACGCTGTTCCGAAGCACAAGGAGTGCTGATAGCAGCGCTTAAACGCATACTGTTTCCTGGCGTAGGGAAAGCATTCAGAGGGGAATTTGGAACCACATGCTTTTCGAAGAGCGGACACGAAAGAAAGGTGTTCTTTTCAGACCGATATCTGTTACCAGAAAATGGCAGAACTAGCTTCTGGAAATGTCACAAGATCAACGGTCATGTGATTGTCGGAAGCTCAACCCATAAATCCAGAAAAGGGAGACAATTATGTTTTGTTCCCCAACAATAGTATCAAACACTTAGAAGAGGTGAACGTTAATCAAATTTGGTTATAGGCTGCATCAAGTACAGAGTGTGTTTGTTTGTTTTGCTTTTATGGCATATCAACGTTTGTAGGTTATCTAATGCCAAATCCATTGTATACAAATAGACAGTTCTATTTCAACTAATTCAGTTAAGCATATGTACACAATTTAATTGTCAAAAACATTCCTATTTTAAGCTATTCAGTTTAATCAAACAGTTTTATTTCAAACAATTCAGTTTGGCATAAGTACAGTTTCAATGTCAAAAACAATTCTTTCTCTGTTGTGTCCCTGAAGGGCCAGAAGTGAATAGCTCAAAGAGCTGTAAAGTTTACTGCAGTATATATTTACCAATATACAGACTGCAACGGTTACCGGTAAATGGTTCGCTTGACTCGTTTATCGAATCAGTCACTATTTATAGGGCTAAGGAAGGGCCCATAGAGTGACGTTATGGGGTATATCACCATAAAAATCTCAAGCAATTTAATGTAGCATTTAAAAACAGTTCCATTTCAAACACTTCAGTTTAGCATAAGTACGCGGTTTACCTCTTTTTAAACCATAGATAGGACCTCATCAGGGGCTGCCACTCTGGGTCATAGTGAACCTGGGATTGAAGGCAATGAAGGGGTGTGCCACATTCCCCATAGCCCAAACATTACTGGAAACTCATCATCAGATTGTTTAAAGGCATATCTGGACACTCTTTGGGGGTCTTACCTCTCTGCAGCCCTGCCGACTGGGCAATATTGTGTTTGAGAAAGCCTGGTTATCACGATTGAGGAGGGAGTTCCATTGCGTTGTGACATACCAGTGGGACTGCGACATTGTAGTCGTAATTTACGAAGCTCTTTTGCTTCGATGTAGCACAAGGCTAAATGAATGGGGCACCCAATGAGACTGCGACATTGTAGTAAGCGAGTTGGAACTCCAATTATGATATTACGTTCACTTTCCGACTAATATTCATAGGAAAGGCATGAACCCGCTTATCCTCCCCATTTGTCGGCTCAATATTACTCCAAGTCTTCTTCTACAAGGAAGATAACCCACGGAAGTTGATATGCCATTAAACAAATAAACTAAATAAAAAACAAACAAGATAACCCACGGAAGTTGATATGCCATTAAACAAATAAACTAAATAAAAAACAAACAAGAAATTGCAGTGAAAATAAATGTGAAAAAATTTCGCCTACTTTAAATCTAAAACAAAACAATAATTCCGTGAGTAAAAAATGTGCATCAAACATTTTTTGGAATAATTTATAATTACGATACAATATAATAATCATGAAAAAAGTTAGGTATTCTTTTGTTCTTGCAATTAAGTTCCAGATTTGAACGCTAGGGCTGTAAGATAGGCCAACAGCAAATCAACAGAGGGGTGAGTTTCATCGTTCAAAAGAGGCCACTAATTGGCTGTGGGTGGTGACCCGTAATGCTTGAGAACAGGATCCTTGTGGCTGAGCAGTCGGTGACCTGCCGGTAAAAGTGACCTGCAGCACTCCACATTAATCCCTACTGATCTAGACGAGTGATCAGAAAAACACAATGCGATCAATCGGCTTTCACTTATAGGATTGCCCCTACCGTATTCTTCAAATTGCTCTTATAGTAAAGAGTTACCCAATCCCTTTATCTTTAAAGGACAAGAAGGTGGGCTTTGTGCATCAATTGTGCTGCGATAGAAATATTTAAAACCTTTTAGAATCATAAGAGTCAGCGAAACTTGAAACATATTACAGTGAACAAAGAAATGAGCTAGAGCTCATTTCAAAATGTTACTTGCAAACTTTTAGATTACAAATTATATATATATATATATATATATATAGATAGATAGATAGATGGATTGAGGTATTTTTTTTTGGCAGCACGTTGTTATAAAGACAAGTTTTATTAAAGCCGATGGAACACTGTTTATTGCTTTTAGCTGTAACTTTTCAAGTCTTCTTGTTATTTTTCTTGTGTCGGGATCCAGGTGGTAAAAGAATTGTCCCATATCTTCCACCGAAGCGCTTTCTCGCATAATTTTGTTCGTTTTATATATATATATATATATATATATATATATATATATATAAAGGATTTGGCATTAAATATTCTTCAAGGATTGATATACCATAAAACGCAACAACACCACACCAGATCCGAATTATATAGTGCCATGAAACTTATAGGTAACTGGCTATGTCCATCCTGTTAGTTTAACCCGCTTAATACGACGTTTCTCAACTATACTTAATCCTTTAAAAAGTCAATAGGAATTTTCGTTTAAAAGGTCATTCACTTCTTGCTATGTCCAAGAACTTTTCGGGATTCTGTCTTAAAATATATTATCGATTTTTCTCTTTGGTGTCTTGAATCTCTTGAATACGTTTAAAATCTCCAGACTAGAAGACCAAAGAAGACCGAAGAAAAAAAATGCTTTCCGGCTTATGGAAATAATCTTGCCTGAATTATAGCCAAAGTTTTAGATAGTTTTCTGAATTGAAAAAAAAACCCTGCTTTAATAGGAAGGACTCTAAAGATATCTTTTCCATTTTCCTGAATATACTTATTCCATCAAAATAATCCGGGGGTAGGTATTCCCCTTGGCGTAGTGACTAAAGTAATGAACTGTCACATTGTAGTAAGAGAGTTCAAAATTCAGTTCAACTATTACGTTCACTTTTGGACTAATGCCCTCATCAGTTTAATATTACCACTCCTGTCCTTCTGCAAAGATGGTTTTGGCATTAAATAACTTCTGAAGGTTAACAGGCCATAAAACAAAGAAAACAAACCAAGTCCACCCTCGAGAAAGGGATGAACCTTTTTATACTTCCGGCTATGGGTTCAATATTACCACTCCTGTCCTTCTACAAAGCTGGTTTTGGCATTAAATAACTTGTGAAGGTTAACAGGCCATAAAACAAAGAAAACAAACCAAGTCCACCCTCGAGAAAGGGATGAACCTTTTTATACTTCCGGCTATGGGTTCAATATTACCACTCTTGTCCTTCTACAAAGATGGTTTTGGCATTAAATAACTTCTGAAGGTTAACAGGCCATAAAACAAAGAAAACAAACCAAGTCCACCCTCGAGAAAGGTATGAACCTTTTTATACTTCCGGCTATGGGTTCAATATTACCACTCCTGTCCTTCTGCAAAGATGGTTTTGGCATTAAATAACTTCTGAAGGTTAACAGGCCATAAAACAAAGAAAACAAGCCAAGTCCACCCTCGAGAAAGGTATGAACCTTTTTATACTTCCGGCTATGGGTTCAATATTACCACTCCTGTCCTTCTGCAAAGATGGTTTCGGCATTAAATAACTTCTGAAGGTTAACAGGCCATAAAACAAAGAAAACAAGCCAAGTCCACCCTCGAGAAAGGGATGAACCTTTTTATACTTCCGGCTATGGGTTCAATATTACCACTCCTGTCCTTCTGCAAAGATGGTTTCGGCATTAAATAACTTCTGAAGGTTAACAGGCCATAAAACAAAGAAAACAAGCCAAGTCCACCCTCGAGAAAGGTATGAACCTTTTTATACTTCCGGCTATGGGTTCAATATTACCACTCCTGTCCTTCTGCAAAGATGGTTTCGGCATTAAATAACTTCTGAAGGTTAACAGGCCATAAAACAAAGAAAACAAGCCAAGTCCACCCTCGCGAAAGGTATGAACCTTTTTATACTTCTTGCTATGGGTTCAATATTACCACTCCTGTCCTTCTGCAAAGATGGTTTCGGCATTAAATAACTTCTGAAGGTTAACAGGCCATAAAACAAAGAAAACAAGCCAAGTCCACCCTCGAGAAAGGTATGAACCTTTTTATACTTCCGGCTATGGGTTCAATATTACCACTCCTGTCCTTCTGCAAAGATGGTTTCGGCATTAAATAACTTCTGAAGGTTAACAGGCCATAAAACAAAGAAAACAAGCCAAGTCCACCCTCGAGAAAGGGATGAACCTTTTTATACTTCCGGCTATGGGTTCAATATTACCACCCTTGTCCTTCTCTAAAGATGGTTTTGGCATTAAATAACTTCTGAAGGTTAACAGGCCATAAAACAAAGAAAACAAGCCAAGTCCACCCTCGAGAAAGGTATGAACCTTTTTATACTTCTTGCTATGGGTTCAATATTACCACTCCTGTCCTTCTGCAAAGATGGTTTCGGCATTAAATAACTTCTGAAGGTTAACAGGCCATAAAACAAAGAAAACAAGCCAAGTCCACCCTCGAGAAAGGTATGAACCTTTTTATACTTCCGGCTATGGGTTCAATATTACCACTCCTGTCCTTCTGCAAAGATGGTTTCGGCATTAAATAACTTCTGAAGGTTAACAGGCCATAAAACAAAGAAAACAAGCCAAGTCCACCCTCGAGAAAGGGATGAACCTTTTTATACTTCCGGCTATGGGTTCAATATTACCACCCTTGTCCTTCTCTAAAGATGGTTTTGGCATTAAATAACTTCTGAAGGTTAACAGGCCATAAAACAAAGAAAACAAACCAAGTCCACCCTCGAGAAAGGTATGAACCTTTTTATACTTCCGGCTATGGGTTCAATATTACCACTCCTGTCCTTCTACAAAGATGGTTTTGGCATTAAATAACTTCTGAAGGTTAACAGGCCATAAAACAAAGAAAACAAGCCAAGTCCACCCTCTAGAAAGGTATGAACCTTTTTATACTTCCGGCTATGGGTTCAATATTACCACTCCTGTCCTTCTGCAAAGATGGTTTTGGCATTAAATAACTTCTGAAGGTTAACAGGCCATAAAACAAAGAAAACAAGCCAAGTCCACCCTCGAGAAAGGGATGAACCTTTTTATACTTCCGGCTATGGGTTCAATATTACCACCCTTGTCCTTCTCCAAGGATGGCTTTAGCATTGAATAATATGGCATTTAAGAAAATAAACTAAAACATACAATCTAATTTTTGTACTTTTTATCTTACCGTAATACAACAAAATCGTCAAATCGTAACAAAATATTTACAAGGGAGAGCATTTTCCTGATCAAATTAGCATTTGTCCCTACCACGATCATTATAAATTATCAAGGGAGATAACCATTAAATTCTAATCATAGAATACTTCCCCTTATTTATTATATACAATTATATCTGCTATAAATCGGATCTAGCTTATTATGCACACAGAAGTTAAGTCTCAAGTTGGTTGAAAGGTTTCGGTTTGGTTTCTTTGTTTTAATGACATATAAACCATCGTGGGTTATTTAATGCCAAAGTCATTCTTCTAGAAGAGCATCAACGATGTTATTTAACCCATAGCTTGGAGGATAAGGGAGATCATACCTTTTACAATGGTATTTGTCCGAAAGTGAACGTAATAGCGCGACTGGAGTTCGAACTCGCTTACGAACGATTCCGCAGTCCAGCGCTTTAACCATTACACCACGAAGGATAATCAAGACAATTAGCAGAGTCTGTCGGAATTCCACTGTTTGATTCTAACACAACTAACAAGGATTATTGTTCAACATGACATTTTATGTTTTATTTATGCACTGTGCATGCATCAAATAATATCGGTGGGTTTACAGTATAACGACTGCATCACCTATGGAAGGGTAAAACCGCAAAAAAAAAGAAGAGCTATACTGAATATGACACAAATAATTTACATATATATTTATATTGCCCATAAATAAGACTTCTGTTTTCGGCAGCGCAGTCGGGTGGGGCTATAGAATACACTGATCACTTATCTGCAAAGATGTAAGACCCTCCCCCCCAACGAGTGTTCTGGATATGATATTAAACAATCTGATGGTGAGGCTCCAGTAATGCTGGAGATTTGGGGAATGCAGAATACTCCTCCATTGTCACCGCTCCCACGTCAACTCTAGCCGACAGTGGTAGCCTCTGAAAAAGCCTTATCTATGGGTTAAATAGAACTGTTTGGTATTTAAACTGAGTGCAAACGAATGAATTATGCTAAACTGAATTGTTTGAATTAGAACTGCTAGATCATTTAACTCTGTGTAAACAAATGACTAATGTCGAATTGAATTACATAGCAATACTTTGAACTAATTAACTTTGTTTACATACATTTACAAACTTTATATATCGAATACAAATATATAAGTAAGTAAAAAAAAAAATAGATAGATAGATAGATAGATTGATAGATGAACGGATGAATAGATAAATAAATAAACAAAAGCAAAAACAAACAAAACCAAAGATGATCGTGAATTGGTCGTTGAACAGAAATAAAGCGTAAAAGTGATGTAGTTAGATCTCAGCTTCTTGAGGTTTTCACATAAAATGATTTAGAACAGTTGATATGACATAAAACCTAACCAAACTAAATCTTATATATTTAATATATATGTATAATTATGATTTGGTATTGTATGACCAACAATGGTTGATATGCCATAAAATAAAACCAAACCAAGTCTTATATATTTAATATATACGTATAAAAAGAATTTGGCATTAAATAACCTACAACCATTGATATGCCATAGAAACAAACCAAACCAATCTATTTTAGGTACTACAACTCTAGTCAGGGTGGATATGGAAGTAATGGCGATGAAGGAAAGACTCTATTCTCCCCTGAGATTCAGCCTCAACATAAGAAGCAGTTTTGTGACGCCCACTTCTTTTTGTAGGGAGAATCTTAACCCTACGCAATGGATGCAGCTATATCTGTTTTTATCCTCTACGATAGAGTGGCCTATCATAAGTGATTTTATATTTAAATCTTGTTATACCAGATACGATGCTATGATGGGAGAAAAATTCAGCCTCGCTTTAGTAAACGGAAGATAATACTTGTCTTATCTTGCCTTTAACTGGATCAATGATAATAATACAACTGAGATAAGCTGTTTCGTTTGTGTGAAATCATGACCGTTATTCGCATCCTTCCTCTCTTAAATTTTCTAAATCATATAAGATTTTCTGTTTTTGTTTTCCATATTTGCTTTGAAAATTTTCATAGGATTCTTGGCAAAATTTAGTACACAATAAAGAACATATATCGTTCTTATTCGATGGAATAATGTTTGGTTTGATTGCTTTTGTTTAATGGCATAGCAATCTTTGTTTAATGGCATATCAGTCTTTGTTTAATGGCATATATATCTGTGTTTAATGGCATCGGTCTTTGTCGAATGGCAAAACAATCTTTTTAATGGCATATCAGTATTTTTTAATGGCATATCAGTCTTTGTTTTATGGCATAACAATCTTTTTTTAATGGCATATCAATCTTTATTCAACAGCCATCGTTTTAGAAGAACATTTGTGGTACTATTTTACCCATAGCTTGGGGAATAAGATTTGGTTTGATTCGATTTCTTTATTTTATACCATATCAATCTTTGTGGGTTATTTAATGCAGAAGCAATCCTTGTAGAAGAACAGCAGTTGTACTATTTTACCCAAATCTAGAGGGATATGGGAGTTCATAACTTTCCCAAGGGTATTTATTAAAAAATGAACGTAAAGCCCACGTAGATTCGAACTCGCTTATTACTATGTCGAAGACCAACACGTTAGCCACTTCACCAGACTAAGGTAACAGTTATAAATTTAACTTAAGGCTCCAGACAGACGTTTGCTAGAGAGAGAGAGAGAGAGACAGAGAGAGAGAGAGAGATTCCTACCACTTTATAATAGACATATAATAATGACAGAACAAGTTATTCTGTTTTCCTTACAAAATGGCGGAACTGGTACTTCCGGTTTCTTATATATTAAGATAATAATTTTAAAGTATTCTCACTTACTTTTTTTCCGTGATATTTTTTTCTTTTGATTTTCAAAAAAATGTCACCTCCAACACGCAGGGAAAATGGGATGGTATAAGAGGAAAGTCTACTTTCGACCTCAAAGACAATGAGAATCAAGTTGAACTTAGATTGCATCACTGTGGTTAGATCCAACTTATGCATTACATTATCCAGCAAAAAAGAAAAAAAAATGAAAAAATGAAAGGGAGATTACCTCTGAGTCACTCTAATTGATGCATAGTGGTTACGAGGGTGGCGAGTCTTTTTTTTTTTTTAATTTCCTCTGTAAGATTGCAATGCACCATAAAAAAAGATAATGCAACGTCAGAAAGTATTAAAATTTTAGACTTGCTACGAAACATTGCATTAGATTATCTTCCAAGGAGACTATTTCTGGAAGGACGAAAAAGAAAAAATGAATAAATAAAATGCCCACTCCACCCAAAAACATGAAGTTTTCATTCATTGTTCATTTGTTTTGATAAATACAGCTATAGTATTGATGCTTTTTAACGACTCTCTCTCTCTCTCTCTCTCTCTCTCTCTCTGAATTGGTGCATAAGTACTTTTATATATGAGTATGTAACTTCTATACGTATAAATGAGTCACGTATGATATATACGTACTAACACGCAGACACACACACAAACACACACACACACACACACACACACACACACACATATATATATATATATATATATATATAAATGGGTGTGTTTGTGTGTATATGTCCGTGCGTGCTTACATTTATATTTGTGTGTGTGAACGATTTTATGGACGTATATATATATATATATATATATGTCCATGAAATCATTCACATACAAAAATATAAACGCACACACGCATGCACATTCATATACAAACACACCCATTTATATATATATATATATATATATATATATATATATATATAAATTAACGTACGGCTAATATATACATCTGTATACACAGGCATATGTGAACATATACGTTTATAAAACTGTACGCACATACACACACACACACACACATATATGTATATGTGTGCGTTTGTATGTACTTCTATATATAAGTATATATATATATATATACATGTATATGTACAGAGAGAGAGAGAGAGAGAAAGAAAGAGAGAGATGAAAATGAATGTAGATGTAAGAATTATAAGTGTGTGCCTTGTCTGGCTTTCTTAAGTGATTGAAGCAATTCTGTCTGCCTTTGTCTTCGGAAAGACGTCTTCGAAGACTAAGTAAACAGTTGTTATTGAGGTTTCATAACAAAGAAACCGAGAACAAGGGATATGCTTTTTACTTCTTTTTTTTTTATATATTTTTCTCTCTATTTGGAGCTGAGCCGATCTATGGATTTCTACCAGAGGGTCGCCAGCCCAGAGGCAAGTCAGCAATGATTAGAAATTAGCAAGACATCCAGACAAACCATGATTTATTGTTTTGGTTTCTTTGCTTTCTGGTTCATATTCATGCTCCCACACAGACACACACAGACACACAGACACACAGACACACACACACACACACACACACATACATATATATATACATTTATATTCATGTACGCAAAATTATCATTCATATTATCCGAAAATCTTCATTCAGCAGAATATCAACAAGCATCTTATTCTATACTTATGCATATATATATATATATATATAAATTCACGTACCTAGGAAGCAGCGTCGAATCAACCGAAAAGGACATCGAAACGAGGTTAACGAAAGCATGGACAGCTATCAATAGGCTATCGACTATATGGAAATCAGACCTAACCGATAAAATGAAACGCAGTTTCTTCCAGGCAGCAGTCACATCGATACTGCTATATGGATGCACTATATGGACGCTAACAAAACGGCTGGAGAAGAAACTAGATGGCAATTACACAAGAATGCTGCGTGCAATCCTGAACAAGTCCTGGCAGCAACACCCCACAAGACACCAACTGTACGGCCACCTGCCCCCTATCACGAAAACTATTCAAGTTAGACGAACCAGACATGCAGGACATTGCTGGAGAAGCAGAGATGAACTCATAAGAGATGTACTCTTATGGATCCCCACACACGGCCGCGCAAAAGCAGGACGACCAGCACGAACGTACATTCAGCAGCTATGTGAGGATACAGGTTGTTGTCCTGAAGACCTGCCTAGGGCGATGAACGATAGGGAGGAGTGGCGAGAGAGGGTCAGGGATATCCGTGCTGCCAGCACGATATGATGATGATGATGATGATATATACGCAACATTGTTATTCATATTATCCGAAAATCTGAATTCATCAGAATATGAACAGGAATCTTATTCTTTACTTCTACATATATATATATATATATAGGAGGTGAGAGAGAAAGAAAGAGAAAGAGAATTGTGTATAAAGATGGAAAGAGAGATGAACAATAGTTACTAGAAAACTTTGAATATTTCCTAATGCTCAACTATTTTTTAATTGCTGTTGATTGTTTCGATCTCAGGTCATTGCCAGGAAAAGTTTTTGTAAAAATTTTTTTTTTACGTTCTTGTAACTTTTTCAAAAGATTTTTACGACGATGATATTGCATATCCATTCGTTGAATTAAAAATGTTAGGTTATGTTATGTTATGTTATATATATTATCACTGATCCTCTCTCGCCACTTCTCCCTATCGTTCATCGCCTCTGGCAGATCTTCTGGGCTACATCCCGTATCCTCACAGAGCTGCTTTATGTATGTTCGAGCTGGTTGTCCTTCTTTTGCTCGGCCACATGTGGGGGTCCACAGAAGTACAATATATATATATATATATATATATATATTGGAGAACTTGCCTATTTGATAGTTATCTAATTAATCAGTTCGGAATTAGTTGAAAGCTGACAATTACGAAGGGCTTATAATAGGTCTCTGTTGTTAGTTTAAGTTTTACGCGCAGTCATGTAGTTGTCTGATGATCCATTCTCACAACATCTAAAAGGAAAAAGTTAAGTTCCGGTAACTCTTTTAATAGTAAAGAGTATTTTTATAAATTGTGGTAGATTACGTTTAATTTCAGATTTTTGTCTCCGAATATCCCATTGGATTGAATTATCCGAGATGAAATCTAGACAATGAAATGATTTTTTTACGTATTTATTAATATTTATTTTGGTTGGTTGGTTGGGTTTTATGGCATATCAGCCTTCGAAGGTTATTTAACGCCAAATCCATTTTTATGAAAATAGTTCTATTTCAAACGATTCATTTCAAACGATTCAGTTTAGCATAAGTACTCAGTTTAAGTGTAAGTATAGTTTAATTGAGAAAAAAATTTCTATTTTAAGCAAATTCAGTTTAGTCAAGCAGTTCTAATTCAGATAATTCAGTTTAGTATAAGTACAGGTTTTGTTTGCACGCAGTTAAATGTCAAAAATAGTTCCATTTTAAACAAATCAGTTTAGTATTTGCACGCAGTTTTAAATGTAAGTACGGTTTAATTGCCAGAAACATTTCTATTTCAAGCTATTCAGTTTTGTCTAACAGTTCTAATTCAAACAATTCAGTTTAGAATAAGTATGCAGTTAGTTCTATCTAACCCATAGATAGGGCCCTATCAGGTGCTACCATTCAAGGCCAGAGTGGACCTGGGAGCAATGGCAATGAAGGGGTACTCCGCATTCCCCAAATCTCCAGTATTACTGAAACCACACCATGAGATTGTTTAGTGTCATATCTAGGACACTTGTTGGTGCAGTCAGTGTATTCTACAGCCCCAGCTGACTCGGCAAAATATTTATTTCGTGTGTTAGTGTTATGTTTTGACCTTTTGACCCGGCCAAAAATGCCATTCAAGGTGATGCACCGGAAGGAAGTGACACATTCTAATGGCAGTTATGAGAGGAAATCGCGTGGGCGGAAATTGGCTGATGAAATGGAAATTGGCTGATGAAATGGATGATGAAATGGAAATTGGCTGATGAAATGATTTTTTTTACCTTGTGTATCTGCAAACAGTAGTGTTACCTCGAGTATTTTTTGTACAAACTCCTTCGATGATTCAACGTATTGTTAGAATCTGTGATGTTGTTGATCGATATCTCCGAAAACCGTTCTGATTTTTCCTAAGAACTTTCGCAATTTCAAGGTTAATGCGATAACCAATTGAGTCATTATAGATCTTTGCTGCTACAGAAGTAAGAGTTATGCTTTTATAGTTATTTTTTATTCCGAGGTCACCTTTTTTTTAAGGAGGAAGAGAACGTGACCTTTTGTTCATCTCTCTATAGTATTCTGTTTATATACGGCGTTGCAAAATCAAAAAGTTAAGTCATCAAATTCCCTTGTTTTTCATACTTCTGGGGCTATTTTATCGAGGCCTACTGATGTTCTGCTTTTAGTTTTTCTAAATATTTCGTTGTTTTTTTTTTAAGTAAACTGTCCTAGTATTATGTCTAGTTAGCAAATAAAAAATGCATTTGTTCCTTTAGGGCAGTTTTAAAGGAGATTCTTAAAATGTTCTTTCAACATCTTTTTTTTTCTTGGCTGATAACTTTTAATTTTACGAGTTATCTGCTCTTTCTTTTACTCACTTCATTTATGGTCTAACATGTTATTCGTGATTGTCTATCTTCAACTGAGTTTCTTGTTTTATTGATCTGAGCTTGAATGAATTCTTAAAGTTCTTTGTGGCATTTGTTAGTTCTTTTTTTTTTTTTTGTTTGGTTTGGTTTCTTTGTTTAATGGTATATCAACGTTTGTTGGTTATTTAATGCCGAAGCCATTCTCCTAGAAGAACAGTATTGGTACTAGTTAACCCATTGCTGGGAGGATAAGGGGGTTCAATACCTTTCCCAGGGGTATTTGCCCGAAAGTGAACGTAATAGCGCGACTGGAGTACGAACTCGCTTACTACGATTCCGCAATTCATCGCTTTAACCATTACACCACGTGGACACCCACCTTAAGTTCTTTTTGTGCCTTCTTAAGTTAATATGCGTTGGCATTTGTTGGATTTCTTTTGTTACATAAGGATCCTGTTTTCACATCATTTTAACTGCTAGTATCTCTCATGGGACTCTGTGATTGGCTCTGGGTTTGGTTGGTATGCATTCTGCTGCTGCTGCTGCTTCCATGTGGGCACTGATGAAGTCTTCGTAATCTTCATCCGGAGTATATGTTTCAGATATTTCCTGAATTTGTTTCTCACATTTACCGTATGTTTATTGCTGATATCTCTATTGATAAGTGAAGGCCAGTCGCTGCATGTGCTTTTCACAGTTTCTATCTTATTTCTGCGTATGTTTACAATGACAATTCAGTGATCGGAATATACCCCGTTCGTAACATTCCCAAACACAGCGTACTAATCATCGGGGAAGACGTGAACACTCAAACAGGAAAAGACGAAACTAACAAATTCTTCTTACACAACTCGTCGAACAGAAATAGCGAATATCTAATAGACTTCTAACTCGAAAACATACTAACATGTCTCGATACTGAATTCAAAAAAGAGAGGGAAAATTATGAACCTAAAATGCGCAAACAATGCAAAACCACAGATCGGTTATATACTCATAAACAGGATGTGGGTAAATAGTGCTCTCAACTGTGAAGCGTTCTCCTCTTTTGGAAGAGTATCTTCCTTTTTGCAGACAATTAAAAAAATACTTTTCTCTAACTGGAACAGTAACAACGACAACAATCAATATATACGTGATGAATCCAATAAGTTTCCAGACTTTTATTTTTGTAGAGGCATTTAAGACTGTCGTAGACTTTTGAAAATTCAGTATGTTATTGCCATACATGTAATGAGATGTCTGACCAATTTTTATCATTCCAGCTTCAAATGAACAGCTACATCAGCATTTGGAATACACCCTACTAAAGCCTGATTGTCACAGCTGGTGAATTTCAAAAATGCAATCTGGACGTGAGAATGAACAATATGTAATAAAATTGTTTTAAACTTGGGAAAAATGCCAGAGAAACGTATGGAATGCTTCAGACTGCTTTTCGACCATCTTGCATGAAGCGAGCATCAGTTTTTGAGTGGCATAAGAGATTCAAGGAAGGCAGGGAGTCTGTGAGGGATGATGAGAGGTGTGCGAGGAGTAAGGACGTCAATTCATTAGAGTTGATTGGCCAAAGGGTTAGGGTTACTATGTTGAGTTTTCAAGGGAGTTCAGGAAGAGATTCCGTCGGAAGAGGCCAGCACCCTTCCCATCGGGTCAGTGGCATTTCCACCAGGACAATGAAGCAGTCCACAACTCCATCCTTGTCATAGACTATTTGACCAATATGGGCATCAAGACAGTTCCTCACCCTCCCGACGGTGTAGACCTTGTTCCCTGTGACTTTTGGTTATTCGCCAAGCCCAGAGGCTGTCTCATGAGACAATTGAGGCGATGAAAGAGGTTGTGATAAAGGTCATTGACACGCTCACACAAGAGGACTTCGATGGGACCTTCCAGAAGTTGTTGGAACGGTACAACAAGTGCATTGCAGCCGGAGTAGATTACTTCGAAGAAGACTAGAGTTTCATGTGTGCACTATCAATAAAAGTGCCCATACCACAAAAAGTCTTGAAACTTATTTAATGATCCTCCTATATATATATATATACATATATATATATAAAGACGATGAAAAAGAGATCATCATGTTGTTACATTTGGTGCCTAATTAATTCTTGTAAACTGTCTGATGGGGATATCATTTCCATGTTTTCTTTGGTCCGTAAAAGGTTCAATTCTTGAGAGTGGCACTCATTAAAACCGGATGGAACTATCAGCAGTCAAAAACAACGAATCGAGTTCAAATACTAAACGGGGCTATTTATGTTTCATTTCGCTAAAGTCAAAAATCTTTCTTGTCAAACCTTAAATAAATAAATTAATTAATTAATATTAAGGTAAGTTTTATGGGGTGGAAAAAATCAATTGCAAAAACTGAAAAGACTTTGCCGAGACAATTAGTCGAACATTTTTTCAAATTTCTTTTTTCATGAGCTCATCCAAAAAGTTTGGCTCTTCTTATTCAAACTTTGGTCACTATAAACAAAACCTCCTGTGTAGGTGGTAGTTCAGCAGTTCGCTTTGCCCGAGAGCATCAGGATCGACTGGGGAGTTTGTTATATATATAGCGGTTCAAGTTCTAATGGTTAAAGTTGTAGGAAATGGGCATAGTGATCCGAGTTAAAAATCCTGTTCGAGTTTGTGGTAATTTTCACATAGCACTAATACTCTTAGGAAAGTTATAAATCCGATTATTCTCTCTACAACTACGGGTAGATAAAAAGACAGACTGGCGCTTCATCTTTGATATGACAGGGAAAATTAAACTTAAACCAGTTAAATTCCACTTAAAATTTTATCTTATGTCATATTCTGTTCGTTCATTTGGAGTTGATATATATATACAAATATATATATATATATATAATAAGAAATGAATATATATATTAGATTTATATATTTAATTCCATGGAATTTAGATTGTGACCCCTGGGTTTCGTGGAGGTTTTTACAAAACAAGAACTCTTCATATTATATAGCACTTGGTTCGACACAAACCCACAAAAGTGATTTAGTGACAACCAACACTGTTATAATATATATATATATATATATATATATATATATATTCGTATTTTTAATTACAGAATTAGAGTGATATAGATTTTGGTGAAAAATGATATCTAATATATCTGTTTTGATTGTGTAATACTCTACATGAAATGATAAAATTCAGGTATTTTGGATTTAGAGTAACATTAACTTTTTTTTTTATTAAAAACGTGTTAGTTTAGTATCAATGAATAGACAATACTATATATATATATATATATATATATACTTGCGTGGGTTGGAGCGTATAGGACTTTGTGTGCTTGTTTCCATATATATATATATATATATATATATGGAAACAAGCACACGAAGTCATATACTCTCCAACCCACGACTCGCGATTTAAGTTAATTTTATATATATATATATATATATATATATATATATATATATATATATATATATATATATATATATGCAATCACAAATATATTGAGAAATTTAGTTCTATGTTTGAAGGAAAAGGTGTTTGAACAGAAAAAGCAAAAATAGAAACGAGAAAAGAAGAAAAGGAAAAACATTGAAAAGAAAATAACCACCAAAAATTTTTAAAAAGGAGAAAATGGAAAAAGGGACTATGTTTATGTGAGTTGATCACTTAAAAAGAAAAATGAGGAAATATGATAATAAATTCGACGATATATATATATATATATATATATATATATATATATATTAGAAACAAAGACAAAAAGACAAAGATTCAGAACATTTATCTTTATATATGATAATATACCAGTGTGACGTTTCGTCTTTTAGGGTTTTTATATTTTATTTATTAATTTTTTCAATAGATCTTCATCAGGGCAGATTTGAAATGCTTCATCTGAAAAATATTTTTCTTGATGGTCTTTCACTGGAGTTTGAGTGACAGCAAGTCTCCTCAGGTTTCCAGGACTCTTCTCAGTATTCTGGTCGGTCTCAGTAATGCAGTAGTTTCGATGGTTTCCATTCATCTCGTTATTTCCAAGTCCTTTAATCTTTTTATAAATCTTTGGTGACAGTAGCAAGAGCACCAACTACAACTGGTATAACCGTCACTTTCATATTACACATTTTTTCAGTAACCTAGCCAGGTCCAGGAACTTATCCTTCTTGTCACTTTCTTTCAATTTTACTCAGTGGTCTAATGGGACAGCAAAGTCCATAATTCTGCAAATTCTCTTTCTTTTTGTTGATTATTATAAGGTCTAGTCATCTGGCTGATAGTTGTTATTATTATAATAATTATTATTATTTATTCCTTGAGAGTTTTTCACAACAAAATTAGCTGATGGTTTCTTACTGAGTTGGAGTGAAAGCAAGTCTCCACAAATCTCCACAACTCTTCTCCGTATTCTGGCCCACCTTAATAATATTGAAGTCTGGATGGTCTCTATTTGTCCTCTTATTTCCAATTCTTCCACACCCTTTACCATTCTCTTGGTAACTGTTCCAAGAGTACGAATTGCAATTGGTCTCACAGTCACCACCATGTTCCATAGTGGGGGTGTCCTCGTGGTGTAATGGTTAAAGCGATGAACTGCGGAATCGTAGTACGCGAGTTCGTACTCCAGTCGCGCTATTATGTTCACTTTCGGGCAAATACCCTTGGGAAAGGTATGAACCCCCTTATTCTCCCTCCAGCTATGGGTAAATAGTAGGACGGACTAGGTTCTTCAGCCTTGTTGAGGCAACTAGTCTAGGAGAAGGAAAACTCTGAATTCAAACCTGTTAAACTCTGTTTAAAAATTGACCTTGTGTCATATCCTGCCCGAGCGGAGGTGTTGGTAAATAGTACCATGTTCCATAGTTTTTTAGTTCTCTAGCAAGGTCTATGTACTTATAACTCTTTTTGTTTACTTTCATTTTCACACTGTGGTCTGCCGAGAAGACAAAGTCCACTATTTAACGAGTTCTCTTTTCCTTTTTTTTTTTTTTTGTTTGTTGTTTATTAATTGGTTTTGTCGTCTGACCGAGATTAGGTGATCTCTTTGTATTTCAAAATCTTAGAAAAATTTGTCCGTCTCATTGTCCTGAACAGACTTTGGGTTGTGCATCTAGTACTTGTTCGTATTGTCAAATTCGATTTTTTTTGCACAATTAACATTGAATTACCTTCCCCTTTCCAGTCGTGTCTGTTATGTTCTTTAGTTTCAAGTAGTTTTCTCGTTCCCCAAGATACTTTTTTAAATGTCTTCTTTCATCTACACTTGTTTGATGGTGTCCGCTTCCAATATCTCCGATTACTTGTAAGTTTCCTTCTCTCTGAGTGTTCTGATTTTTTTCTAGGTTTGGTAGTTCTATTCGTTGTCATTTGTCATTTTTCGCTTGTCAATATTAGCATAGCACAATTTTCTATGCCAAATTCCTTCTCTATATTTTCAATGTATATCATTGCCTGTATTAGGATTTCCAATCCTTTTTCATTTTTGCCAAATAGTTTGCTATTATCCACGTACATATGGTGGTTGAACTTTTCTTGCGATTAATGAATCTTGTATTTGCCGGTGCATTTTCGAAGTATGTGATTAAGCGGCATCATTACTATTTCAAATAAAAATAATGATTGTGCATCTCTCTGGAAGATTCTTCTCTAGAATTTCACCTCAACTTAGCTTGTTTTTCCTACTGACAGTTTCCCCCTTTACAGTTTTTCATGATATTCTCGATAAACTTTATGACTTTGTCGGATATCTTATACATTTTAAGACACTCTGTTATCCAGCTTTACAGGACCATATCGTACATATTAATAGAATGTTATTGAATGTATTAGAACCAGAGGTTAGAAATGAAATGGAAATCTCTGTAACATTAAAAAATAAAATAATTGCCAGCGGCGTGAAGAAGTAAGCGCTAGTGGTGACTACTTACGAAATTTTCACCCGCTCACAAAAGTGTCCGACGTATTTATGAAGAATGGGGCATACTCATTAATTTTTCATAGGGAGAGTATATAACAGTGATCAATCCACGCCATAGCTACGCGTTTCCATCCCCTTCTGCTCTCATTGAGTGTGCGTTGACCACCGTATAGCAGATCTCCTGCTCTTTTTGTTTTCTTATGGCATGCTTTCTGTTCTTCGGAGAACAGTCCACGGCTTACAAGCGAATAGTAATTCTCATCTCTGATTTGTGCCGTTCGTATTCTCCATCATTATTATTTTCCATTGTTGTTTTTCAGGACTCTCCTCAGTATTCTGGCCGGTCTCAATAATACTCTAGTTTGGACGATCTCCATTCGTCCTCTTATTTCAAAGTCCCCTAGTCCGTGTATTAATCTTTTGGTGACTGTACCAAGAGCACCGATTACAATTGATATCACCGTTCCAACAAGTTCCACGGCTTTTTTCAGTTCCCTGGCTAGGTCGAAGTACTTACTTTTTTTTTCGCTTTCTTTCAATTTTACTCTGATTATTACAAGGTCTGGTTGTCTGGCCGAGATTAGATGAACTGTTTATATCTCAAAGTCCCAGAAGAATTCGTGCATCTCATTCTCCAGAATAGATTCTGGGTTGTGCATAAGCCATTTGTTCATATGGTCAAACTCGAATTTCTTGCCCAATTCCCTTTGGGTCACCTTGCCCTACCATTCGTGTCTAGTCTTTATTATCGTTAATATTATTATACTAATTTCGAGCTTTTTGTACCAGCGTTATCTGATGGTCTTTCACTGAAGTCTGAGTGACAGCAAGTCTCTTCAGGTCTCAAGAATTCTTCTCGGTAGTCAGGCCGATCTCGACAATTTTTTGTTCTGTATGATTTCGGTTCTGTCTCTGATTTCTAATTTCTTCTGTATCTTTTCAAATACCCTGAGAACTCTTACAAGCACAGCAACCACAATTAATACAACCGACATCTCTATGCTTTTCAGCTCTCTGGTAAGATAGATAGATAGACAGATATGAAAATAATGAGATAGATAGGTAGATAGATTGATTGATAGAAAGGAAGCGGCTAAATCTGGAGGAATTGTGCGATAAAATAGACGATTCCATTTAGTTAAGGATTACTTGTCGGTAAACACAGCCAGATGCATCCCACGTCTGATCCAACAGTATTCACGTCATTTATATGCCACCAATTTTGTCTTAGCTAACATAATTAATATCAACAGCACTCCGTAGTCTTCTCGTTTAATATCAACACATGGATGGAATTTCTACTCAGTCTCCTTTTTTCTTCTTTTTTTCTTTACGGTGAAAACTTAGACTCATTTGACTGATTACTTTATATGTATATATATATATATATATATATATATCAGGGGCGGAGACGGGACTAGTGCTACTCGTGCCCGGCACGACCAGTAACTCAGTCAATGTTATTCAAAATGGATTAAAAATCATCCATTAATTTCAAGCAAACATACTTAGTCTGATCTCAATTAAATTACGTATCTATTCAAGTTTCGATAACTAAATAGCCAAAAGTTTATAAATATATCTGGGAATAATACAACGATGCTGTTTTGAACGGATGGTCTTTGTCTGGCCACCGTCAGATTCATGGAACATCCTATAAAATCGGCTATAATGTTGAACACGCGCAAATCCGTGCCGAGCTCTAGACCCTTATAATAACAGTAATGTTAGAGAAATTCGCTTTTGGCTGTAGCCAATAGTGAGAGCAACCCAAACACCGTGCTAAAAAAATCTTAGCACGTTCTGAATGCTGACAGCTGTCTTAGGAAGAGGGAGAGGGACCGAGAGAGAGAGAGAGAGAGAGAGAGAGAGAGAGAGAGAGGGGGGATAGCAGATTATAGCCGACGCCGACGTCATCATCATCATCGCTATGGTAAATGTTGGTTAAACGGCGTGTTTTAATTCGTTTTTTCCCTAACAGATCTCTATTCGTTTTTTCCCTAACAGATCTCTATTTCTTTAATGAATGTTCCATATATTACATTCTGTAACTAAAATTTGTTTATTTGAATACATTTTCAACAAATAATCTTTACTTTAAGCGAAATTGAAACTACTAGCTGTGTCTGTGTATATTGTCATCAGTTTCTTGATTCTAATAAACATATTTTTCTCGTCATAGTCATGAACATCTTCTCTTTTCTTCTATACTTTTGAAAGGAAAAAAAATTATCTTATCTACTGTATTAACAAATTATATAGTATCTTCATTGTTTACAAAAAAAAACACCATGCAAGGTACGTTTGTCAATCTGTGCTATACAATGGAGAATCTCGCAATAGCAACTATGATGACTTACTTTGGGTCCACGGACCACGGGTTGGGAACTGAAGTTGACAGAGGGTGGGGGGCACGAGTAGCAAAAATAGGCTAGAGTCGCCACTGATATATATATATATATATATATTAGATAAGCTTGAATATCTAGAAATTTATTAAGCTTTATGCTAAAGTGTGGCACAAAGCCGAACGAATGTGGCACCCAGTGAGGTTCGAACTCACTCTTGCAGGTGTGCTAGTCACGTTTTCTAACCATTACACGACCCGACATGATTTAACCGGCTCATTGGCCAAGTGGGTAGAGTGTTCGCCAATGGTCCGGGAAAGCTGGGTTCAATCCCAGGTCGAGTCATACCAAAGACTTTAAAAATGGTACTTTATACCTCCTTGCTTAACACTCAGCAATATAAGGTATGTATCAAGGGTAAAGTGGATAAATCCAGGGAAAGGAATAAAGCGAATGTGTTTAACAGTGTAGGATGTTTGAGATGCTATGCATTTTAGTTGGTTTCCTTTTAAAAAAAAGGACGTTTGTGTCTTGTGTAACCGATACAATGCCCGGATATAGTGACGTGTTCCTTTGTAGACCTCTCATTTATATATATTGTTTAAAAAACAAGGAATTTAGAAATAGTTTTCCATTTCTACAAATTTATTTTGCTTGTTCGAATTTGTCAGTGGGAATTCCATCTGGTGAGCTTGCATAAGCGAAATAAATTTATTATGGAAATGGAATACTATTTTTATATAAAAAATATATACGAGGATAATTAAATAAGTTTCCAGACTTTTTTCGTATAGGCACTTTTATTCATAGTACACACATGAAACTCAATTCCCCTTAGATGCAACCTTCTCCTGCTGCAATGCACTTGTACCATTCCAACAAACTCTGGAAGGCCCCATAGAAGTCCTCTTGGGTGAGCGTGTCAATGACCTTCGTCACAGTCTCTTTCATCTCCTCAATTGTCTCATAACGACAGCCTCTGAGCTTAGGAAATAACAGGAAGTCACAGGAAGCAAGGTCTGAACTATAGGGAGGGTAAGAACTGTCTTGGTCAAATAGTCTATGACAAGGATGGAGTTGTGTACTGGTGCATTGTCCTGGTGGAAATGCCACTGACCCGATTTGAAGAGTGCTGGCCTCTTCGGACGGAATCTCTTCCTGAACTCCATTAAAACCTCAACATAGTAACCCTAACCCTAACCTTAACCCTTTGGCCAATCAACTCTGGTGTATTGACTTCCTTAATCTTTCCACACCTCTCATCATCCCTCACAGACTCCATGCCTTCCTTGAATCTCTTATTCCACTAAAAAACTGATGCTCGATTCATGTAAGATGGTCCAAAAGCAGCCTGAAGCATTCTATACGTTTCTGTGGGATTTTTTCCAAGTTTAAAACAGAATTTTATTGCATATCGTTCTTCCTCACGTCCAGATTGCATTTTTGAAATTCACCAGCTGTGACAATCAGGCTTTAGTAGGGTGTATTCCAATTTCTGCTATAGCTGTTCATTTGAAGCTGAAATCATAAAAATTGGTCAGTCATTTCATAAGATGCCTAGCAATAGCATTCTGAATTTTCAGGAGTGTACAACAATTTTAAATTCCTGTACAAAAAAAAAGTCTGGAAACTTATTGAAGGCAACACGTATTTTGCTCTCCAGGTATATTTTGTATAAAATAGCTTTACATGAGGCACTCATTATTTGGGTATTCAAAGTCCTTGTTTACTTGACACACACACACACACACACATATATATATATATATATATGTATATATATATATTGAGAGAGATAGAGAGAGTGGGTGCAGAAATGGCTGAATATGTAAGCAGTAATATCATGGATAGACTTCATGGCTTCTCGCAAAAAAATGTTTTAAATTATTACAATTCTGTTATAATTCGTTATCATTTTTAAAATAATTAGTAGAAATTGAAGTAAGAACAATTAAACTACTACGACTACTAAGCTGTCTATATTGATGAAACGACATATATATAATATTAACAGAATATATATATATATGTAAATATAGTGAAAATAATTCCTCTATGGCCAAGAGCGAGTCTACCTAGATTTCACCAAGGTGGACTCGCTCCTGTGCAAGTAGGAATTGTTTTCATAATATTAGCTCTATCTCGTGGATTAACTACTTTATTACGTTTTAGCTTGGCTAATCTTTCGCAGTCTTTTTCTTTTGACAAGACATACGTGCTACTTGATTATTTTCGAGTCTCACGTGTGTTTTTCGTCTTTTACTTTTAAGAATTTTTTTCCTGCGGATATCAGTTTGTTGAATTTGCAAATTGTACAATCTATTTTTTTTCTCACCACAGAATTATGGATTAGATATAAAAATTAATTTCTCTCTCTCTCTCGCTCTCTCTCTATATATATATATATATGCATATATAATTGTATATACACATATACAATACAAAGAACAACAAAAATGCTCTTCCAAAGAAAATGGCAAGAAGATTGGTGTAACAATATACACAATAAACTTTTCCTTATAAAACTCAAGACAGGAGAATGGAAATCTTATTTGGGAAAGTCCAGAAAAGAAACAAATCACAATATCTCAACTACGTATCGACTAACAAAATCTTTTTTTTTTTTTTTTTTTGAATAAACAAGAAATGCAACCAGAATGCATGACATGTCAAATATCTTATACCGTTAAACACATTCTCATAGAATGTAATTATTTTATAATTATCAGAAAACGTTTCTGCAGTACAAATAACATGAAAGATTCATTTTAGAATATCTTCATAGATAACATCTTATCATTCTTGGAAGAAATGAAATTAGACCAAAAATATAATTGTAAACTGGAACTTAACCCGACAAACCTATCCCTTAAAGTGACCCTAAATCCACTCAGTAACAAACAATTGCAGACAATTAACTATCAAAATCAAAGAAGATCTTTGGAAAACATAAAAATCTGAACGTAACCCACAATTTATCTTTTGGCGTAAAATAGATTCGGACAAAGTGACATGCCGTTGAATTAAATCAATTATATAATCATAGCATCACTACTACTTACACCGAGCAACAATTTTTTACTTTTTGAATGTTGTCTAGATTTCTACGACTGATTTAGGGTATTTTAGCCCTGCTGAATCAGGAAATAACATCCGTTTCTCTCTATCAGGTCATGATTTTTACGAGGTTGATTTGAAAAAAAAAAATCAGATCTTTTGATAAAATCGATTAAATTTTTGTAGCACTACCAGCTGATTTTTGTCAACACATATCATCCTAAATACGTTTTTAAGAGAAAAAACTGTTTTGCCAACAACATATATTGATTACCTGATAGAAACATCGATTACTGTAAACTGAATGGTGGGCATTGATAAAGGTAAGTATTCGTAAATTGCATGTTGGTTCATCACTGTTCCAACTTCAGGGCTTGAACTTCCGTTTCTTCGAACTCCTAGAATGCTCAGCGACAGGGAGGTCTCTCTTCAAATTCCAACAGTAGTCAGCTATCATGACTGCATCTCAGTAACTCTGATACCTGATCTCCATCTCTTTCAGGTCCTGATGGAATTTCTCCCCCTACTCGTCACTCATTGAACCCAGGTTCTCAGGAAACCGGTCCATATGCGAAAATAGGCAGTGCATCTTGACGCTCATGTTGCAGCCCTGGTTTCTGAAAGCAATCAGCATGTTGTTGACAAGTTCCGTGTAGTTTCTGGCCTTATTGTTGCCAATAAAGTTCTTCGCTACCAGAACAAATGCCTTTCACGCTTCCAGTTCCACTTCGTTCATTGAGTTTTCAAACTCTGGATCACTGATGAGCAGCCGGATCTGAGGACCGTCAAAGATGCCAGCTTTCAACTTCTCCATGGTCAATCCTGGAAAAGTCTGGCACAAGTAAGTAAAGCAGTCACCATCCTTATACAGAGCCTTGGTGAACTGCTTGATTAAGCCGAGCTTGATGTATAGCGGTGGGAAGAGTATTCTGTTTCTGTCCACCAGAGGGTCGTTGATGACGTTCCTTTCTTTGCAAGGCACCAATTCCTCCGGCAAAGGTCAGTTCTTCTTCGTGTAATGCTGAGCATGGTCCCTACTATAACACATGGCCAGAAAACATGGGTACTTGGTAAAGACAGACTGTTGTCCATCAAAAAGCTCACCATCTTCAGGTCAACACAACAAAAAAAAAACACTTATGCTGATCATAACCAATTTTCTCCAGCACATACTTTACCGCTTCATAATTCTCCTTCAGTATAGTCGAGTGAGCGATGGGTACAGAGGCAAACTGGTTGTCGTTGTGTAGCAGAACACATTTCAGTGATCGCTTGCTGCTGTCAATGAACAGTCTCCAATCTTTGGGTTCGTAATGTGGCTCTCCAAGCTTGAGCAGAAGCTGCGCAATGTCTGCACAGTACACCTAGTCCTTCACTGTAGAGAAAAAACGGAGGTACTCGTGTTGCCAGTTGCGGAAGAAGCTGATGCGAGCAGTGTCAGTTTTTTTTCCTTCAATCTGGGTGCCAACAGTTCGACAGAGTTCGTTGACAAGCTGAGGTCGCAAACTAGATCACTAAACTCCTTTGGGGGAAAAGGGATGAGGAGCATCATCTTCAAGAAATACTTCTTCGTCTTTATGTCCTTCAACACTGGAGGCATTTTCGTCACTTGTGTCAGGAAATTCTCCGAAGATAGGCACTGGAATTTCATCACAATAAGCAACAGGACGATGTGCTGATTGAAGATCAGGTTACTTGAAGTAGTCCCGGTTCTTTCTGTTGATCCCAGTCACATCAACAGCGCAGAAGTAGCAGTCTGTGACATGGTTTGTCGGCTACCTCCAAACAATGGGAATTCTAAAGTTCAGACTCCTCTTGCCATAGGTCCACCCACGCAGATTCTTGGTGCATGCCTTGCTCACCATGTGTGGCACCCAAGCGTTATCCTGGTCAGCAGGTTTGATACCAAAATAAGCATGGTAAGCACGCGTTATGAAACTTGTGACTGGCTTAGGAGCAATGGTGTAATCTCCACATATGTAGCAGAACACGTCAGGCTTATTTCTGCACGATCTTCAGGCCGAAGCCATCCCATTCACCTGCAAAACAAAAATAGGTACAAATTAGTCATAAATTGGCGCCACCGCAGCCCACCGCGTTCCGTATTTGGCACCACCAGCACGACAACCCAAATATTTCGCAAAACACATGAAGCGAAAACACCTGTACATGCACGGATGGAGTTTCATATACACTTCCTTGGCGGCTACCCTATTAACTTTAGTTTTGATCCGCCAACTTTATGCTTTGCCGCACCAATTTTTGGAAGATTTCGAGGTTTTATGACTTCAAACTGATCCCTTTTCGACATAATCACCCAGAACTATCAGACCTGAATACTTCTTGTCGTTGAAATAATCATTTCCAATCAAAACAATTATTTGACATGGCATTTTACCTCCACCAACTTCTTCTAAAATGCTCCACACATGCATACATGTGAACAAAAACGTAAAAAAACATGTGGCCATCCGTCAAAAACTTGACCTGATTGAGCAAAACCAATGTGATTTTTGGATTCACCCCATCAGATTCGTTCTAAATCAGCTAAAAAAACGTTGACAACAAATTTGTTGTTGACCAGTGTTATATATAATGAGATTACTACGACTATTTCATTGCCCAGTCGGCTGGGGCTGTAGAATACACCGACAGCACCTCTGCGGAAAGGTACGACCCCACCTCCCGAGTGTCCTGATATGACACAAAACAATCTGTTGGTGAGGTTCCTGTAATTCTGTAGTTTTAGGGAATGTGGAATACCCCTTCATTGTCATCACTCCCAGGTCCGGAGTGGTAGCCCCTGATTGGGTTTTATTTATGGGTCAAATAGAACTAAACTGTATACTTATGCTAAACTGAATTGCTTGAAATAGTTTTAGCATTGAAACTGTGTACTTGTGCAAAACTGGTTTGTTTTAAGTAGAACTGTTTTTACATTTAACTGTTTGTGAACAAAACTATACTTATATTAAACTGAATTGTTTCAAATTTAATTCGGCGTTAAATCAACCGGAAAGGGTTGACAACCAATAAGGTAAAACTACCAACAAAGAAAACAACAACTACTACTTTAATTATTGCAACAACTGATAATAAAATTGTAATAATAATAATAATAATAATAATAATAACAGTATATGAAAATAATGATGGTACTACTCCTAATAATACAAGTACTATTATTAGTGCTACCAGCTAATAAAATGATGGGATATTTACGACTTTTACTTCTCTTGCAACTACAGCTATCAGTATTCATATAAAATGATGGTACTTCTACTACTAATAATAGTATTTATAAATTTATTGCACAACTACTAATACTAATACTAACAATCTTATTATGATAGCAATGCTACCACTACTGCGACTAACCATATATATATATATATATATATATATATACTGATGCATTACTACTTATAATATTAATAGTATATATATATATATATATATATATATATCTGCAAGGAACACATATAGGTTTAGGGAAACTGTTTATTGTTAAAAAAAACAGAACATTATTTTAACAATAAACATGCCCACAGTTTCCCTAAACCTATAGGCCTTCCTTGCGAATAATAAGTTTTTAACCATCAATAACTTATTTGAATATATATATATATATATATATATATATATATATATATATATATATATATATATATATAATTAGATTACTCATGCTACTAATAGTATACATAATATACAGATGACATTACTACAACGAATATTATTGACCTGCCCCCTATCACGAAAACTATTCAAGTTAGGCGAACCAGACATGCAGGACATTGCTGGAGAAGCAGAGATGAACTCATAAGAGATGTACTCTTATGGATCCTCACACATGGCCGCGCAAAAGCAGGACGACCAGCACGAACGTATATTCAGCAGCTATATGAGGATACAGGTTGTTGTCCTGAAGACCTACCTAGGGCGATGAACGATAGGGAGGAGTGGCGAGAGAGGGTCAGGGATATCCGTGCTGCCAGCACGATATGATGATGATGATGATATGTATAATGATTTTTACTTCTATTACTACTAATAACATTGTTTTCATAATGTTGGCGTTGCTAGTAATACTATTACTAACAGTGTATATCTAATGATGCATCACTAGCTTTACTACTACAACTATTACTACTGTATATAATAATGAGATTACTACTACCACAAACCGTTTATGATTTTTATGATGACATAACTGTAACTGAAACAAGTAACAGTATTCATTTATATAATGCTGACCTTATAAAAACTATAACTATAACTCTCTATATAATGACTACTACTACTATAACTACTACTGCAACTACAACTACTTCTACTACTACTAACAGTATTCATTTATATAATGCTGACCTTACTAAAACTATAACTCTTTATAAAATGACTACTACTACTACTACTACTACTACTGCTACTACCACTACTTCTACTACTACTAACAGTATTCATTTACATATTGCTGACCTTACAATTAATACGTTAACACTCGACATAATGATTACTATTTGTACTACTACTAAGGTTACTAACAGTATCAGTAGGGAACGAATAAATAAATAAAAATAAAAATAAATTCAAATTAAATTAAAAATAAATAAATAAAAAGAAAACTATTAAATTTGCAGTAACTCCCAGAGGGCTCTAACAGGAAAAGGAGATGACGCATGCGTAAAAGAAAAAAAAAGGCATTCCTCTTGACAAAGGAGACGATATTATCTTTCTCTTTCAGGCAGAGACCAGCGGATTGATAACCTCGTGTTGGTGTTTTGGGCACCACGCATACGTCTTTGGACATAGCGTCGGTTAGTCCCTTCACCCAGTAGCAGCTCTCTCTCTATCGGTCAGCACTATGCTGAAATATATAAGACCCACAAATGAACTATAGACTAACTCTTACCGGACTTTGACAAACTTTCAAAAGAAAACTAAACCTTACGGAAGCCCGAAATACCAAATGAGGACAAATAGATACGAATTAACGTATTTTTGACGCCTTAACTGGGGGATTCAAACATTTCAATGTATTCAGGAAAAACTCCCTCATCAACGGAATGGTTGTTGAACCCAGTAAATAAAGGAAAGTATAAAAGAAACGTCTCCGTCTCTTATCTGCTTCTATCTTTTCCTTTTGTATAATTCTTCTGGGAATTTCTTTGGGCAAGGCATTGCGCCGGCCAGTCGACGTGGGGTAAAACAATATAACCAAAATATGGATCAGATATCTTACGGCAACACAGCCTTGCCCTTAGCCCCTGACCTTCAAACTTTAAACCCCACATATCTAAGACGATAAAACTCCATTCATGATTTCTACATTTCCTCCGAAGTCATCGTTCTGTCGGTACAGTTTACAATACGAAGTCGTCATCTTCATCTTAGGGACAAGAGGGGCAAACTTAACTGATTGTAATCTAACAGGTTTATGATGCTTCTGAGAATATCGTAGTGACAAATTTTCTTCTCAGTTGTCTGGATTTGGTTGATGTGAAAAATCAATTGTTTTGTAATTTTCTCAGAGAAAAGTCTGAGTTTTTGAGAAGACCAGATGTGACCCCATATAGCGACTTGTCTCTATAGTCCATCGCTCCCAGGAGGTCTTCCAGGCTACATACTGTATCGGCACAGAACTGCTGTAAATAGGTCTAGCTGGTCGTCCTGCTTTTGCTCCTCCATATGATGGGGTCGACAGGAGTATATCACTTATGAATTCGTCCTTACTTCTCCAGCAGTGTTCCGCATGTCTGGTTCGTCTAACTTGGATAGTAATCGTGAAGGGTAGTAGGTGGCCGTACAGCTGCTGATTTGCGGGGTGCTGCCTCAAGAACTTGTTTAATCCAGCTAGATGCATTCTTGTGTAATTGCCGTCAAGATTTTTCCCCGTACATTTAGTTAGCGTCTATGTGGTGCATCCATATAACACTAACGACACGATTGCTGCGTGGAAAAAAACTGCGGTTTATTTTATCGGTCAGGTCTGACTTCCATATGACCGACTCCCACTGAAAAATAGTTTTCAGGGTTATGCTATGAAAATTGTAGCCGGTGGTGAGGATCTACTTTTGCAGTTCTGGGAAGTGTTGTGTACCTACTTCACTGACATTACTCCCAGTTCCACTTTGATCAGTAGCACCGGTCAAGGTCACATCTATGGCTCAAATAAATCAGTTTTGAAATTATATATATTCGATAGAAAAATAACTTCACGACATTATTTTCAATTATTATAGAAACAATAATTAGTGGAAGTGGAAATAAGAATGACTTTATTTTCCTTCGGTGTGTATATTCATTTCGGCCTCCGTCAAAATAACTGTATATTCCCAGAATTTGAAAATGTCTTAATTAAACTCTACATAGCTGTGTTGTCAATGTAAACCATATTCTTATATTTAGGTCATGTACAAATATATATATTCTTTAAAGAAAAAACCAAAGACCGGTTATTTTAGGATTATAAATTTATTTCCATCCTGTTTCGCGTTTCTGATGTAAACCAAAAACACGAAGAAAAATATAACAAGACTTCTTCAGATCTAATTTTCAGCTCTTGAATGATTTTCTTGTTCTGAAGGAATTACTCCTAACTCTGGTTTAACTGGACCGAATATATATATATATATATATATATGTGTGTGTGTGTGTGTGTCCTACACCCAAGTTGACCAATCACTTATTTTTTTTAAGATAAAATCAACTAACCGGTTTTGGTCTTCACTGATTAGAGTTAAATCGAGGACAACGATAAGTAAGGACAAAGGGCAGGGACTGTGTAACGTAGACGAGGAAAAATTAGTAAGTTGACAAGAAAGAGAGGGGTGAATTAAACAGTAATCAAATTCAAACCCAATAAACATTCCCTCTGTTTACAGAGGAACGGTTTATGAGTGAGAATATGAATGGTCCCAAGCACCTTCAGATGATAGTCCGAGTGTGACTTGCTTAGGATAGTGAACAAATCTGCTATATTTGTCTCTGCTTCCCACCAGACGCAACTTGACACAAGTTCAATAACCCGAAGGTCGATTATACTGGGGGTTTAGCGGACGTCACGCTCGAGCTCTGCTTGACTTTGCTGGTCATCGGCCCACTTAGGGACTGATGAGTGAATCTTGGTCCAGGCACGAATGCCTATTTATAGCTTAAACGGAGCAGCGAGGTCTAGTGCTATACAAAGTTGACAAAGTTGTCAATGCTGCAGCTCGCTCACTCGAAGGTGACCAAGCCAAAGCCGGGGTCTTTTTTTGGCCTCAACTCTGTCAGGCATAGACTGCTTGTCAATGTTGCAGCTCACCCACCTGAAGGTGGCCCAGCCGAAGCCGGGGCAATTTCGACCTTAATTCTGCCAATACATGGCCGCTCAAAGTTAGGAGAGGGGAAAGTCGGGGAAGATTTGACTTGAGCCAACGCTCGAGCGCTGCTGGATTATGCTGGTCATCGGCCAACTCAGTGCAATGTGAGTGTGATGAGCCTAGCTGGACTTTAACCCAAATCTGGGTCCAGGCACATATGCCTGATTATAGCTTAAACTGGACTGCAAGGTCCAGTGCTATACGAAGCTGACAAAGATGTCAGTGTGGCAGTAGCCCATCCAGAGGTGGCCAAGCCGAAGCTGAGGGCCTTTCGGCCTCAAGTGTGCCATGGAGCATTGACCATCCGGCACGTATGCCAGACAGTCAGCTGAAAAGTCTTTACACGAAACAGCAGTGGATCACGATGGATTGGGACTTCCTTCGGATAGTAAACAAGTCCGCACAGTAGGACGAGACACAATTACGGTTATTTATAAGATGTTCTGCAATGGAAAACCAGTATGTGTTCTTTATTCATTCCGCAAAGTAGTTCCCCTGTCGTATTTTTGTGGGTACATGTTGTTTAATTCTTGAATAAAGACCTTGATTGGTTCTCCCGATGTATTGCAAGCTGCAAACACATCTAAAAGAATAATCAAAGAACTACTATGTTGATGGGGGGAGGAACCTCTTTTCGACCAGATGTCAAAACAGTCTGCGTGCGGAAAATCACACGCAGGTTGATATATATATATATATATATATATATATATATATATATATATATATATATATATCACCAAGACACACTAAAACCACTGGCTTCTCTGATTCTCTCCCTGTCTGTCAGTCTGTCTCTATCTCTCGCCATCTATCCTCATGCACCATCGCTCCCGGTAGATCCTCTTGGCAGCCAATCGATAATGTCCTCTTTCAATGCTCGACCACACACAAGCATCAGGACAAAAGGGATACAATCACTTCATACAGGTGGACAACTTAACCGCATCTTCTACTATCATCTCTTCGGCCCTATGAAAGACGGTTTAAGAGGCAAATATTATACCAGTGACAAGTAAATGTAAACTGCAGTGATGAAATGAGTTAAAGAATAGTCAATAGAATTTTACGGAGCAGATGACGAATAGTTAAGAGTCTGAAGGCACTAAATGTGGTGAGTATGGAGGATGTAGTAAAGTTGTCCATCCGAATGAGGTGATTGTCTTTCTTGTCTTCATGCTTGTATGTGGTCGAGCATTGTCTTGCAGTTGAATTTTACGAGGCAGGGCTGCACGCTCACATTCGAAAGTAGAACATTGTTATTGAGAGAAACGGTGACTATGTCAAGAAGAAGGGATGAGATTCACAGAGGATCGGCTTCATTTTCATGTATGAAACACGTTACTATTCGGTAATTGTTCTTGTACCGAACAAAAAGGCATTAATTTTTGACGCACCCTCGTATTTTCAAATGGAAAAAAATTGAAAAAATATATCATTTTTTTTACAACGTTAACCACAATTCATTATCATTAAATACTATAAAAATCTGTTGTACAATATCTGTTGTTTTATTGATTTTAACGACATGTCAACCTGGCAAACCTTGTTTTGTACCTAGAGGTTAGGGAATCACATTCATTGTATGATCATATTAACATTTTTTGTGTTGTTGCTTCGTAAGAATTTTCTTTTTTTAACAGGATATTATTAAATGCGAATATCTTACCAACAGCTTTATATAACCCATTACGAACGAGAGATAAGGGACACAGCTGGATATGTAAAGACGAACTTATAAGCGACGACATTATCCAACAGATTCCTTCACACGGACGTGCAAGTGTTGGACGACGAACTAGAACTTATCTTCAACGGCTCTGTACGGACACGGGATGTTGTCTAGAAGACCTACTGGAAGCGATGGATGATTAAGACGAATGGTGAGAAGGAGAGTCAGAGAAATCCGTTCTAGTAGAATGATATGATGTTGAGGAGAACGACTCATTGATAGAACTCTAACAGGTACAATTACTCCGGGTCAGGAGTAATAGCAATAAAAGGATACTAAACAATCCCCACAGCTCGAAAAGTGAAGCTACAACTTAGATGCATTTTATTATCACATCCAAAAAATTCCTTTTACGGTGGTGGTGGTGGGGAGTCTTATCCAGCTGCAGTGGATTCATTCAGTAACCCTACCAACTTACTGAGGAGGGCTTACTACAAGGTGAATGATGTACCGTACTTATACTTTATACTTTATTGTTTTAACAAAAAAGAAAAAAAGCAGAAAAAAAAGTTTTCCTCGATCTTTAGAGTACCTCAAGCTGACGTAGACCCCGGGGTTATAAACCCAAAACCCATAGCTTACCTAGGCACTGACGCCTGCAAACTTTTGTCCTGTATAATATAGCATTTTCCTAGTCAATAATGCTTGTAAATTTGTCCTCTTTTTTCATAAAGAGATTTTGATATTTAATCTTGTCATTGCCCAGTCAGCTGGGGCCGTAAAATACACCGACTGCACTTCTGAAGAGTGGTAAGACCTCCACCCCACAATGTGTGTCCTGGATATAACTCTAAACAATCTGATGGTGAGGTTCCAGTAATGCTGGAGCTTTGGGGAATGCAGAGTACCCTTCATTGCTATTTCTCCCAGATCCACCCTGAAACGGAATGGTAGTACCTGATAGGGTCCTATCTATGAGTCAAATAGAACAAAACTGTGTCCTTATAAGCTGAATTGCTTGAAAAAGAACTGTTTTGACATTTAAACTGCGTACTTAAGTTATATTGAATTGTTTGAAATGGAACTGTTTTTGTATGCTAAACTAAAATGTTTGAAATAGAACTGATTATTTGTATGAAAAGGAATTTGGCATTAAATAACCTACAAATGTTGATATGCCATGAAACCAAAAACAAACGAACAAACAAATCTTGTGTATTTGAGATAATTCTCTGACTTAAATACAGGATGATTAAAAAAAATATTTGTTTGTTTGTTTGGGTTTTATGGCATATTAACCTTTGTAGATTATTTAATGCAAACACTATTTTCATACAAATAAGCAGTTCTATTTCAAGCAATTCAGTTTAGCATAAGTACATAGTTTAATTGTCAAAAACATTTCTATTTCAGGCCATTCTGTTTAATTAAACAGTTCTAATTCAAACAATTCAGTTTAGTGTGAGTATAGTTTTTGTTTACATTCAATTAAGTGTCAAAACAGTTCCATTTCGAACAATTCAGTTTAGCGTAGTACAGATTCAATGTCAAAAACAGATTTATTTCAAACAATTCAGTTTAGCATGATTACGCTGTTTAGTTCTTTTTTTTAAACCATAGACAGGACCCAATCAGGTGCTACCATTCTGGGCCAGAGTGGATCCGAGAGTAATGTCAATCAAGGGGTAGTCTGCATTCCCCAAAACTCCAGCGTTACAGGAACTTTACCATCAGATTGTTTTGTGTCATATCCATTATATTCATTGGTGTGGGGGAGTCTTACCCTTCTGCAGAGATGCAGTCGGTGTATTCTACGGCCCCTGCCGACGAGGTAAGATTTAAAAAGATATTAGCAAACTTACGGGATCAGCTTTACGATATGATTTCAAACAGTTAGTACACGATAACTATCCCAGTAAATACATTTGTTACACTCTCCTGCCGGGGATTAAAAAATTCAAATAATTCTTTTTTTAACAGATTGACCCCGGCCAAGCTTTCAAAATAGGAAATGCACCTGTGTAAATAACAGGTGCATCCGGTCAAGGAATATCAGGATATAACATTGACCGTGGACGGGTTGAATGAGTGCGATTGTAACGCCCACAAAAAGAAGGTGTACGTCGAACAATTATTTAACCCGGGTGAAGACAGGAAGTCAGTCAGTTGAAGATAAGATGCGGCAGAGAAAACCAGCACCCAGCAGAGGGGGCCCTTAGGACTCCTGATTGAGCAGTTAGAGATCAAACCAGTAGGAGAGAAGATGCTGGAATGAGGAACATGTCCCAGAGAGGCTGGGCCTCTGGCCCCCGGTTAAGCAGCCTAGGTGAACAGGAAAGAAACACTGTTATGGCCATAAGAATGGGGGTCAATATGTTGCAGTTCTGTTCGGTCTCCAACTCTCTCTCACAGTAAAACCTTTCGTAACCCTCTCGAACCCTTTCAAATAAAGTGAGAGGTATATTTTTCTAAAGAACTGTGTCGCTCGTCTTTATTGTGTCGTCGTTATGATTCTGCATGCATATGTGTATGTATAGTGGTCATGGCTATACAACATTTTCAAGTAACTTTATTAGAAAAGCAGAACTGATATTACGGAGACCACTTATGGAAGATTCCAATAATGTGTTGAATGGGATGGTGAACACAATATCATGAAGGGAATCCCATACAAAAGTTAACATTTTTTAAACACCGTTATATATATATATATATATATATATAGGTGCCTTGGGTGGTGTTGTAGTTAACACACAAATCTTCAAGGGTGAGTTCGACTCTCACTGGGTGCCCCATTCATATAGCCTTGAGCCACATCAAACTAAAAAGCTTAATAAATTACTAGCCTTGTGCCACATTAAACCAAAAGGCTTTGTGAATTACATAATACATATATATGTTTTTATATACACACTCCCCCCAGATAGATAGATAGATAGAAACTGAATGAGATAGATAGGTAGATAGATAGATAGATAGATTTGGTGCCATAAGATAAATTCTCGCCGCACTTCTCATCTTTGCGTTGGTGTTGCCAATGTTTGTTTTTGTTTTTTGTTTTTTTGTTTGGTTGTTTTCAGTTTATTTTGATGGTGTGTTAGTTGTTGCAGTTTTTTTTTGTTGCTTTTTTGTTGTTGTTTTTCGCCCCCGTCTCAAACGTGATAAAAAAACAACAACAACAACAACAAAAAACACAGACTATTGTAGGGTAGTATTGACTTACTAGATTCTTTAAGAAAGCAAAATGAACGAACGAACGAACGAATGAAAGAAAGAAATAAAGAGATCTTATTGTTCTACTAAGTTCTTTGGGGTTTTTTGGGGGTTTTTTTTGTTGCTGATGTTTTTTTATTTTCTTTTTCCTTCCACTTGTAACTACAAGGAACATGGCGGTGAAAGCGATGAAAGCATAAAAATAGTAAATCATTTAAAAAAAAGAAAAAAAAAAGAGAGAGATAAAGGCCGGCAGTAATCTTTTAGAGTTCTTACAAATATCGCAAAAAAGTAGGTAAGTAATATTACTTTGTACTTAATCTTCAGACAGATGGTACCTGCTTTGGGCTTGCTAGACAGACTGATCGGCCATAAAATTATTTATTCTCCTTAACTATCTTTTAGTTCTTGAACAACATTAACCTCCATCTCAAACGACAACAATGATGAAAATAATCGTACACCTTCTATTCCCTCTTGGTGAGACAATCATTTGAGTCTCAGCTTTTTCTCGAAATAGTGCGAGACACTCTAAACGATATTTAACTAGTTGACCTACCTTTCTACGCAGGTTACGCGGTCAAAGATTAACTCATAGAAGTAAAAAAAAAAATCCGAATTAGAATAACCAGACTGTGTGGTAAGGGCCCAACAAAAAGTAATGTTCTGGGTATAACACTAAACTGAATATAGTGGTGAGGCTCCATTTCTGAAGCTCAGAATACCCTATCGGTGTAACACAATGTAGGTGGTCCGCCAAGCAGACGATCCCTTTGTCTATTTTGGCGTCAAACCAAACAAAGGCCTGAGCCCGCGATCTCGACGTGACCGGAAATGGGTAAGGGAACGCGAGAGGAGTTGGACAAAGGGACTGAGAGAAGGCAGTTGGTGAAGGGTGACGCGAGTGGCCAGTCAACACCGGACAGCAGAAGTGAACAGTCGGCATGAGAGAGTCCAGTAGCAGTGAGGGAAGACCGGTCAAGATGGGTTGGCATTCCTAGTAACTTGGTAGAAATTTCGCTAGAAATCCATGCTAGCGTTAGTCAACATTTGCACAAGGGAATGCAATGTTACATCTCTCCTCTTCTTGCACTTTGAGTTAATCCAAACTCATATTGTTCGTTTGTTCTTTTTCTCCCACTCCCTTGATTGTTTTTCTTGTAGCTATGAAAAAATGTGCGATACCCCTATCGGAACCTCTAGTTGATCACCGGTCAAGAAATGAAATGGTTTGAAGAAGTTGACGTATCGGGGGCCGAAGGGATATCGTCACATCGGTGCCAGCTTCGAATATGCTGACAGAAAAACCGAAAGAGGGGTAAGACACCTCTAAAAAGGAGAATCCTCGGTACGATGCTAAACTGCATTAATAATGAAGTTCAATTTTTAGAGTTCGTAGAAGTGTTGAGTGACCCTTTGTCTCCCAGGCCTAGTCTGACCCCGAGTAGTAGTACTTTTTAGGATTCCATGTATGGGTCAAGTACATCTGCTTTCAAATTATTAGCAATAAACAGGAATATTTGATATATGACTGTGTGCAAAAAATGAAAAAAATTACCTAAAATATTCAATATAAATGTACAATGTACGCAGTTCTCTAACCTCTTGGCACAAAATAATCTCAGACGAGTTGACATGCCGTTAAAATTAATCAATCAATAAGACAGACACAGCGAGACTGACAGAAAATGTCAGCATTCTTTTTATCAATTTCAATGATTCTAAACAATGTCTACTTAAGAGTATTTCTGGGGAAGTGCGTCTGGCGTAACAGTTATCGTCGAAGGAAATAAAATCGGCAATTCGATTTGGTTTTGTCGAATTTTACGGCATATCAACTATTATAAGCTATTTAATGCCAAGCCCTCCTTATATATATATATATATATATAAGTGGTTTGGTCGGATTTTATGGCATATCAACCATTGAAGGTTATTTAATGTCAAACCATCTTTATTCATATATTTTAGATATATAACATTTTGTTTTGGTCGGGTTTTATGGCATGTTAACCGTTTTTGGTTATTTAATGCCAAATCCTCTTTATACATGTATATAAAATATATAAGATTTTGTTTTAGTTGGGTTTGTGGCATATCAACCATTGCAGATTATTTAATGACAAATCCTCTTTATACATGTATATAAAATATATAAGATTTTGTTTTAGTTGGGTTTGTGGCATATCAACCATTGCAGATTATTTAATGACAAATCCTCTTTATACATGTATATAAAATATATAAGATTTTGTTTTATTTGGGTTTGTGGCATATCAACCATTGCAGGTTATTTAATGCCAAATCCTCCTTATACATATATTAAATATATAATTTGTTAAAACATTTTGCTTGTAACATTTTTTAAAGGAGCATGGGTCCATTTTCTTTTGCACACAGTTAATGGGATTCATTTATTGTTTCGTTACAATAACAATTTAATGTAAGTAATTTGCTTCCACACATTTGAATAGATAAACATATAATGTAAGGGAATAGTTTGTTGGTAATTTCACTTTTAGATAAGTTTGAACTAATTTATTTGCACATTATTATTGCTATTGTTTCTAAAATTAAATGGTTTCAAGTATTTCTGTCTAACACCAATAATTAATAGCTCTCAAAAACAATCAACTTCTTAAAAACAATTGGCCTCCTATTAAAGATATACCCTACGATATCAACACCTTCGACCATGAGGTGTATACAAACAAAAAGCTTTGACCTATTTTAAAATCCTAATTCTGGACTATTCATTTACAATTAATATTCATATATATATATATATATATATATATATATATATATATCAGAATTTGACACACATTGACCCTTAAGAGGTTAATTTGCTACAAAACCTAACCATCACCAACCTAAAGATATGCGTTTACAAATCATATATATAATATACGTATGTGTTAAAAGGCTCTGGCATTGAATAACTTATGGATGTTGATATGCCATTAAATCCAACCAACCAACCACCCAACGAACCAACTAATCATCCTTTCAATCTTAATCATTTTTGGCACACAGTGAAGTGGTTATAAGTATTTTTATTTAACACTCATTGTTCTATTCAACCCTATTCGTTCATTTGCCCACAGTTAAAGGGTTACAAGTATTGCTTTGTATCACTAACTATTCAACTAAAGTCATTTTTTCTCACAGTTAAAATGATCGGGCTCTTTTATTTCTAACAAATTTAGCTCAACACATTTGTTTTTACACAGTCTAAATAGTCAAATAGTTCTATTTAAACCTTAGATGGGACCTTATCAGGTGCTAACACTCTGGAAACAATGGAAATGAAGGGGTACTCTGCATTGCCCAGTTCTTAAAGGCTGGAACCTCGCCATCAGATTGTTATAAATAGGACACTCATTGATGAGGGGGTCTTAGCCCTTTACAGAGATATAGTTGGTGTATTCTACAGCCCCAGCCAACAAAGCTGCGGTAAAAATACAGGACAGGGTTATTCGTTTTAGACTTTGTACATGAATGCATTTCTTGCATCTTTGGCTATTGTTAAAAAGTAGGACAGACTGAGTTTTTTTAGCTCTGTCATAGCAACCAGACTCATCATCATCATCATCATCATCATATCGCGCTGGTAGCACGGATATCCCTGACCCTCTCTCGCCACTCCTCCCTATCGTTCATCGCCCTAGGTAGGTCTTCAGGACAACATCCTGTATCCTCACATAGCTGCTGAATGTACGTTCGAGCTGGTCGTCCTGCTTTTGCGCGGCCATGTGTGGGGATCCATAAGAGTACATCTCTTATGAGTTCATCTCTGCTTCTCCAGCAGTGTCCTGCATGTCTGGTTCGTCTAACTTGAATAGTTTTCGTGATAGGGGGCAGGTGGCCGTACAGTTGGTTTCTTGTGGGGTGTTGCTGCCAGGACTTGTTCAGGATTGCACGCAGCATTCTTGTGTAATTGCCATCTAGCTTCTTCTCCAGTCGTTTTGTTAGCGTCCATGTAGTGCACCCATATAGCAGTATCGATGTGACCGCTGCCTGGAAGAAACTGCGTTTCATCTTATCGGTTAGGTCTGATTTCCATATAATCGATAGCCTATTGATAGCTGTCCATGCTTTCGTTAACCTCGTTTCGATGTCCTTTTCGGTTGATTCGACGCTGCTTCCTAGGTACGTGAATTTGTCTACTAGTTTAAGTGGGGTTCCTTCTAGAGTGGAGATGTCCCCCGTTTGGTTATAGCACATATATTCCGTTTTGTGTGCATTAACATAGAGGCCTATGCTTGCTGCTGCTCGTTCCAAACTATGCAGAAGTGTTTCGGCTTGGTCAGGTGTATTTGCCAGTATCGCTATGTCATCGGTGTAGTCGGCATCGGTAATTGTTGTTGCGGGGTATCTTCTGCTTCTTTTCTTCGTCAGTTCGAAGCCATTCTCTTTGATTTTGTCAATCGATGTTCTAAGTACGTAGTCTAGACAAATGATGAAGAGGTACGGGGCCAGCGTGTCCCCTTGTAGTACTCCTGCTACAATGTCAAAGTATTCTGTGTCTCCATCCGGTGATCGTACTTTTACTTTAGTGTTTCTATAGATAATCGTTATTGCCGCTTCGGTTTCTTTAGGTATGCCGTACGCTAGTAGGATTTGTTCCATCTTTCCTCTGTGAATGGAGTCGAAAGCCTTGGTAAAGTCGACAAATATTAATGTCGCTTGTAGGTTCTTTGCCTGTACACCTTCAAGGATTCTGCGGATGGTTAATATTTGTGAGGTCGTGGATCTATTTCTTCGGAAGCCATTTTGGTTTTTTCTAAGTATGTTGTCGATTTTGGGTTCTATTCGGTTTCGTAGTTGGGCATTGTAGATTTTGGCAGCTATGGATGTAAGTGTTATGCCTCGGTAGTTTTTGGCTAATCCGAGGTCCCCCATTTTAGGGAAGGGGAGTATGCATCCCTTCATCCATCTATCTATCGGATTTTGATTGTATACTGCGTTGCAGTGTCGGAGCAGTATCTCTCCGACGACACGGCAACCAGACTAGGAGAAAGATAACTAAATTTAAACCTGCATTTAAAAATACATCCTAGTCGTAACGGAAATTTTGGGTAAATGTATATTTCATTATCTGTATTTTCAAAAAAAATTCGATTTAATGAACTATAAACTGCTGTTACTATATATATATATATATATATATATGTTTGTAGTTAAAGATGACTTTTTTTCCAGAACAACCCTCTTGGGATTCACAGCCTATTCCAGCGAATTTTCGGTTGGTCAAAGTAGCTCGAAAGTTCGACTTTTGATCAGGAGCTTCGCTCGGAATCTTATTTATTTTGATATCTTCCACCAACTCAAATCTTCCTCTTGATATGAACTTTTACTTCAGGAAGCAAGAAAAATCCAGTCGGAAAGAGGTCTTGAGAATATGAAGACACTTGTGCTTGTACAGTCCTGTTTTTCACCATCATCACAAAGTATTAAAACTGCTGATTGAAAATATATCGTGAATTAGCACTGACACATGTAGATTTCATCTAGACATCTAGATATCACCCCTTTATCGTATAAATTACTCTGGTGTGAAGATGTTTTCATTTAAGTTTATAAATCTAAAAAATATCCAAACTTGGATCTGAAAACTTTTTGTTTGCACCTCGTATATTTGTAAACTAGTAGAAATAACACTACGGAAGGAGATTTTTATTAGAGCATGTTGGGTATCACCCAGCTTTTTCCACACAATGAACTAGTCCATCTGCCATATATAGCAGTAGCTACTATTACCAGTGCAGACTAGAAGGTGAAGAGCAGCTTCTTATAGGAATAGTATTAGAGACTGGAGATCGCACTAGATCACCTTACTTGCTACCGTAATTACGGAAGCCAATACAATCGTTGGACTATATCTTTATTCTGTATTCACTAATCCTATCTTCTTGTCTACTAATAGTCTCTCTATTGTATGTACTTTTTCCTGAGAATATAGCTATATTTCCTCTCATATCGTGGTTTGTCCTTTATTTCATATTACAAGCGTTCATTAACCAGAACGCAACAGAGCAATACACGTGAAATCATATTAGAAGACAAAGAAATTTCAAGTTCACTTTAGTGCGGTCTTCTTACGAGATCAATGACATTTCTAATCATTGAGATTATCGATATAAAGAAGATAAGTGATGTTGAGTAAATCCACAGAGTTCTTGACGTGCGAATTGCTAATCGCACCAAAGAGAAGGGATAACATTTTGGCTCAAGAATTTGCGATGTTAATGGGAGCAGATACGATCCCACAAAAATTAGCCTTTGCAGAATTTATGGTTTATGCTTTTTAAGATCATAAATTTGGGATTGTAGTGTGATAATAAATTAATGAAAATCAGAATTTGTTTTCTTTTAGGATTGGTTTGGTTTGGTTCAGTTTATGGCATATCAAACATTGTAGGTTATTTAATGCCAAATCCATTTTTATACATAAAAGCAGTTCTTTTTCAAACTATACAGTTTAGCATAAGTACAGTTTTTGCTTACACATAGTTAAAAGTAAAAACAGTTCTATTTCAATCAATTCAGTTTAGCATAGAACATACTTTAAAAGACCAAAAACAGTTCTATTTCAAATAATTCAGTTTAACATGAGTGCACAATTTAGTTCTATTTGACCCATACATAAGACCCTATCAGGTGCTACCACTCCAGGCCAAAATGGACCAAGAGCGATGTCTTTAAGGATTAGATTTTTCTTGGACTTATTGAATATGTCTATGCTTTTATAAATGGTTTGAAGAGAAACTTTTCATGTATGTCTTTGACGTTTAATAATTCCATTATTTTCTTGTTATAATCAAATTTTTCGAACATTCACCAAAGGACAGTTGAAGCAAAAGAACTTCAATTTGGTCTTAAATTCACCAAAGAAGTAAATAATCTTAGCATTATAAATATAATAGACTTCAGGCACAATGATTCCGAGTTCAACGAAGGATCTATAGAAGGACTATTTGCTGGGTCCACTAATCTTAACAGATATTACCTCGTTTTAACAAGAGACATATAATTGCATTGAGAGATTAGTCCAAAAATAACATTATCATCTAACCTTCTGATAAAGACGGTGGTGATGTCATTTGGAAATTAAATGAAATAGAACTAATGAAATAAAACGAAATACCCCAATATTTTTTCAATTATGATTTATCATAATATTAAATTTCTGTGTCTGTTTGTAACAAAGTTATTGGCAAAACGAGACATTTTATTATAAACTTTTCTATGATAAAAAAAATTCATAGATAGATAGTTAGATAATGAACAAGCTAAAATTGAGAACAAAGTGAGATAGATAGATAGATAGATAGCAGACTGAAAACGATAGATAGATAGATAGATAGATTGAAAAAGATAGATAGATAGATACATAGATAAGTTGGTTCCCTTTACGGTATGTCATTCAGCTCTGTGCAGGTATTGAGTGTTGTCTAGAGGACGCACTAGGGACGACTCGCTAGAGAGAGTCAAAGGAATCCAAATTGTCAGCACGCCTCCATGTTGTTGTTGTTGTTGTTGATGATGATGATGAAAGCGAGATTTTCGATTCGGCTGTCGGAAGCCCTAGTTACGGGTGTTCCAACTTGGAATGTTTTCAGATTTTTCAAATACCTCCACAATTATTTCCCTTGTTTTTAAACTTTCAAAATCAAATCAAGATCGAAATAAGTAAGTAGAACAATCTTATTACATTGTTCAAAGGATGAAAAATCAAGCAAAAAAAAACAGCAAAAAACAAAACCCAGAAGTAAATAATGTTTATTGGCATGATGATTAGAGTGTTTGCCCATGGTCCGGGAGACCTGGGTTCAATCTCAGGTCGTGTCATACCAAAGACTCAAAAAATGGTACTTGATTCCTCCTTGCTTAACACTCAGCATTATAAGGTACGGATTAAGGTTAACGTGGAGCAATCCAGGGAATGGAGTAACGTCCTCCCATACACCTTGGTGTAGTATATATCGAAAAGGGATCTTTCGGGTCACCCTAGACTACGGTCGCCAACTTTACTTAATTAAATGTAAAATTTCAGGAAAAATGACGAGAATAAGATAAATAGCGAGCTGATGGAATAAAATTAGTGAATTTGCAATTAAAGAAGCTCTTTTTTTTAACCAATAGTTCTTCTTTCAGAGTTAAAAAGATATTTTAAGCACATGAAAAGATTTCAGTTGTCTCTATTTAATATCATCACTTTATGTATTCAATACAATAATGTAGGGGGTGTCCTCGTGGTGTAATGGTTAAAGCGATGGACTGCGGAATCGTAGTACGCGAGCTCGTACTCCAGTCGCGCTATTACGTTCACTTTCGGGCAAATACCCTTGGGAAAGTAAAGAACACCCTTATCCTCCCAGCTTTGGGTTAAATAGTACCACTACTGTTCTTCTAGAAGAATGGCTTTGGCATTAAAATAACCTGCAAAGGTTGATATGCCATTAAACAAAGAAACCAAACCAACAATAATGTAATTATCGGATAACTTAACAGTATATATCTATGTCTTCCAAAGTTATTAAATCTCTGCGTCTGTTTGTAACCAAATACTTGGGAAAACGAGATATTTCGGCATAAATGTTTCTATGATAAATTGCACCTAGATGTTCCTGGCGGTGAAAGTAAAATTGCTTTCAAGCTGATATGGCGACGGCGAACTGAATTCTGGGTACTTTTGGAAAATCTTATACAAACCACACCAATTAATACCGCTATTTTTCTCTCTTTCAAAATATTTTAGGCCTTTTTAGGAATATATTTTTAAATCTAGTATCATTTGATTTTTTAAACGTTTTTGAGTTACAAAAAATTCTGCATGGCAATATATATATAGGATGTCTCAATATATATGGGACCCATGTGGCTGCTAATAACTCTACTGATAATAATGAGTTATTTTTTTGTTTCACATTTGAAAATAGTATAACAACAATTAACATTGTATGGTGCCCGTGGTGTAATGGTTATCGTCGCAGGAAGTGGACACGGCAACACGAGTTCAATTCCTGGACGAGATTCATTACATTTCACATAGCACTAATACCATTGGGAAAGGTATGAATCCAATTATTCTCCCTCCAGCTATGGGTAAATAGTAGGGCAGACTAGGTTCTTCAGCCATGGTGAGGCAACTAGTCTAGGAGAAGGAAAACTCTGAATTCAAACCTTTCAAATTCCGCTTACAAAATTGACTTTGTGTCATATCCTGCCCGAGCAGAGGGGGTTGGTAAATATGATAACAACAATTAACATTTGATCACAATGCCTATTTCAAACAATTCAGTTTAGCATAAGTACGCACAATGCCTTAGACAAGAGAGGAAAATATTTTGCGCCTTTACTTATTTGGAGATAAAAATCATTCAAAACTGTCTCAAAATAGATACAAACCAAGAATATGATAATGATTATATATATATATATATATATATGGTGTCTCAAAATACTAATGACCCATGTAAATTCTTATAACTCTACTACTAACAATGTTTTGTTCTTTTTTGTTTCATATTTGAACATTTCTATAACTATTATTCTTCAATCACAATGCCTTGGACAAGAGAGGAAAAATATTTTCGTCACTACTTAATTGGAGACAAAATCATATAAGACTGACTCGAAATAGAGGCGACCCATTAATACGATAATGATTTATTACTGAAACAAGAAACCAAAAAGAAGCTTGTATATCTTGGAAGCTGATATAACAACAATTAAAAAAACATCGATTTAATGTTTCTAGCTCAAAGGATAAATTTTTCACCGGACGGGTTCCAAATGACCGCTATTTTGCTTGCATTAGTAATAAATCATTATCATATCAATGGGTTACATCTATTTTGAGATACTCTGTATTTTGGGGTCTTTTTTGGGAATAAGTTTTTAAAAGTATAGCATCAGGTAATTTTTAAAAAGTTTTTAGAAAAAAAATTAGCATGGAAAAAAATATTTAATATAAGGATAGCCCTCTGATCATCTAAATCGTTTAAAAGATTGCGAAAACCGACACTTCTCTCGCAAAAAATCTGCCGTAAATCGAAAAAGAAATGTTCATTGAATCTAAAACACTTTATTAAAAATCGGCTAGTCTTACTTTTTATTTAAAAAGGCGTGTCTTAAATATTTATTTAAATCGCATTAACAAACAAACGCCAATAATTGCCCTGTCAGCAATAAATACACAATTTTAAATGTAAAAAATTCTTATATTTAAAATAATTCAGTTTAGCATAAGAACTGAGTTTAGTTCTATTTAACCCATTAATAGGACCTTATCAGGTCTTACCACTCCGGGTCAGAGTGAATCTTGGAGCGATAGCAATGAAGGGGTACCCTGCATTCACCCAAAGCTCCAGCGTTATTGGATCCTCAACATCAGATTGTTTAGAGTCAAACCAGGACATTCGTTAGAAGTGGGTCTTACCCAGCAGCTGAGAATCAGTCAGTGTATTCGAATGCCCCAACCGGCTGAGCGATCTCTCTTTATTGATTTTTATAGATTAATGATAGAATAAAGGTCTTCTTGGCAGTAAGAATAAAATTCATCAAAACCATATATTGAAACCACTCTTTACGACACATACGGCATCAGTCTTCTGCGGATTAAAAAAAAAGACCGCGTCTCTCCTTGATGAAGCTGATTGGGATCGAAAAATCAGTAACTGGAATAAAATCATCTCACTTCGTTAGTCATTAGAATCAGAATAATTCCACCCTGACAAATCAATATCTTCCTTAAAACCAATATTAAAAAAAAAAAAAACTCGAGGAAGAAATTTTCGAAAGAGGATTATAAAGAAATATACGCATTCTTTTATGCAACTAATAACCCATCAGGAAAAAATACAACTCAAGGAACCTACTACTTACAGCGTGAAAGGAATGAATGTACTAATGATAAACAAGCCAAAATGAAAAGATATATCATTAAATGCTACAGTTAAACAATTGCTTAAAACGATAATCTCAAAGAACAGATAGTTGATGATATCAAACGAGATAAAACCGTAACATTTGAAATGAGCTAAGTTATAATGAGACAGCTTATATATTAAAAGAATCAATTAATGATTGTTTGAAATCTTCAGTAACAAAAAATGAATACAAATTAGAAAATAGTCAACACTAAAAAGAAAATCCCGACTACAAAGAAAAAAAGATTAAAATCGACGAAATGAAACAAAATGTAATCAGAGAAATGGAGTCATAAAAAATCATTCAGACTGAAAATATAAGAAATTGATAAAATCATGAACTACTGATGTACGAATATATTTCAACTGACGAGATACTATTTACCCAACACCTCCGCTCGGGCAGGATATGACACATGGTCAATTTTTAAGCGGAGTTTAACAGGTTTGAATTCAGAGTTTTCCTTCTCCTAACTAGTTGCCTCGCCAAAGCTGAAGAACCAAGTCTGTCCTACTATTTACCCATAGCTGGAGGGAGAATAATTGGATTCATACCTTTCCCAAGGGTATTAGTGCAATGTGAAATGCAATCAGTCTCGTCCAGGATTTGAACTCGTGTCGCCGTGTCCATTTCCTACGACGATAACGACTACACCAAAAACAGACGAGATAATGAGTAAATAAAGTTGGTTACTGTCGTCAAGGTTGACCCGAAGAATCCCTTTTTCAGTAAACTGATGTTTAGAGGAGAACGCTTCTCCATTCCCTGGATTATTTTACTTTACCCTTGATCCTTACCTTATAGTGTTAGCAAGGTTGCATCAAGTACCATTTTCTGAGTCTTTGGTATGACTCGACCTGGGATTAAACCCCGGTTTCCCGGACCATTGGCGAACACTCTACTCATTAAGCCAATGACCCGTGAACACATTTAAATGCTAAGATAAATAGTGATCTGGGACGGATATAATACCAAACTTTTGGCTCTACCATCAATCCTTTACGCATCAACTAATGACGAAATATTTCTGAATTCCTAAAAGAACCTGGAAAAATGAGTGAGTTATAAATCACTTATTCTATATGGACGATTTAAATATATGCCAAAAAATGAGGACGATTTAGAAGGAGTAAGATACAAACCACCAAAAACAAGATACAGCAGATAACGAAACCACCGACCAATAACATGCCTTTTCATAGCATATAAAATGGTATCTATTCTAAAGGAGAGAAAAGTCAAATTCATAGAAGGTAAGGAAATATTTTCATCAGAATAAAAAAACATGCCAAAAAAAGAATTATATAGCTTCAAAGATCAGTTCCTCATTGACAAGATGATCACGGAGAATTGTCAATCTAAACAGAAAAATCTAAGTATAGCTTCGATTGATAACAAAAAAAGCTATTTATGGTGCAACCCACGAATGGGTTCTAAAAGTTCTAAACGTTTAGAAGATATCCTCAGTTATAATAACATTCCTAAATACAATACGGAAAGGTGGCATACTAACCTTAGGTTCATCCATGAAGACTGCATTCTTGAAATAATAATCTGAACATTAACAATAGAATCTTCTAAGGAGACTTACTTTCACTTCTTTTTGTATAGTCCAAATACCACTCTCTAGAGAACTTAAAAACACAGCCTATAGATATAAAACTTCTACTAAAAACTACTTTTTCTATATGGACGATTTAAAGATATATGCAAAAAAATAATCAGTATTCAGAAGGTCTTTTAAGGTAAGGACTGTAAAAAGATTGAGTGACGACATTGGGATGCAATTTGGTTTGGAAAAATGTGCAAAATTCATATTTAAGAAAGTTTCACAATTAAAGTATAAAAATATCACCCGGGATATAAACACTGAAATTACAGAGAACACAATACATATTTAGTAATTAATGAAGCAAATACTAACAATAAACGAGGGGAAAAAGAATTCTATAAGAGAATAAGCTCTATGATAAGAACAGAAACGAATTCGAAAAAATAAAGTTATTGCATTTAGACAATACCAAATTTGTAATTGTCTTTATTGGGAATCCTTTTTTGAGATGCGGCTTCTTAATCTGAGTTCGGGGCCCGTGGCACAGCGAATAGAGGCGTTGGGTCTCTACGGTTCCAGGTGAGCATGGTCAGAAGATAGCGGTTTCAATTCCTACCCTATCCGGCCAGAGGGTTACTCGGTAAAAAACGTGGTGCGATAGACAACAACTATGGAAGGCAATAATTACTGGGGATACGGTTACAAGACTCAGCATTCCTATCCGAGGTCGCAGTTAATCACCTGAAAACGGCCAGAGGTGAAATTTGGCCGAAACGTTGTGAGAAAAACTACAAAGACGAGAACAAAAGTCCGCAATAAAATTAATACTCAGATTAAGAAGCCTCATCTCAAAAAAGGGATTCCCAATCAAGACAAAAAAATCATTCCTTAATTATATAACACAGATGATATGTCAGTCTAAAAATATCATAAAATAAGTAAATACAAAAACCTGGAAACAGAAAATGAGAAAATGTAGGATCTTAAGATTATAACAGTGCTAATAACAGCAGGAGCCAGGGGTATGATCAAGAAAGAGGCCGCTAAACACATTAACAAAATACCTTCCAGTTCGAGTCAATATGAAATACCAATAATTGGATTTTGTGGAATTGTGCTTCTGATGAGGACTGTACAACCAGCGTGACAGAAAAATATGATCGAAAAGAGGTAACCAAAAACAGAAATACATCGAATGTATATAATCACTACCTTCCTTCAAGCTAGGTCTGGGGTAGAGATTCAGTGAAGTATTGTAAGAAACGGAAAATATACATCCAAATTTACATACACAAACTAGGATCCATCCTTTGGAATGAGAGACACAAAATTCTGTGATTTCAAGATAAAAGCAAATCATTTAATCATGGCCAGAAGACGAGACCTAGAGATAACGAAAAAAAAAAAGAAAAAGAAAGAGGAACTTGCAAAATTGTCTACTTTGCTGTCCCGGCCGATCACAGTGTGAAAATAAAAGAAAACGAAAAGCGAGAACTAAACAAAGCTATGGAACAGGAAGATGACAGTGAAACCAATTGTAAATGACGCACTTCAAACAATCCACAACGACTTGATAAAGAAGTTGGAGGAGCTGGAAATCGGAAGACGAGCCAAGAGTCTCCTAACAACGTCATTGCTAAAATCGGCCAGGATAGTGATAAGAGTCCTGGAGACTTGAGGACGCTTGTTGACACATAGACTCCTGTAAAAGTCTGTCACTCAGACTTCAGAGAAAGAGCGTTAGTTAACGCTGCTATGAAAAACTTGATCGTATGCCAACAAATGGTATATGCACGACCCAGCACCTGTCCTAGAAAATGACACACACAAACTCCTATGGGACTTTGATATACAAACGGATCACCAAATCTCGGCCAGAAGACCAGACCTTATAATAATCACCAAAAAAAAAAAAAAAAATCTGCAAAATTGTTGACTTTGCTGTCCCGGCTGACCACAGAATAAAACAGAAAGAATGTGAAAAGAGGGATGAGTACCTCGACCTTGCTAGAGAATTGAAAAAAATTTTGGAACATGAAGGTGACAATAATACCAATTGTGATTGGTGCTTTTGGCACGGTAACTGAAGGATTATTAAAGGGCCTGGAAGATTTTGAAGTTGGCAGCCGAGTGGAGACCATCCAAACAACAGCATTATTGAAAACGGCCAGAATACTGAGAAGAGTCCTGGAGACTTGTTGTCACTCAATCTCCAGATACGCTGATGTGAAAAACTCTAATGAGTATTAATAATAATAATTCCATTTAAAAAGCTTCTAAGGGGTCAATGTTCGACGTGCATCTGTTTCTATGACAATATATGTCAACTCATTTTCTTTTTCAAAATCAATGTTGGATTTGCTGAAGATGAAGCCGTACAGACGAAACGTGTAATCATTTGAATTAAATGTTTATTTCATTTTAAGTCATATATCTATCCCCCCCCCACATATATATATATATATATATATATATATGTATAAGAGAGAAAGAGATAGTGCCACGGGATAAAGGTAGATTTTGTTACATCCAACCCTAGGCGGACAGGTTAGATAAATACATACATTTCATTCATAACTGTAAGTAAGAATTTCCCTCTCACGTATCCCGCAGCTCATACTTAAAAATAGTCAAAACTGATTTATTGTTGAGTCGATTTCATCAAATAAAAATCAATGATTAAATTATTATTTGCAATAAAAGCAAAAGCAACAAATATAACGATGAAACTAATACTAGTTAAACATGATTTATGGTTAGCAATGGTTTATCAAATAAATGTTTAATGTAAATTGCATATTTCTAACTTTAGCATATTCCATAAGAGATCGAATAACACATACGAAGGAATATTTCCAAGAGACATTCTTCTCGATGCTGTTAAGCATTGACGTTATCACCCACTCGCAGACCATATAAATACTGGAATCATTAAATGAATACGAGAATATTAACTCTTGCGCAAATTATGGATTTAGCACACAAAATTATTTATTTTTATTTTTGTTGGGTATCACCCGCCTTTCTCCACACAATGAATTAGTCCATCTGCCATATATAGCAGTAGCTACGATTACCAGTGCAGGCTAGAAGGTGCAGAGCAGCTTCTTATAGGAATAGTATTAGAGCGTTGGAGACTGGAGATCGCACTAGATCACCTTAGTTGCTACCGTAATAACGGAAGCCAATACTATCGTTGGACTATATCTTTATTCTCTATTCCCTAATCCTATGTTCTTGTCTACTAATATTCTCTCTATTGTATATACTTTTTTTCTGAGAATATATCTCTATTTCCTCTCATATCGTGGTTTGTGCTTTATTTAATATTACAAGCGTTCACTAATCCTATGTTCTTGTCTACTAATATTCTCTCTATTGTATATACTTTTTTCTGAGAATATATCTCTATTTCCTCTCATATCGTGGTTTGTCCTTTATTTAATATTACAAGCGTTCACTAATCCTATGTTCTTGTCTTCTAGTAGTCTCTATATTGTATATACTTTTTTCTGAGAATATATCTCTATTTCCTCTCATATCGTGGTTTGTCCTTTATTTAATATTACAAGCGTTCACTAATCCTGTGTTCTTGTCTTCTAGTAGTCTCTATATTGTATATACTTTTTTCTGAGAATATATCTCTATTTCCTCTCATATCGTAGTTTGTCCTTTATTTAATATTACAAGCGTTCACTAATCCTATGTTCTTGTCTTCTAGTAGTCTCTATATTGTATATACTTTTTTTCTGAGAATATATCTCTATTTCCTCTCATATCGTAGTTTGTCCTTTATTTAATATTACAAGCGTTCACTAACCAGAACGCAACAATATTACTTAACAAAAAATAAACTAATAACAAATTAGAGGCAAAGAATTTTTTTTAATGGCAACACATGGGAAAGGCAAACAGTCTCGTCCAGGATTTTTGAACTCGGGTTGCCGTGTCCATATAAATAAAAGTAAGAAAAGTTGGTGACTTTAGTCGAGGGTGACCCGAAGATCCACTTTTCAATAGCTACTACACCGAGGTGTAGGGGAGGGCGCTACACCATCTCCTGGATTGTTCCACTTTATCCTTTATCCATACCGTATAATGCTGAGTGTTAAGCAAGGAGATAACAAATACCATTTTTTGAGTCTTTAGTATGACTTAAACTGTGATTGAATCCCAGTCTCCCGGACCCTTGGCAAACACTGTACTCATGAGGATAAACAACTAGATAGATAGATAGATAGATAGATTTTCTTTTCTGTCATGTCTATCCTTGCGTGTTTATTAATGTTATTATGATAGCTTTAAATGATTATATATATGATTTAAAAATTGTATATATATATATATATATATATATAATCATTTAAATCATATATATAATCATTTAAAGCCATTTTAAGAACATTAATAAACACACAGGGATAGACATGACACAAAAGAAATTCTATCTATCTATCTATCTCAGTCTTTTCACATCCATCTCTCTCTCTCTCTATATATATATATATATATATATATATATATCCTTAATACTAATGATTTTCACAAATTTACATTTTTTCAAGTAACCATTTACCAGGTCATTGGACTATTGGGTAAAATGTTCACCAATGATTGAGTCCAATCCCTAGTCGAGTCTTATAAAAAGATCGTACTTGATATCTCCTTGCTTAACACTCCGCATTATAAGGCACGTATCAAGGGTAAAGTGGAGCAATCCAAGGAAAGGAGTAGCGCCCTTCCCTACACTTCGGTGTTTTAGCTATAGAAAAAGGAGCCTTCGGGTCGCCTTCGACTACGGCCGGCTAACTTTACTTACTTATTCCTATTTGATAATAATTATATTTGTTTTACACTATTTTAGAATTTCAAGTATTCCTATGTAATGCTATCTATTTTCAAACAGACCTATTAAACCAATAGATTGGACTCTAACCGCTTGTATCACTTCAGTTGTAGTTAAACCTTCAAGGGAAAAAATTGACATCAAAGAGAGAAATTGTCAAAAAAAAAAAAAAAAAAAGAACCAAAAATAACTCACTGAAACTAGTTTCTTACAGAAGTTGAATAAGAAAGCTAACTTTCCTGCAGGATCACGAACCTAATTAAATCTAGGTTAATATCTATATAGACACTTTAAACCTCTACCAACCACGGAGAGGTGAGTGGTGCCAACAAACGTTATATAATTAGGGAAATTTTTTTATATTAATCATTTTTCGTTAATTATATTTCATCATTCAGTTTGGTAAGGCTTTGAACTACTCAGGTCTCTTAGTCCAGATGCATAGTCATTTGGTGCAGTCTTATGCCCGCGCAGAAAGGACATGACAATCACGATTTGCCCTAATAAACCCCCAGATAGGAAACGGGGCTGCAGTGTGGATGACGTCATGCCCAGAAGAGATAGTCCTGAGAATTTGAGGATTTTGAAAAGACAGCAGATGAGATTCGACCGCTGAGACGTGCAATTGAGTTTTCTACTGTTGAGTCATGCGGTTGTGTTTTTCGGATCTCGACCCGCAGAGATGAATTGAGATCTTAAACATCACAAGATGTGCCGCGCGTTGGGGTGGGGTCAGCATAGTATGGTTAACATCGGCTTCTATGAATTTTGTCTCTCTCCTCGTGTTGCCAGCGACCGAAGCCAGAAATTAATAAACCCGTTCGTATCCAAAACGACAGAGTCGGCCAGTACCTGTATATGTATCTGTATTATTATTATTATTGACATCACCAAATCGATCCAATACAAAACCATAACTTTCTCTACATTTCCCAATTAGATGTTTTAGGTTTAGGTTAGATGGTTGAGTTGCATATTAACTCTTGATATATATATATATATATATATATATATATATATATATATATAAAACAAGCAACCGACACTTAACAGAATTAATTTTCTAACTAGTGCTAAGGTACTTAAATGTCTTTAGCTACTGAGACTATTAATAAAACCCATTATAAAGCAAACGCTATACACTCCAATGGTAAAGACGCTCTTACATAGAAGTAATCTGCAAAAACAAAAGTTACATCACTTTTGAAACAGATCCTCCCCTGATGATGGCCCAAAGTCGGGCAGAAAGTACTACGGATATATACAATTATGGAAAACCCATCAATCAATTCCTGCCGAATACGATAAAAGCAATACGGCAATACGAACGAATCCAGACGAAAATATGTAGACAGAAAATTTTGATTATGTTCAACGAAATTTGTATATATATATTTATATATATATATATAAATTTCGTTGAATATAATAGATTTTTCTACATATTTTCTTCTGGATCCGTTCGTATTGCTGTATTGCTTTATATATATATATATATATATATAACGCAACAGACCATCATTTGGCTATTATAAATTTTTTTCAGCTGACCACGGCATAAGAGTAACCAGCCTTTTCAGACAGCCATCACATAATGGAGAGATAAAATTATAAAAATATTCTTTCAACGGATTCTTACTCTGTATATATTTGTATATATATATATATATACAAATTTCTTCTGGATCCGTTCGTATTGCTGTATTGCTTTATATATATATATATATATATATATATATATATATATATATATATATATAACGCAACAGACCATCATTTGGTTGTTATAAACTTATTTCAGCTGAACACAACATAAGAGTAACCAGCCTTTTCAGACAGCCATCACATAATGAAGAGAAAAAAATTACAAAAATATTCTTTCAATGGATTCTTACCCTGTAAAAAATGAATGAATAAATAAAGAAAAAGTGGGAGAAAACAAAAAGATATAGGTAACAAGTTTGTGTCAAAACCGGATGAAATTTCAATGTATGGTGTCTCCAGATGTATCTAAAAAAATTAAGTAGACTCGCAAAAACTTAAGCAACTAAAATCTTTTAGATAAGTTAATATATATATATATATATATATATATATATATATATATCATAATCATCATGTCATGCTGCTAGTACGGATATCCCTGACCCACTCTCGCCGCTTCTCCCTATCGTTCATCGCCTCTGGCATGTCTTCTGGGCTACATCTCGTATCCTCACATAGCTGCTGAATGTATGTTCGAGCTGGTCGTCCTGCTTTTGCCCGGCCATATGTGGGATTCCATAGGAGTACATCACTTATGAGCTCGTCCCTGCTTCTCCAGCAGTGTCCTGCATGTCTGGTTCGTCTAATTTGAATAGTTTTCCTGATGGGAGGCAGGTTTCCGTATAGTTGGTGCCTTGTGGGGTGTTTCTGCCAGGACTTGTTCAATATTGCTCGCAACATTCTTGTGTACTTGCCGTCTAGCTTCTTTTCCAGACGTTTTGTTAGCGTCCAAGTAGTGCATCCATACAGCAGTATCGCTGCCCGGAAGAAACTGCGTTTCATTTCATATATATATATATAAGTCGAGGAAAATAGTCTAAGGATTAGACTATCAAGTAATAATCTAAGGGGTAGGAATATCAAGTTTGAGTGCTCAATGACAACGGCCATCGACTGTACAATTAATTTCAGATTAAAAATACATCGAATCTCACGTGCAAAACGAAAACACTTTTTATAAAATTGAAAGAAAAAAAATTCAATTCTATGGTTTCATTAAAAATCTATTTCGCGTCTATAAAATGACCCTTGTCAGAAGTAGACAAAAATATGCAATTGTGTAATTTAAAATGATTTAGGCAGGCTTACATAGCTTCCGGCGAGAAGAGAATTAAAAAAAAAATCTTTTCAATTTTTAATTAAAAAAAACAACACTTTAACGGTGTAAATATTATCATATATTATCAAATATAATCTTTATACATTCTTCTTATTTTTAATAAAGAAAATTACCAATAATTTAAAATATTACTGGATGTTTAAAAAAAACGGTGAATACTTAAAAAATGAATAGTGTTTTGAGACTCAAAGAATTATCAATAAAAAAAGAATCCCTAATTTCGTTAGAATTATTGTGTATTATATAGATCAAATAATGTAAATCCGTGTAGTCTAAAAAATAATAAATCAATGCTAATATCAATTTATTAAAAGTCTCTTTCGAATTAGGAAATATATCTTTAAAATTTCCTTGTCATTTATATTAGGAAGAATTAGCATATCGATTGTTAAGTTAACTGTAATAATTAAAAGACCAATACTTTAACAGATATTGGATTAATATATCTAATAATTCCTAACATTTAATATAGTTATTAAATTAAATGGCAGTTTCAAATATAGATTTATCTAATAAAGTTGTTAAAAATTTCTTTATTTAAAAAGGAAGAATGTATAAACATTATATTTGATAATATATAATGATATTTCAACTGTTAAAGAGGTTCTTTTTAATTCAAAAATTGAAAAGATTTTTAAAAATTTTAAATTCTCTTCTTGTTGGAAGCTCTGTAAACCAGCTAAAATTATATTCAAATATACAACTGTATATTCTTCTCTACTTCTAAAGGGGGTCATTTTATAGACCCAAAATAAATTTATTATAAAATCACAATATTGATAGTTTTCTTTCAATTTTATAATATATATATATATATATATATATATATATATATATATATATATATAGTTATCGTTAAGAGTTTTCGGACTATTGTCTTTATCTTTATTGTTATATCTGCAACGTTTCGGCCGATATTTCCCCGGCCTTCTTCGGGTGTTTGTCGAACTCGGGAACCCACACGAAACTTCGAACTACGTCCTTTAATGAATCCACGGGGGTCACCTGTTCTGATTCCGTTAGCCATAACCGGGTACAAGTGTTAAGTATTCCTGTATTGTTCCTCGCCTGCAGTAAGGATTGAATCTGCAACCTCCAAATGATTGTCTCCTTAGAAGCTTAGGGAACCTACGTCAATAACCGTTACGCTATGTGTCCGGCTGGACATATCTGCCGAAACGTTGTGGAAATAATTATAAAGATGAAGACAATAGTCCGAAAACCCTTAATGATAAAAATCAAGCTTCATCTCAGAAATTTAAACAACTAATATGTATATATATATATATATATATATATATAATTGGGATTAAAACGCAACAGACCATCATTTGGCTATTATAAATTTATTTCAGCTGACCACGCCTTAAGAGTAACCAGCCTTTTCAGACAGCCATCACATAATAGAGAGAAAAAATTATAAAGATATTCTTTCAATGGATTCTTACTCTTTAAAAAAAGAATGAATAAATAAAGAAAAAGTGGGAGAAAACAAAAAGATATAGGCTACAAGTTAGTGTCAAAACCGGATGAAATTTCAGTGTACGGTGTCTCCAGATGTATAAAAAAAAATTAAGTAGACTCGCAAAAATCTAAGCAACTATATATATATATATATATATAATTTGTAAGTAAATAGTTTGTAGTTAATTTTATTTTGATCTAAGTTAGAGCTAATTATTTTGCACACAAATGGGTTTTAAGTATTACAATTTATTGTTTGTGAACAGTTATATGGTTTCAAGTATATCTACAAAACACTAATAATTCTATTTTCACACAATTAAAGAGTTTCAAGTATTGTTACTAAACATTATTCATGCATTTGCACACAAGTTCCAAGTATAGCTATATAACACTGATAATTCAAAATTAACCTCAGTTATTTGGTTGCTCTCAATTAATTGGTTTCAGGTATAGAAAGTGATCAAATATTTCTATTTGATCCACAGATGGATTCCTAACAAATACTTCCATTCCAGGCCGGAGTGAACTCGGGTGTAATGCTAACGAAGGGGTACTCCACATTCTCCAAAGCTCTAGGACTGGAGCCTCACCATCAAATGCAGTTTGATATGATATCAAACTCACTCGTTGTAGGGTGGCGTCTCACGCCTTTGCAGAAATACAGTCAGCATATTCGACGGCTCCAGCCGACTGGGCTGTCCCTAATTAAAGAGATATCAGGAATATATACAGTCACACCTGTAAATTAGCTGAGAGAGGTGTTAGATGGTGGGGGTGAACCCTTGGTCCCTAATGAGCGAGGTGGTTTATCAAAAGCAGATAAACATGTCATTACCTATCCCCTTTCGCCACGAGCCGGTCGTCACACAAGATTATGTTTTAACGGAGTAGAGCTGTTTTTAATTCAGTTCTCCATCTCCCAGACGGGTTGCCTTACCAATATTAAAGAACCCACCCTATCCTACTATTATGCGATAGTTTGATTCATGTCTTTCACTCAGGAAAGTGAAGTGAAACATAAACAGCTTTGTCCACGATTTGAACTCGTTTGGCCGCCTCTATTTTCCACGATTATGACCATAACGCCAAAAGACATAAGTATCCCTATATAAATGGTTATTTTTGTCGAGAAGGCGTGCGCACATGTGACGTCAGAATAGCTGCCGTTTACGTGAGTGAATCGTCAAAAACAAATAAACTCCTACGCTCTTTCCATTCCAAAAAATCTAACTAGGCTATCATAATTCTCTCCCACACCTAGTACATATGTTCGTTGGCTATGAAGAAAGATCTTGAGAGTCTATGTGCATATGATCATTGTATTGCAGTTAATCTAATAAAAATAAAAGCAGTTTCCTTGTGCGTATGTATGTCTTACTTCTGGGGAAAAATAAATACAAATGAGAAGGCACAGCATTTCGACCCCAAGATCATATATATTATGAATCAGGAAGTTTTTCCCCAGAAAAAGAAGAAAAAAAAAAGAAGACATCGCACAATCTACAGAACTCAAGATATTTGTGAAAAACGATACGGTAAAAACTTGTTTATTGTAAACAAACAAGCAAACAAACAAACAAACAAACAAGTAATAATTTACATTTGAAATACTTCAGAGTAGGAATGCACTCCTATCTTAAACACAAATAAACATTTGAAATTAAGAGAGAGAGAGAGAGAGAGAGAGAGAGAGAGAGAGAGGAAGAGAGAGAGATCAAGAAAAAAAGAAAGAAAGAAAAAGAGAGAGACAGAGACAGACAGACAGACAGAGGATTTAGTTCCCATTATCTCACGTGGCGTAATGGTTAAAGTGCTAGACTGAAGCCGCAACGTAAGCAAGTTCGAATCCTGAATCATGCGATATCGTTTACTTTCAGGGGAAAGTATCACCCGAGCTATGGGTTAAATAGTATCATTGCTATTTTCGTGCATTAAACAACCCACGAAGTTTGTCGTGCCCTTACATTATAGAAAGAGTATTATTTCACTCATTACGATTTACTGCACACCAATTTTTACTTGTGCATTTAAACGGAAGTCATAATGACAATAGTAACCCACAATAATCCACAACTAGGCTCATCAGGCTCACATTGTACTAGGTGGGTTGATGACCAGCAGAGACCAGCAGGGTTCGAGCCTCGGTTAGTGCCCAATCATCTCCTACCCTAAATCCCCACTAAAAACATTGACCTTGCGCCAGATCCTGTCTGGTGGGATGCATCGACAAATAACAATAACCTACAGGTTTCCAGGACTCTTCTAAGTATTCAAGCTGATTGTGATAGAACAGTGGTCTCGATTCTTCCTTTAATATCCATTTCCTACTGTCTCTTTTCCAGTCCCTTGAGGATTGATCCGAGTGCTCCAACTGCAAACAGTATCACCGCCACTATGCGTAAATAGGAGGGTATACTGTGTTCTTCAGCCTTGGTTAGGCAACTAGTCTAGGAGAAGGAAAACTCTGAATTCAAAACTGTTAAACTCCGCTTAAAAATTGACCTTGTGTTATATCCTGCCCGAGTGGAGGGGTTGGTAAATATGTATCGCCACCACTTTCATGTCCTTCAGCTTTTCAGGTTATGTTAGATTATTTCATTTAATGCCATATCAGCCCTTGATTTTGCTCACTCGGCTGGGGCTGTTGAATACACCGACTGCACGGCTGCAGAGGAGCAAGATATCCCCCCTCCGTGAACGAGTGTCCTTGATATGACCCTAAACAATCTGATGGTGAGGTTCCAGGTGCTGAGGCTTTGGGGAAAGCGGAGACTTCTTTCATTACCATTGCTCCCAGATCCACTATGGCCCAGAATGGTAGCACCTTATAGGGGGCCTATCTCTAGATTAAATAGAACTTAACTGCATACTTATGCTGAACTGAATTGTTTGAATTAGGACAGTTTGACTAAACTGAATAACTTGAAATAGAAATATTTTTTAACAATTAAACTGTATACTTACATTTAAACTGCGTACTTATGCTGAATTGAATTGTTTGAAATGAAACTGTTTTTGATAGTGAAACTGTACTTACACTAAACTGAATTGTTTGAAATAGAACAGTTTTGACATTTAACTTTGTGTGGACAAAAACTATACTCATACTCAACTGAATTGATTGAATTAGAACTGTTTGACTAAACTGAATAGCTTGCGATAGAAATGTTTTTGACAATTAAAGTGAGTACTTATGATGAACTGAATTGTTTGAAACAGAACTGATTATTTTTGTTTTAAAATGGATTTTATGGCATATCATTTTTTTTTTTAGTTTGAGGGCAAGATCCAAGTATTTATTTATCTTTTTGATTTCTTTTATCTTCCCTCTCAATAGTCTACTCGAACGCCAAATCCATAAGTTGACGATTTCTTGTTAATTAAATCCATAACGATTTCTTGTTAATTAACTCTAGACTAGTTTTAAGGCCGGGGTTGGGTAATTTGTTTATTTTATGCGTTTCATTTGGACAGATTTTTGTTTCTGTATAAATCATTTGTCAGTTAGGACAAAATAAAGGCGTATGCCTGCAAAATTGAGTTATTTTTGGCACCACCCATGGAAGCTTTGCTTCCTACAGTGTCCCCACATTAAACCGAAAATCTGTCACGTCAAGGAGAGGATAAATATCTTCAAGTCTCCGATTCTGGGTTTTGAAATTTTGAATAAATCTTCACTGAGATATTGTCAGTTCTTAACAGATTAGCCTGGAATAACTTACGATCATTTTTAATATTTTCATACCTCTGGCCATTCAGCTGTTAACGTTATAACACTCTCTACGGTTTACGATATAATAACATTAAATATGCATATAGGTGTTTGCTTTCACACGACCCATTTCAGATGGTTTTTTTTCTTTTATATCAAACTTACATCCTTTTCTTCCTTTAAGTTCATCGGTGCCGACATTAATCTGAATCGACGGTTCTCAAGATTAATCGATTCTTTACTCTCTTGGCTTGTAGACCATAATTAATCTGCTTGTTCAATCGGGCCTACATATGATTGTTCTGACGGAGTAGGAGGAGGACGAGGACGACGACGACGACGATGGGCCTAGGGTACAGTTTTCTGAAAAAAATGGCGTCAACTAATATATTTGAAATTAAACTTATCTGCACGCTCAGAACCTGTTTTATTTTATTCTCCCCTGTCTCAACGTAGTTATCGCTTTGCGGAGGGAGGAGAATTAACAATAAAAGTCTCTTAGCGGGAAAATTTGGAGAGCAAGCGGGAATAAAACTAACATCAAAAATTGTCTTTTTAATACTATTGCGAGTAATTTTGCCTTAATTTTCATCATACGAATCATTGTCAGCCATTATAGATTTTTGGCTAGTATTTCTTTCATCTTTATTTCATTGGATTTTTATTATTAATCTATATTGAATTTTTATTTGACAACGCTATGTCAACCATTATCATTACTGTTTATTTTTTCTATTTTTTGCCTTTGATGACTGGAGTCTTCGTGGCTTAATAGCTAAGGTCCTGGAGTATGACGTCCTCGTAAGTGAATTCGAACTCCAGTCTCGTTTTTACGTTCATTTTCGAAATAAAACTCAAGACAAAGAAAATCCTTCCAATCTCTTTGTAAAACAGACTACTACTGGTTTTCTATAAGGCTGTGTTTGGCATTAAATAACCGTCAAAAGATTCGCATGTCTTTAAAACAAACCTTTATTTATTTGTCTGGGATTTCTTTCATCTTAATTTCAGTTGCTTTTTAAAAGGTATAAGTATAGATATTACCTTAAAGTTTTACCAGTAATCTTTTTCAGCCCTAAGAAATTATTGGGTAGTTTTTCAATCATCCTTATTTCAGTTGCTTTTAATGGAAACTAAGTAAATTTGTCGACTATAGTCGAGTGTGAACCGAAGGGTCCTTTTTCAATAGTTACGACAATTAGGTGTAGGGGAGGGCGCTACTCCTTTACCTGAATTGCTTCACTTTACCCTTAATCCTACCTTATAATGGTGAGTGTTAAGCAAAGTGGCATCAAGTACCATTTTTGAAAAGTCTTTGGTTGACTCGACCTGGGATTGAACCCTGGTCTTCAGGACCACTGGCGAACACTCTACTCATTTATTCTGGCCATTATTCTACGCCAAACAATAACATTTATTTATCTATGCCTAACGTGTCGGTCACGTTCCAAATCAAGTATTTTCATCACGAAAAATCCCCTAGATTGACGACATTGCTTATTATGAATATCTTATTCTTTTTTACTTGTCGGTGCGGATTCCCAGCTTCTCAGAATTTCCAATCTGTTTGCAGAGTGAAAAATATCACCTTTTTGGGTAGATGCTGATCTTGGAAAGAGTTTTCTCATTTGCTTTGTTTATAGTCATTCTAAGACAGATTCAAATTGGAGAATGGTTGATTTTAACAGAATAACAAACCGTCAAGGGTTATTTTCTGCCGAGAAGTTACGGAATTGTGTTCATTGTCCTAAGTATGAAATTAAAATGCATCTGGTAATGACGTTCCTCTTCTGGAATTCCTGAGCGTGTGGAATATCCCTTCATAGCCAGTACTGCCAGGTCCACTCTGTCCCGGAGTGGTAAGGGGTGTCTTCGTGGTGTAATGAAGCACTGGACTACGGAATCGTAGTATGCGAGTTCGAACTGCAGTCACGCTATTACATTCACTTTCGGACAAATACCCTTCCACTATTGGTCTTCGGGAAGGATGGCTTTGGCATTCGATAACCTACAAAAGATTGACACGCCAATAAACAAAGAAACCGGAGTGGTAGTACCTGTTAGGGTCACATCTCTGAGTCAAATAGATATGTTTAATAATCATAAGCATTACATAGGACTGATTTCCCTTTTGGTTTCTTTGTTTAATGGCATATCAAACTTCGTCGGTTATTCAATGCCATCCTTGTAGAAGGAAGGTATTTAAACTATGTTTGTTTGTTCGTTTTGTTTTGTAATGGCATATTAACCTTTTGTAGGTTATTTAATGCCAAATCCATCCTCCTTGAAGAACAGTAGTAGTACTATTTAACTCTGCGTTTTTTCAAAGGGGATTTTAGATTTGAGTAGCCGGAGAGCTACGATACCTGTTTGTATTTATTTCCCTGCTACAAAAGAATGAATTTATAGCTTAGTTAGCGCAACATTATATTTGGAATAAAAACAAGCATACAAACAATACAATTAGAACAAGATAATGCAATTTATTGTAACGCGGAATCCAGAGAAAACAAGTTCATTTGGGAAGAGTTGTATGTGCGAGGCAAAGAGTTCTTGTGATTATGTTAGTGCAACTACGTGTAAAGTAGAGTGAACGTTGGGAGCATAAGAGGGTTCATACCTTTCCCTAGGTTATATGTCAAAAAGTGAACGTAATAGCGGGACTGAAGTTCGAACTCACTAGGATCCCGCAGTCCAGCTCTTTAACCATTACACCGCGGGGGTACTCCCCAAAACATTTATTTGAGGATACGAGAATTCATTATATTAATCCAAAATTGAACGTAATTATGTGAATAGAGTTCGAATACGCTTACTTCCAGAACGCAAGCCATTACGTCACTGGGACTACTGCAGATAGTTCTGCGTGCAAAAAAAGAAAGTAATAAAAAATATAAAAAAAATGTCCAGTAACAACTACATAAAAATGTTAATATATTAATAATAATAAACCTCTCCGTATACATAACTTTAGACTACTGCGTCGGGTGGGGTAATGGTTAGCAAAGTGGACGATCAAACCTTCATGAGGGAGTTCGAGTCCTACTGGGTACTCCATTCATGCGGCCTTGTGCCTCATCTAAGCAAAAACCTTAGCAGACTAGTTGACCTGCCGTTAAACTCAACAAAAACAACAAATTTGATGTCACAAGTATTTTCACCGAGAAAAAAGTTCTGCATCGAAAACATTAATTATTATAATAATGTTCGCTTTTTTGTTTACAGTCCAGTTGGCATTGGCTGTAGAATACTCCGACTGCTTTACTGCAGAAGGATAAGGCACCTTCCTAAAGAGGTCCAATCGACTGGGGCTGTACAAGACACCGGCTGCATCTCTGCAGAAGGATAAGGCACCTTCCTAAAGAGGTCCAATCGGCTGGGGCTGTACAAGACACCGGCTGCATCTCTGCAGAAGGATAAGGCACCTTCCTAAAGAGGTCCAATCGGCTGGGGCTGTACAAGACACCGGTTGCATCTCTGCAGAAGGATAAGGCACCTTCTTAAAGATGTCCAATCGGCTGGGGCTGTACAAGACACCGGCTGCATCTCTGCAGAAGGATAAGGCACCTTCCTAAAGAGGCCCAATCGGCTGGGGCTGTACAAGACACCGGCTGCATCTCTGCAAAGGGGTATGACCGCCATCACAAAAGATTGTCTTGATATGACACAAAACAATCTAATAATGAGGCTCCAGTAATGCTGAAGCTTTGGGGAATGTGGAGTACTCCTTAATTCCCATCGCTCGCAGGTTCACTCTGGCTCGGAGTGGAAACATCTGATAGTGTTCTACTTATGGGTCAAATAGAAGTGACATTTAAATTTCGTGCAAACAAATGACAAATGTTTAATTTTGCTGACTTATGCAAAATTGAAGTGTTAGGAATAGAACTATTTGATCATTTGACTATGGATATCTACAAAATGCGTTTATAAATTTTATATTTAACATATACGAGGATCATTAAATAAGTTTCCATACTTTTTTCGTATAGTCACTTTTATTGATAGTACACACATGAAACTCTAGACCCCTTCGAAGTAATCTCCTCCGGCTGCAATGCACTTGTTGTACCGTTCCAACAACTTCTAATTTTTTCCTTGAGCTTAGGGAAGGCCTTATGGAAGTCCTCTTGTGTAAGCGAGTAAATGACCTTCGTACAGACTCTTTCATCTCCTCAATTATCTCATAACGACAGCCTCTAAGTTTTTCCTTGAGCTTAGGGAATAACCAAAATCACAGGGAGCAAGGTCTGGACTATAAGGAGCCTGAGCAACTGTCTTGATCCCCAAGGACAAGGATGGAGTTATGGACTGGTGTATTGTCCTGCTAGAAATGCCACTGACCCGATGTGAAGAGTGCTTGCCTCTTCCGACAGAATCTCTGGTGCATTTACTTCCTTACTCCTCCCACACCTCTCATCATCACTCACAGACTCCCTGCCTTCCTTGAATCTCTTATGCTACTCAAAAACTGATGCTCGATTCATGTAAGATGCTCCAACAACAGTCTGAAGCATTCCATACGTTTCTGTGATATTTTTTCCAAGTTTAAAACAGAATTTTATTGCATATCGTTCTTCTAAAGTGGCCTCACGTCCAGATTGCATTTTTGAAATTCACTAGCTGTGACAATCAGGATTTTGTAGGGTGTATTCCAATTGCTGCTGTAGCTGTTCATTTGAAGCTGAAATTATAAAAATTGGTCTGTCATCTCATAAGATGTATAGCAATAACATTGTGAGTCAATTTTAAATGCTTGTTCAAAAAAAGTCTGGAAACTTATTGAAGGCCCCACGTATGTATAAACAGGTTTGGCATTAAAGAATGGTTGATGTGCTATAAAAATCAACCAAAGAAAATTTCTTGTTCGGCTTGTTGGTTAGTATTCACAGCTTCTCACGATTTTCAAGTCTGTTCATGGTTGCAAAGAAAAAATATCATTTTGTATATAGATGCCAATACGAGACAGAGTTTGCCTCTGTGTTTTGTGTCATCATTTCAAAATTTACTCAAACCAGTGATTGTCTTCGTTACTTGACAAAGAGAAATGCTTTGTCATTGGAAATAATCAGAATATGTGCAACAATCACCCCCTAAACGAATGTCCTGGTATATGGTACAAAACAATCTGATGGTGAGTCTCCAGTAATGATGGAGCTTTGGGAAATGGGGAGTGCCTCTTCATTGCCATTGCTCTCAGGTCCACTCTCACCCGAGGGTCCTATCCATATTAGAAATTTGAACTTTATGATTATTGATTTATTTGAAATATAACTTTGACCATTTAACAGTGTGTATCTACAAAATGTGTTTAAAAATCGTATATAAATAGTATATATGTAAAAACAGGATTAAGTATTAAATATCTAACAATGGCTGATATGCCAAAAACAAAAACAAGTTTACAAATAATATGTATAAATAATAATTACAAATAATATGTAAAATGTTTTCAAACAAACGCCTGGTGATAAATTGTTTCTGCAATACTTGAAGCAATTTAACTTTGTGCAAATGAATCATTAAAAGCATATTAGATAGAAATACTTAAAACCATTTAACTGAGCGAAAAATGAGCACAGGCTCGTTCAAAAATGTTATCAGCAAAGGAGTTTAGAAATCATATTTAATACCAATGTATAAAAAGGATTTGGAATTAAATAACTTATTATGGTTGATATGCCGTAAAACCCAACCCAACCAAATCTTATATATTCATTATATATGTATAAAGAGGATTTGGCTTTAAGTAACCTACAATGGTTTATATGCCATAAAACCCAACCAAACCAAATCATATATATTTAATATATCTGTATATAGAGGATTTGCCATTAAATAACCTACAATGGTTGATATGCAATAAAACCAAACCAAATGAAATATATATTTGATATATATGTATACAGGGGATTTGGCATTAAATAACTTACAATGGTTGATATGCCATGAAATCCAAACAAACTAGATCTTATATATCTGATATATATATATATATATATATATATATATATATATATATATATATATATATATATATATATAATGAAAATTTGGCATTAAATAACCTATAATGGTTGGTATACCAAAAAATCCAACTCAAACAAATCTTACATATTTAATACATATGTATAAAGAGGATTTGGCATTAAATAACCTACAATAGTTGATATGCCATTAAACCCCACCAAACCAAACCAGTAATGGTACTATTTAACTTATCCCTCGCCAAATAAACGTAATAGCACGACTGGAGTTCGAACTTACTTCTTCTGATGTTGAAGTCCAGCACATTAACCATAACACCCCCGCAAAATAATATTCTATGTTTGTTTACGGATATGCAAATGGAACGTGTTTTTTTCTCCTTTCTCGGCCATTTGATACTAGAGAAATACTGTTTTTTTTTTTCATTTCCCTTAGACGGAAGTGACTTGGTTTCTCCTTGCATTTACTATGTGGTACATATGGGCACCTCTGGTGGTGTAACGGTTAGCAAGCTAGACTAGCAAACCTACACGAGTGAGTTCGAGTCTCATTGGGCGCCCCATTCATTCGGTCTGGTGCCACATCGAAGCAAAGAGCTTTGTAAATTACTACTATGTGGTACATACAATACTCAGTGCGATGCAGTTAAATTCTTTGAAACCGAAACACAGGAGAGACTCACGGGCCAAATGCTCTTCAATATCTATAATAAACCAATTTACAGACTGATGATAATTTAGGTAAACTAACATGATGTAATATTTAGCAAGGTAGGTTAGCAAACTATTGTTAGTGAGTTCAGTTCTCACTGGGTGCCCCATACTTCCGTCCTTGTGAAACAAGCAACTTACAATTTGTAAATAACTAAATCGTGCAGCATGGACAACTCACTTAGGGTAATCGTTAGAAAGTTAGATGAATAGATCCTTATTAGTAATTTCAGTAATCACAGAGTACTCCGTACTTCTGGCCTCATGCTCCTGCTAACGTAAATAGTAGATAACTGATAGATAAATTTGTAGATCTGCGTCCATTCGTCATTTTCTAATTGTTCAAAATTTCAATGTATGTTGGATGGTTTGTTTTTGTTGCTTATCGACCATTTATCAAGTGTCAAATCTTTTATATATATATATATATACATAGGTGTGATTTGCAAACTAATAGTTTGTAGGTAACATTTTCAAAAGTGCCAGAGCAAATTTGTTTGCAGACAGTTAAATTTGTTTCAAGTATTGCAATTTTTGCTTGCACACAGTTAAACGTTGTCAAGTATTACGATCTATTTGCGTACAATTAAATGGTTTTAGACAATAACTTCCACTACGAATTCAATTTAGTATTAATCATTTGTTTGTACACAGTTGAATGCATTCTTGCATTTCTATTATAGTAAAAGTTTAAACTAGTTTAGACTATTTTAAAGTATTTTATACTATTTTAAAGTATTTTTTACTATTATAGACTATTTTAGACTATTTTACCCAAAGATGTTACCCGAACTGGTGCAACCGCTCCAGGTCTGAGAGTAATGATAATAAAAAGGTTCTCCATTTTCTTTAAAGCTCTTGGACTGTTTTAGTGTCATAATCGGGATACTCATTATAGATGAGGTGGGTATCCTCATGGTGTAATAGTTAAAGCGCTGAACTGTGGAATCGTAGTGAGTGAGTTCGAACTCCAGTCTCGCTACTGCATTCACTTTCGGACAAATCCCCTTGGGAAAGGTATGAACCCCCTTATCCTCCCAGCTATGGGTTAAATAGTACCACTACTGTTCTTCTAGAAGGATGGCTATGATATTAAATAACCTACAAAGGTTGATATGCCATTAAACAAAAAAAAAACAAACCTTATGATAGATGGCCTCTGTGAAGATGCAGTAGGCGTTTCTACAGTTCCAGTTGACTGAGCTGAAATTCTCTAGATAACATAGACAACAATGAAATGCAAGCTAAAAGCCAAAGAGACTTCTCCCGTCACCTGGTTTTGTTTCTTTGATTAATGGCAGTTCAACTTTCGTGGGTTATTTAATACGACAATTATTCTTAAAAAATACTGCTGGTACTATTTAACCTATAGCTCTGAGGATATATGGGTTTATATCTTTCCCGAGGACCCTAGGAGGTGTCCTCGTGGTGTAATGGTTAAAGCGATGGACTACGGAATCGTAGTACGCGAGTTCGTACTCCAGTCGCGCTATTACGTTCACTTTCGGGCAAATACCCTTGGGAAAGGTATGAACCCCCTTATCCTCCCAGCTATGGGTTAAATAATACCACTACGGTTCTTCTTGGAGAATGGCTTTGGCATTAAATAATCTAAAAAGAGTTGATATGCCATTAAACAAAGAAACCAAACCGAGGACCCTAATCCGAAAGTGAACGTATTAGTTTGATAGGAATCCGAACTCGTTGACAACGATGTGGTAGTCCAGCACGTTAGCCACTACACCTCGGGAACTCCCTCAACCTGATTTGGTAGTGGAGGTCTCCTTACGTAGCATGTCCCGGACAGGCGTATCCTAGCAGAGCCCCTACCTCTCTTGGTCTGTTTTGAATACAGTTTAACTACTCCTAGACCGGTTACCTTAAAAATGTTTTTTTAAAAAGTCTCCCTTACTATTTACTCATACCTGGCGCAAGAATACATGTATGTATACCTTTTCAATGGTATTAGCGTAATGAGAAATGAAAACAGCTTCATTCAGAGTTTGAAATTTAGTAGCTGAGTCCACTTCTTACGACGATAATCGTTACTTCCTGAGTGCCTCCTACTCTCTTCTAAATAGAAGCATTAATATCACTATAGATGCCTGTGTACAGTGGGGATTCGGGTATATGGGTCGCCTCGTAAACTTTAATTCTCTTGTGGGATATCGCGATAGCTTCCAATATAATCCGACTTGGGAAAATTCCAAAAACGTGCTGGCATGCCGGTCAAAGTGAAACTGAAACTGAAAGTGAAAGTAATAAAATATCCCCTTTTATGAGTTGTTGCATTGGTCGATAAAACGAGTTAAGGGATTTCCTGAATATTTTACCTCTTATAAAGTTATGGAGATCATAACTGAAAATCCCTTGATCAGCCAGGCTACCCGGCGCCGTGCAAGGAGCTGAGAAGTTAAAGACTTCCACCCACTCACTAACCATTTTAGCGATGGTCACTGGACGAGGTTAATAAAATAAGTTTGGAGTGGGGGAAAAGTTCATTGATCGCTCTATTTTGGTAGGTTAAGATTGATTGTTACTGACCAATAAGATATTTGAGAATGAGCTACAGGTTTCAATGACGTCACAGTTTTGAGTCGAGTTTATATATTTATTTAGCAGTTTGATCATTTATTAATTTTATCATTTATTCACTAACGTTTTACCCAAAGTTTTGGGAGAATACTGGATTCTGCTTAGAGGACTTGACTAAAGCTAAAGGACAGATGAAGAGAGAGAGAGAGAGAGAGAGAGAGATAACATGTGACTAATAGAATGAAGTAGTACTCCACAGTCCCTAGGACTCCTGCAAAGGGGCCTCACTATCAGATGAAGTTTAATTTCAAACCAAGGACACCCCATTTTTTTGGGGGGGGGCTCTCTTCATAAGATACAGCCAAGGTATTCTTAACCCCGAAAACTGTGTGGATTAGTCCAAGATACGGTATATATATATATATATATATATATACAAACATTAATTACCGAGTCGGGACTTTCCTACTACAGTTTCGCCTAAAACGACTCCTCAGAGTACCTAATACCTAATATATATATATATATATATATATATATATATATATATAATTCCCCTGCAGGATTCGACACGTGTCCAATCTTCTAAATGAAGTTTAACAGGTTTAAATTCACAGTTCTCCTACTGCTAGACCAGTTGCCGTACTAAAGTTAAAAAGCCCGGTCTGTTCAACTGTTTTCTCATAGTTGGAGAGAGAATATTCGTTTATATTTTTCCAAGGGAATTAACACTATATAAAATGCGGACAGCTTCGTCCAGGATTTGAACTCGAGTCACCGTGTCAATTGTTTAAAAATGATTCATAATCGACAGTGGTACGTGTAAAAAAACTCTTTAAAATAACGACAAAAATTGAACGCAATTCCCTAACCTCAAGGCATAAAAAAAACATAAGAAAATTTATATGCCCTAAAATTTATAAATCAGTCAATAATATATTGGACACAAACAAGTACTACCCTTTCGGGTCGGAGGGGACCTGAGAGGAAAAGGTTATGAAGAGATACTCCATATTCCCCAATTCTTGAGATATTTGGAGGCGACCCAAGGCCAAATCCTGGACGATACTGTTTGCATTTAATATAGTCTTAATATGCTTTGGAAATGTATGCATCACATTATTCTCCCTTCAGCTATAGGTAAATAGTAGGGCAAAACGAGCTCTTTAACCTTTGGATGGCAATCGGTTTAGGAGATGGGAAACTCTTACTCCAGACTGGTTAAACTCTGCTAAAATATAGCTTTGTGCGGCGGGATGGGTTAAATAGATACTCCCCAGATCTCCAGACCTGGAGCATCTTCATCAGACGCAGTTTAGATTGTATGTGTGTCTGTGTGCGTGTGTGTGTGTATCTGTGTGTGTGTGTGTGTGTACACTCGTCTTAACACAAGGAAAATAAATTATGGCTCACTTGATGGACAGCGATATCTTAGTAAGTGAGTTTAAACTCCAGTCACGTTATTGCATTCACTCTTAGACTAATACCCTTACGAAAAGTATGATACCCCTTATCCATCATCAATGGATTCAATAGTACCACTACTGTTATTGTACTCGGATGACTTTGGCAGTGAATAACCAACGCTGGTTGAGACACCGTTAAACAAAGAAACTGAAAGAGTGTAAAGGAAGAAAAAATGAGGTGGGTTTGTTTATGAAGATCATAACCCCATAGCATCTTTTCACCACGTGATAGGTCACTTTTTTTACCCTTGCTGCTGAGACCAGTACTTTTTGTCCTTTCACGTGATTCCTCATTGTCGCTAGGAAATTGTCCAAACTTCGTGTGGAGGAAGTTAAAATCTCAATTACTCAGCTTTGAGTCAATATCAAAGTCATTAGTGTACATCGTTTTGCCTTTTCCAATCTCCGTGCCCGAACCGTCAGGTCAGAGACACCAACCTTCACAGACGAATAATGGCTAATTAAAGTTAGTCGTCTTGAGAAAGAAGGCATTAGTTGCAGCTGTTAAGTTGGCCAGAACACCCACATTACATTGACAACAAATAGCAACACCTGCAATTTGTTACAAAACAATACAGCCACTTTAAATGGTGGATCTTTCTAACAAAAGAGCTTTTAACACTGCGAAAATAACAAATGATTTTTTTCAAGGATATTGATGTATTTCTTCAGTCCGGGAAGAAAGCAGCTCAAACAACAAAAGAGAAAAAAATGTTTATTAGCGATCAATGTCTTTTTTTAACTGGCAAGCAAACGCTCAAGTTAATTTTTTTTTCATTTCATTGTCTACAGATTTGACAAGCATCAATAGTTTCATTATTTCTAAAAACTCGAAAAACCCTTTCTGTAAAGGAAACATCCATGGTGATGGCCCCTAATCTATCCATACACTCTTCGATTTTTTATATGGAAGCTTATTAAAAAGGAAATATTCAATCATTTGAGATAATCTACTGACATAAGTACAGGATGATTTAAAATTTGTTAAAACCCTTATGGGAGTAGGTATATGATAAAATTAAATTATCATATTTACCAACCCCACCACCCGAGCAGGATATGACACAAGGTCAATTTTTAAGCGGAGTTTAACAGGTTTCAATTCAGAGTTTTCCTTCTCCTAGACTAGTTGTCTCACCAAGGCTGAAGAACCTAGTCTGTCCTACTATTTACCCATAGCTGGAGGGAGAATAATTGGATTCATACCTTTCCCAAGGATATTAGTGCTATGTGAAACGCAAACAGTCTCGTGCAGGGTTTGAACTCGTGTCGCCGTGTCCATTTCCTACGACAATAACCATTACACCACGGGCACCTCCATATGATAATAAAATTATGCACAGATGTACTGAAGAGTAAAATATAAAAATGTAACAAAAAACCAACAAAACAAACTTATTTGATAACAAAAGACCTAAATTAATAATATATAAATATATATATAATATATATAATATATAAATTCTTTTTATTCTACTTCATAATATCCAGGAAATGAAAATAAGGAATACATTTTTCATAATTTGGTTTGGTTTGGTTGGGTTGGGTTGGGGGTTTTGGCATACTAACTATTATAGGTTATTTAATGCCAAATCCTCTTTATACATATATATCAAATATGTAAGATTTGTTTGGGTTGGATTTTTTCGGTATACCAACCATTATAGGTTATTTAGTGCCAAATTTTCATTATATATAAGATCTAGTTTGGTTGGATTTTATGGCATATCAATCATTTATGTTATTTAATGCCAAATCCCCTGTATACATATCATCATCATCATCATCATATCGCGCTGGTAGCACGTATATCCCTGACCCTCTCTCGCCACTCCTCCCTATTGTTCATCGCCCTAGGTAGGTCTTCAGGACAGCATCCCGTATCCTCACATAGCTGCTGAATGCATGTACGTGCTGGTCGTCCTGCTTTTGCACGGCCATGTGTGGGGGTCCATAAGAGTACATCCCTTATGAGTTCGTCCCTGCTTCTCCACCAGTGTCCTGCATGTCTGGTTCGTCTAACTTGAATAGTTTTCGTGATAGGGGGCAGGTGGCCGTACAGTTGGTGTCTTGTGGGGTGTTGCCGCCAGGACTTGTTTAAGATTGCACGTAGCATTCTTGTGTAATTGCCGTCTAGCTTCTTCTCCAGCCGTTTTGTTAGCGTCTATGTAGTGCAGCCATATAGCAGTATCGATGTGACCGCTTCCTGGAAGAAACTGCGTTTCATTTTATCGGTTAGGTCTGATTTCCATATAATCGATAGCCTATTGATAGCTATCCATGCTTTCGTTAACCTGGTTTCGATGTCCTTTTCGGTTGATTCGACGCTGCTTCCTAGGTAAGTGAATTTGTCTACTAGTTTAAGAGGGGTTCCTTCTAGAGTGGAGATGTCCCCCGTTTGATTATAGCACATATATTCCGTTTTGTGTGCATTAACATAGAGGCCTATGTTTGTTTCTGCTCGTTCCAAACTATGCAGTAGTGTTTCGGCTTGGTCAGGTGTATTTGCCAGTATCGTTATGTCATCGGCGTAGTCGGCGTCGGTAATTGTTGTTGCGGGGTATCTTCTGCTTCTTTTCTTCGTCAGTTCGAAGCCATTCTCTCTGATTTTGTCAATCGATGTTCTAAGTACGTAGTCTAGACAAATGATAAAGAGGTACGGGGCCAGCGTGTCCCCTTGTAGTACTCCTGCTACAATGTCAAAGTATTCTGTGTCTCCATCTGGTGACCGTACGTTAGTGTTTCTATAGAGAATCGTTATTGCCGCTACGGTTGCTTTAGGTATGCAGTACGCTAGTAGGATTTGTTCCATCTTTCCTCTGTGAATGGAATCGAAAGCCTTGGTAAAGTCAACAAAAATTAATGTCGCTTGTAGGTTTTTTGCCCGTACACCTTCAAGGATTCTACGGATGGTTAATATTTGTGAGGTCGTAGATCTATTTCTTCGGAAGCCATTTTGGTTTTTTCTAAGTATGTTGTCGATTTTGGGTTCTATGCGGTTTCGTAGGTGGGCATTGTAGATTTTGGCTGCTATGGATGTAAGTGTTATGCCTCGGTAGTTTTTGGCTAATCCGAGGTCCCCCTTTTTAGGGAAGGGGAGTATGCATCCCTTCATCCATCTATATATCGGATTTTGATTGTATACTGCGTTGCAGTGTCGGAGCAGTATGTCGTCGAATTGTCTGGTCTTCCATAATTCCGGGGGAATTTCGTCCAGCCCTGCAGCTTTCCTATTTTTAATTTTTCTGAGAACCGAGTCGAGTTCTTCTTGTGTGAACGGTCCTAGTTTAATGTCTAATTGTTTGCTAATTATTCTGCTGATTGGTTCATGTGTTATTTTCGGTGGGTTTCCTAGTAAGTTTTCGAAGTGCTGTTTCCACAGTTTTATTCTTTCTTGTTGGTTTGCTGCTTTCAGTTTTGCTTTGGCTGTGTTTTTTCTTCTACTCACTTCGTTTATTATTTGCCAGGCTATCCTAAATTGTCTATCTTCCACCGAGTCTCTAATCTTATCTATCTGATTTCGAATGTATTCTGTTTGTTCCTTTATATATATGCCTGCTAATTGATATTGTGCCGTTTTTAGTTTTAAGGCATTTGTGTTTGTTGGTTTTTTTCGATAGTTTTTGGAGGCTGTTTTCACTAGTGCACGTTTTTCTCTCACCGCTAAAGTTTCCCATGGGACTCTATATTTAGTTTTGAGTTTTGTTGGAATGCATTTCGCTGCTGCCTCGAGGTGTGCATTGACGAAATTTTTATATTCGTCGTTTGGTGTACTTTTTTCGGTCTTTTCTTGTAGTGTTTCGAATCTGTTTCTTAATTCTAATACGTATTTATCTCTTATATCTCTGTTGTTCAAAAGGGCCCAGTCATAGTGTTTGGTGGTCGCTGTTCGTTTGGCGTTTTTTCGTAGGCTTAACCGTATTTTCGCCGTGACTATTCGGTGATCGGTGGACACACCCTCAAAAGAGGAGTATGCCTCGCAATTCACTGCACTATTTTTCCATTTCTATATATATCAAATATATAACATTTCATTTGGTTTGGTTTTATTGCATATCAACCATTGTAGGTTATTTAATGGCAAATCCTCTATATACAGATATATTAAATATATATGATTTGGTTTGGTTGGATTTTATGGCATATAAACCATTGTAGGTTACTTAAAGCCAAATCCTCTTTATAGATATATAATGAATATATAAGATTTGGTTTGGTTCGGTTTCATGGCATATCAACTATTGTAGATTATTTAATGCCAAATCCTCTTAATACATATGAAATATATAAGATTTGGAGTCCGAGTTACAGCAAGACTCTTCAGGTTTACTGGACTGTTCTCAGTATTCTAGTCAATTTGAACAATGCTGCAGTTTAAATGGTCTCAGTTCTTCTGCTAATTTCTAGTTCCTCCTGCCTCTTTTTCAACCATTTTGATATCGTTCCAAGGGCAAACTAACTCTGATAAGTGGCTTTTGGGAAACAACCACTGCCAAAACTAACTCTGGTAAATCGCCTCTGGCAATAAGGACACAGGCAAGTCACCCCTAGAAAACTAATACTGGTCAATTGCCACTGGCAAGTCACCTCTTTCAAAACTGACACCGGCAAAACGCCACAGGCAAATCGCCACCGGCAAATCAACACAGTTAATACACCACCGATAAGAGTGACCCTACCAAATCGCCACTGGGAATTTGACATTGGTGAATCACCACTGGCACAACTGAAACTGGCAAATTTCCCCTGGCAAATCGCCACTGGCAATGACTCTTGTAAATCGCTACTGGCAAATCACTATTAGGAAATTGACACAGATAAATCATCGCTTGGAAATTGACACTGGATAATAATTATTATTATTATTATTATTAATTCATTAGAGTTTTTCACATCAGCGTTAGCTGATGGTCTTTCACTGGAGTGACTTCAAGTCTCCTCAAGTCCCCAGGACTCTTCTCAGTATTCTGGCCGTTCTCAGCAATGCTGTAGTTTGGATGGTCTCCTCTCGTCCTCCAACTTCCAAGTCCTCCAGTCCCTTTAGTAATCCTTTAGTTACTGTACCAAAAGCACCAATTACAATTAGTATAATTGTCACCTTCATGTTCCATAGTTTTTTTCAGTTCCCTAGCAAGGTCGAGGTGCTTATTCTTTTTTCACATTCTTTCAGTTTTATTCTGTGGTCAGTCAGGACAAATTCGGCAATTTTGCAAGTTCTCTTTTTTTTGCTGATTATTATTATTATTATTATTATTATCGTTGTTGTTGTTTGGTGAGAGAAGGTATTGGTTATATGCATTCAACGTATAGTTTTAACTGTCTCTTTTTAGGGATATTTTTCGCTCACATTGACAGAATTCTTTTATGAAGATGAGCGGTTTCCTAAAGTGAACTTCTTTTGGTATTTCTTATTGTTTAAAACTAATGGGTATCTTATTAATATATTTGTCCTTTTCTGGGTCAAACCCACGGATTCCACTAATACTGGCTCGGTGGTAGGTTTAAGGAACCAACTTTTTTTTCCTTTTCTATTTCTAGGGTTTTGTATTTACTTATTATAAGCTAAGACTGATATATAATTATCTGTCGGCACTAATATATATAAATGAGAAAGCGTGTTTTCCTTTTGTTGTTCTTTACCCCGGTATCTGGGTTTCTCGTCTTTATTTTTCAATCAGTTTTGATCGCACATAATATTATTATTATTATTATTACTATTTTCATTATTATCATTACTATTAAATAGTAATATTATTAGTATTATCATTATCATTATTATTATTTTTGTTGTTGTTGTTGTCGTTGTTATGTTAGGAATATTTATTTAAAACCACAGAACTGCTTGGAAGATTTTGAACTAAATTTCGCCAAGGTTATTTGATTTTCTAAAATTACTTTACTCTCCAAAATCAAACTATTTCTAAAAGGCAAAAAAATATTAAGTAATACTAAAATCAGTATTACTAAAATACTAAATACTAAAATACTAAATCAATGTAATACTAAATACTAAACAAAAAAAGATAGTGATAGCACCTGATAGGGTCCTATCTATGGGTCAAACAAAACTAAACCAAGTCCTTATGTTAAACTGAATTGCTTGAAATGGAAGTGTTTTGACATTTAACTGGCGTACCTATCCTAAACTGAATTGTTGGAAGTGGAACTGTTTTTGTATGCTTAACTGAATTGTTTGAAATAGAACTGTTTTTAACATTGAAACTGTACTTACGCTAAACTGAATTGTTTGAATTAGAGCTATTTGACTTAACTGAAAAGCTTGAAGTGGGAAATGTTTTTGGTTGGTTGGTTGGTTGGTTGAGTTTTATGGCATATCAAACATTGTAGGTTATTTAACGCCAAATCTATTTTTAAACAAATAATCAAGTAATACTAAAATCAGTAATACTAAAATACTAAATACTAAAATACTAAATCAGTGCAATACTAAAATACGAAAGGGAAGTTGCTATACAAACGTTAATTGTCTCAGGCGTTTTAAAAATCAATTTACTTCTCAAATTGAAAAGTGGCCCAAAACCCATCTTTAATACGGGCAAAAACGAAGAGCAATGAAAATTCCGCATTTTGAACCATTCCGTCAATTAGGCTAAGAATTCGGTGGTGATATCTCACGAAGATTGATAAAACGCACCCAACATGACCAACCATTCATTGGCATTACTCTCAGCTCATCTATGAATGGAACTGTCAGTATCTTTTAGGGTCCCATCAATGGGTAAAACATCTGAGTATTGAGTATTGGATTGGAAATCTTGAAACCATAGAACTGTGTGCACGTCATTGGTATACCTCACCTTACGTCTGTAATTCGTTCCAGGAGAGGTGAATTGAGTCGAAAAAAGACTTAAATCGAATTTATTAGTCTCCGAATTTATTTGTCATTGGGCTAAACCACAAATAACCATTCTCAGTTCTGAATTTTATTTATAAATGGATGTTCAGTAAGAATCTATGGTAAGCTTACTAACATACACACATGGGTGTCTTGGTTTGTTTTTTTAAATTCAGTTTAGCACAACCACGCAATTTAGTTCTATATGACCCATATATAGGACCCTATCAGGTGTTAACATTCCAGGCCAGAGTGGGCCGGGGAGCAATGGCAATAAAGAGGTACTCCGCATTCCCCAAAGCTCCGGTATTACTGGAACCCCACCGTCAGATTGTTTAATGTCATATACAGGACACTCGTTGGGGGAATTTTACAGTCGGTGTGTTCTACAACCCAAGCCGACTGAGCAAAGCTTACAAACAAATAAATTTTAGTCTTTAATATAGTACAGAAAAAAATTAGTCTAAACTTACTTATACACAAATGTACATACTTGTAAATGTAGATGTTTACAATTTGGTGATCTTTGCAGTGTATCACAGACTATATAATTGTGAATGCAGTTTGCTCTAAGTCATTATAGAATAAAAAGAGCTCTTAAAGATCGCTAAATAAGTCGACAATAGAGATAGTTTCATATTTCGTTTTCTAAGATTTATGACGATTGTATTAACATTTACGGTAAATGTACGTATTTTGATATGATTTTATATACTTTTATTCTTATTCACTGTGCAGTAACTTCTTTTTGTTTGGTTGGTTTGGTTTGGTTTCTTTGTTTAGTGACATATCAACTCTTTTTAGGTTATTTAATGCCAAAGCCATTCTCCAAGAAGAACAGTAGTGGTACTATTTAACCCATAGCTGGGAGGATAAGGGAGTTAATACCTTTCCCAAGGGTATTTGCCCGAAAGTGAACGTAATAACGCGACTGGAGTACGAACTTGCTTACTACGATTCCGCAGTCCATCGCTTTAACCATTACACCAAGAGGACACCCCCTGTTCTTTTTGTGTGATTTTAACGCTTTTCTGGTGATATTATGACTTCAATATTCGTGGCATAGCGATGTAAACTCAAATAAAATGACTTGATTTTTACTTTTCCATATATTTTTTCACAAACGACGTAGAATCGAGAACGACTTAACTTCAAAAGACGTTACCCAATGTATTCCTGATTGTTTGTTAGTTCGTTTGGGTTTTATGACATATCAATATTTGTAGGTTATTTATTACCAAATCCGTTCTTATTCAAACAAATAGTTCTATTTCAAATACTTCAGTTTAGAGCAAGTACACTGTTTAATCGTCAAAAACATTTCTATTTCAAGCTATTCAGTTAAGTCAAAATGTTCTGATTCAAACAATTCAGTTTAGCATAAGTATAGTTTCAATGTCAAAACAGTTCTATTTATAGCAATTCAGTTTAGCATAAGTACACAATTTACCTCTATTTGACCCATTGATAGAACCCTATCAGGTACTACTCTTCCGGGTCAAAATGGGCCCGGCAGCGATCGCAATAAAGGGGTATTCCGAAATCCCCAAAGATCCTGCGTTACTGGAACCTCACGATCCGATTGTTTAGCGTCATATCTAGGACACTCGTTGTGGGGGTTATCCCTCTGCAGAGATGCAGTCGGTGTATTCTACAGCCCCAGCCGACAGGGTACGGTAAACGTGTATTAGTATATATTAGGAATATTTGAAACTATATAGCTGTGTGTAGATAATTAATATTAGATAGAAAAATTTGAAAACATACAACAATGCAAATGATTAATATTGAAGCTAATAATGTTTAATAAGGATTATCCTATATTATTCTAAACCATAAAATACTACCATCGGCATCAAATAACCCAAGAAAGTTTGCTAAGTCATAAAACTAATCAATTCAACAAACAAATTCATTCTGAAAATAGTTTGCATAAAACTCAATTAACTAAAAAAAAGCCGCCCAATCTGATGGTGAGGTTCCAGTAATACTAGAGCTTTGTAGAATGCGGAGTACCCCTTCATTGGCATTACTCCCGGGTCCACTCTGGGCCGCAGTGATAGCACCTGATAGAAGCCTCTCTATGGGTCAAACAATACTAAACCAAGTCCTTATGCTAAACTGAATTGCTTGAAATGGAAGTGTTTTGACATTTAAACGGCGTATCTATCCTAAACTGAATTGTTGGAAGTGGAACTGTTATTGTTTGCTTACTTGAATTGTTTGAAATATAACTTTTTTTAACATTGAAACTGTATTTACGCTAAACTGAATTGTTTGAATTAGAGCTATTTGACTAAACTGAAAAGCTTGAAGTGGGAAATGTTTTTGGTTGGTCGGTCGGTTGGTTGGTTAGTTGAGTTTTATGGCATATCAAACATTGTAGGTTATTTAACGCCAAATCCATTTTTATACAAATAATCTATTCTATTTCAAACAATTCAGTTTAGCATGAGTACACATTTTAAATCTCAAAAACATTTCTATTTCAAGTTATTCAGCTTATTCAAACAGTTCTAATTCAGCTAATTCAGTTAAGTATAAGCACATATTTTATTTGCACACAGTTAAATGTCAAAACAGTTCTTTCTATAACAATTCAGTTTTGTGTAAGTACAGTTTCAGTGTCTAAAAAAGTACTCAGTTTAAATGTAAGTACAGTTTAATTGTCAAAAACAGTTCTAATTCAAACAATTCATTTTAGCATAAGTATGCAGTTTAGTTGTATTAAACCCATAGATAGGGCCCTATTAGGTGCTGCATTTCCGGGTCAGAGTGGACATGGGAGCGATGGCAATGAAGGGGTATTCCCCATTCCCCAAAGCTACCGGGTCAGTAGAACCTCAACATCAGATTCTTTATTGTCATATCCCGGACACTTGTTTGGTGGGGGTCTTACTCCTCTGCTGAGGTGCAGTCGGTGTATTCTACAGCCCCAGCCGACTGGGCAATACAAAGAATTAAGTGTCAAAACAGTTTTATTTCTAGCAATTCAGTTTAGCCCAAGTACGCAGTTTAATTGCGAAAAACAGTAAAGTCAAGAAACCACAGTTTAGTTCTATTTAACCCATAGATAGGACCCTTATCGGGTGCAACTACTCCGAGTCAAAGTTGATCTGGGAGCGATTGCAATGAAGGGGTACTCCGCATTCCCTAAAGCCCCAGCAACACTGGAACCTCAACATCAAATTGTTTATTGTCATATACAGGACACTCGTTGTGGTGGTGGGGGCTATTACCCCTCTGCAGAGGTGCAGTCGGTGTATTCTACAGCCCCAGCCGACTGGGCAATGGAAATATTTTGGACAACTAAACTGTGCATTTATGCTAAACTGAATTGTTTGAAATAGAAATGTTTATTTGTATGCTAATGGATTTGGCATTAAATAACCTGAAAAGGTTGATATGCCATAAAACCGAAACAAACAAACATTTAAACTGTGTACCTGAGCTCAACTGAAATGTTTAAAAAGGAACTGTTTTTATTCGCTAAACTGAATTGTTTGAAATAGAAATGTATAAATATGGATTTGGCATTAAATAATCTAGGATGGTTGGTGAGCCATAAAACCAAACCTAACCAGACAAAACCAAACCTAACCAGACAAAACCAAACCTAAAAAAAGTTTCGAGTCATTTTATTTGATTTAATACTAGTAGATTACCCATCAACTAAAACTTAAATATTTACCATTAATGAGAACTTCTGTCTTAGATTAGAATGCCGTATATCTGCAATGAAATATCCGACTGTTCTACGAAAAAATATTACAGATAAAAACATTTATTAATACGAAAACGTAAAACATCCTTAAAAGCAAATAAAAAACACACACACACACACACACACACACACACACACACAGAGACACACACACACACACACACACACACACACACACACACACATCTATGCGTTGAACAAAACAATGGAAACAAATTTACTCTAATACGGTTTTCTGATTGCTGCCCTCCTGTGAAATCCGGTTTTGTGCAGCTCCCTTCGAGCAGTTTTTGAGGAAACTGGGTTTTCAGGATGGTCATTAAGCTCTGCCGTAATTTTCGGAGCTTTATTCGAGTGATCCTTCCTAACAATCCGCGTGAGAGTCCGATGGTCCCTATCAAACGGCTTTCGCTATCTTCCAGAATTTGGCTTCAGTGACAAAGTTTTTCTATCTTTCTCAAATGCAGTCATTTCTTGCGAGACACTATTCCTTGCTACACCAAATAATTCAACGGTGTTTGTCGCACTAGCGCCTGAGATACGAGCATCAACAATTTGACCTCTTATAAAGTCTGATATATCTCCCATTTTAATGAATTCTAAATAATTTCTTCAGATGATATCTGTAAACATACCTGCAATTTTAGTAAAATAAGACGAGAAAAATTAATCATAAATCAAAAAACATAAAAATAACAAATCGTTTTTAGGTTTTATAGGAGGTTAAAAATTATGATACTGAGGTGTTTCCATTATGTTGTTCGCCCACTTCTCTCGCTCTTACTATATATATATATATATATATATATAGCCATATCAATATCGTGTTGTTAAACGATGTGATATGACACTTTGAAATAATTTTATAGAAACTTAGTTTCATTCTTTTTTTAAATTCTCGGTCAAAAATTGCTTCAGTGACAATACAAAAGCAGTCAATCCTATCTCTAAAGGAGAATAGTTTTATTCAGCCATCTGAGCGAATAATGTTCTTATAAAAGGATATGAATTGCTTACTCATTGTCATGTGAATATATATATATATATATATATATGTGTGTGTGTGTGTGTGTGTGCGTGTGTGTGTGTGTGTGTCCGTGTATGTGTAAGTGTGTGTATGTGTCCGTGTGTGTGTGAGTGTGTGTGTTCGTATATATATATATATATATATATATATATACATACATATATTAATAATGTGGTTTCTTATATTCGTAAAAAATAGAGCTGAATTTGATTGAGCATATGTACAACTAAAATGGAGCGGCCGATTATACAGAGTCAACTCTGGTTGGTGACTATCAGTTTCTCGTCGATTCGATCATCAGACCAAGAGCTCTAAAGTCATTCTAAGATCTATCCACACACACACACACACACACACACACACACACACACACAATCAACATTGAAAATTTGGTTTGATTTGGTTTGATTTGGTTTAATTTTGTGGCATATTGACCATTTAATCCCATATCCTATTTATACATATATATCTAATATTCAAGATTTAGTTTGGCTTGGTTTTATTGCATATGGACTCTTGTAGGTCATTTGATGCCAAATCCTTTATATACATATATTGAATATATGATTTTTAAACTCATTTTGTTCATAACATTTTTAAACAAGTCTGAGCTCCTTTTTTAGACACACAATTAAATTGTCTCACTTAATTTCAAACAATTCAGTTTAACCTAAGTACAATCTTTTCTTTACTCACAGTTAGTCATTGGTTTAAATACTGTTTACACACAGTTAAATGATTAAACAGTTCTATTTCAAACAATTCAGTTTAGCTTAAGTACACAGTTCTATTTGACCTAGAGATTAGGCCCAATTTGATGCTACCCCTCTGGGTCAGAGTTCACCTGGGAACGATGGCCATGAAGAGGTACTGGGAATTTTCCAAAGTTCCAGTATTACTGTAGCCTCACCATCAGATTGTTTAGTGTGAAATCTAGAAAACTCGTTGGGGGAGTCTTACCTCTCTGCAGAGATGCAGTCAGTGTTTTCTGCAGCCCCAGTCAACTGGATAACCAGAACACTCATTGTTTTTCAATTCCCTAGCAAGTTCAAGGTACTTATCCTTCTTTTCGCTTTCTTAAAATTTTACCCTATGATCGGTCGGGATAGCGAAGTCCACAATTCGGCAGGTTCTTTTTTTTTTGTTGACTATCACTAAATCTGCTCGTCTGACCGAGATTCGGTGATCCGTTTGTATCTAAAAATCCCAGAAGAGTTTGTGTGTCTCATTCTCCAGGTCAGATTCTGGGTTGTGTATATACTATTTTTTCGTATGATCAAACTTCAGTGTCTTGCGCAATTCCCGGTGGATCACCTTTCCAACTCAGTCGTGTCTATTCTTGTACTTCTATTTTTGCTTGTTTGCTACATTCGCTTATTAGGTTATTAATCGTTTATCACCATATAATCCTACAGTTACTATTCTGCTGCGTTAGATAACCTACACTTACGATTTTGGTGCGTTACATAACCTACACTTACTATTTTGGTGCGTTACATAACCAACATCGAATATTTTGGTGTGTTACATAACCTACACTTACTATTCTGATGCCTTACATAACCTACAGTTACTATTCTGATGTGTTACATAACTAACACTTATTATTCTGGTGCGTTTCATAACCTACACTTACTATTCTGGTGCGTTACATAAACTACACTTACTATTTTGGTGCGTTTACATAACCTACATTTAATATTTTAGTGTGTTACATAACCTACACTTAATATTATGATGCGTTACATAACCAACACTTACTATTCTGGTGCGTTTCATAACCTACACTTACTATTCTGGTGCGTTACACAACTTACAATTACTATTTTTGTGCGTTACATAACCTACATTTAATACTTTTGTGTCTTACATAACCTACACTTACTATTTTGATGCGTTACGTAACCAAAACTTACTATTCTTGTGCGTTACATAACCTACACTTACTATTCTGATGCGTTACATAACCTACACTTACTGTTCTGATGAGTTACATAATCTACACTTACTATTTTGATGCGTTACATAACCAAAACTTACTATTCCTGTGCGTTTCATAACCTACACTTACTATTCTGGTGCGTTACATAACCTACTCTCACTATTCTGATGCGTTACATAACCTACACTTACTATTTTGGTGCGTTACATAACCTACACCTACTATTCTGATGCATTACATAACCTACACTTACTATTTTGGTGCGTTAGATAACCTACACTCACTATTATGACGTGTTATATAACCTACACTTACTATTTTGGTGCGTTACATAAGCTACACTTACCATTCTGATGCGTTATTGGTATTATTTTTATTATTATTATTGTTTACATCTTGGGTGCTTTTCACATCAGTGTTAACTGATGATCTTTCACAGGAGTTTGAGTGACAGCAAGTTTCCTCAATCTCCAGGACCCTTCTCAGTATTCTGGCCGATCTCAATAACGTAGTAGTTTAGATGGTCTATCATTATTATTATTTGTTTGCTGCTATGCCTCTTTGGATATTTTTACAATCTTTTCACATCAACATTTAAAAAACCTTTGCACAGATCATGTATATTATGAATACATTATCAATATACAGCTCAAATTCATAGAAATAATCCATCCGATAATTCCCCAAAACGCTCTCTTGAATTCTTTTTTCTTATCACTTCTTCTGGAATTATCCACTTTAATTTTTTTCCCAGTAGGTTAGGGCGATAGAACACAATGACTGCATCTTTGCAGAAGGGAAAGATACCGAGCGCAACATTTGCCTTTGATATGATACAAAACCACCCTAGGAACACTCTAACCTTTGCCTCGTCAGCGGGAGCTGTAGAATATACCGGCTGCTGAGGGGTTAGACTCCTCAAACAAGTGCCCTGAATATAACATTAAACAATCACATGGTAAGACTCCAGTAATGCTGGAGCTTTGGGGAATGCAGAGTACTCCTTCATTGCCATCATTCCCCGGTCCACTCTGGTTCGGAGTAGTAACACTTGATTGGGTCATATCTATGGGTCAAATAGAGCTAAACTATGTAGTTATGCTAAACTGAACTGCTTGAAAACGAACTGTTTTTGCCATTGAACCTGTGTACTTATGCTAAACTAAGTTGTCGGAAATGGAACTGTTTTGATATTTAACTGTGTGTAAACCAAAAAACTATATACTGAATTGTTTGAAATAAAATTGTTTATATGTACAAAAATGAATTCGGTATTAATGATCTATAATGGTTGATGTGCCATAATGTACCATATTCACAATTAGCGCTAGATACGGCCATGTGCGAAACGGAGATCGAATGCTGGTAACATATATACATAAAGAACATAGGAATCTCGAAATTCGAAAACATGTAACGACTTCTTTGTTCAGGTACGAAACCCTTTTATTACTTTTGAGTTAAAGGTTTCGACATAAGGAGAGAGACACAATCTTTTTATGCTGGCTTCTTCATCTGGCCCTTATCTCGTGCGGCACCCATGGCACGCAAATTCGTCTCGCCTCAGCGAGCCCCAAAAGTCGAACCTCCTCGTTTGGCGTCTAGTTTCAACTCTCTTAACTTTCTTCAAATTCCCCAAAATCTCCACGCGCTTCCGATGCGAAACGTCATTCGCACCCTGTCACCCCGCTTTGTCTCAGGGTATTGTGACATCTATGAGTGACACGTCCGCCCGTGCGCGCATACGTTAACACCTGCATCAAGTTTGCACCTAACTAACCCATGTGCTGAGCCGAAAGGTTCTCAGCCTAACTAAACCCAAAGGCATGAACTGAAATCCCTAGGATAATATATTAAAATAAAACCAAACCAAATCTAACTTTATGTTTTTAGAATTTTCCTCACTAATGCTGACTTTTTAAAAATCTGATGAAGCAAATTGTTCCCAAAATATATAATTAATCAACAAAAATGTCCCATTGGTTTTAAGATCTAGTTTTTGAAATCCGTCTTAAGAGAAAATTTCCAGTTCAAGGAAGAATATTGAAAAATATCTACAATGATTACAAATTCCGTAAACTATTATGACGGTTTCAATTTGATCACCTCTCTCTCTCTCTCTCTCTCTCTCTCTCTCTCTCTCTCTCTCTTCTTTCTCGTAAAGTAGTTAATCCTACTTTCCCTATTCTCTCTCAGTAACTGTAATTTTGTACTCTTTTTATTATTTTTGTCACTCTTCTTAGGCTCTTATTCCCATGTCCCAACACTGAAACCCAGGCCTCAGCTGAATATTCTATATGAGATCTTGTTAGGATTTTATATGATTTTAAACAACATTTACTTCCCTTGAAATAATTATTCTAACTCTTTAGCCAATGGTTATATAAACAATCCACAATGAATTCTCATGCCGTTAAACTAATAAACAAAACGAAAGGAAATGGGGGAATTAGAACATTATCCTCTGCAAAGAGTCACTCCCTCCGAGGAAAAAAGGGCATCTTTATATGAGACAAAGAAATATCGAGCTCTATTAACAATGGAATCACCTCTAATTTACTGTTATATCCACATGCATATATATATATGTGTGTGTGTGTTTGTGTGTGTGTGTGTGTGTTTGTGTGTGCGTGTGTGTGATTGAATAATAAAGACACATTTGAAAACAGACCTCATGTCAAGTCAGTGTGGACCTGTGTATAACAGTGAATTAGAGGTGATTCCAATGTGTCTTTATGGTTTAATCAAACATATCAATATATATATATATATATATATATATATATATATATATATGATACTAAGTCTAACGCAAAGTTGAGCGGGTTTCGATCCCAGCTTCAAGCGTCCTATGTGTCTAGCTACAATGAAAAGTTGTGATTCAACGAAACAGTCTGTCTGTGGATGATAATATATATATATATATATATGTATATATATAATGAGATCCGACAATATATATATATATATATATATATATACGAATAAAAATCAACTATCACAACTCTTGAGTGTGGCTAGACACATACAACGCTTGAAGCTGGGGTCGAAACAAGCCCGAAACCCGCCCAACTTTACGTTATATATGATGAGATCCGACGATATAATAAAAAATTGTCAGAAGAATTTATTGGACTGAAGCAAAAATAGTTACCAAAATCATATACTTTAGTTACTTTATTTCCACACGATATATATATATATATATATATATATATATATATATATATATATATATGTGTGTGTGTGTGTGTGTGAGAGCGAACATGTGAGTGTGTGTGTGTGTGTGTGTGTGACCGTACGCGCGTTTGTGTGGATGAATGTGTGTTTATATGCCTGTGCGTGCGCGCGCGTTTGAATTTGTGTTTGTGTATGTGTGCTTAAGTGTGTCTGTGTTTGCATGAACATGTGTGTGTGTGTGTGTGTGTGTGCTTGTGTAAATTTATGTACGTGCGTGCACGTGCGTGTGTGTGTGTGTGTGAATGTGTGTCTATGCACGTATGTGAGTATATGAATGTGCTTATGTATATGTGAGCGTACACATATATGTGTGTGTGAATGTGTGTATGTGTGTGTGCGCGCTGGCACGTGTATGAGTATATGTATGTGTGTGTGAGTGAGTACGAATGTGTGTGTGTGTGTGTGTGTGTGTGTGTGTGTGTGTGTGTGTGTGTGTGTGTGTGTGATATTATGATAGCTTAAAACACGTGCAGAAAAATATTTCAACAGCTGTATGACCGACAAAGTCTTCAGACGCGACATTTTTCTTGGAACTTCTACACCTGGAGACGCCAGCTTTCGCCGACCAACAAAGACTTTCATTCATTAGTGCAGTGAGGATGTTGATTGTCGTCTAGACGACATATGAAAAGAGATGGTTAATAGGGACGAATGACGAGATTGAATCAAGAGAATCCGTGTTGTTGACATGCCTTGATACAGATGATTCTTTGGTAATACGCTTGTTGACTGTAATATCTTTCCAAAAAGATGTGGAAGCTGATATAATTTTCTCCTTCAATATCATTAAAATTGTTGGTGCTCATCATACATAAATCCCAAGATCCCGTACAGAAATGTTATTTTTTTAAAAAATTCCCCGGATGAGATTACAGCAAATGACGTCAGCAGATTTTAACTAATTTATTCTAACGTTGTCTTCTTCACTGTTTAAATTACCTTCTGATCGATTTGTGTTATTAATTCAATAAAATTTTAATTTAGATTCCAGATAGAAACAATAAATTTCGTTAGATTCGGTTTGGTTTGGTTTGGTTGGATTGGGTTTTATGGTATATCAACCACTACAGGTTATTTAATACCAAATCCTGTTTATATATATATATATATATATATATGTATAATTTGTAAACACATTTTGTAGATAACATTCTTAAACGAACCAGATATTTTCTTAGCAAACAGATGGTTTCAAGTAATGCTATATTACAGTTATAATTTAACATCAGTCATTTGTTTGCACGCAGTTTGTTCTATTTGATCCATAGGTGTTGCCACTCCGGGTCAGAGTGGACTTGGCAGCAATGGAAATGAAGGGGTACTCGACATTCCCCAAATCTCCAAAGTTGGAGCCTCACTATCATATGCTTTAATGTCATATCCACGACACTCACAGGCAGGTGTCTTACCCCTCTACAGATATGCCCAGTCGACTGGGCTAAAGTTTCGTTGGATACTGCGTCGTTGTATTAATTTTTAGTAAGCTATTTATAATTTACAATGTACTCTATGTAGCTATCTTTGTGCTAAATCTAAGCTATGGTTGGTTTCATTTTTTTTTTCGCTTATCTGGTTAAAATAGCATATTGAATTAAGAGTCTCCCTTCGACTAGACCCCAGTCAGTTATGCTTTTAATACGCTGACAGTATCCCCTTCAGAAAGGTAAGATCTCCTCATCTTCCCAAAAAGCGATATTCTTAATATTAAGTTAAGCTACATGGGGTGATGAGGCTTAAATTCGGGAACGCTGGAGAATGTGGAGTATCCTTTCATTGCCACTACTCCCAGGTCCACCCGAATACGGAGAAGTAGTGTCTGTTATGGTGCCATCTACAGGTCCAATAAATATTTTTGGAAAATATTTGTATGAGATAAGAATAGTTGATATCTTAAAACTGTATGATTTTTTTCCTTTTACAATGATTACTTGGTTGGTCGGTTGGTTGGTTGGTTTTATGGTGTATCAACTCTTTGCGGGTCATTTAATACCTATATGTCATTTTAATTAAAAGTTTCAAACAATTCAGTTGCGTATAAGTATAGTCTTTTCTTTTCACCCAGTTAAATGTCAAAACAGTTCGATTTCAAATAATCCAGTTTAGTGTAAGGATAAATTTTTGTTTAACGCAGTTAAATGTCAAAACAGTTCAATTTCAAACAATTCCGTTTAGCATAAGTACGCAGTTTAAATACAGAGTTAAATGATTTAACAGTTAATTTCTAACAATTCAGTTTAGCTAATTTCGTAGTTTACTTCTACTTGACCCATATATAGGACCCTATCAGGAGCGATCAGTCTTACCCCTTGGCAGAAATGCTGTCAGTGTATTCTGCAGCCGTAGCAGACTGGGCCATCAATTATCTTTAAATATAAAAACAGTTCTATTTCAAACATAGTTAAATGTAAAAGCAGTTCTATTTCAAACAATTCAGTTTAGCTTAAGTACAGTGTTTAATTTTATTTTAACCATAGAATGGGCCCATTCAAGTGCTACCAGTCCGGGACAAAGTAGACCTGGGTGCGATGGCAGTGATGGATTACTCCGCATTCCCCAAAGCTCCAGTATTACCGAATCTTCACCATCAGATTGTTTAGTGTCATATCAAGGACACACGTTGAGGGAGTTTTCCCCCTCTGCAGAGAGGCACTCGATGTATTTTACAGCCCTCGCCGACTGTGCCGAATAGTTACTTGAAGCTATAATTGTTTACTAAATAATAATAATAATAATAATTAGTTACTTGAAACTAGGAGCACGAAAATTATTATTTTCAAAAAGAAACAAGTAATTTGGCCGACCTTTGTCGAGGGCAACCCGAAGGCTTCTCTTTTAATAGCTACTACACAAAGTTGTAGGGGAGGGCGCTATTCCTTTCCCTGGATTGCTCCACTTGCCCTTGATCCATACCTTATAAAAAGTGTTAAACAAAGAGGCGTCAAGAAGCATTTTTGAGTCTTTGGTATGGTTCGACCTGGGATTGAACTCCGGTCTCCCGGACCATTGGCGAAAACTCTATTTACTCTGCCCATGAGCCGGTTAAAATAATGGGATATAAAATTGAGCTTTCAAGTTCGAAGAAATCTATAAAAAACACAACGGATCGACTTATACGGTAGGGCTAAAATCCAAAGTCTTTACCACTAAGTCAAATAACTGCCGCATAACTCGACCACTATTTTTTTATTGATTTTTCCAGGCTTAAACGTTCGACTTATTAGCCCCAATTTACAGGAATTTAATTCAAAGACATGCATAAAATAGGAATACTTTTTATCATTATAACCTGAGCAAAAAAAAGAAAAAAAAAAAAGAGAAAAGAAAACAACTGTACAAAAGCTGTAAATACAAACGTTCAATGAACACGTTTTCCTAACCTCCAGCATTAAAAATACCCTGACGATTTGATATGCCGTTAAAATCAATCATCAAGTGATAACCGATAAAAAATTAGACGAACTTTTTCCTTTCAAATGTTTTTTCATACGTTAGTGATCATGTGACTATAAACCAATAGTGAAGCCTGCAAACGACTCTTATACGAGTATAGACGGTGTATTTTTTATACTTTAGATTTAATTTAGTTAGGGTTAGTTTCATGGCATATCAAACATTGAGGTTTATTTAATCTTAAATATTGTTTGTACATATATATTGAATATATATGATTTGTAGACCTAGCATGTCATTTGATGTCACACACTTTAAATGTCAAACAGTTCTATTTGAGTCGTAGAGAGGACCCTATCAGGTGCTACCTTTCCCGGTCAGAATGTACCTGGAAGGAATACCAATGAAGGGGTACTCCTTAGGTTTTAAATGTTGTATACATTCGTGTATCGGTCGAATTTTAAAAGATTAAATTTTAAGAAATAAAATGGCGTCACTCTTTTTCGATGTAATAATTTTATAAGGTTAACATTCTAATGGATTCAGAAGGGTTTGAATAAACCTTTGCTTTCGAAAATTAGTTCCACAAGTTGATTTCGGGATTATAAAACAAATGCTGGTTTATAGATTTGATCATCTTATCAGCAAATTTCGTGTCAATACATCATATATACCGCCAATAGTCGTGCATATATCGAATTCCAAAGTCGTAAATATTTTTGGGTGGGTGTTCTTGTGTTGTAATGGTTAATGTACTAGACTGCAAAATAGTAATGAGTGAGTTCGAACTCCAGTAACGCTATTACGTTCACTTTCGGACCAATTACCTTAGGAAAGGTATGAACCCCCTTATCCTCCCAGCTATGGGTTGAATAGTGCCACTGCTGTTCTTCTAGAAGGATGGATAACCCAACAAGCTTGATATGCCATTAAATTTTGGGGAAAATCTGGTAGATATATAACGTAAAAATAGATTCTCTAAATTTTCCAGTTCAGGTCACCAGTAATAATTTGCTGTTCTGGTCCGGCATCGGGACACTTGGCATACGTACCGGGTGGACAAACAAGGACAAGCATTGATTCAAATTGCACTAAAACTTTGAGTCTAGTGAATCTTTGACCAGTAAGGTCACCTCGCATACGTGCCGGGAGACCTAACCAATGACTAGCAAAGATCACATTGCACCTGGCCTTCGGGCCGAGTGAATCTCTGAACAGTAGCGTCACCTCCCCCTTCCTTTAATCCCTCTTATAAAAAAGACCCTGTGTTAAATCCTGCCTGGTGGGAAGCACGGATAACTATCAGCTTCCAGGGCCTCATCATGTCACAGTACCGTAGTATCATAAATACTGTCCATACTCGTGTATTGGTCGAATTTAGAAGACCTATTTTTCAGGCAAAAATGTGATGAGTAAATTCGTCTCTATATGTATCCAACCGTTCTGCCACAAACTTACAATTTTTAAACGGAGTACAGCTGGACTGAATTCAGAGTTTTCTTTCCCATAAACCGGTTGCCTTTCCAAGGTTAAAGAGTCCAGTCTGCCCAACTATTTACCCATAGCTGGAGGGAGAACAGTCTGATTCATACTATTCCTAAGATTACTAACGTTATATAAAATGCAAACAACCTTGTTTAGGATTTGAACTCAGCTCGCCGAGCCCACGATGATAACCATTATACAAAGAGCGCAAAACCATATAAACTTGCGTAGTGTAATAATTTTGCAATGTTGAATTTAAAAACATATTAGAAAGTGCAAGAAACATAACTTGCCTTCAAAAATTAATTCTATTCGTTAAAGTTTTTGTTAGGGCTAGTCCTAATGGCGAGAGGTTTAAAGTGCTGGGTTTAGCAGTAATTTGCTAAGATTTTTGCTAGATATGGCTCAAGGCCATATGACTGGGGTACCCTGTGAGAATAGAACTCACTCATGAATGGTTGCACTAAACTGAATTATTTATATATATAAAAATGGATTTGGTATTAACCTACAATGGTCGGGCAGACTGGGTTCTTCAGCCTTAGTGAGGCAACTAGTTTAGGAGAAGGAAAACTCTTAATTCAAACCTGTTAAACTCCGCTTAAAATCATTGACCTTGTGTCATATCCTGCCCGAGCAGAGGGGTTGGATAAAAAGGAGGTGCCCGTGGTGTAATGGTTATTGTCGTAGGGGAATGGACACGGCGACACGAGTTCAAATCCTGGACGAGACTGATTGCTCTTCACATAGCACTAATACCCTTGGAAAACGTATAAATCCAATAATCCTCCCTCCAGCTATGGATAAATAGTAGGGGCAGACTAGGTTCTTCAACCTTGGTGAGGCAACTAGTCTAGGAGAAGGAAAACTCTGAATTCAAACCTCTTAAACTCTGCTTAAAATCATTGACCTTGTGTCATATCCTGCCCGAGCGGAGGGGTTGGGTAAATATAATCAACCTACAATGGTTGATGTGTCATGAAACTAAACTATAGCACAAAGCAAAACAAACGAGCTAATACGCTAATTGTTCATGCTAATAAAATCGAAACGAAATTCATTTTTAGTTATGATGGCCAAGGTAAAAATGAATAAATCAAGAAAGATGCGGATAATACTTGATTCGGATATGGATACCGTTAACGTCTGAAAGAACAGAATCTTTTGTTGTGGACTTTGGCCAATAAGTGAAGGCGGTGATGACAAATTCTGTTGTCACTGATATTTTCTTTCTTTCGTTGCATGGCAATAAACTATCACGCCCCCTCAATACTTCTATTACCAGCCACCACAACCACGACTTCTCAGCTTTTGTGTCATTGAAGGTGAGGTACCTCCCCTTCCGTGTTTTTCTTCATCTTTTTTTTCTTTTTCTTTCTTTATTTTATCTTTTTGATTTTTTTATTTGCTTCCAGCTGAGCTGCGACCATGTCCGAGACTTCGATCATATGACAGCGGTGATTGAACTGCTATTGATCTGTAATTCTTCGAAAAAACCGTCTTTTGTGTAGCCAGCTTTCATTACACGAAAATGTCATGTAAATTTCAAGATGTCTTTTCGATCAAATTTCTTCTTCTTCTTCTTCTTCTTCTTCTTCTTCTTCTTCTTCTTCTTCTTCTTCTTCTTCTTCTTCTTTCTTTCTTTCTTTCTTTGTCTTCTTTCTTCGACACTTCCGTTTTCTCTCTTCTCTTTTTATTAGCATCATCTTGTTTATCTTCATCCTACGTAACTTCTTCCTCTTCTTCGTCTTCTTTCTTCGACACTTCCGTTTTCTCTATTTGTCGCTCTCTTCTCTTGTTCATCAGCATCCACTTGTTTATCTTCATCCTACTTACCTTCTTCTTCTTCTTCTTCTTCTTCTTCTTCTTCTTCTTCTTCTTCTTCTTCAGTTCTCTTTCGTTGTCTTTGTCTTCGACAGTTTCGTTTTCCTTATTCTACTCTCCCTTCTCTTGTTCGTCAGCTTCCTCTCGTTAATCTTCATCCTACGCACTTTCTTCTTCTTCTTCTTCTTCTTCTTCTTCTTCTTCTTCTTCTTCTTCTTCTTCTTCTTCTTCTCCATTTTCATCATGATTTAATTCTTTTTCATTTTTTAATAGATTTTCTTCATTTTTCTTCTTTTCCCTTTTCCCCTCTCTCTTTTAGTCTTTTTTTCCCTTACAAACGTTTTTCATCTTTTTTTCTCTCATTATTCTTCACCTACCTCTAGTCCTTACCCACTTATTCACTTTCTTCTTCATCATCATTTTTTTCTTCTATTCTTCATCATCCTCTTGAACGATTTAAAAAATTTTCTATCGTAGTCTTTTCTTTCTTCCTCTTCTATTTTTATTGTAATTAGTTCTTTCTTTCTTTCTTTCTTTCTTTCTTTCTTTGTCAACTTGTTTCTTCTGTCTCGTCTTTCTTCTTTCATCTTCTTTTCTTTTCTTCGTTGTCATTCTCTATTTCCCTTCTCGTTGCTTGTTTTATATTTCTCGTCGTTCTTCTCCTGCTGGTCCTCTTTTAGATTTTTCTTCCTACATTTTTTATTTATTTATTCCTCTCTTTCTTCAATCTCCTCTCATTCCTTCTATCTCTTAAGGGTCTTTTTAAATTTTTTGGTCTACTTCATTTTTTCCTTCTTTTTTTCTGTCTCTTTGTCCTCATTTTCTTTCCCCTCTGTTTCAACTTGTCCCACTTTTTTCGTTGTTTTTACATTCTTATTGTCTATTTCTTCTGGCTTGTCTATCTCTTTTCCCTTCTTATTAACCGTCTTCTTCTTTTTCTTCTTCTTCTTCTTCTTGGACTTCGTAGAACTTCTCTTAATTATTTTCATCATCTTCTTTTTAGCAATTTTTTCTCTTTTCATCTTCTTTTTCTTCTAAATGTTTTCTGTCTCACATTTCTTCTTCTTCTTCTTCTTCTTCTTCTTCTTCTTCTTCTTCTTCTTCTTCTTCTTCTTCTTCTTCTGCGGCTGCTGCTGCTGCTAAATATTTTCTTTTTTCTCTTCTTTTCTTCTAAGAACTTCTCTTAATTATCTTCTTCTTCTCTTTCACTTCTTCGCAATTTTTTCATTTTCTTCTTCTTGGTTGTTGTTTTCTTCTTCTTCTTCTTCTTCTTCTTCTTCTTCTTCTTCTTCTTCTTCTTCTTCTTCTTCTTTCCCATCCGTTCTCTTTCTTCTTTACTGGTTGACATCGATCTTTTCGCAATCAAAACGGGAGACATTCCACTTCGTGCCCATTATCCTGTGCACCGACCATGACAATGTCGCCTCCATGAAATATGGCCTCGCTGCTATCTCGCCGCTATTTTAAGTACATTAATCTTTTGCCTGTCCAATGTTTTAAATACGTAAACAAGTCAGTGTCATCTGTCCTTTCCACAGCGTCTAAAACACAAGGCTTTTAAAAACTAGTGAATATTTTCAGGCTGTTAAGAATTATTTACATTTTTCACAGACAATCATTTCGAAGCTTACTTCTTGTACACATTTAAAGACCATGATTCTGCGATATATATATATATATATATATATATATATATATATATATATATATATATATATATATATATATATATATATATATTGTAGTTTGCTTGAAGCATTGCACAAATTATTTTATTTTATATTATTGAATTAATTTAGTGGGATATTACAATGCAAAATAATAATTATTTGGGTCTAAATAATTTCAAAGTAAAACTTCATCGTCTGAGACTATTTTTTTTATAAATGAACACGACGTTGGACATTCAAAAACTTTTGAGCCTCAAGCATTCATGTTCATTTATAAAAAAAAAAAAAAAAAAAGAAAAAAAGTATCTCACGATGAAGTTTATACTTCGAAATTAATTTGCCTTAAATAATTATTATTTCGCATTGCAATAGCCTAGATTAATTCCATACTATAAAATAATATTTATATATATATATATATATATATATATATATATATATATTCATAAATGTGTATATATATATATATGAAAATATACTAAAATAAAAAGAAAGGTCTTCAGGGGATATTCTATTTGAACAATTATTTGCCATGTCAAACGTTTCGGTTTTTAGGTCTTCATCAGAGCTATAAAAATATTTTGACGATAAACCACCGACTCGTTAAAAATTTTTTGGTACAAACTTTTCGATTAAGAACCATTTATGTTTGATGTATATGTCTAAACAGGATTTGGCATTAAATAATCGATAAGGGTTGATATGCCATAAAACACAAGCAATCAAACAACCACCAAAACAAATCGAATTTTCAGAATTTTTTTCAACTTCCATTTCTGTGCCGTACTTCGTTTTTATTTTATCAGTACTTCACTTGACGACATTAGTATATATATATATATATATATATATATATATATATATATATATATATATTGTTGCAATTTTTCAATTGACAGTGCTAAATAATAAAGTCAGAGCTCGTTGTATTGGGAAATAACTTCGTAAAAAATAAATTTCAATACGTTTGAAATGCGAACAGGCAAGTTGCAACGATCGTCAAATTGCCAGTTGTGATTTATCAGTATTTTAGAGTTTCTGAAATTGCACGAACACACAAACACACACATACAGTCAGACATACGTACACGCAGACATACACATGCAGACAGACTTATATACACACATACACATACCAACAGACATACATACACAGACATACAGACACAGAAAAACATACCTACATACACATACACTTATAGACAGACATACTTGCACTCTCACATACACATACAAACATAATACACACACACATACACAAACAGACAGACATACATACATACACAAATAAATACAGACAGACATACATACACACACATACAGACAGCATATATGTACACGCACATACAGATACTGACAGACATTCATAACCACAAACACACACATACAGGTATACATACATGCACACATATACACATACAGCAATACATACACACACATAAACATATAGACCTACGTACATACACACACATACACATACAGACAGACATACATACACACAAACCCACACATACACATACAGACATACATACACATACACACTGACAAACATACATACTCATATATATATATATATATATAAGGACAGACATACATATGAAAAAACACAGACATACAAGCAGACATTCATACACACACATACACATACAGAAAGACATACACACACAGAAAAAAACATACATACATACACATACACATATTGACAGACATACATACACGCACATACAGACAGACATACAAACATACATATATACAGACAGACAGACATATATGTACACGCACGTACACATACTGGGAGACATACATAAACACAAACACACACATACAGGCATACATACATACACACATATACATTTAAAGAAATACATACATACACTTAAACATACAGACTGACATACACACATACACATACAGACAGATATACATACACTCAAACCTACACATACACACTGACAAACATACATACTCACACACACACATATATATATATATATATATATATATATAGACAGACATACTTATGCACAAACACACACATACAGACAGACATTCATACACACACATACACATACAGAAAGATATACACACACACACAGATAGACATACATACATATGACACACATCCACGTACAGAAAGATATACATACGCACATACACATACAGAAAGACATACACACATACATACATACACACATACACATACGTACAGACATACGCACCCACACACAGAGTCATATATACACACACATAGACATACAGACAGACATAGATACACTCAGACACACACACACTCAGACATTCATACACACACGTAGACATACAGACAGACATAGAGACACACACACACACACACACACACACAATCATATGCGCGCTTAAATATATGTAATCCAAATGGAAGAATTTAATTTAAAAGAGAATCAATGTTATAACGTTTCGGTTCTAATGAACCATCATCAAGACTTTGAAAAGATGTTTGCTTGTGCTGTTAGATTACGGATCGATTTTAAATGAAATACAAAATAAGGGAGAAATTATATATACAGAGGAAGGGGGTAACTGTTTAATCAATAAATCAGTATTCGTATTTAAGAATATGTCATGTGACTGTTTAAGACAACGATGTTGAACAAAAAGAATCATCAAGAGTAATAATGAATTAAAAGGTGAAAGAAGACGGAAAGAAAGAATAGAAAAGAATATATATATATATATATATATATATAAACTAAAATGCTTTCTTCTTTTTACTTTTCGGTAAATTTGCCTAGAGCTGGCGTCAGTTTTATGCAGTTGATCAACAAAATTACAAAAGACAAATCACAATGATCAAACAGAAAGTTGTAAGAAGGAATAAAAGAAATTGTTAAGACAAGTTGAAGTGTTATAAAGTAAAGGTTCAAACAAAGTACTGACGAAAACAAGGTATGACGCAGGAGCGGAAGTTGAAAAAATTTTGAAAATACGATTGGTTGTGTGGTTGGTCGGTTTTGCCTTAAGGAATATCAACCCTTGTAGGCTATTCAATATATATATCTGGTCATCCAAAGACAGATGTTTCGTTCTATCAGAACTCATCAGTATGGCTAGACATACTTGCTTCCCATATCCGGGAGCGAAACCCGGTTGACTGAAACGCCAATCCGAGACTCTACCTCTCATCCACGATGAACCAGTAGCAGCGAAGTAAATTTTAAGCGGTTATAAAACACAATTACTATTGTTTACATACATCCGCTTAACGGCTACCGAGAACTCAATTCATATGTACATGAAGAGCCTTGCAATAAACGCTAATGTTAACGCGATTACTTCATTCGCTAAAGAACTCAAACCTAAAGGGGTAGGGGAGTATATATATATATATATAGTGTCTTAGTTTTGACACTAAATTGTAGCCACTAATGAAGGATTATTCCTTTTACGGTTCTGTCTATAGTTTTGAGAAATTTGTTTACTTATGATTTCTTTTAGAATACATGATATCATTTAAACAATGTAACCATGGATAAATTATCAGTATTAGATTAGATCCCTTGAGATTATATAACTGGACAATCAAATTATTACTATTTCACTCCTGGTGAGATTTTCCGAGAAGCGTTAGCTGATTGTTTTTCACTGGAGTCAGGGTGACAGCAAGTCCCCTTGCGTCTCCAGGACTCTTCACAGTATTCTTGCCAATTTCAACAATGCTGTAGTTTGAATGATCTTCGTCAATTTCCAACTCTTCCATCCTATTTCAAAACCCCAGGGGACCGCTCCATGCACTCCAATTATGATAAGTATCACCGTTACTCTCATATTCTATTACTAATTAATATTTACTCCTTGAGAGTTTTTCACACCAGCGTCAGCTGATGGTCTTTCTCTGGAGTTTAAGTGACAGTACGTCTCCTCAAGTCTCCATGACTTTTCCCAGTATTCTGGCCGTTCTCAACAATGCTGTAGTTTGGATAGTCTCCACTCGTCCTCCAACTTCCAAGTCCTCCGGTCTCTTTAATAATGCTTTAGTTACTGTACCAAAAACACCAATCACGATTGGTATAATCGTCACTTTCCTATTCTATAATTTTTTCAAGTTCCTAGCAAAGTCGAGGTACTTATCCTTCTTTACAATTTCTTTCAGTTTTATTCTGTGGTCAGTCGGTACAGCAAAGTCAATAATTTTGCAAGTTCTCTTTTTTTTTTTGTTGATAATTATAAGGTATGGTCTTCTGGCCGAGAAGAGGTGATCCGTTTGTATGTCAAAGTCCCATAGGAGTTTGTGAGTTTCATTCTCCAGGACAGATGCTGGGTTATGCATATACCATTTGTTCGTAGGGTCAAATTTGAATTTCTTGCACATCTCCCAGTGGATCACCTTGCCCACTCAGTTACGTCTAGTCTTATACTCCTTCTACGCTAATTTGCTGCATTCGCTTATTATGTGATTGATGGTTTAATTTCTATTACTACATAACATACATTTCTCACAGAAGTTTGAGTGAGAGCAAGTTTCCTCGAGACTCCAGGACTCTTCTCAGTATTCTGGCTATTCTAAAAATTCATGCAGTTTGGATGGTATCTACTTTTCCATTGGTTTCTAAGTAATCCAGTCTCTTTACCAATCCTTTGGGGAGTGTTCCAAGTGCACCAACTACAGTTGGTATCGCCGTCACCTTTATGTTCAATAGCTTCTTCAGCTCTCTAGCAAGGTCCAGATATTTACCTCACTTTTAACCTTTTTTTATTTTACTTTGTTATCAGCTGGGATGCAAATTCTGCCATTCGGCAATTTCTCTCTTTTTTTTTTTGGTTAAGACGGTTGGGGCTGTAGAATACACCGACTGCATTCTGTAGAGTGGTAAGACCCCTCGAACGAATATGACACAAAAAATCTGATGGTGAGGTTCCAGTAATGCTGGAGTTTCGGGGAATATGGAGCGTCGCTTCATTGCCATCGCTCCCTGGTCCACTCTGGACTGGAGAGGTAGCACCTCATATGGCTCCTATCAATGGGTTAAATAGAACTAAAATGCGTACTTACGCTAAACTGAATTACTTGAAATAGAACCGTTTTGATATTAAAACTGCGTACTTATGCTAAACGGATTTGTTTGAATTAAAACTGTTTGATTCAACTGAATAGCTTTAAATAAAAATGTTTTTGACAATTAAATTGTGTACTCATGCTAAACTGAATTGTTTGAACTAGAACTGTTCTTTCGTATAAAAATGTATTTGACATTAATTAATCTACAAAGGTTGATATGCCATAAAACCTAAACAAACAAACTATTTTTACTCAAACATGGCGTTGTTTTGTGCTGCTACCAGAAGAGATTCATTTTCTCTCTGAACTTTTCTCTTTCTTAGTCATGTCCAAGTCTTCTCGCGTGAGATTTTGTTTGTTTGTCGCTTGAAATATCCTTACAGTTGTTTTTTCCTCCAATTCTTGTTTACTAGTTATAGTTGTTCTGTTGATTTTTATGTTAGCTTTGCTGTTTCTGAATCGCAGTAATTTGCTCTTTTTTATGTATTTTTCGTGTCGTTTTATCGATGCACCGACACTATCTTCAATGCTAGAGATTCTTCTTCCTCATTCTCCTCTTGTCTGTCAATGTCATCTCTGGGATGTAAGGTCTTATGAATCGCTATTAGCTTTCTTGTCCTCGGGTTAATTTGTTGAAGCTTTTCCCTTTTTTATTTCAAGAATGGTCCTGAGTATTTTGCAAGTTGAGACAGCCTAGGTATTTATCCCTTTAATGAGATTATTTCCACATTTTTTCCATTTCTATTTCCAGGTCCTTGTACTAACTTATTTTCTTGCTTTCTTAAACTGATATACGATTTAATATTGGCTCTGACTTAATGAGAAGGTATGTTTTTCTTAATATTTCTGGTTTATTGCATTTTATTTTCTCTATCGGATAGGATAGTCACTAAGAATGGTTGATAGTCACTAAGAATGGTCCTGAATATCTTACAAGTTGGGACAGCCTAGGTATTTATTCTTTTAATGAGATTATTCTAAGTTTACACGTTTTTTTCAATTTCTATTTCCAGGTCCTTGTATTAATTTATTTTCTTACTTTCTTAAACTGATATACCATTCAATATTGGCACTGACTTAATGAGAAGGTATGTTTTTTTTTAATACTTCTGGTCTATTGCTTTTTATTTTTTCTATCAGATTGGATAGTCACTGAGAATACTGGCTCTTTTTACTTCTGTTATTGGGTCTGCTTGGTGTCTATACCATTTTTAACAATCCAATATTCCATAGTTCATTCATATTTTCTAATGAATATAATTATTTCATCATCCTTTTTTAAATATTCTATGGGTATTAATATCGGCCAACCTGGGAATTTGTAGTCAGTTGTGTTGGTCTTTTTTTTTTTTTTCGTACAATATATATGTTGGGTTTCATCCGTTTTTTTATAATGTTTACTGTTATGGGGATATATCCAACCATACCCCAAAGATGAACCCGTCAAACCTAAACATATTCGCCGAGCTTAGCTCGCTCGGAGAAGACAATTTCTCGTTTCTTATGAGACATTTGGCAAGCCGAGAATGGCTAGTACTTCCTTTGTATGACTTCACTTTTCTGCAAATACAATAACGTTCACCTAACACCCGTTGTTTGAGTTGTTCTTCTACCGGTCTTATCTGAAGACCACAACATTTACCAAATAGTTTTTAGTTAGTACACTCTGGTATTTTGCTTCTATTATTAACCCCCCTGTCTCTCACTTCAGTACAGATTTTTTCAGCCATAGATTAAATTTTACTATATCTACTGCGATATTTCTAATTCTTTCTGCGTATCGTCTCTATAGTTTTTTTTAAAGATTATTTGAATTGATTTAATCCCTGTCCTTTTGTCTCTTTTTAAAGTTTTTTCCTGCCTCTGTGAATTAACTTTTATGTTTTGTTTTTTTTTTGGTATCAGATCAAGTTGTTCAACAAATCTATTCCTTTCTTTATTAATCATTATAATATCAATCTTCTCCGTTTGTCTCTTGGAATAAACCAACAGTTTGTTTTCCTTCTATGTTTGTGTGGTATCGTCGCGGTAAATGATACACAGAGAAGAAGGAGTACTTAATGTATTTATTCAGTATCAGTATCCGGTGCTAACGGATACATACAAAAATTAAGAACAATAAGTTACTGGCAATTAACAAGAGAACTTACAATAAATAAAGGAGGGTCAAAATGCTGTTTCGCCAAACGAAGTAAGATCAGCTCGAAAATTAATCACCTTGATATTAACTTATTAATTAACTGCTGAAGTCCTTAATCGTTAGGATGGGGTATCCTCGTGGTGTTATGGTTAAAGCGATGGACTGCGGAATCGTCGTAAACGAGTTCGTACTCCAGTTGCGCTATTACGTTCACTTACGGTCAAAGATTCTTGGGAAAAGTATGAAACCCCCTTATCCTCCCAGCTATGGGTTAAAAGGTAACACTACTGTTCTTCTAGGAGAATAGAATTGGAATTAAATAACCTACAAAGGTTGATATGCCATTAATCAAAGAAACGAAACCAAGCCTTAATAAGACTATGAAGCAGGCCATTTGGTAAATTGCTAAAATGGTGCTAGCTGCTCTACTAAAGTTTGTTTTCTGGATTTGCTGTTTTAGTATGTGTTCTTAATGTTCCCATTGTTTTTAACGCAACTGTAATTAACCTTTCTTTGCTATTTTTTGCGTGTTTCTAATGTGCTGGAATTGATGCATATACGCAACAAGCGTTATTTTCTTTGTGCTCTTTTTCTTCACACTGTGCCTGTGACGTCATCTGTTGGGTGTAAGGTTTTGTACATAGTCCACAATTTTCTTCTTTTTCCATTTTAAGAATGGTCCAGAGTATCATACTTGAGGTACTGTCCAGGTGTTTATTCCTTTGATGAGATTTCAGCAGCAGACTTTGATTTCGAGAAGTTTTCTTCTTCTTTTCGGGTTTTCTTTACTTAATTACTCTGTCTCTCTCTCGGTCTCTGTCTCTGTCTGTCTGTCTGTCTGTGTCTCTCTCTCATCATTGTTTTATGGTATCCGCTTGTACTATTCTCAAGAATTTGTAATTTTTATTTTCTCCAAGTTTTCAAATGTTTTTCTGATTTGTTATTTCTATTCTTTTCGAAGTTTCTCTTTTCCCACTTTTCATTGTCAGCTTGGCACATTTTTCTGTGTCAAATTCCATTCCTCTATCCTGGCCGTATATTATTTTTGCCGGTATCAGAATATCAAATTCCATTCCTATATCTTGGCTTTATATTCTTATACTTTATATAAATTTCTAGTTCTTTTTCTTGATAGCATCCATATCTTGATATCACCCATAGAGATAAATAGGTTTTGTGAAATGGTAGATTTTGATAAATCTGACAAGATGAAAGAAATATATAATATTTGGTTCATCTTGTCAGAGTTAAATCCGTTGTCAGTATTCAGGTTTATTCTCAACACTTGCATAATTCTAGACAATTCTTTCACATTTTTCCATTTAGATATTTCATTTCTGTTGGTCAAGTCTTTGATGAAACGTGATATACTTGACGATGGCTGTAGCCATCCTAATGTCCACCTAACTGTAGCCAATGCCCAGATGTTTACAGTAACAGCCACTAAGTCCTACCGCCATCACTCAAATATAAATATATATCTATCTTTCCCTTTCTTTCTTTTCTGGCACTCCTTCTTATGACCCCTCCCTCCTTTTTTATTTTTATTTATATATTTCCTCCAATACTGAACTTTAGAAGAACCCATCATTCTGAGGAAGTCTTTTTAAAATGTAGACGAAATATATTCTTTTTTTCCTATATCTTGCTCGAGAGCAGTCTTGTTTCCTTTGCTTCCGGTTGTTCATTTGTTTTTGTTCTTTCTCTTCCGATTTGTTGATAATATTTCCTTTCTTTGTACGGTTTTGCTTGTATTGATTGATTCTCGTCCAGTGTCTTTTGAGTATCCCCTCTTTCACCGACATTTTTTGATTATCTTCTCATCCGTTTTCTTAACCTACGCAAGTTTTCCTAGACCAGAAATTTTCCATTCTATCATTATTGATATTAATTACATTTGATGAATTTCACTGAATTAATAAAATTTCTGATAGAAACAATAAAATCCCTTTATCTTTGGTTTAGAAGAAAATTAACTTTTTACAAAGCCTTTAACTAATAGACTTTTCTGCTAATAGAGAAATATATATTTTTTGGGAAAAAACTGTGTAATCAGAATAAAAGCAACAATAGTTAAAGAATATTTAGATTTAATTGGATGATTTCAGAAAAAGAATTTGAAAAAGAAATTAAGAGGGTTTGGTTTGGTTTGGTTTGGTTTTATACCGTATCAACTATTGTAGGTTATTTAATGCCAGATTCTCTATATACATATATTTTAAATATACGTGATTTGGTTTGGTTGGGTTTTATGGCATTTCAACTATTTTAGGTTATTTAATGCTAAATCCTCTTTATACATATATTTTAAATATCTAAGATTTGGTTTCGCTGGATTTTATGGCATATCAACCATTGTAGGTTTATTACATGCCAAATCCCTTTTACACACACACACACACACACACACACACACACACACACACATATATATATATATATATATATATATATATGATTTCTAAACAAATTTAGTTGATAACATTTTTAAACGAGCATGGGATTATTTTTTTCACAGTTAAATGCTTTCACTGATTTCTATTTAATACGAATTATTCTATTTACTATTAATAATTTGTTTGCACACAGTTTAATGTTTTCAAGGATTATTCTGTATTACAAACAACTCAATCAAAAATCAATCACATGCTTACACACAATTAAACGATCAAACAGATCGATTTCAGAAAATTCAGTTTAGCATAAGTAAGTTGGTGACATTTGTCGAAGGTGACCCAAAGGATCCCTTTTCAATAGCTACTACACCGAGATGTAGGGAAGGCGCTTCTCCTTTCCGTGGATTGCTCCACTTTACCTTTGATCCATACCGTATAATGCAAGTCGGCATCAAGTACCATTTTTTGATTCTTTGGTATGACTCAACCTGGGATTGAACACAGGTCTCCCGGAGCATTGGCGAACATAAGTACACAGTTTAAAAGTCAGACGGTTCTATTTGATCTATAGATAGGACCCTATCAAATGCTACCACTCAGGGCTAGAGTGGACCTGTGAGAGATGGCAATGAAGGGGTACTCCTCCTTCCCCAAAGCTCCAGCATTACTAGAGTCTCAACAACAGATTGTGTGATATCATAATCAGGGTATTCGTTGGTAGAGTTTTGTCTCTCTCCAGAGATGTAGTTGGTGTATTCTGCAACTTATGCTGACTGGGCCAAAATTAAGACGGAACTTTTGCGAACTACCAGATGAAATATATAGGGGTGTCCTCGTGGTGTAATGGTTAAAGCGATGAACTGTGGAATCGTAGTACGCGAGTTCGTACTCCAGTCGCGCTATTACGTTCACTTTCGGGCAAATACCCTTGGGAAAGGTATGAACCCCCTTATTCTCCCTCCAGCTATGGGTAAATAGTAGGACGGACTAGGTTCTTCAGCCTTGGTGAGGCAACTAGTCTCGGAGAAGGAAAACTCTGAATTCAAACCTGTTAAACTCCGCTTAAAAATTGACCTTGTGTCATATCCTGCCCGAGCGGAGGGGTTGGTAAATAGTACCAGATGAAATATATAACGGAATTTAATCTGGATATAGATATTGTATTAATAGTGTTTCTATTCTATTGTTTGTTCTTTCCTAGATTATTTTTAGATATGCGAAGATAATAAAAAATGGAGATGTCCAAGAAGGCATAACAAACCAGCAATAATACTTAGCTGAAAGAAATCTGAAAAACTTTCTTAACATTGAATCCCGTTTCCTGAGTATGAAACTAAATTGCATCAAAAGATGAGGTTCCGGTTTTTAACCACTGAACCGTATAAGACACTCATTCGTTGCCATTACTTTCAGGTCCACTCAGCTCCGGAGTGGTAGTAATTGTTACGATCCTATCAATGGGTCACTAGGATTTTTATAAAAATTGTTAAAAATTGATTGGAATACGTGAAACTATATAAATGTGCAAATTTTGTATTAATAAGAGTTATTGATTTTACCTATAATTCTATACTAATGTTAACTATGATAATAGTTACTAAATGCTTGCTATAATTTTTCAAAAAGAATTATAATTAGTTATTTGAAAGCATATAATTACTTGGAAACCAACAAATTGACTTCGGTATCAAATAACTAATGAGTTGGTCAACCCAAAAACCAACCAGCCAGCCAACAATTCTGTTCATGATACCCACATGAACTTATAAGGACTCATAATATACACAACATATAGACCACTGGAAAATTATTAATGCTTGATAGAAATTATTTGAAACTATAAGCCCAGTCGGCCTAGGCTCTCGACAACACGGACTGCATCTCCGTAGAAGGGTAAGATCCCATCTAACGAGTGTCTTGGATACAACACTAAACTGCAAATGACGGTGAGGCATCAGTCCTAGAGCTTCGGGGAATGTGGAGAATCCCTTTATACCAATTAATCCCGGTCCACTCAGAATCGAAGTGGTCGTACCTGGTGGTACGAGTGTCCTGGGTATGACACAAAATTACATCCGATGGTGAGGCTCCAGTGTTGGGGCTATGGGGAATGTGGAGTAACCCTTTACTACTATTCCTCCCGCGTCCATTCTGAATGGAAGTACATTTTAGGGTCTCATCTATGAGTCGAATAGAATTGTTTAACTGTTTACTTGGTGCAAACAAATGACTATTATCTTAAATTGTCAGTGTTAGATAACAATAGTTGAAACCATTTAAATATGTGTAAATAAAAGATTAATATAAAATAAAATTATTTCTGTTTTGATAGCCATACTTAAAACCATTTAACTGAGCGTAAAGTAATGAAATCTTGCTTGGTTCTGTTGTTTAATAGTATATCAACCTTCTTGGGTTATTTAATTCCATAGCCAGAAGAACGGTAGTGGTACTATTTAACACATAGCTAGAAGGATAAGAGGGTTCATGCCTTTCCCAAAGGTATTTGGCTGAAAGTGAACATAATAGCCCGACTGGATTTCGAACTCGTTTACTACAATTACCGCAGTCCAGCGCTTTAACCATTACACCATAAACTCTGGCTTGTCTAAAATGTTACCAACAATCTATTCTTAACTGTGTGCAAAAAAAAAGAGCTAAAAATGTTATCATCAAAATGTGTTAAGAAATCAAATACTCTACGTATAAAAGGATTTGGCATCAAATGACTTATAATGGTCGATTTGCCATAAAACCAAACCAAACCAAACCAAACCATTTGTTTACAAATCATATTTGATAAGTATACGTAAAAAACAGGATTTGGCATTAAATAAACAACAAGGGTTGATATGCCATAAAACCCAATCAACCATTCAACTAACTTGAAACTAAATGAGAGTGCATGAATTATTTTTATAAATAACTGGCACTTCAAGCTATAATTGCTTATAAATGATTATTATTGGTAATTTGAGACGAGATAATTGCGCAATCAATTATGTTCCCATCTATATATCAAATAGATCTATTTGAGATATTTTTTTTTAATTATTTTGAACTATATCAAAATATTGGCTTTTAAAACATTTACATAAAAAAAAACTACTTATGAAGTGTTTACATGCTTAAAATGATTTTTTACAATATTAAAACAGAGACGATTAAAATATTTCTATTACAACTACGAATCAAGTGTTTAGCAGTTTGAAATGATTTTGAACTATACAATTAATAAATTGGCTTTTGAAATGTTAATAATACAACTAAAAATGAAGTGTTTACGGGTTTAAGATAATTTTTAAACTATATTAATGCCTTGATGATTAGAATATTATTATTACAACTATGAATGAAATGTTTAAGCTTGGTTTCTTTATTCAATGGCAAATCAACCCTTGTTGGATATTTAATGCCGAAAGAATACCAATGATACTATTTAACCCATACCTAACAGGATAAGAGGATTCATGCCTTTTCCAAAGATATTAGTCCGAAAATGAACGTTATAGCGTGACTGGAGTTCGAACTCACATTAGGGTGATAGTTAGTACTTCAGCCGTCACGCCAGTGTTTAATGGCTTAAAATGAATTTGAGCTATTTCAATGCACTTTCTATTAAAACGTTAATATTACAACAAGGCATGAAGTGTTTAGCCGTTTAAAATAGTCTTGTAATATATAAAAACATTTGGTCTTAAAATATTAACATTAAAACTACGTTTTAAGTATTTAGTTGAGACACTGTTTCTTAAAGTAGTGTTAGCGCAAATAAGAAGTGTTTACCTGTTTAAATGAATCGTAGAAACACAAGTTTGTATCATATGCAATTGGAGATCATAGTTTTATACTGATTTCTATTTAAAATAGCTCTTGTCTTCGTACAGCAACTTGCCTACGAAAAGGAAAATTCTGAATTCAAACATGAATATTTTAAAAATGTTTACTATCATTAGTAACTTGAAACCATTTGATTATTGAAATCTTTTAAACCAAATAGCTTCGCGCAAATTATTAGTATTAGATAGGAATACTTGAAACCATATTTGCATTTTTTATTACAGATGAATACTTAAAAGTATATTTTCATCATCATAATCAACTCTATCGACAGCAAAGATTCCTTTGATTCTTTCTCGCCATCTGTCCCTATCGGCCGACGCTTTTGGTGAATCCTTTGAACGGCACACAGTGTCCACACAGAGCTGGTAAATATTGGTTTTTCTTTGTCAGCCAAAACTGGTATGCACATGTGTAGTAGTCCATAAGAGATCGTCACTTATGAGTATGCCCTTACTTCTGCGGAAGTACCAAGCATTTCTTGCTAGTATTTTAGGTTTAGGTACTGTAACTGAGTTTTCGAACACTCTGGCAAAGGCTCTGGCAAGACCCGCCCCGGACAACCTGCATGAAGGGTGGTGCGGTTTAAACTTTTAGCTTGATTTGCAGTCACAGACGTTTTTCCGTGGCTATTTTTCTTTTCCATAGATCCCATCCGTAAAGATGTATTGCAGTAGTTTCTTGATTGAACTTTTTGATCCGGGTCGTTGACCTACGAGGCTCCTTTGCCCGCCTTTAAAAGCTGCACGCCATGGACCAACTTTTGGGTTGATGCGATTTGCTTCAGACCCATCACGTTGCATCCAATTATTTCGCCGAAATGTTGGCAAAGTTTTGACCCAATAGGAACTTAAATCTTATAACTGTGTGCAAACCAGAGTTTGATTTTGGTTTGGTTTTATGGCATATCAACCATTGTAGGTTATTTAATGCCAAGTCCATTTCTATACTCAGTTCTATTTCTAACAATTTAGTTTAATATAAATACACGGCATAAATACCTAAAACAGTTCTATTTCAAACAATTCAGTTTAGCATAAGTATGATATTCACTTCTATTTAACCCATAGAGAGTACCCTATAAGGTGCTACCACTTTGGGCTGAAGTGGACCTGAGAGTGATGGCGATAAAGAGGTACATCGCATTCCCCAAAGCTCCATCATTACTGAAGACTCACTGTCAGATTAATGTCATATGCAGGAAACTCGTTGGGAGAACTTTATCCCTCAGCAGAGATGCAGTTGGCGTATTCTACAGCCCCAGCCAATTGGACCAGCTATCAAGGGATTGTTATCAATAAATAGTATTTTTTTTCTTAAAACTGTTTGAAGAAACAGTGTATTAACGTAACACTTTATACGTAGCGGTAATATTAATATTTTTAAGAGCTGGGTATTAATATGGTTCAAAATTATCGTAAACCGTTAAACACTTGCGTAATGGCTAAAATGCTAGACTGCTGCCTCAAACGAAGTGAGTTTGAACCTAAGTCGCCCTAAAACCTTCACTTTCAGAAAAAAGTATGAACCTCCTTATTCCTATTGACTCAAATCTCACATTGATAGGAGCTCATAGTACTTACCATCAGTCTTACTGTCTTTTTTCGTCCACCTTGGCAATGAACTTTTCTAGGTGGCAATATTTTGTCCGTTGTGTCAATCTATGCATCCTCAAATTGCAAGTTTATTTTAATACACATCCGCCCGTGTCGATTGTATTGGACATGAAAGACAGATAAACCGATAAATAAAATAATTTGGGCTGTAGATAGTGGTAGTTTGTCTAAGGGTTTCTAGATTTTTCATTTATTTGCACATATTCATATCGTTTAAACAGTGCCTTTTTTACCAATAGATGAGACTCAAAAATGTTACTACCACTCCGGGTCAGAGTGGACCTCAAAGTAACGGTAATAAAAGGTGTACTATACATACCCTATATTCCAGGACTGAAGCGTCATGATCAGATGCAATCTCGGGTAAAACTCAGTACATGTCAAGAAAGAAAAGGTGACATTTTATCATCATCATCATCCAGCTATTTTGGCTACACAGATTCCTTTAATTCCCTCACGCCACCAGTTCCTATTGGTCATCGCTGTTGGCCAGTCTGTTAGAAAACATCCATCATTAGCACTGAGCAAATGGATGTAACTTTTTTCGCTGGTCACCAAATTGGTAAGTCCATGTGTTGGGGTCCATAGGTGAACGTTGTTTCGTCAAGCTCGTCCTTAATGCCCCAGCAGTATCTTGCTGGTTTTTCTCGTCATCATTGGATGGTTAGTGAGATGGTAAGTAAGCGGCCATACAGCTGTTATTTTGCGGAGTGCTGCTTCCAGGATTTGTTTGAAACAGCACACAACATTTGAATCTAGCTTTCTCTTCATATCTATCGATAAAGTCCAAGTGGTGCAACCATACAGCAGTACTGACTCGGCTACATCTTAGGAGGATACACGTTTTATTTTAGCAGCGAGAATTTTGAAAATTCAGCAATATAACACGAGTCAAATCCATCTTGGAGTTGTTTTTGACGAGATTATTCATTCAATAATGAAGCTTAAATAAATGTCCTCAGTCGACTATGAAGCAAAATCGCTTGGGGCAAGTTTAACAAAAGAAAAGAACCAGATGAACACTGAAAAAAATTGGTTCAAACAAGCTGGCGGCAAAATCATACAAAACGCGTCTAAGCAGAATGATTACTATTCAGGGTTTTGTACTTTAACGAAATTCACAAGCTGTGAGTTTGTGCTTGCCAAAAATATCGAATTTTTTTTGTTATTTGCCACATTTAGATATTAAAGACTTACACACACACATATATATATATATATATATATATATATATATATATAGTGGAGGTGTCTGAGGTGAAATGGTTATCGTCGTAGGAAATGGACACGGCGACAGGAGTTCAAATTCTGGACGAGACTGATTGCATTTCACATAGCACTTATACCCTTGGGAAAGGTATGAATCCAATTATTCTGCCTCCAGCTATGGGTAAATAGTAGGCCAGACGAGGTTCTTCAGCCTTGGTAAGGCAACTAGTCTAGGAGAAGGAAAACTCTGAATTCAAACCTGTTAAACTCCGCTTAAAAATTGACCTTGTATCATATCCTACCCGAGCAGAGTGGTTGGTAAATATATATATATATATATATATATATATAGTCCTGTTTGCATGTCCCATAAAACTGATACATTTGGGAAAGGCATGATTCCAACTCCTCCTCCTCCAGCAATGAGTAAATTGTCGGACAGACTGATTCTTTAATCTTGGTATGGCCACTGGTCCATGAGAAAGAAAACTCTTAACTCAAACAAGGTTACGGTCTCAGTGAAACGTTATCAATAATGACAGATTTTTAAAATTAGTTTCGTTGAGTTTGGTTGGGTTTCATGGCACATCAACCATTGTAGGTTATTTAATGCTAAATCCTATTTATACACATTAAATATGATTTCTAAAGACATTTTGAAGATAACATTTTTAAATGAGGCTGAGCTTATTTTTCCACTGTCAATGGTTTCACGTATTTCTATCAAATACGAATAGTTCAATTCTCTATTATTCATTTGTTTTCACAGAATAAAGCTTTCAAGTATTCCTATATATCACTAACAATTCAATTTAACGTAAGTTATTTGTTTATTTTGGCTTTATGGCATGTCAGCCTTTGTTAGTTATTTAATGCCAAATCTATTTTTACGCAAATAAAGTTATATTTAAAACAATTCCGTTTAGCAAGTAATAAGTACAATATCAATGTCAAAAACAGTTCTATTTCAATCAATTCAGTTCAGCAAACAAAAGCAGTTCTATTTCAAGCAATTCAGTTAGTTATAAGTACAATTTAGTTTCATTTGACTTGTAGATAGGACCCTGTCAGGTGCTACCTCTCCGGGCCAAAGTGGACCTGGGAGCGATGGCGATGAAGGGGTATTCCATATTCCCAAAAGCTCTAGCATTGCTAGAACCTCACCATCAGATTGTGTAGTGATACATCCAGGACACTCGTAAGGCGGGGGTCTTACCCTTCTGCAGAGAAGCAGTCGGTGTATTCTATAGCACAAACCGACTGGGCAATTTAAAATCAGTGTTGACTGAGAATATATATATATATATATATATATATATATATGAATACAGAGAGATCAAAAGACGGAATGAGAAAACAGAAGCATTCGTGGTGGAATTGTTACCATTTCCAGGAAATATATACAACAACCCATGTTCAAATTCTGGACGAGCCTGTTTGCATTTCTCATAGTGCTAACACCTTGGGAAATGCATAAATCAAACTATTCTCCCTCCTGCTATTTGTAAATAGTATGGAAAGCTGCGCTCTGTAACCTTGGTATGGCAACTAGTCTATGAGAAGGAAAACTTCGCTTCAAAACTGATCTTGTCTTGCATCTTACTCGTGCAGTAGGGTTGGGTATACACACACACACACACACACACACATGTCTATCTATCTATCTATCTATCTATCTATCTATCTATCTATATATATATATATATATATATATATATAGCATTCTAATGTTTATGATTATCATTAATTCACTTGGTGAGTTAATGATGAACACGATATTAGTGTTCAGTATCAATGATAGATCAAAAGTGATGGATGTTGCAGATCAATGACTGAAGTGAGTCAGAGAATTCTGTGCTGTCAGTGCAATAATGAATGTTACGGAAGTGCTTCCGTAACATGTTTGAAGTTTTTTCACGAGTTAAGTGTTACCGGAAATCGTTCCGATTAAAAAAAATCTCTTTCGAAATGAATATATGTGCCGACAGAAAGCTCTACAAAGGTTAAATCTTGTTTAATGAGTTTTAAAAAGTGTCATTTCAATTGAAACATACTCCTCTAAAAACTTTTCTACGAGTTCTATTTTTTAAATTAAGGTCTGCCTGCCAATATCTATCTATCTATCTATCTATCTAGATGTAATGGTTAAAGTGCTACTCTGCGGAATCATAGTAAGCGAGTTTGAAATCCAGTCGCACTAGTCCGTTCACTTTCAGACAAATACCCTTAGAAAAGGCATAAACCCCCTTATACCCCCAGCTATGGGTTGAATAGTTCCAATACCGTTCTTCTTGAAGGATGGATTTAACATTAAATAACGCAAGAAGATGTATATGCCATTAATCAACAAACAAACGATCTATCTATCTATCTATCTATCTATCTATCTCCTTTCCTTATACTTCTATCTATCTATCTATCTATCTATCACAGTCCTTTCCTCATGTATGTATGTATGTATGTATGTATGTATCCATCAACACACACTGTACTGAGCCCCTCGTATTGTGTAATAGTTAGCAAGCTTGACGAGTAAACCTGCAAGAGTGAGTTCGAGTCTCACTGGGTGCCCCATTTATACGGCCTTGTGCAACATCTAAGCAAAATAAAGCTAAGTAAATTACTACATACGCAGTACTGCTCGTATGCAAAAACGATAGATATATCGGTTTAGGCAAATGTAGGTTACAAGACGTTCACGAAAATTCATATCTTACTATTTATCTATCTATCTCATTCGATATTTATCTATATATCTATCTAGTTGTACATTTCACATAAGGTTTGGAGCTATAGCTATATAACCTAAATCAGTAAAACAGCACCTCATAGCGTGATGTTTATCAGAACAATGCGCTCAAAATCTTTTAATTAGAAAATTGTTATATTGTCATGTGCCGTATCATAACGACACAATAATAAAGACGCAGGAAGACTTCTTTATAAAAATATTTACCTCTCACTTTATTGCAAGGGTTCGAAAGGGTTATTCAGGGTTTGAATGTGAGAGGAAGCTGGAGACCGAACAGAACTGAAATATTTTGACCCTCACTCTTATGGCCGTCAACGTTGAGTCTTTCTCGTTCTCCGGTTCTCAACCGGAGGTCCTGGGGTCCACTCTGCTGGGTGATTGCTTTCTTTACTGCAGCTTATCAGCAACTTCTCTGGTCCCCAAACTCAATCGGGGTTCCCGAGGGCCCCCTCGGCCGGATGTGGCTTTCCCTACCACATCTTGTCCCCACTCCAGCTCCAAATGGAACTGGAACTCAACTCAACTGCAACTCGAACTCAAGTTATATAATAGTTATATAATAGTTCAACGCACACTCGATCGCCCACTCGATCTTTGAAATCGCATGTTTAATCGTCATCACGCGGAAATAACTGTCATGCAGTTGAGAGGTCACTCTCTTCCGGTGTGTCATTCTATGAGAGTATCATGGGATTTTTTAGCTTGTCCCATTTTGTTAGCCAATTTCCGCCCACGCGATTTCCTCTCCTAACTGCTATTGGACATATTGGTCACTTCCTTCCGGTGCATCACCTTGAATGGCATTTTGGGCCGGGTAGAGGGTCAAAATATAACAGAATAAGCCATGTTCTAGTCCAATTTGCAAATGATTGGTTATTTTGTGGCTTCTGTGTTTGGCATAAAAGGAAATTCTTTAATCATAAAATGCTTATTAGAATTTGATTAAATATCGTTCTCTAAATTTTCCAGTCTTATCGGCTGCGATTAGAATACGTTGACTGCCAAATGTTAAATCCCTCGTATTAGGTGTTCGAATTAGAGAGGATTACTAGAAATCAAATTAATGAGAGAAAATTATTTGTGTTAGATAGGAATACTTGCAACCATATAGTTCTGTGTTCATTGTCAATAATAAGAATAGTTATTTAATGATGTCATTTATTAATAACTATTGTTAGTCGAAATCATATAATTGCTTGTAAATTATTGGTGTTTGATAGGAATACTTGAAACCAAACAGCGAAGTGTAAATTATTCGTATTAAGTGATTTCTACCAGTAATTGTTTACAATTGATTATCATAATTGAAACCATATGTATTTTGAAATAATTCAAACCAAATGGCAATGTGAAAATTATTGTTGATAGATAAAAATACTTGACACTCAATAATTTCTTGCTAAAGGAGTCGACATGACGGAAAACGACAAACCAATCAACCAACTGATCTTGGACATTAAGCCAATATAAAGAATCGGTAAATTTGTCATGATTTGCAAGAACAGGTTGCAAACTAAAGCAGTTCACAGTTTGGCGGGCTTTTTATTTATATAATTAGTGTTAATATCCCTCTTTAAGGGCAATTAAAAGTGACCGCTTGTCTATTAGCAGAATTGGGAATGGTTTGGTTTCTTTGTTTAAAGGCATATAAACTCTTTTTAGGTTATTTAATGCCAAAGCCATTCTCCTAGAAGAACAGTGGTGGTACTATTTAACCCATAGCTGGGAGGATAAGGGGGTTCATACCTTTCCCAAGGGTATTTGCCCGAAAGTGAACGTAATAGCGCGACTGGAGTACGAACTCGCGTACTACGATTCCGTAGTCCATCACTTTAACCATTACACCACGATATCAAAGAATACCTTTTTAATTTTACTAAACTTTTTTCAAAAGTAAATTTTTTGAACTAATTCTTTTAATTTGCATGTATTTAACTATTTCTACTTCATACATTTATGGCGTACGAGAGTGAGCAGAAGAGCCAATAGGGTTGAAATGTTCATATGATCACGTCATATCTTCTGTTGTTTACTTTCATCAATCGAGTCCAAACAGTGCGTCACCAATAGAAGAAGAGTATCGAGCGCCAGGATAACTTTGTCAAAAAAATAAACCTTATCTGGTCACGATCCATGAGAATATCTTTGTCCGCCTATGAAAGATTCAGTCGACCTTCGTATTACTAGCCCGTGGGCTTGTCTGCATTTAACTCATTCTTGCAAAACAGTACAAGCGTTTTAAATTCGACCAAGCGAAAAACGGAATAGAAGGGTAAAAACACGATGAAGAATCAATGGCAGTTTATTTAGATGTAAGCATATTTATTTCTATCTTTTTGTTTGGGGGGTCGCGATGTTTAGAGCTCATATATCTGTATATGAGTGTGTGTGGACCCCTTTGGCGGATCACTTACAGAACGTGCGTCAGGGTGGAATGATTTTTTAATATGTCCCCACAGGGCTTCCGTTGTTCGTTCTATTGATATTTTCATGGACGAAAGCAGAGCAAGTTTACCTATGTTGACTTTCTTGTAACTCTATATCAACACAAATGCCGTAAATCAAAGTGGGAAGATCGTGACTGTCCTACTTTTCTTGAATTTCAAATTCCACGGGAAAGCACTGTAATACGCTGCTGCAACTGAAGAGTCGATTTCTTTGATTACAGCCGTTCCCAATCTATGAGTCAGGGCTCACTACAGTGCAGAGAATATATATATATAAAAAAGATATATGCAGCTACCGTTATTAAAAAAAATGTCACCGGCTGCAGTAGAACATTTGGTAAATTTGCAACAGATATTCAACGGATCCTCCAACTGTAAACCCAGGTTGCCCAGTCGGCTGGGGATGTAGAATACACCGACTGCTTCTCTGCAGAGGGTAAGACCCCCCTCCCAACGAGTGTCCTGGATATGACACTAAACAATCTGATGGTGAGGTTCCAGCAGTGCTGGAGCTTTGGGGAATGCGGAGTACCCCTTCATTGCCATCGCTCCCAGGTCCACTCTGGCCCGACGTGGTAGCACCTGATAGGGCCCTATCTATGGGTTAAATAGAACTAACAACATTCTTTTGCTAAACTGAATTGTTTGAGTAAACTGAATACTTTAAACAAAAATATTTTTGACGATTAAACCGTAGTTACATTTAAACTGCGTGCTTATGCTTAACTGAATTATTTGAAATAGAACAGCATTTCTACATTGAAACGGTAGTTACACTAAACTGAATTGTTACCTATAACTGCTCGAATAGTTTGAAATCGAAATGTTTTTGACAATTAAACTGTGTACTTATGCTAAACTGAATTGTTTTAAATAGAACAGATTATTTACATAAAAATGGATTTGGCGTTAAATAACCTACAAAGGTTGATATGCCATAAAACCCAACAAACCACACCAAACCTTTAAACCCAGGAGATTATGATTGGGTTAAAAAGCTATTCAGATCCTGTCGTTGATGTTTAGAATACGTCGGCAGGACAGACAGATAGATAGATAGATAGATAGATAGATAGATAGATAGGTGTCGCATTTTGACTTCTGACAGAGCAATCAATCAGGGATCACTCTTGAAAGGATGCACCTGTGTAAATAGGCGAAAGCAGCTCACATCGGTTAACAACCAGAAATCCATGGGCGTTTAGAAATCATATCTGCAGGCACTTAGTCGGATACAGTCAGCCTATGATTCACAATCAGTTGCAGTCACGAGAGTCATGGAGAGAGGACAGGGTGCCAGGGGGTTGTGGCCCACAGTGGCCCCCGGTTGAGTACTTCTCCTCGAGGTGGACGTTCGGCCCTGAATATGGAACAACGTGGATAAGAAGTTATGGGGCAATATAGCAGTCCTCCGTCCGTCTCCGTACCCCCCCTCTCTCTCTCTCTCTCTCTCTCTCTCTCTCTCTCAGACACCTAGATTATTTCAAGCCAAAGAAGAAATAAAGAGACAGTTATATTTTTTGTACGGGAAAGAGTAATGGATTCTTCCTTTATCATGTTATATTGAATAAACCGAGATAGATAGATAGATAGATAAAGTGGAATGGAAAAATTTTGATAGATTGATAGATAGATAGCAAATAAAATTAGGAGGAGTCCTACCAGGAGTAAATGACACAAAACAGCATCTGATAGTGATACTACTGTTTTGGAGCTTTGAGAGGTGTGGACTACCACTTAATTGCCATTTCTTCAAGATCCTGCCAGATTTGAAATGTTAAGTATCCCCTCACGATAGATCAAATGAATCTGTTATATATGAATATATGATATCAAAAAAAGCACGTACAAATTTTTTAAAGAAATTATTATGGCTCACAATCGAAAAATATATGTATCAAAGGAATACTTATATATTATAATATTATAAATGTATGGAAATTATTTGTACAGTGGAACATTGGTCATCGAATGATTCTCAAGTCGAACAATTCAGTTTGACCAAAAAGATTTAAGAAAAAAAAATGCCTCAGTGATCGAACAAATGTTCAGAATTTGAACACGCTAGGCGAGCCAATAAAAACAGAACGCGTGCAAATGATTGCCGAGGCAAACCGAATGCCGTCGAACCGCTGGCCGAGTCTACCCGAGTAGCATCAGTCAGCATCCAATCGAAGTTGATCCACCATTGAACGAGTGTCTGTTATTGCAAATTTTGTATTGATTGTTACGGCAGCTTTAACTCTTACTCATGAGTCTTAAGATAGAAAACAAAATTCACTATACACTGACTGTTCACAAATAATTATCATCCGTTACATAGAACGACACAATTGCTTGAAATATTTTGCGATCATCATAATCGTTAACAAGTCGAGTTGATTGCATTGACTCTTTCTCACTATGCGTCCCTATCGTTCATCGTGCGTAGACTGCATCCTGTTTCAACACAGTGATGATGTAAGTTGCTTTTTAGAGCAAATTTTACCAGACTTTCTCTTTCAAAGCAAATTTTACCAGAATTCCTCTTTTAGGGCAAATTTTATCAGATTCCTGTTTTAGGGCAAATTTTTACCAGAATTCCGTTTTTTAGACATTACCATAATTGCTCTTTTAAGGTAGATTTAACCAGACTTCCTCTTTTAAAGCGAATTTTACCAGAATTTTTCTTTTGGCGCAAAGTTTACTAGAATTCCATTTTTAAAACATAATATGCCAGAATTCCTTTTTCAGGGCAAATTTTCTCAAAACTTCTCTTTAAAGAAAAATTTCATCCGAAAATCTTTTTTGGGCAAATTTTACCAGATTTCTACTTTTAAAGCAAATTTTACCGGTATTTCATCATAGTTCCTTTTTTAGGTTCAACTTTACCAGACATTCTGTTTCAGGGTAAATTTAATCAGAATTACTCTTTTACCAAACATTTTCAGAATTTAGCCCTTTTATCAAATTTCATTTGAATTTCACTCTTACCAGAATTCTTCTTTTAACAGAATAGCTTCTTTACCAGAATTCCTCTTTTAGGGCAAGATTTACCAGACTTACACTATAAAAGCAAATATTACCAAAATTAGTCTTTTGGGGCAAATTTCACCAGAATGACCTTTTTAGGGCAAATTTTACCAGAATTCCAATTTAAAACAATTTTTTTCCGGAATTTCGTTTTTAGACATTACCAAAATTTCACTTTTAGCGCAAATTTTTACCAAACTTCCTTTTTTAAAGCAATTTTACCAGAATTCCGGTTTTAAAACATTATATGCCCGAATTTCTCTTTCCGGGCATATTTTCTTAAAATACCTCTTTAAGTGCAAATTTCATCAGAAATTTTCTTTAAGGGCAAATTTTACCAGACTTCTTTAAAAGCAATTTTTAGCAGGATTCGTCTTTTAAGGTAAATTTTGCCCGACTTTCTTTTTGAGAGCAAATTTCATCAGATTGCCCTTTTAGGGTAAATTTTACAAGACTTCATCATTTAAATCAAATTTTATCAGAATTCCACTTTTTAAGAAAAATTTTCATAAATTCCTCTTTTATGGAAATTTTTACTAGACTTCCATTTCTTGAAAAAATTACACCAGAATTCCCCTTTCAGGGCAAATTTTTCCAGAATTTGTTTTTTAGGGCAAATTTCATCAAGATTCCACTTTTAGGTCAAATTTCACCTGACTTTCTCTTTCAGGGCAAATTTTAAGATTTTTTTTTCTTTTTTTTTTTTTTTTGGTGAGGGGAAATTGAACCAGAATTTCTTTTTTGGGACAAATATTACCAGATTTTCCCTTTCAGGACAAAAATTACCAGAATTCCACTTTTAGGGCAAATTTTATCCGTCTTCCACTTTTAAAAATAATATTACAAAAATTCCTTTTTTAAAGCAAATTTTACGAGAATTCTTCTTTCTGGTTAAATTTTATCAGAATTTCTTTTCAAGGCAAACTTATCAGAAATACTCTTCTTGAACAAATTCTACAGGAATTTGTTTTTTGGGCTACTTTTATCAGACTTCCTCTATTGGAGCAAAATTTACCAGAATTCCTCTTTCAAAACAAATCTTACCAGGATTATTCTTTTTGGGCATATTTTACCAAAATTCCGGTTTTAGGGCAAATTTAACAGACATTACCTGAATTCCTCTTTTAAAGCAAATTTTGCAACAATTTCTCATTTAGGGCTTATTTCACAAGAATTCCTCTTTCAGGGCAAATTTTATCAGGCTTCCTCAATTGGGCAAATTTTACCAGAATTCTTTTTAGGACAAAATTAATTGGACTATATCTTGTTGGGATAATTTTACCATTAATCCTCTTTCAGGGCTAAGTTTACCAGAATTCCTCTTTTATGGCAAATTTTTCCAGGATTCCCTTTTTTAGGGCAAATTTTACCAAAATTGGTCTTTTAGGGCAAATTTCACTGGGATTCATTTTTAAAGGCCAATGTTATTAGCCTTCCTCTTTTAGAGCAAATAAAAATCTCGAATTCTGTTCAATGACCTTGGAATGTTTGAAAGATATGTTTTTGTCATTATACATTGTAAAAAAGGTAACTTAAAATACTTCATTTATATGTATGTTGTTGTTTTTTCTTTTTTTTTTTCTACTTTATTCTACCATGTCACATGTAAATAAACCTCAATAGAGTATCTTGGTCAGCTTATGAACTTTTCACCTGACACACAACCCCTGAATTTTTGGTTTGATCTGGCTGTATTTCATCAACCCTTTTAGGTTAGCTAATGCCAAATCTCGCTTAAGCAGATCTATGTAAACAAATGTGATACATAAGCGTTTAAATTTCCTTCGTTTGCGCTGGTTTCCTCGTGGCTCAGTGGTAGAATTTTCGATTGGTGTTTCAGTCAGCCAAGTTTCGATCCCAGCTTCGGGAATCTCGCCTGTTTAGCCACACTGAAGAGTTCTGATAGAACGAAACAGTTCTCTCTGTGGATGACTATATATGCATGATTGTAAATATATTTCTAGTGTTGTTATCCAAAATTAATAATTCTATTTAATATCAATTATGTTAAATCGTTTCAAGTATTGTTATCTAACAGAAATAATTCTATTTAATATTAATACTTTGTTCTCACAGAGTTAAATAGTTTCAGATATTGCTACCTAGCTCTAATAATTCTATTTATGTATGGTTTCAAAAAACTAATGATAATTATTCTCCTCAGCGAAACATTGTCCTTTAGCGAGGATTTTAAGAGGCTATATTATGTGGTAGAGTGAATCTGATAGTAATGATAATGAAAGGGTACTCTACATTCCCCAAAATCCAAGCCTGGAGCCTCAGCAGCAGATGCAATTTAACATTACGCCTTGAACACCAATTCCATTGGTCTAGTGGTAATAGTGTTCGACAAATGCCCAGAAGACCAAGGTTCAATCCTAGCTCGAGTCATACCAAAGACTCCAAAAATGGTACTTGATGCCACCTTGTTTAACGCTTAGCATTATACGGTACTTATCATGGGTAAAGTGGAGCAATCCGTGAAAAAGAATAGAACATTCCCCTACACCATAGTGCAGTAGCTATTGTAAAGGGAGCCTTCGGGTCACCTTCGACTACGGTCGCCCCCGACTACGATCGACAAATTTACTTAATATTATTCGTTAAATAGTTTCAAGCATTCCTGTTTAATAATAATAATTCATCATTATATTAATTATTCATTTGTACACTCTTAAATAATTTCAAATATAGTAAATGATTAAATAGTTAGACTTGACCCAAAGATGGGACCCTAACAGGCACTACCATTCCGGTTGGCAATGAAGGGTTAATCACATTCCCCAAAACTCCAGCAATAAATCCTCACCATGAGATGGTTTAGTGTCATATCAAGGTCACACCCCAGGTCGGGTGAGGGGGTCTTACTCCTCCATTAAGGTGCAGTCGGTGTATTCAATATTTCTAGCCGATAGGGGGAGATCCTTGTATGTCTACCTTGATGTGTTGTCTGCTTATGACTGAGAACTTGGTCTTACAAAACTGTGCACGCTGGCCCAGTTTGATAGGGCTGCAAAATACACCGACTGATTCTCTGCTTCTCTGCATAAAGGTAAGACACCCCACCTCCAATTGTCCAGGCGGCTGGGGCTGTAGAATACACCGACTGCACATCAGCAGAAGAGTAAGACGCCGAGATATGACACTAAACGATCTGATGGCGAGGCTCCAGTGATGCTGGAGCTTTGGGGGATGCGGAGCACGCATTCACTGCCATTGCTCTGAGGTCCACTCTGGCTGGAATGGTAGCACCTGATAGGGTTCTACCTATGGGTTAAATAGTACTAACTGCATACTAATACTAAACTGAATTGTTTGAATTAGAACTAATTGACTAAACTGAATAACTTGAAATAGAAATGTTTATGACAATTAAACTGTACTTACATTTAAACAGTGTGCTTATGCTAAACTGTATTGTTTAAAATGGAACTGTTTTTGACATTGAGACTATACTTACACCAAACTGTATTATTTAATATAGACCTATTTTAACATTTAACTGTGTTAAAAAATATGTACTTATACTAAACAGAATTAGCTGAATTAGAACTGTTTGACTAAACTGAATGGCTCTAAATAGAAATGTTTTTGACTATTAAATTGTGAACTCAGGCTAAACTGAATTGTTTGAAATGGAACTGTTTTTAACATTGAAACTCTACTCACACTAAACTGAATTGTTTAATATAGAACTGTTTTGATACTCAACTGTGTATAAAAATCTGTACTTATACTAAACTAAATTCTTTGAAATAGAACTAATTATTTTTATAAAAATGAATTTGGCGTTAAATAACTTTCAAAGATTGATAGGCAATAAAACCCAAACAACTAATCAACCGACACTCCCTAACGAGTGTCCTGTTTGACACTAAACAATCTGATGATGAGGTTTCAGTAATGCTGGAGCTTTGGGGAATGTAAAATAGACCCTCATTACCACAGCTTCAAGGTTCACTCTGTCCTGGAGTGGTTGAAATAGAACTATTTTTGACATTTAAACAGCGTATTTATGCTCAACTGAATTGTTTGATATAGAACTGTTTTTGTTGTTCAAAATGCGTATTTATGCTCGACTGAACTGTTTAAAATAGAACTGTTTTGACCTTTAAACTGCGTACTTATGCTAAACCGAGTGGTTTGAAATATAACTGTTTTTATATATAAAAATGAATTGGGCATTAACCAACTAGGCAAAACATGAAGAGAACAGAAAAATACGATAAAGAATCGATAGCAGTTCATTTAGATATAAAAACATGTCATTTTTGGTTGAGCGTTGCGGTGTCTATGGGCTCGTTTTTTTCATTTTGCGGGGAGGGATAGATGGGTGTAGACACCTCGACAGATTATAAGAAATATGTTCCCCGGGGGTGAGGATCGATGGTGAAATAACGGACGTTCACGTAGAATTATTATCATTTTTTAAAATGTCGCTATCGGGCCGTTGCCGTTCGTTGTACTGACGTGGGTATGGGGCGGGTAAAGCAGATTGTCTATGTTGACTTTCTTGTCGTTCTATGTCAATACAAACGTCGTAAATCAAAGTGGGAAAATGGCGACTGCCCTACTTTTCATGTGTTTAAAATAGCGCGGGAAAGCATTTTAATGCCCGGCTGCAATTTAAGAATCGATTTCTTTAATTGCAGCCGTTCCGAAACATTGAGTCATGGCTTGCGGGGACACAACACGAACGCATTAAAAAAATATACATGATAACCAAAATTAAAACATACCACTTCTTGAAATTTGTTATATTTGCATCAGAAATTCAACTTATTTTCAATTTCTTAACACAGAGGATTACGAGTGCCTAGGCTTCGAATACTACATGAGTGCATAGATAGATAGATATTGAATGAATTGATATTTATGTATATGTATATATACGCTTGTTGGCCGAGCGGTCTGAGACTTACTCAAGCGTAAAGTTGGACGGGTTTCGATCCCGGTTTCGAGCGTCCTACGTGTCTAGCCGCACTGGAGAGTTCTGATAGAACGAAACAGTCTGTCTGTGGATGACAATATATACGCTCGCCCATGGGAGTTGAGCAGTCTGGTGAAGGAATTTTCGGCCGCCGCTCGCATAATGCAAATCTCTTCGAAAGAATTGAGCACTCTGGTAGCCGATAGGGTATAAAAATGTAAACAGACGGCTGCTGCTGTTACTACATCATACTAGATAATCTTGATGAGTTTGGATTTAGGTTAGATATAAGGACGGGCCTAAAAATTACCGATTATCTTGATGTTACTTTAAACTTAAATAGTGGAACTGTATCTCCGTTTAGAAAAAGGAACCAGGATCTGCGTTATGTAAATAGGGGATCTAATCACCCAATACATGTGTTTAAACATGTACTCAATTGAGCAAAGATTATCAAATAACTCCTCCAACAAGGAAATTTTTGAACGAAGCAAGCAGGAATATGAGGAGGCTTTAAAGAATGACGGATATAGGATCAATTTAGAATATCGGGATAGGGAGGAAAGTAGCACGCAAAAAAAGAGAAATAGACCTAGGAAAATTTTATGGTTTAATCCCCCTCATAACATTGAGGTAGTCAATAACTTAGGGAAAGAATTCTTTAAGTTATTAAAAAGAAATTTCCCTAGTGGGAACCCGTTACATAAGGTATTTAATAAGAATTGTGTTAAATTAAGTTATAGTTGCATGCCAAACATCAATGGCATAATAAACAGGAGTAATATAGCTAAATTAAGTAAGGAGAAAAATAAGGTGATTGTTAAATGTAACTGTAGGGATAAGGTTAGATGTCCCCTGGAAGGCAAATGTAAGCAAGAATGTGTAGTGTATAAAGTGGAAGTATATAGTGATCTGAATAATAAGAGAAACAAAAAGATATACTTTGGGTCGACGCAAGGGGATTTTAAGACTAGGTACTATAACCATAAAACGAGTTTCTCACACGAGAAGCATAGGCATAGTACTACGTTATCTAGTTATGTGTGGGAGCTTAAGGATAACAAAGGGATATATCCTATAATGAAATGGGAAGTAATAAAGAAATGCCGTAAATATAAGGCTGGGGATAAGAATTGTCTGCTTTATATGGAGGAGAAACTATCAATAGCAGCTTGTAAAAGTAGGGATATGTTAAACCAAAGATCGGAGGTGTTAAATAGTTGTAGACACAAAAGGGCGTGGTTGCTCTATAATTAGAGAATAGGTTTCAGAGATTTTTTTTAAATTTTTTTTATTTTTTATTTTTGATTTTTTTTTGTTGTGCAAATTCTAAGCTAGGTGGGTTTTAGGTGAATATAAGACGGCGATCTCTCCTTTAGAAATAGTCGAAATTAGGCTTCCTGATGATCCGATGAGGTGAAACTTTAGTAGAAGATTTTCGACTCGCGATTTAAGTTAATTATATATCATCATCATCATCATATCGCGCTGGTAGCACGGATATCCCTGACCCTCCCTCGCCACTCCTCCCTATCGTTCATCGCCTTAGGTAGGTCTTCAGGACAACATCCTGTATCCTCACATAGCTGCTGAATGTACGTTCGAGCTGGTCGTCCTGCTTTTGCGCGGCCATGTGTGGGGGTCCATAAGAGTACATCTTTTATGAGTTCATCTCTGCTTCTCCAGCAGTGTCCTGCATGCCTGGTTCGTCTAACTTGAATAGTTTTCGTGATAGGGGGCAGGTGGCCGTACAGTTGGTGTCTTGTGGGATGCTGCTGCCAGGACTTGTTCAGGATTGCACGCAGCATTCTTGTGTAATTGCCATCTAGTTTCTTCTCCGGCCGTTTTGTTAGCGTCCATGTAGTGCATCCATATAGCAGTATCGATGTGACCGCTGCCTGGAAGAAACTGCGTTTCATTTTATCGGTTAGGTCTGATTTCCATATAATCGATAGCCTATTGATAGCTGTCCATGCTTTCGTTAGCCTCGTTTCGATGTCTTTTTCGGTTGATTCGACGCTGCTTCCTAGGTACGAGAATTTGTCAACTAGTTTAAGTGGGGTTCCTTCTAGAGTGGAGATGTCCCCCGTTTGGTTATAGCACATATATTCCGTTTTGTGTGCATTAACATAGAGTCCTATGCTTGTTGCTGCTCGTTCCAAACTATGCAGAAGAGTTTCGGCTTGGTCAGGTGTATTTGCCAGTATCGCTATGTCATCGGCGTAGTCGGCGTCGGTAATTGTTGTTGCGGGGTATCTTCTGCTTCTTTTCTTCGTCAGTTCGAAGCCATTCTCTTTGATTTTGTCAATCGATGTTCTAAGTACGTAGTCTAGACAAATGATAAAGAGGTACGGGGCCAGCGTGTCCCCTTGTAGTACTCCTGCTACAATGTCAAAGTATTCCGTGTCTCCATCCGGTGATCGTACTTTTACTTTAGTGTTTCTATAGAGAATCGTTATTGCCGCTACGGTTTCTTTAGGTATGCCGTACGCTAGTAGGAATTGTTCGATCTTTCCTCTGTGAATGGAGTCGAAAGCCTTGGTAAAGTCGACAAATATTAATGTCGCTTGTAGGTTCTTTGCCCGTACACCTTCAAGGATTCTGCGGATGGTTAATATTTGTGAGGTCGTGGATCTATTTCTTCGGAAGCCATTTTGGTTTTTTCTAAGTATGATGTCGATTTTGGGTTCTATTCGGTTTCGTAGTAGGGCATTGTAGATTTTGGCAGCTATGGATGTAAGTGTTATGCCTCGGTAGTTTTTGGCTAATCCGAGGTCCCCCTTTTTAGGGAAGGGGAGTATGCATCCCTTCATCCATCTATCTATCGGATTTTGATTGTATACTGCGTTGCAATGTCGGAGCAGTATGTCGTCGAATTGTCTGGTCTTCCATACTTCCGGGGAAATTTCGTCCAGCCCTGCAGCTTTCCTATTTTTAATTTTTCTGAGAACCGAGTCGAGTTCTTCTTGTGTGAACGGTCCTAGTTTAATGTCTAATTGTTTGCTAATTATTCTGGTGATTGGTTCATGCGTTATTTTTGGTGGGTTTCCAAGTAAGTTTTCGAAGTGCAGTTTCCACAGTTTTATTCTTTGTTGTTGGTTTGCTGCTTTAAGTTTTGCTTTGGCTGTGTTCTTTCTTCTGCTCACTTCGTTTATTGTTTGCCAGGCTATTCTAGATTGTCTATCTTCCACCGAGTCTCTAATCTTATCTATCTGATTTTGAATGTATTCTGTCTGTTCCTTTATATATATATGCCTGCTAATTGATATTGTGCCATTTTTAGTTTTAAGGCATTTGTGTTTGTTGGGTTTTTTCGATAGTTTTTGGAGGCTGTTTTCACTAGTGCACGTTTTTCTCTCACCGCTAAAGTTTCCCATGGGACTCTATATTTAGTTTTAAGTTTTGTTGGAATGTATTTTGCTGCTGCCTCGAGGTGTGCATTGACGAAGTTTTCATATTCATCGTTTGGTGTACTTTTTTCCGTCTTTTCTTGTAGTGTTTCGAATCTGTTTCTTAATTCTAATACGTATTTATCTCTTATATCTTTGTTGTTTAATAGGGCCCAGTCATAGTGTTTGGTGGTCGCTGTTCGTTTGTCGTTTTTTCGTAGGCTTAACCGTATTTTCGCCGTGACTATTCGGTGGTCGGTGGACACACCCTCAAAAGAGGAGTATGCCTCGCAATTCAATGCACTATTTTTCCATTTCTTGTTTATAAGGACGTAGTCTATTTGAGCTTTAGTATTGTTTGCGTACGTGTATGTCCATAGTTTGCCCTCTCTTTTTTGGTAGTTTGTATTGAGGCATGCTAATCTATTTTCTATCATGAAATCTGTTAGAATGTTGCCCATTCCTATTTGACGTGTTGTGGAGGCTGTATTTGTTGTTTCCGTTTTTCCCGATTTGGGCATTCATGTCTCCGCCAATTACTAACATGTTGTGTTTCGGGATGCTACGCACTAATGAGGATAACTCATCGTAGAAGGTGACTAGTTCAGTTTCTTCACTAACATTGGTGGGGCTGTAGCATGAGATGATTGTTGCTCTGGGGTTTCCGTTAAATGTAGCTGCCATCATTCTAGGTTGTATTTTCTTAACGCTATTAAGCGTTTTTAATGCTCTAGGTCCTATAAGTAATCCTACCCCTCCTACTGCGGCGTTGACAGAGTTTTTCCATGCGGATACAGTGGCGAGCGACCAGCCATTGCCAGTTTCGTGATATTTGATATCTTAGGTGTGCATGTATCTGTGTTCTTGTATGCATATTATGTCTATCTTATGTTCTTCGGCCGATGCGATTAGCTCTGGGAGTTGTCCTATTCTATTTAAGGTTCTTACGTTAAATGTGGCTATTTGTAGTGTTTGCTTGCATTTTAGTAGTTTTGGTCGTTTGAGCTCTGTAGCTGATTTTTCGAACACCGAGGCCAGGGCTCCAACCTCAGCAGGACGCGCCCCTTTTTTACCCGCGCGAAGAGCGATGCGGTTTGTGTAAGTGGTTTGAGTGTGGGTCATGGTTATCTTTCGATGGCTGTTTTATTCTCTTCTATAGAAGCCACTCTTATAGAGGAGCAGCAGTAGTTCCCCGATCGAACTAGCGATCCTGAGCGTAAAGTCGTCAAACTCACGTCCAGGACCCGTTTAAGTATTGAGTTTGGTCGTACATGGTTTTATTCAAATACCTTTACGTACATCATGCTGCTTCCCATGTGTACGCAAAAAAAAAAAGGGGGGGGATAATTTTGGTTTTAGTCTTCTTAAGTTTTAACTTAGTTAAAGTCCAACATTAAGGTACTTTCGTCTGACTTTCACTGGTGCTGACTTGTGCTTTTTTTTTGTTGTATCGGGACTTTTCCTAGGTTTTTCATTTTTTTTTTTTTTACTACAGTTGGGAACCTGTATAATTTTCTTCATTTTTGTGCTACTAGAAAGCAACCAGCAAAAAAAAGCAACAAAATAACTTATACATATCGGCTCATTGGTCCAGGGGGAAGAGTGTTCGCCAATGGTCCGGGAGACCTGGATTCAATCCCAGTTCGCGTCATACAAAGACTTAAAAATGGTACTCGATACCTCCTTGCTAAACACACAGCAATATAAAGTACGTATCAAGGGTAAAATTGAGCAATTCAGGGAAAGGTGTAGCGCCCTCCCCTACACCTCGGTGTTGTAGCTATTTAAAAGGGAGCCCTCTGGTTGCCCTCGATTAAAGTCACCAACTTTACTTTTATATATATATGTATTATTTTGTTATGTTTTTTGGACGGTTGCTTTCTTGTAGAAAATACTGCAATAATAATAAAAATAATGATTATTATTTTCATCTATTTACTTATTATTATTATTATAATTATTATTATCATTATTTTGCATTAAATAAAGTAATAACCTAATCCCGCTTTTCTTTAGTGGTAACCTATCTAAAAACACACACACACACACACACATATATATGCAATTTTGTTTATTTTTTTAAAGCCGGCTACTATATAGTAGAAAATACTCATTTATTATTATTATCTCCAAAAGGAGTTTTTCACATCAGCGTCAGCTGATGGTCTTTCACTGGAGTCTGAGTGGCAACAAGACTCCTCAAGTCACCTTGACTCTTCTCAGTATTCTGGCTGTTCTCAAAAATCTTGTTTGAATGATCTCCACTCGTCTGCCAACTTGAAAGTTTCCAATCCCTTTAGTAATCCTTTAGTTACTGTACCAAAAGCACCAATCCCGATTGGTATTATTGTTACCTTCATGTTCCACAGTTTTTTTCAATTGTGTAGCAAGGTCGAGGTATTTATCCTTCTTTTCATATTCTTTTTCTGTGGATAGCCGGAACAGCAAAATCGACAATTTTTCAAATTCTCTTTTTTGTTGATTATTACAGTGTCTTGTCTTCTGGCCGAGATTAGGTGATTCGTAGGTACGTCAAAGTCCCTTAAGAGTTTATGTGTGTGTTTTTTTTTCAGGACAAATGCTGGGTTGTGCAAATACCAATTGTTCGTATGGTTAAATTTAAATTTCTTGTACATCTCCCAGTGGATCACCTTGCACACACAGTCGTGTCTAGTCTTATACTACTTCTGTGCTAATTTGCTACATTCGCTTATTATATGATTGATGGTTTCAGCTCTCTCACCACATAGCCAACATTTGCTAATTTGCTGCGCCTTATCTATTCTCGTTTTGATATGATTGGTTCTTATGGCGTTGTTTTGTACTGCTATTGGGAGAGATTCTGTTTCTCGCGTAAAATTTTCTTTTCTTTGCCAGGTCCAGGTTTTCTGGTGTGAGATGTTGTTTATTAGTCTTTTAAGACGCCCATTGAGTTGTTTTTCTTCCCATTTTTGTTTCCTAGTTATTTTCCTTCTGTTGTTCATCGTGTTGTCTGTATCGTTTCTGATGGCTGTAAACAGTCCTCCTTCGTGTTTTCCTATGTTGTCATCGAATCATTGTATCGATGCATCAACTCTGTCTTCGATGCTGGCAAGTTCTCTTCCTCCCTCTTTTCTTGATACATATATTCTCTCAACGTCGTCTCTGGGATGCTGTGCCTTACGCATGGTCATTAGTTTTCTTGTTCTTTGGTCCATTTGTTTAAGTTCATCTCTGATACACTTCAGAAAGGATCTGGAAGATCTAAAGAGGGGTACAGCACAGGTATTTATCCCTTTTATAAGTTTTCAGTCGGTGAGTTTTGTCTAGAGTAGTTTTCTATTTCTCCTGCAATATTCTTTTTGAATTTTGTCTTTCATTTCCACTTGTTTGATGGTGTCAGCATCCAAGATGCCCAAGTATTTGTAGGTTTCGTTTTCTCCGAGCGTTCTAATTTTATCTTGATTTGGTAGTTCTATTCCGTTAGTTATATGTCGTTTGCCACTTTTCATTAAAAGCATTGTACCTTTTTCTATTCCAAATTCCATTTCTATGTCCTGACTGTATATTCTGACTGCGTATACTAGAGTTTCGAGTTCTTTTTATTTTTTTCAAATAGTTTGATGTCATCCATGTACATTAGGTGATTGACCTTTTCTTGCAATCGACTAAGTTTGTATCCGGCAGTGCATTTTCTGATTATGTGGTTAAGTCGCATGTTATTTTTATTTTTATTTGTTGGGTATCACCTACCTTTTTCCATACAATGAACTTATCCATCTGCCATATATAGCAGTAGCTACTAATACCAGGGCAGACTAGAAGGGGAAGAGCAGCTTCTTATAGGAATAGTATTAGAGCGTTGGAGACTGGAGATCGCACTAGATCACCTTACTTGCTACCGTAATAACGGAAGCCAATACTATCGTTGGACTATATCTTTATTCTGTATTCATTAATCCTATGTTCTTGTCTACTAATAGTCTCTCTATTGTATATACCTTTTCCTGAGAATATATCTCTATTTCCTCTCATATCGTGGTTTGTCCTTTATTTAATATTACAAGCGTTCACTAATCCTATGTTCTTGTCTACTAATAGTCTCTCTATTGTATATACTTTTTCCTGAGAATATATCTCTATTTCCTCTCATAATGTGGTTTGTCCTTTATTTAATATTACAATCGTTCACTAACCAGAACGCAACATCACTGTTATAGGAAATCAGACAAATGAACCGAAGGACTAGAAAAGTGATGCCATGGCACAAAGCTTTACATTCAAGAGGTAATATAAACAGACTGTTGGTATCAGGAAAAAGACTCGTCAGCATAAACGGCTGAGTAGGGAAATCAATACAAAGACTAAAATAAAAAGAGCAAAGAAAGATTAATTAGAGCGACCAGTAATATCAGTGAAAAACAAAAGAACAAAAAAACAAAAAACAAAACAACAACAACGAAAACAAGAAAAGATAAAACAACTGTACGAAGGTTTCAAGCAACAAACAGGCGATATTGCACACGAGAAAAAATAATTGGTTCTAAGAAAGGAAAACCCTAATAGAGAAACTGAACCTTTTCTAATACCAGCATAAAACAGCGCCATAAGGATCAATTATAGTAAAGTGAAAAGCAATAAAAAGCAGTAGAATAAGAGGTGTTGGTCATGTAAAGAAAGAGCTGAAAATGTTAATCAATTAATAAAAGAATGCAGAAAACTAGCGCAAACGGACTGGTTATGAACGGTAATCCACTGGGAATTATGCAAGGAATTAAAAATTGACCATACTGCCAAATGGTATATGCACAACCCAGAATCCATCCAAGAGAATGAGACGCATAAGAGTCTCTTGGATTTTGACTTACAACCCGATCACTTAATTCTAACCTAGCTACGGAACACTGCGTAAAAGTGAAAGTTAGCAAAAAACACTGACGAACACCTTGACCTTAAGGAGAACAAAAAAAACTGTGGAACATGAGAGTAAAATTATTCCAATTTTAGTTGGTGGGCAAAGAATGGCTGGAACAAGAGACTGGAGAAATTGGAAATCAGTAGAAGAATCGATACCATCTGGACTACAGCATAGCTGATATCGGCCAGAATACTCTGACAAGTCATGGAGACCTGAGGAGATTTGCAGTCACTCAGACTCCGATGGAAAACTATAAGCTAACTCTGGTTTGAAGAATTCTCAAAGGAATAAAATAATAATAATTGGAGGAGATAATATAAGAACTGGAGATCAGCTAGAATGCTGAGGAGAGTCCTGGAGACCTTGCAGACTCCTGTGAAAGAACAAGTCGCAAGAAGCGAAATAATAATAAAAAAAGAACTTTTAATGTAGTAGATTCATTTTGAGCCAATCGACCACAAAGTGAAAGAAGGCCTAAAGTTCAACAAATACCTGGATCTTGCTAAAGAACAGAAAAAGATGCGTAACATGGCGGTGATAGAGATAGCAATTATAGTAGAAGTAATTGGAACAATCTACAAGAACCTGGAAAATAAACTCGGGAAACTGTATATTAGAGGGTGAATTGAAATCTATAACACCACAAGATAGATTAAATTGTCTGGGATATTTAGAAGACAACTCGAGACCTGATGTGTCTGGCAGTATCTCAGAATCCATTGAAAACCATCAGTTACAATTACACACCAGAACCCAAAATATATAGGAGTCAAGTCAGTTCTCCCTGCAGCAAAGAAAGACTTGCTTAAACGTAAACCATTCACAAATCTCCGTCCAGGCAGCTGGTGACCGTCACCCATTTTCACTTATTTCCTGTAACTGAACGAAATTAAGGAATAAACAACGGATGATTCTATATTTGAGGTGCGCGTAGGGTAATGTTTAACATGGGCCCGGTGACCTGTATTTAAATAAGCTCCGTCGGCAGATGCAGTAGAATAAAATGCCTGCATCTCTACTGTGAGATAAAACCCCACCCTCAAACGAGTGTCCTGGTTATGTCCTCAAACAATCTGATGGTGATGCTTCAGTAATGCTGGAACTTTGGCGAATATGGTGAAACCCATCATTGACATCGTTCCCAACCCACTCTGACCCGGAGTGGTAGTACCTGATAGGGTTCTATCTATGAGTCAAATTGACATTTAGAATGAATACAAACACATAACTTATGTTCAATTGTAAGAAATAGAACTATTTGATCATTTAACTGTGGGTGAACAAATACCTGAGGTTTATTGAATTGTTAGTGACACATTGCAAGACTTGGAACCATTTAACTTTATTGACTCATGGTAAATTGAATTGTAAGAAATAGAGCTGTTTGATCATTTAACTCTGGGTAAACAAATGACTGATGTTTAACTGAATTGTTAGTGATACATTGCTATACTTGGAACCATTTAACTGTGTGCAAACGAATGAGTAATGTTAAATAGAAAATTGAAATAACAAATGATTGATGTTAAACTGTATTGTTAGTTTTACAAATAAATACTTAAAACCATATAACTATGTGTAAACAAATGATTAATTCAGTTATTAGAGTTAGATAGAAATACTTGAAATTATTTAACTATGTAGAAGAAAATAACTTCTGGTTAATTTGAAAATGTTATCTACGAACTATTCGTTTACAAATCATATATATATATATATATATATATATATATATATATATATATATATATATGTATAAGTGTGTGTGTGTGTGTGTGTGTGTGTAAACAGAATTTGGCATTAGATAGCCTACTCGGGCCGATAAGCCAAAAAAACATCTAACCAACCAAACAATCGAAGCAACAAACAAGAGTAAACAAACTTGACACAATCATTAATATTACCGAAGCGGCGCTTTCCTCGCCATTAATCTGTTATTGGCGGCAACTTAATCTGATGAGGCCAATCGTTGCTAATCAATGCCTTGGTTATTAATGGACTATACTTGTTCGGCAATTAAATTGGTTACCTGGAATAAAATGATTTTGAAAGAAATGAGATGAATCGTAAGAGAACGGAAGAGAAATTATTTGTGACATACAAAGAATAGACCGTAGAAGACATCGACTTCATCTCGGCTGAGGGCGACGAGCCTCACCCCGACCCTCGCCCTGCAACGAGTGTCCTGCAGATGATATTAAACAATGCTGAGTACCTCTCTAATGCCATTGCTCCCAGGTCCACTTTAGCCTGGAGGGGTAGCACCTGATAGGGTCCGATCTATTGGTCAAATAGAACTATTTCACTTTTAAACTGTGAAAACAAATGACTTATCATATTTACCCAACCCCTCCGCTCGGGCAGGATATGACACAAGGTCAATGTTTTAAGCGGAGTTTAACAGGTTTGAATTCAGAGTTTTCCTTCTCCTACACTAGTTGCCTCACCAAGGCTGAAGAACTCAGTCTGGCCTACTATTTACCTATAGCTGGAGGGAGAATATTTGGATTCATACCTTTCCCAAGGGTATTAGTGCTATGTGAAAATCAATCAGTCAGGTCCAGGATTTGAACTCGTGTCGCCGTGTCCATATCCTGCGACGATAACCAGTACACCACGGGCACCTCCTTTGAAAACAAATGACTTATGCTAAATTGAATTGCTTGAAATAGAAATGTGTGCTCATTCAACTGTATGTAAACAAATGATTGATGATTAATTGACTTGTCAGTAATACATAGCAATACTTGGAATCCTTTAACTTTGTTGACTTAGGCAAAATTGAATTGTTAGAAATAGAACTGTTTGATCATTTAACTGTGTGTATCTACAAATTGTCTTTACAAATCATATATTCACTATATATGTAAAAACAGGAATTGGCATTAAATAACCACCAATGGTTGGTGTGCCACAGAATCAAACCGAACCAAACACTATGAATATGAATAACTATTCTGTCTTTGATTATAAAGCCAGTTTGATTTTATTGCACCGAAATGAAAAAAAAAACAAAACAGGGTTTTATTTTTAAAAAAAGCCAACAATGCTACTGGTTTTATCCCATATAATTTCGTTCCTCTAAATATATCTGTATACAGGGTACAGAAACACAATTAGGATTATTCTAATACAAAAACAAACGAGAGTAGAGTGTTAGCCAATGGCCCGGGAGGTTGGGGTTCTATCCCAGGTCGAGTTTTACTAAAGACTAAAAGAACCGTACTTGATGCCGCATTGCTTAAAACTCAGCATTATAAGGTAAGGATCAAGGGTAAAGTGGAGCAATCCATGGAATGGAGTAGCGCCCTCCCCTACACCTTGGTGTAGTAGCTATTGAAAAGGGAGCCTTCGGGTCAACCTCGACTTTTATAAAAGAAGATTAATTCTAATTTTAGAAAATAAACAACAAAATAAGATAGACATAAAACAGTAAATTCACTCTATAGGGCCACCATTTTTTTCAATTATCGTATCAACACACCTTCAAAATGATTTGCATGCCATCTAAATACGTTGTACATTCAATAAGCTTCCAGAATTCTTTTGTATGGGTTTTTAGAATTGTTGTAGACTCTTGAAAACTAACTATGTTATTGCTATACATCTTAAGAGATGACTGACCAATTTTATTATTTCAGGTTCAAATGAACAGCTACAGCAGGAATTGGAATACACCCTACTATAGCCTGATGGTCACAGCTGGCGAATTTCAAAAATGCAATCTGACACTTTAGAAAAACGATATGCAATAAAATTCTGTTTTAAACTCGGAAAAATGCCACAGAAATGTATGGAATGCTTCAGACTGCTTTTGGAACATCTTGCATGAATCAAGCATCAGTTTTTGAGTGGTATAAGAGATTCTAGGAAGGCAGGGCGTCTTTGAGTGATATGAGAGGTGTGGGAGGAGTAAGGAAGTCAGAACACCAGAGTTAGGGTTACTACGTATGTTGAGGTTTTAAGGGAGTTCAGGAAGAGATTCCTTGGGAAGAAGCCAGCCATCTTCAAATCGGTTCAGTGGCATTTCCACCAGGACCACGCTCCAGTCCACAACTCCCTCCTTGTCACAGACTATTCCCTAAGCACAGAGGCTGTCATTATGAGACAATTGAGGAGATGAAAGAGGCTGTGACGAAGGTCATTGACACGCTCAGACATGAGGACTTCCATGGGGCCTTCCAGAAGTTGTTGGAACGGTAAAACAAGTGCATTGCAGCCGGAGGAGATTACTTCGAAGGGGACTAGAGTTTCATGTGTGTACTATCAATAAAAGTGCCCATACAACAAAACTCTGGAAACTTATTTAATGATCCTTGTACATTATTCAGACATTTCATTCTATTCCTCCTCACTAGCAGTCTTAAGCGGACCAATGTTTGGGTGGAAAGGTGCATTTGTTTTGTTTTCTAAAATGCCCTATGTAGCATAATCAAGGGGGTTAAGGTCTGGGGTTAAATCTTGTTTAATTGCTGACCTCACAGTTTTCTGGTGAACTTTCAATTCATTAGCGTGCTTTCTTATTAACGTTGTGGAGTTCTTCCACATCACCCTAGCCAGAACAGTTAAAAAGCCTTCTTTTTGTTTTGTTTTGTTTTTTTTGGGGGGGGGGTAATCCTCCACTCCCCGTTTTCCTCGAAAAGCTCTTTTTCTGTAAAGAATAATTATTTGCTTTGAATACGGTAGACAACGAAACTAGGGCTTGGTTTCGACGTTAAGCAAGTCATAGATTCTTTGTCGTTTCTTTTCTTGATCTGCCATATTGAGCTGAATTTTAATTTTAAAAAAAGTACTTGAATTATAGAGCTAATTATAGAAATCTAGATTTATTGCGTTATTTTTTCTAAAGAATTGGTCCAATCAAAATAAAAAGAAATGTCTAAAAAATTATTCCATGTTTTGCTTTCGCTCTCTGTACATGTAAGTCAGTTTTACATATCCACAGTTAGGTTACAATATACGAGCACATACATTTTATGCAAAGAGCCGCATCAGTGCTACTGTATGGTTGCACAAATTGGTCTCTGCAGAAACGCTTGAAGAAAAGACTAGATGTGAATATCTAAAGGATGCTATTTTGAATAAATCCTGGTAGCAACAACCAAGAAAACAGCAGCTGTACGGCCACTTGCCGCTCATCTCACAAATCAATGAATTAAGACGATGAAAAGATGCTGAACACAGCTGGTAAAACAGAGACCAACACATAAGTGACGTTATCTTATGGACTTCAACAGATGGACCCACCAGCATTAGCTGAGAAACAAAAACTTACATACACCAGCACTGTGAAGTCAGTGGACGTCGCCTAAAGGACCAACCTTGAGAGATGACCAATAGGGATGGATAGCGAGAGAGACAGAGCCAAGGCAATCTGGGCTCTCAGCCTGCCTGGCTTGTAATGATTAGTCATGTGGCAAGAATATTCTCAAATGCAACAATACTCAGCACTTGAATGGATTTCACTATGCGCTAGCCTTATTTGAGCATCCATTTCTTTGTATCGCTTCGTAACAAAAGAAAATATACGCTATATATGACTCTGCGACATTATATGTGTTAGTGCGCGTGGGTGTGTGTTTGTGAGAGAAAGAAAGAAAGAGAGAGAGGTTTATAATCATCTATTGTACCCGTGGTGTGATGGTTATCGTCGTAGGAAATGGACACGGTGACACGAGTTCAAATCCTCGACGAAACTGATTGCATTTCACATAGCACTAATACCTTGGTAAAGGTATGAATCCAATTATTCTCCCTCCAGCTATGGGTAAATAGTAGGCCAGACTGAATTCTTCAGCCTTGGTGAGGCAACTAGTGTAGGAGAAGGAAAATTCTGAATTCAAACGTGTTAAACTCCACTTAAAAATTGACCTTGTGTCATATCCTGCCCAAGAGGAGGGGTTGGGTAAATATGATAATCATCTATTGTGTTGAGCTTAGTTTTAGAAAAAGGCAAGAAGTATGGGACACCCAGTGATATTCGAACTTCTCAACAACGGTCTGTTAATCTAGTTTGTTAACAGTTACAATCCGGGAGATATATCTTCTATCTGATTTAATCATGTTCTAAGTTTACTCCTGGCAAAAGCCTGGTACTATTAGAAACACAGTGAGAATCGAACTCCCAAATAATGGTTTGCCAATCTACTTGTCTAACCATTTAGCTACATGCGTTCCCTTCCTTTTATTATTTGTCATTTACTGAGATTTGCACAGAACCAGAAGTATATGGCTCCCAGTGATAATCGGAATCAATAAAAATAATCTGTCCGGCGAACTTGCTAACCACTACACCACGTGAGATGCCCTTCCATACAATTGATTGGTTGGTTGGTTGTTTTGTTTTTCGGCATATCAACCCTTTTCGGGTCATTTAACGGCAAATTTAATTTCAAACAATTCAGTTTAGTATAGGTTTGATTTTTGTTTACAAATATTTTCAATGTCAAAAACAGTTCTATTTCAAACAATTCAATTTAGCATTAGGACACAGTTTAGTTCTGTTTGACCTAGTGTCTCATCAACCGAGACAGACATCAACATGCGACTAGCAAAGGCATAGACAACAATCAATAGCCTATCGGTCATATGGAAGTCAGACCTGACCGATAAAATAAAGCGTAGTTTCTTCCAAGCAAGAGTCGTATCGATACTGCTATATGGATTCACTACATGGACGCTAACTAAACGAAGGGAGAAAAAGCTTGACGGCAACTACTCAAAAATGTTGCAAGTCATGGAGTCAGCACCTCACGAAGCAGCAGCTGTAGGACCACCTAGCACCAATCACTAAAATTATCAAAGTTAGACGAACCAAACATGCGAGACACTGCTGGATGTACTCCTGTGGACACCTTCACATGAACGGGCAAAGGCAGGACAACGAGCTAGAACCTACATGCAGCAGCTCTGTCCGTGCTGATAGAGTATGTACTCCTGAAGACCTGCCGGAAGCAATGGACGATAGGGAGGGGTGGGGAGAGATAATGATGATGTTGACCAATAGATAGGACTCGATCAGGTGCTCCTACGTCAGGCCCAAATGGACCTGGGAGTGATGATAGTGAAGGGGTACTCTGCATTCCCCAAAGCTCCAGCATTACTGGAACCTCACCATCAGATTGTATAGTCTCATACCAGGACACTTGTTGAAGAGTCTTACCCCTCTGCAGAGATGCAGTCGGTGTATTCTACAGCCTCAGCCAACTGGGAAATCAATACGATTGTGTTATTAGTTCTAACACAAGCCCAGAAGTACGTGACAAAATATAAGAATCGAATTTACAATTAATGGTCTGCTATCCTAGCTTGCTAACCACACGAGGGGGCCTATACGTTTATAAATCTCTTAGTAACAAAGATGTATATAAGTAAGTTGGCGACCGTAGTCGAGGTTGACCTAAAGGCTCCCTTTTTGATAGCTACTACGCCAAGGTGTATGGTAGGGCATTACTCCTTTCCCTGGATTGTTCCACTTTACCCTTGATCCGTACGTTATAATGCTCAGTGTTAAACAAGGAGGCTTCAAGTACAATTTTTGAGTCTTTGGTATGACTCGACCTGGGATTGAACCCAGATCTCCTGGGCCATTGGTGAACCTTCTAACCACCATGCTAATGTCCGTTAAAGATGTATATACTTTCTCTAAATGTGTTTTTGCGTTTGTGTGTGTGTGTGTGAGAGAGAGAGAGAGAGAGAGAGAGAAAGCGAATCTCTCTCTCTCTCTCTCTCTCTCTCTCTCAGTGACTGGCTTTGTGTACGTGAACCTGCATATAAGAAATCGTAAATATTGCGACGTTATTGTGAAGTTAATAGCCCTTCCAACCCTTTGAGCATAAAACCGCTTAGATTCATTACTTGCCAGCCGAAAAGCTTAGGAAAAATCCGCCTCGAGAACGATAATGCGTGTGGACGCAGCTTCATATCATATTTGCGCTAAATTAGTTGCTATTGAATCTCTTTTCTCCACAGGCGAATGCGGTTATTATTTCCGAAATGCAGGATGAAACTCAATTGGAAAAAGTCTTTTCAAAGAAGTTGGAAGATCCTTCCGAGGCCCCCGCCTCTGTTTTCTACCAGAGAGCCTAAACTGACGCAATCGGGAATTATCTTGTCCGGGAAAATCTATTCAACGTCAGAGACACTGTTTCTGTGTAGCAATACGTCCCTACCACAAAAACGGTAATAATCGTTTTTTTTTTTCGACTTAGATTTAATGTAGTTTTATTAGCTGATATGCACGCCAAATTGCCTGACCCTTATATATATATATATATATATATATATAGTTATTATTGTAGTTATATAGTTTGGTATATGTATGTATAAAGAGTCCTTAGTAACGGTGATAGTGCATATGTAGATCTAAATTTGAATCGTACCAGAGCCAATGATCTCCAACCCATTAGTCTCCCACGTGGAAGGTGCCCGTTTATATAGAGGCATGGTAGAAAGAGTGATGTAGTTTGTAGGGAATTCTGGCTGGTTGGTTGGTTCGGTTTTATAGTATATCAACTATTGTATGTTATCTAATGCCAAATCATGTTTATGCATTTATATTAAATTTCTCATAAGTAAACCCATTTTGTTGATAACATTTTTAAACGAGCCTTACCTCATTTATTTGCACATAGTTACATTGTTAAAAATAGTACTATGGAAAAGTAGGAATTTAAGATCAGTTATTTGTTGCACACGTTTAAATGAATGTATACGATATGAAAGTGAATAGTTTCTTGGTAATGTCATTTTTAAACGAGCTTAAAACGAATTTGCACACCAGTGTTGCTTTTATTTCAAAACAGTCAAATGGTTTCAATTATTATAATCTAACTCTAGTAATTATTATCCCGACTTTTGAATAATGGTTAGAGTGTTCGCCAATGGCCCGGGAGACCTGTTCATATTTACTCAAACCCTCCGCTCGGGCAGGATATGGCACAAGGTCAATTTTTTAGGCGGAGTTTAACAGGTTTGAATTCAGAATTTTCTTTCTCCAAGACTAGTTGCCTCACCAAGACTGAAGAATCTAGTCTGTCCTACTATTTACACATAGCTGGAGGGAGAATAATTGGATTCATACCTTTCCCGATGGTATTAGTGCTATGTGAAATGCAATCAGTCTCGTCCAGGATTTGAACTCGTGTCGCCGTGTCCATTTCCTGCGACGATAGCCCTTACACCACGGGCACCTCCGGGAGACCTGTTCAATCCCATTACTCCACTTTACTCTTGATCTGTACCTTATAATGCTGAGTGTTAAGCAAGGTAGCATCAAATACCATTTTTTAAGTCTTTTCTATAACTCGACCTGGAATTGAACCCAGGTCTCCTGAGCTATTGGCGAGCACTCTAACCATTATACCAATAGCGGAAGCAAAATTTTATTTTAATAATAATCGACTTGATTTTAATTGAAAAACAAACAATAGAATAAGATTATAAACACACAACAGTAAACTCACTCACCACCATTTTTTAAAATCATTTTAACATGCTTTCGAAACGATTTGCATGCCTTCAAAATAAATTATTCAGACAATTTATTCCATATCCTTTCTCAATCGCAGTCTTAAGCAAACCAATATTTGGAGAAGTTGCATTTGTTTTGTTTCCTAAAAACCTTCAAATAGCATAATCAAAGTGTTTAAGGTCACGGGTAAAGTATTGTTTGACTGCCGTTCTAACAATTTTTAAAATCGTTAGCTTGCATCCTTACTAACGTTGTAGGATCCTTCTTAATCACCGTTGCGAAAGCAGTTAAAAAGCCTTCTTCTCGTATTTTTTTCAATCCTCCACTCCCACTTTTTCTTAAAAAGCTCTTTTTCTGAAAAAAAAATATTGTTTCCTTTGAATACGATAGACAACGAATCTTTGGCAAGGTTTCATTGATTATTTGTCGCTTCTTTTTAATCCATTGAGGAGATCCTAACTGCTACAAGCACAGTGAGTCAGAGTGGGACAGGGAGTAATAGCAATGAGGGGTACTCCTTTTCCTTCGAGCTCCAGAGATTGCAGCCACACCATCAGATGGTTTTGTGTCATATCCAGGGCTCTGGCACAAAAGAGAGTAGATATGACTGGGGTTGAAAAGGTGATCCATTGGGAATTGTGCAAGAGACAAAAGATTGACTATCCTAATGACTGGTATATTTATTGGGTATCACCTACCTTTTCAGCATAATGAGCTGTTCCATCTGCCATATATGGCAGTAGCGGAGATCGGTCTGGGCAAAAAGCCTACTACGTCTTTTTGGATGGTTTACGTTCGTTCTACTTCTGAAAAGTAAGTGATTATTATTGTTGAAATTTATTGTTATTGCATTGTTGTTATTATTGCTACAGCTTCGTGACCCCCTTCAAACAATTGTTATTGTTGTTTGTTTGTGAGGAGGGTCAAACCCCGACTCGACTTCATTGTTTTACTTTTTAAAAACAAAACAAAACAAAACGACCGCCATATTTTCACCCAACGTTCATTTCATTACTTGAAGTACATTCGCATTTTAAACACCATTCCCCCTAGTTGCCCTTTTAAAACGCAACTATAAGGGAACAATCTCGGAATCCATCTCAAAATCAAACGACTCACCAATAACCCAAGACCTTTTCATCGACATTGAACCCTCCTCGAAGCCGGAAGACTTATCATTGTCTTCAAGCATTCCACCCGCACAAATTCCACCGACAAATCCAGTTTCCTGGTCTAAGCAAATTCAAAAACAAAAAAAGAAACCGACGGATTATGAAAGCGACAGAATAAATAAGTACGCTAAGTACTTTAAAGATAACGAAATTTTGCCAATTCCCGAATTGGTACAGGCAGTCGAACCCAAGACTAGGAGACTTGCAAGTTTAAACAAAGAAAAATTCGAAGAAACCTTAAAGAGAGCAGGCATTCCAGGGAAATACATCTGCAGAAGAAGTTTTGCAACCAGGGATGTCTTGCTACCTACAGAAGAACTAGCTAAAAAGCTAGCTACCGACAACATCACAACGAATTACTTCCGGCTTCAACCCGAATATCCAGGAAAAAGACATATAAAAGTCACCGTATGCAATGTTTCCATGCAGCTGAATGGAGATGTTCTCGCTGCCTATCTGAGTACATATGGCGGCGTGGAAGAATACACACTTATTACATCAGAGCATGGAACCTCTTACGGTGACTACATTTTCACTATGATCCTAGATAGGGGAGGGTTCCACTAAATCCCTCATACAATCACATGCAGAGACACAATGATGATGGTGGTCGTTGAGGGCAGGAAACCTCTTTGTTGGAACTGTAAAAAGCTGGGACATTTCTTGAGGTCCTGCCCTCAAAAGACCACCATCACTGGACCCAAAACAACCAGTACTACGTCTGATACTTTAAACGCCACGTCAACGACAACAATGACTATTACAACAGCTACAGCGATGACAAATTCAAACCCTAAAACAGGGGTCCAACCCGACAAGGAAGAAGGGTGGACTCTAGTAAAAGGGAGTAAAAAGAAAAAACCATCCCCAACGAAACCAACAGCAGAAGCCATAACTACTATTACTACTACAATAGCAGCAGCACCAGCAACAACACAGACACAAATTAAAAAGAAAACCAAAAATCAACCAGAAGAGATGGAAACATCGTTCAATTTAAAAAGGAGAAGAGACAGTGGGGATTCGGACAAGGATGGGGAAAAAAACAATGTAAAAACTTACCAACAACACCGAAACCAAAGAAACAACAACCACAATCGAAAAAACAAAAACCACAATTGGAAAAACAAAAACCACAACAGCCCATGCCCATTCAACCCCAGAAACCAATAGAAAAAATTCAAAGACCAGCACAAATCATAAAAAATCAACCACAACACCCAGCACAAATCATCCACTCCCCAGCCGAAAATAATCCCCCTCCTACCAATTGTTCCTTCTCTCTATCCGATCACCACTCCCAAAATATTCTCCCGATCCAGATCAGTAAATAGAATTGGACCATCATCATCACCAATATATACAAGGACTCATTCTGAAACAAATCAAATTCGAAAACAATTGACTGGAATAACTCTATGCACGGAACCCGACCCATCAAAAATCACAGATCATCAACTAAAGACTATTTTAAAACCATTGTTATCATTCAGATCCATCAATGAAAAAAACATATCAAACCCATACTTGTTTAGGGATGCAGCCAAGGTGACCCCCTTTGTTCGCACAGCTGGTAACCGCACAAGGGAGCTGTGGCGCTTCATTCAGGAAGCCAGCTGTGCGGATTTGAGGTTGATGGAATTGGAGCATTCCTCCCTCAAAAAAATGCTTTCTTTTTGTTCGGACAGGGTCCCGATTTTGGTTCACCCTTCATTTTATAGGTCCCCAAAACTGAAGTACCCCATGGATGTCGGAGGAATTACCAGGGACGACCGAGTTAGCACTGAGCTCGGCACCGGTTCCCTGCGTCATGCCGTCGGCATCCTCACCCCGAAGGATTTCCGGTTCGTAGTCGACACTGAGTAAGGTAAGTTGGACTGATGACTCTAAACCTTGCCTGTTTGAATATGAGGGGACTGAGGGATTCAAGCAAGTGTACGCACTTGCTTGGTAAATTCAAGAACCTCGGAGTAGATGTTGCTGCAATGCAAGAGACCCAGTTCACTTGCGGTGCCGACTGTCGGGTGCCGGAAAGCGACTTTAACGTTTTCTCAGCATACGGCAGCTGCACCAGCGCTGGGGTCTCCTTGCCAGTTGGACGCAGACTTGATGCTGATGTTGACGTTGTTTTTGCAGGTGACGGGGGCCGGCTGGTTGTGGCCGATGTTGCCGTGAAAAGTTTCATGTTCCGTGTGGTTGCGGTTTATGCGTCCAATATCGCTGCGGAGAGGGTTTCCTTTTTTCGTCGGTTGGTGCCGTTCCTGGACGATACGAAGCGGCTAGTCTTAATGGGTAATTGGAATGCGATCCTTGATCCCAAGATAGATAAGGTTTGGGGGGAGCTAACAGATTGTGAAGGTGTGAAAGCAGCCTTGGCTTCATGAGTCGTCATGGTTTGGTCGACAGGTTTCGTCTGGATCACCCAGAGCGGGAGATGTGGACGTGGCTAGATAGATCGCTCTCTGCCAAAGTAGGTTCCTACTTGGACAGAGTGTTAGTGAGAAGAGCTGACATTGATTTCGTTAGTTGTCCCACGTTCCACTTTTATAGCGTGGACTGACCATAAACATCTTTGGGTCAGTCTGCGGTTAGCTAATAGGCCTAGTCTAGCCGGCCACTGGGAGTTCAATACCTCCTTACTGGAGATACGGGACTTCCGGGATCGGCTAGAATCCCTAATTCAGCGGGCGTTAGTGGGGGCGGTTACCGGGAATAGGTGGTGGGTTTCTCTTAAACATAGGATTAGAGATTTCGCCACCAAGTACGGTCGACAGCTCAATTTAGATAGGACCAAGTAGGCGAAATCTATAGATGGTATACTTTCCCGGGCGGTGGGTGGGGGTGGGGACTCTCTAGGTGTAGAGCTAGCAAGGAGGGACCTTGAGCTCGAGAGTAGCGAGCGCTACAAGGGATAAGTAGTTAGATCTAGGTTAAGGAGAGTTCTCAACGAAGCTGTGAAATCGAACGCGACTGCGCGTGTAGAAGTGCGAATGTTTCCCGATCGTACGTCGCTTCTGTCAAGACCCCGCTGGGCGACTGCTGCGATCGAGTCGTGAGATACGTGATGTGTTTCGGGCGCACTTTCGGGATCGCTTTGCCCGCTGCACTGATCTCCCGCTCCAGGAGTTTCGTAGCTATCTCGCCGACTTCCCCCGCCTTGGGGCGGCTGAAGCGGCTAGCTGCGAGGGTGTGATTACTGAATGCGAAGTCCGTGACGCGTTGAAGCAGGTCGGCCTCAACAAGTCGCTGGGACTAGATGGTTTGCCCTACGAAGTGTACTTGAGGATGTCGCACATGTTTGTACCTATTCTGACGGATATGATCAACCATTGGTTCGACCAGGGAGCCATCCCTGGTAGCGTTACCAAGGGCATGATCACATTGCTGAATAAAGGTGGAAGCCATGTTTGGGAGGGTTTAGACGATTACAGGCCCATAACTCTGCTTAACACAGAGTTAAAGATTTTGGCCCGGGTCTTAGCGAATCGTTTACAGCTTGTCATTAGCGATCTGATCGGCCCCGAACAGACCTTTGCTGTGAAGGGAAGATCGATCCAGGACAACCTGCACTTGATTCGTGAGGTCCTAGAGGGGATAAAAGACGACACAGAAGCCGCGCTGATCAGTTTAGATCAGTCCAAGGCCTTCGATATGGTTGACCATCTGTTCTTGGTGACTGTTTTGGAGACTGCCGGATTCAAACCGGAGTTCTGCAGAATGATTAGCATGATGTACCACAAACCTCAGGCAGTGGTGCAAGTAAACGGAAGGCGTTCAGGGGTGATCGCGATCGAGCGTTCGGTTTGGCAGGGCTGCCCTCTGTCTTCTCTGCTCTATGTCCTTGCGTTGGAGCCCCTCCTGCGCAGGCTTAGGGATGAGAGGACAAGTCCGACCCTGCGCAGTGTCCCTTTTGTTGGTCGCCTTGCGGCAAGGGTTTCCGCGTTCGCTGATGACATCACAGTCTTTGTATCCCGCCGGCTGGATATAGAGGCTGTGAAAGAGGCGGTTGTCGAGTGCGAGCGGATTGCAGGAGCCATGGTCAATTTTGACAAAAGCGAAGGTTTGCGGCTCGATGCTTGGAGGGGTAGCAATACTCTTCCAGGGCCCTTCCGCTTGAGTGACGGACCCATCCGCATCCTCGGGGTGTGGTTTGGGCCCGACTTCCCACTGGAGCGAAATTAGTCGGAGGTACATGCCAAGGTGAATGCTCAGGTGGGAATCTGGCTTTCAAGGAGGTTGTCCTTAAAGGGCAGAGCGGAAGCGTGCGCCGTGTACGTCTTCCCCTTGATCCTTTACCGATTGGCTGTACTTCCCCTGCCTAAAGCACATCGGTTGGTGCTTCAAGAACGATGGTCCGTAGGCAGGTCTGTATCCAACGTACACGCAGCGGGGGTCTGGGTATGCCTGATCTGGAGAGCCACTGGCTCGCTTAAAGACTTGCATACCTGGGCCAGTTCTTGACGGGGGACGCAGTGTGGAGACGAAAGGCGAGTCGGACTTTTCCTCGCCTCAACTCAGATCCAAAGGCTGATGGCCGACGTAGGCCTTTGAGCGAAGCACTGTTTGTCCGCGAGTCCCAAAAGGCCCTTCGTTACCTTCTTGGGTCCAGTGACCTTTCATGGCCTCGGAAGGAACTGTATCGGGAGTTAGTGGTGGATTCCGCTTCTGATCTTCTTAGCGAGCGGCACGGCTGAACGGCGGGGGAGATCCGCTCTAACTGGAATTGGGCGCCAGGGTCGAGCTTCTTGAACAACTCCGAGTTCTCGCTCACCTGGCGACTTGTACGGAATGCGTTGCCCCTTGTCGGCTTGAACTACAAAGCGGGCCTAGCAGACATGCCCGATTGCCCTTGCTGCGGCAGTGGGTTGGAAGAAACGGCTGAGCACGCCTTCTACTACAGTGAGCGAGTTCGCCCGTTTTGGGATCACGTCGGGGAGTGGACGGCTCGTATCGAACCCAAGCAGCTTGTGCTGCTCGACGTTGGTTACGTCGTAGACAACGTTCTTCCGTTTCAGGGTGAGAAGCGTATGGTGTTTCTCGTGATCCTAGCTGTAGCCCGAATGGTGATTTGAACGATGCGAAACAAGGGATTGTATGACGATGCAAACTTTTCTCATCGTGATCTGGTTTTGTATTTTCGGCATCAGCTGAGGGTCAAAATCAGATGCGATAGAAAACGCTTGGATCGCATAACATTCAGCAAAAGGTCGGTGAATGCAGCGAGCCTGGTCGTAAGAAAGGGGGGTAATGTTGGAGTAATCCTTCCCTCCTCTGCCGGCCCATGACGTCTACGGTACGGGTCTTTAGGGACCCCATCCCTGGTAAGTAGAATTGTTTTTTCCCCTTGAATCCTAGTTAGCAGTATGCTGTGAGTTATTGTCCCCGTCATCTAGTCGATTAGTTTCTCAAGATCTTCCCCTCCCCATTATTTTTGTACCTCAACCCGTATCCCAGTCCGCTTTTATTGAAGATCTTGAACATTCATGTGTAAAAAATCATATTACCTGTTTCTGCCGACCCATACCGCGCCTGACCTTTTATTTTCTTTTACCCCTGTAGATTAGGATTCCCGTCCCACCTAGGGTAGGTCCGGCTTGTTTCCGGTTCTTTCGACCCGGAAAACAGTCGGCCTCCAATTTTATAGACGGGGGGATGGGAGGGCAACCAAACGGGGAATTTTTCCTTGTTTTTTCATGTATATATATTTTTCAGGGTTTTTTTTTTCTCCCATTCCCATCATATGCATTGTAGATAAACCATATATTGTAAATAAAATCATACATCACTTTCGGGTTTTAAGTTGGCCTTCTTCATAGAGCAAATGTGGTATTTTGGTAACTGCTACGCGTATGACGATGGATGAATGGTTATATATTGTACTGTTGAATGGGTCGGCGAATGTGGTTAGCTAGTTCCCCTTAGAATATATAGAAAAGCATGACCGCTCCCTTCCTTTCCCCCCAAAACATCAAGGCCTTGTGCCTCCGTTGTATTATTACAACGAAATAAAATAAGCCTACGAGTCAGACCAGAAGAGCCGTTCCTATTGTTGAAGTATATCATTACTCTATCACTAATCCTATGTTCTTATTACTAACAGTCTATCTCTTGTCAATACTCTTTCCTGTAAATATAATTATTTACCTCACATATCGTGGTTTGTCTTATTACTACTACTTGTGTTCACTAACCAGAACATAACAATAATCGCTCGCCAACTAATCTTCCCGACTTAATTTTGGGAAAATTTGATTCACCCTAGTTACTGAAACTACTGAGAGTGGCCTTCCTGGGCCTTTTTGAATGACCAAATAAAATCGCCCACCTCCGCAATTCTTTATTTCTAAATCTTAAAAAGTTGTTTGGTTCAGTGGTTATTGTTTAGTGGTATATGAACCTTTGTGGGCTATTTACCGCCAAATCTTGTGGGGTTGTATATATATATATATATATATATATATATATATTTCATGTGTATAGTGGAACCTCGACTTACCAAAACCCCATTATACGAAAAGTCTGAATACGAAACGAGCTTCGAAGAAATTTTCGTCCCATTTAACGAAAAAATATTCAAGATACGTAAACAAAAATCGAAAGTGCCAAACTCGAAAGGTTAAATGTCATTATTCGTAACAATATTTGTTATAATTTTTTTATTGATTTTATTATTTTCTCGTTGTTTTTTAACATTTATGTAAAGGACTATGTTGTCATTAACGAACATATTCCTTCAAGAGGGTATAATATTTAAACTTCATACACCTCCTTTTGGGGACAGGAGCTTATTATACCATTTGCAGAGTAAATCTCGTCCTATAAATCGAAAATCCCAAGATACAAAATCCCCTCCGGACGAATTAATTTCGTATCTAAAGGTATCACTGAATATAGATATAACTATATATATATATATATATATATATATATATATATATATATATATATATATATATATAAATTGGTTGAAATAATTTTCAATAAGTTCGTATGTATGAAGGAATAAATAGAAATTATTTTCACCGACTGTTTCTCACAAGGTGACCGACCCTCAGCTACCACCTTCAAGCATCTATATAACAAAAAAAGTTCAGTGTATGTTTGCCATAAAAGTAATTTGAAGAAAACAGTCGGAACTTAATTATTTAGGTACGAGGGCTAGACATGACAAGTCGATTGATCGGATAGGACCTCTACAACAGCCTGACTAGCACAAATAAAGGTCGAAGTGATGTTTCAGGTCATGTGACCACTAAGTAACCGGTTTATGAATCGCTCAGATACCAGAATCCCGTCCTCGGTTATTATGAGTCGCCACCCACAACCAACAAGTGGCGTCATTGGGGAGAGGGGTATTACCCGTCTGCAGATTTTACTACACAAACAGAGAAGATTGCAAAAAATCGTTTAAATGTTAGTAAGGTTTGTTTTTTTTTTTTTGTTTATTTTTTTCATTTCTTTTAAGTATATATTCACCCAACTCCTCCTCAACGAGCAGGGTGTAACACGAGGTGAATTTTTTAAGGAAGTACCACGGGTTTGAATTACCAGAGATCCTTCTTCTAGACTGGATTCTTTGCCGAGGCTAAATAGCCAAGCCTTCCCTATCCTATATCAATACCTGATGAGTTAGGAGATATTGATCGTGAATTTCTGAAGGGTATTAGCACGAAGGAAAACGTAATCAGTATCTTCTGGACTTTGAATTTGAGTCATCGATTTCATTTGAGTTTACGGTGTTAATCGATATCTAAAAGCACCAATCTTTTTAAAGTATGTTTTATCAATTAAATGTTGGACTAAGTTTTTAAAAAATAGTTTAACCGTAAGATTTAAAAAAAAAATCATTATTATTTTCTCGGTGTAGCCTTAATACTTAACAATGATTCACAATGCCATAAACACTGGGTTATACGAATCAAAGTTTAGTAAAGACATACTTAAAATCTTTGGAATGGAATAGCAGGTTTTATAATTCTTCTGTGCCGAGAATCAGAGAGAAAATGAGCTGAACCTAGCTGCAGACCTCAAGACATGAAATTTAAAATCCTGTTTCGAATTAGCCGACAGGGTTATGGCAAATTGCCAAAAGATCTCTATTTATTCATAGCGTTTACAAGAATCGGTTATTAAGGCCTTGTTACAATTTCTTCGTTTCATTATATTCGCTTTTGCTATAATCATAATGGCTTTAGCCTTTGTTGCTCCCAGCAGGCGACTGCGTCAGCTTCCACTGTGCATGCTCGCTTCCCTGATTTGAGTTAAATTGCCGCCATTTTGTTACTGTAGAGCCGCGAGGTGTTCTTTGGCTTTTGTAATTATAGTCAGATGTCTTACAATTGGGAGGAAGTTCGAGGTTAAGAACACTGGGGTCACGGCATAGAGGCCATTGGTTTGGATCAGCTGAACAGGTCACACACTGTCCCTTTGTCTGTTCGTAAAGAATTGATATGCCACAAACAAATTAAACAGGTTCATACCCAGTTAGATATATGTATATCTCTTAGAGGAGCAGCAGTCTCTCAAGAAATGCATGTTACACAGTGCTTGCACACACACACACACACACACACACACACAGTTTAAGTTGTAATCTGGCATCCATGCCTGGACTCATGTGTGGGTCCTTGTTCGGCGAGGCTCATCGGCTCACATTGCACCATGTGACCAGCATAAACCAGTAGGGCTCAAGCCTCGGTTCGGATCCGACCACTAAAACCCACTATAATCTGACCTTCAGATTATAGTGGGTTTTAGAGGTCGGATAGCATAAAACAGAAACAGGGTAGACAAGTCCATCTGACGATAGTATAGCTACCAAACAGATTAAACTTGAAGTCATAGCCGGTATATAAAATTGCATACCCTCTCTTAAACTTACACACACACGCATATATATATATATATATATATATATATATATATATATATATATATATATATATATATAATCTAAAAAGAAAATGGCTAAATCTGAAAGAATGAAATAAAAGAAAATTAAAGCAGATTTAGACATACAACAATTCAGTACTTTAAATGGTGTTCAATATGTACATTGAGTAGGTTTCTAGAACCGAAAAATAGCTGAAGCCTCAAGCCGCAATTTCACACGAAGGATCTTAGTGGGTAGAGTGTTCGCCAAATTGTCCGGGAGACCTGGGTTCAATCCCAGGTCGCGTCATACCAAAGACTTTAAAAATGGTACTTGATACCTCCTTGCTTAATACTCAGCAATATAAAGGTATGTATCGAGGGTAAAGTGAAGCAATCCAGGGAAAGGACTCGAGCCCTCCCCTACACCTCGGTGTAGTATCTACTGAAAAGGGAGCCGTCGGGTCGCCCTCGACTACGGTCGCTAACTTTACTTTTAAATATAAATATATATAAAGAGAGAGTGTGTGGGTGTTTGTGTGAGTGAGAGAATGATAAAGTAGGTATTCGCTTGTCAGCATGTCGATGAAGGATTGTCTAATACTTCTTGCCACACTGTGCGCACCCGTCGGAATTTTCAGTCTACAATAATGCTCAACAATCTTTTTCTTTTTTGTTGACTCAAATTATTTGTCAGTGTTTACGCTCCCAATAATAAAAAAATAATGAAACATAAATTAAAAAAACTGTATACCTACTTTTAGCTCACATTGTATATATTTAATTAAGAATAACATTATAATGATTACCACTATTAAAGAAATGAGACGATAAAAGCTCATCTCGGGATCGGCAACGTGAAACGGAATGTTTTGAGTTAAGATCCTATATATATATATATATATATATATATATATATATATATATATATGAGATAGAGAAAAATAGAGCTATCTTAATTACTAAAAAATAAGACATTTCAGACATAATTTAAGACATTTGCTTGCTTTTTTCATTTTCCTGAAATTGTGTTACTTCACATTTCAATAATTTCTCATCTTTATTTTTTTTTTCTTATAGTATTTTCAATTACAACTTTATATTTTTTACTTTCAATGAGGGAACATTTAATTCAATATGTTAAATATTTCAAGCGAAACCAAATGAGAACATTATAGACTTATATTCTCTTAGGCCTGTCTGTATCACGTTGTCTTTCAATTGTTTTGCTCATTGGTAATGAATAGGTTTTACATAGTGTGGCTCAAGGTCAGCTTATTTTTTATTTATAAATCTAACTTCGCCCTGTCTTTTCAGCTAAAATGCTTCGTTCAAAAAACAATTCGATTGAAGAAAGTTCGGCATCTCTCGTGACCTGTTGATCATTAAACGGTACTCTTGTTGCATCTATAGGGTAGGAATAGCTCAGCAGAGTCCATCCCTCTCTAGGTCTACAATTGGTTTGAATTCAGAATTTTTCTTTCTCCTAAATCGGTTGCCAAACCAAGGTTAAAGAGCACAGTATATCTAACTATTTACCCATTTATCAAACAGGAAATAGTCCCAAAGACTCAAATCAGGAAAATATATGTTCTTATCATCATCCCTCAATTACGAGTAGGAGGTGATACAATGTCAGTTTTTAAGCGAGGTAGAGCAGGTTTGAATTCAGAGATCTCTCCTAGGCTTGTTGCCATACCAAGGCTAAAACATAGTCTACCAAACTATTTACCCATAGCTGGAGGGAGGATAGTTGGATTCATGCCTTTCAAAAGGTAGTTAGTGTTATGTAAAATGCAGACTGCCTCAATCTATCTAGATTTGGTTTGGTTTCTTTGTTTAATCGTATATCAACCTTCGTAGGTTATTTAATGCGAAAGACATTCTCCTAGAAGAATAATAGTGGTGCTATTCAACCAATAGCTGGGAGGATAAGGGGGTTCATACCTTTCTCAAAGGTATTTGTCCGAAAGTGAACGTAATAACACGACTGCAGATCGAACTCACTTACTACTATTCCGCAGTCTATCGCGTTAATCATTACACCACGAGGACACCCCCCCAATCGATCTAGAGTATCTGAGCAGATTTCCTACGACGATAATCGTGTATGAGTCAATCCTCGGCCTATAATTATAGGCTGCTTGTTCTGGGAGGTTCTACAAACTCAAATTGCCTAGTCGGCTGGCAGATACTGAAAAAAGAGTGAGACCTCTTTTTGGGGCACTGAAATTTTTATCTCAGCTTAAGTGGAATTATGGGATATTTTCATTTAATTTAATTTTATTTTATTTCATTTTTATTATAATCTGTTTTCTTTTTTAAACTTTTTTTATCCTCACAACTGAATTGATTTTATTGGCAAATAATCTCTGTGGCGTAGTGGCTAACGTACTGGACTCTGAAATCGTAGTAATAGAGTTCGAACTCCAGTCGTGCTAGTACGTTCACTTTCGGGCAAATACCCTAGTTAGATAGTATCACTACTCTTCTTCTAGAAGAATTGCTTTGGCATTAAATAACCTACAAAGGTTGATATGCCATTAAACAAAGAAACTTATCAAAACCAAACGAAACTTTTGGAGTCAAGTCTTTTCCATCACGTTGGGATTTTGGTCTTCCAATCTTCACTGAGATAGAATGAGAGAGAGAAAAAGGCGCCAATACACACTCACACACACTGAAAGAGACGGAGAGATAGATGGTGACAGAGACACACAGAGTGGAAAACAGTCTAGTTTGGTTTGATTTGGTTTTATGGCATATCAACCACTGTTGGTTATTTAATGCTGAATCCATTCCTATACATATAAACAGTTCTCTTTCAAACCATTCAGTTCAGCAGAAATACAGTTTTTGTTCACACATATTCAGATATCAAGACAATTTTATTTTAAACAATTCAGTTTAGCATAAGTACACAGTTTAGATGTAAAAACAGTTCTATTTCAAACAATTCAGTTGCGCATATGTACAGAGTTTAGTTCTACTTGACCCATAGATAGAACCCTATAGGGTACTACCACTCAGAGTCAGAGTGGACCTGGGAGCGATGGCAATGAAGGAGTATTCCTAATTTCCAAAAAGGTCTAGCATTACTGAAGCCTCCCCATTTGATTATTTAGTGTCATTTGCAGAACACTCTTTGGTGAGGTCTTACTCTTCTGCAGAGATGGAGTCGATGTATTCTGATTGGGCAATGTTAAATTCGTCTTGTTTAGCATAAGTACGTAGTTTAAATGTCAAAACAATTTTATTTCAAACGATTAAGTTCAGCATAACTTCACAGTTCAATATCAAAACAATTCTGTTTCAAGTAATTCAGTTTAGCATAAGTACGCAGTTTAGTTCTATTTGACTAATAGATATGACCCTATTAAGTGCTACCTCTCTGGGCCAGAGTGGACCTAGAAGCGATGGCAAGGAAGGGATACGCTAAAGCTCCAGCATTACTGGAACCTCACCATTAGATTGTTTAGTGCCATATTCAGAACACTCGTTGAGGGGAGTCTTACCCCTCTGCAGAGGTGCAGTTGGTGTATTCTACATCCCCAGCAATTGGACAATGTTAAATTGAATTGTTAGCGTTGCATAGTGAAGTAGTAGAGACGACTTTATAGGGATGTCTTACCAGGGAAAGGAGTAGCGCCCTCCCCTACACCTTGGTGTAGTAGCTATCGAAAAGGGAGCCTTCGGGTCACCCTCGACTACGGTCGCCAACTTTACTTTACTCATAATCTAGGACCTGCTCACTGTGTGGGAGAAAGACAGGGTGAGAGAGAAGAGTAGAATAAGAAAGTGGAAAAGAGGGAGAACAATAAAGAGAGTGAAAGTGTGTGTGTGTATGAGAGAGTGAGAGAGAGACTACGATAGAGTGATGGAAAGGAATAGATCAGGGAGAGAGAGGGTCGAAAAAGAAAAATAGTGAGAGTGTTAGCACCTGATAGGGTCCTATTCATGGGTCAAATAGAACTAAACTGTATACTTATACTAAACTGAATTGCTTGAAATGAAACTGTTTTTTGACAATGAAACTGTGTACTTATGGTAAAGAGAATTGTTTGAAATAGAAGTGTTTTTGACATTGAAATTGTGTACTTATGCTAAATTGAATCGTTTGGAATAGAACTTTTTGACATCGAAACGCTGTACTTATGCTAAACTGAATTGTTTGACGTGGAACAGGTTTTTTTACATTGAATCTGTGCACTTATGCTAAACTGAGATGTTCGAAATAGAACTGTTTTTGACATTGAAATTGTGTACTTATGCTCAGCTGAATTGTTTAAAAAATAACTCTTTCAAGATTTAACTGCGATTAAACTAAATTTTTTTTACTAATACTGAACTGAAATGTTTGAAATAAAACTGTTTATAAGTAATAAAATAGATTTGGCATTAATATCCTACAATGCTACAAAACGAAATGATATCAAACCAAATCAATTTAACATCAGTCATTTATTTGCACACAGTTGAATGGTAAAACACGTCAATGGGACCATAAAATGTACAACCAGTCTGAGTCAGCGTAGATCTGATATATGTCGGGTGGCCCACATACGCACGAGTAAGGCACATGGCCCTTTTGTGAGAATCAGACTTAGGACCGTAGCCAACAGATGCCCGGTGACTCCAAAAACCCCTTAAGCCCCTCAGAATTCCCCAAAAAGGGGTGTCTTAGGTGCCAAGGCAGAAACATAGCCCTTCTGGAGAGGATTTTAACCTGGGAAGATCGACACCGGGGCTTCCTGGAATCCAGGTCAGGCAGCTTCCACCGACTGCCACCAAAGTCAAGACACACCCGACCTGATCCGTTTGTCAGACAACGGGGCCGGTCGAATTATGTCCCAGCCCAGTGGGCCGGGACTGCAAGTCAAATAACAATGCAAAACCAGGTGAAGGTGGACCTAGGAATAATGGCAATAAAGAGATACTCCACATTCCCCTCGCCTCACCATCAGATGGAGTTTAATGCCATATCCAGGAAACACGCTGGGGGAGGACTTAACCCGATGCAGAGATGCAGTCATTGTCTTCTACAGCCCCATCCGACTCGACTGGAAAAAAACTTTTAACTCAATCTGATATATCCAGGTGTTCAGCAGCCAGAAAACTTGATTTCTGCCGATGGGTAAATGGAGCGAATCCTAATTATGAAAAGAGCATTCAATACTGAGTCGGATTTCTTCTGTTATATTACTTGTCAAAACAAATTAGCTTGATATGAAGTCTATTTATATAGCTTCAGAGAAAAGGACATTAATATCATTTAAATTAATAGTCTTCATCGTACAGCTGACAAGGGCAGATCATTTAGTTTGAAAACTGTTTAGGAAAGCAGCCCTGAAGTCACTCCAAATTATATATTCTGAAGTTTAATAATAAACTGTTATTCAAGAAGTACAATTTTAAAAGGTCATTGCCTCAGTTACACAACGATTTTTACTCGCTTACTTATGACTATTAAAAGTAGAGCAAAATGTTATTTATCAATGGTACTAGTTTGAGTCAAAAGTTTTGCAATATTTGCATACGTGATAGTTTCTCGAATAAACTAGAATTTGTAGGAATCGAACTCATGCCAAGCTTAGTGGTAAAATACGTCAACCGTATCTCTAGAGAGGAGTAAGACCCCTCTCCCAATGAATGTTCTGGATTTGACAGAATCTGATGGTTGTTGGGTTGGCTGAGGTCGGCAGTATTAGTCGGGGTCTGACTGGAGCTGTTACATAGCCATACATGAATATTGAAATAAACATATTCATACCGGTACGCAAAACCTTCATAATGTCCATAACGCACATATAGATAACATAGGAATCCTGAAACACAAAAAAAACATTTCCGACTTCTTAGTTCAGGTACGAAACTTTTTATTACCTTTGAGTTAAAAGGCTTTTCGACATAAGGAAGAGAGAGGCACAATCTTTCTATGCTGACTTTTCCACCTGTCCCAAACCACGTGCGGCACCCGCCGCAAGGCCTCGGCGAGCCCCGAAAGTCAACCGGACGCTAAAACTCGACTCACTGACTTTCTTTCAAATCCCCCAAAATCCTCTGCGCACGCTTCCGGTGCATGACTTCATTCACATCCCGCGCTCACATTTTCTGTTTGGGGTTTCAATTGTGACATCTCTGAATGACACATCATCCCCGCGTGCGAGTGAACACCTGCGCTCATGTTTGCAACTAACTAACCTATGCGCTAAGCGAAAGGTCCTCAGCCTAACTAAACCGAAAGGCAAGATATATAAAACAAAATCCCTCGGCCATTATATTACAGAGCGTTGGTCGTGCGTACGGCGTGGTGTCCACTTGATGACTGGACTCTCAGCATTCATGTACAATACAACGAGTAGCAGTGCAAGAACGCAGACAACTGGACTCTGGGCTCTAGCATAACTACGACTTCTGTTAGGCGCCGCTCATGTATTTGCTATATGTGAGCTGTATAATCATATTTACATAGCACGTGTGTGTATGCAAATTGCCATATTCATAAGCCCGCAGTGTTACTTCATTGAAACGTTCCCGAATAAAATTCTTCAGCTACCATATGTAACATACCCATGATACGGATATGTGAAATAGACATAATGTTCATAAAATGTTCATAAACATATATAGGAATCCGAAAACACGAAACTTTTATTCACCTTTTTGAGTTTAAAGGTTTTTCGACATGAGGAGAGAGAGATACAATCTTTCTATGCTGACTGCTTTTACGTCGTCAGCTCTCAGCCCAACCAACGCGCGGCGCCCGTAGCGCACAAAGTCTTCTGGCCTCGACTAGGTCTGAATCTAAACTCTCTCGTTCGGAGGCAGGAACTCAACTCACTGACTTTTTCCAAATCTCAAACTCTTCAGCCCACGCTTCCACTGCATGACGGCATTCACACCCCCTGGTCCAATTTCTATCTGGGGTTTTATTTTGACATCTGTGAATGACGCATCCTCCCCGCGTTCGTGTGAACACCTGCGCTCATGTTTGAACCTAACTAACCCATGCACTGAGCCGAAAGGTTCTCATCCTAACTAAACCGAAAGGCCAGATATACTAAACGAAATCTCCCCGCAATTATATTACACCAAACAATTAAATCGCTAATGTTGATAGCACTACTTGAAACCATCTATGCGCAGAAGGATTAACAGTAAAAAGCATTATTAATGTTAGATAGAAATATTTGAAACCATTTAACTGTGTGACAAAAAATGAGCTCTGGCTTGTTTAAAATGTTACCTTCAAGGTAATATTTACCAACCCCTCCGCTCGGGCAGGATATGACACAAGGTCAGTTTTTTAAGGGGAGTTTAACAGGTTTGAATTCAGAGTTTTCCTTCTAGACTAGTTGCCTAACCAAGGCTGAAGAACCTAGTCTGTCTTACTATTTACCCATAGCTGGAGGGAGAATAATTGGATTCATACCTTCCCCAAGGGTATTAGTGCTATATGAAATGCAATCAGTCACGTCCAGGATTTGAACTCGTGTCGCCGTGTCCATTTCCTACGACGACAACGACTACCCCACGGGCACTTCCATAAGGGTATTCAGTTACAAATCATAGATATTTGATCTATATTTACATATAGCAATTCATTAAGCTTTCTGCTTAGATGTGGCACAAGGCCAAATGAATGAGGTACCGAATAAAACTCGGTGTCCGCATGTATATATATGAACAGGATTTTACATTAGATAACCTAAAAGGGTTGATATGCCGTAAAGCACGATCAACTAGCTAACGAATTGTTGCCACAATCAACATAGAGTCGAGATATAGCGATTTCGGACCATTACTTGTTTTGATCTCTATGTTACATCATGCCATCGTGAAAATTCAACAAAAAAGAAAAAATAGATGCTTCGTCTTGAATGAAGGGAACTGGAATGAGCCGGCGACCAAGTAATTGGAAGAAATAAAGCAACGTTAACAAAATATTGCGAACATTTTATCTCACATCGTAATTTTTTTTGTCTTATTGGTCTTTCGAACTTGGATTTAAAGAACTGGCATGAAGGTTTCTTCAGACGGTGCAGCAGGGTGATCTCTACTTTGAATACTTAGCTGCTTTTCTTATAGCTTGAGGAATAAGGCAAATGAATTAACATAATGTTGCCCGTGGTGTAATGGTTATCGTCGTGGGAAATGGACTCGGCGACACGAGTTCAAATCCTGGATGAGACTAATTGCATTTCGCATAGCACTAATACCATTATTCTCCTTCCAGCTATGGGTAAATAGTAGGACAGACCGGTTTCTTCAGCCTTGGTGAGGAAACTAGTCTAGGAGAAGGAAAACTCTGAATTCAAACCTGTTAAACTCCGCTTAAAAATTGACCTTGTATCATATCCTGCCCGAGCGGTGGGGTTGGTAAATATGATAATGTTGCAAAATCTTTGATTTACATAGTAATATAAGTCCACTTTATACAAGGCCACTCGACTAAGTAAACAGAGTAACCATTCAAAGATTTTTTAATTATCAGTTAATACATATTTTAGGCTACATCGGGAGGTGTAATGGTTAACAAGCTAGACTAGTAAACCTTCACGAGTGAGTTCGAGTCTCACTGGGTGTCCTGTTCATTTATTGTGCTACATATAAGCAAAAGCTGTAGTTTTGAAGACCTGCTGGGAACAATTGATAATAAGGACGAGTGTAACATAGCCATAATCTACGAATACAAATATACGGATATGTAAAATTTACATAATGCATATATACGATGTGTTAAACGTTCCATTGCATAGGAATCCCGAAACACTGACGACTCTCTTGGTTCAGGTAAGAAACTTTTATTACCTTCTTGACTTTTAGGTTTTCGACACGAGGAGAGAGAGACACACAATTTTTACTATGCTGACTGTTCGTCCAGCGTCAGCTCTCAACTCACTGACCCAACCAACGCGCACGCACCCCGCAGCAAACAACTGAACTCGTCTTGGTCCAAATCTCAACTAATTGCTTTTTTCAAAATACCCAAGAATCCCAGCCCATCGCTTCTGGGCATGACGTCATTCACATCCAATTGCCTATCCGGGTTTTTTAACGTGACATCTGTGATTGTCACATCATCCCCGCGCAAGCGTGAACACCTGTGCTCAATGTGTGCCCCTACCCGTGCACTAAGCCGAAAAGTTCTAAGCCTAACTAAACCGAAAGATAAGATATAACCAACGAAAAATGATAATATAAAAAAAAATCCTTCCGCAATTATATAACACAAGTTTACATACCATGGCAACATTATCTCATCTACTGAAAGTGATGTCAATGTACCCATAGCGAACGCGTGGACTGCCATTGACAGGTTATCGGTTATATAGAAATCTGATCTATCTGATAAAATAGAATGGACTCTAACGAAAAGCACGGAGAAATAGCTGGATGGAAACCTTCAAAAAATGCTACGTAGTGTTTAGATCAATCTTTGGAAGCAACGCACAACAAATAATAACTGTATGTGTACCATACCCATGATACGGATATGTGAAACGTACATAGAATGTTCATAACATATATACATAGAACATAGCAATCACGAAACATGAAAAACACGTAACGACTCCTTAGTTCAGGTATGAAACCTTTTATTACCTTTGAGTTAAAGGTTTCGACATAAGGAAGAGAGATGCACAATCTTTCTATGATGACTTTTCCATCTGCCCCTCATCTCGTGCGAAACCCGTTGCGCGCAAATTCGTCTGGCCTCGGCGAGCCCCGAAAGTCGACCCTTCTCGTTCGGTGACTAGTTCTCAACTCAACTTACTGACTTTTTCAAAACCCCCCAAATCTTCCGCGCGCTTCCGGTGCGTGATGTCACCTGCACTCTCTAGCCCCGTTTTCCATCTGGGCTATTGTTACATCTCTGAGTGACACGTCCGCTCCGCCCGCGCGCATGAACACCTGCGTTAATGTTGCACCTAAGTAACCCATGCACTGAGCTGAAAGGTTCTCAGCCTAACTAAACCCAAAGGCATAAAACGAAATCCCTCGGCCATTATATTACATATGTCCAATAGTCTCTCATTTTACAAACCATTCAAATAAGACGGACAAGATATGCTGGACACTTTTGCTGATGTAAGAACGAACTCTATGGACTCCTGCACATGGACACGCCGGTTTAGCCGACCAGCAAGGACTTATATACATCAACTCTGCGAAGGCGCCGGTATTGTGATGGTTTAAGTCGTGGGAACTGGACATGGTGACCCGAGTTCAAACCCTGGACGAGTCTGTTTGCTTTTTCACATAGCGTTAATACATTTGGGAATGGTATGAATCCAACTATTCTCCCACCAGCTATGGGTAAATAGCCGGGCAGAATAGGCTACTTATCTAAGAGAAGGAAAACTCTGAATTCAAAATGGTAAAAAATCTGCTTAAAAAATGGACTTGTGCTGCATTTCGCTCGCGCAGAGTGGTTGGACACTGATTGCAGTTTAGAGTAGCTGTAAGAAGCGATAAACGATAGAGACGGATGGTGAAAGAGAGAGAGAAACAGAGAGAGAGAGCACCTGTTATCATCTCAACTTGTGAAGGTGATGATGGTATATATGCGTTCTCATTACATTTATGATACTCGTAATAATTAAGAATATATCCGAAAACTAAGAAATTATTTGTAATTGAAATCCTCTTTTAATTCAATTAACACGGTTTTTTTGTAGGAAAAATTCCCCACGCCATAAATACACCGCGTTTTCTCATAAATCTTTGTCTTATGATTTTGTGGTTGAAAGAAAACTTCAAGTATATACTTTGAATTTTTAAAGGTTTTCAGATATGCTCGACCATAGAAACACCGACTACTAAAGAAAATTCTAGTCTAAAATTTATCTTCTTTTATTATATATATATATATAATTAAAGAAGATAAATTTTAGATTAGAATTAGAATCTAGCCACACTGATGAGTTCTGATAGAACGAAACATCTGTCTGTGGATGACTATAGAGATATATATACTCCCCTACCCCCGTGGGTTTGAGTTCTCTGGCGAAGAAGTAATCGTGTTGCCATTAGCGTCTATTGCAAGCCTCTTCGTAGATGACTTGAGGTCTCGGCAACCGTTTAACGGACGTATATAAACAATAGTAATTGTGATTCATGACCGTTTAAAATTTACTTCGCAGCTAATATCTCCTCGTGGCTGAATGGTTAGAAGCTTTGGCTTGGTATTTGAATCAACCGGGTTTCGATCCCAGCTACGGGAAGATACTGTGTAGCCACACTGATGAGTTCTGATAGAACGAAACAGATCTGTCTGTGGATGACTATATATATATGATAGAAATAAGCGGAAAAGTTGATAAACTATGACTTTTACTCTTGTTTTAATCATCTTGTTAGAATTACCAGCATCTATCATTTCTCCATATATATATATATATACTTTCTTTAAGAAAAAACAAAACCGGTCACATTAGGATTATAAATTTATTTCCATCCTGTAATAAGTTTTTGATATATATCAAAAACACGAAAAAAATTTAATAGGACTTCTTCAGATCTTATGGATAAAATAATTCAGAATAGACACAAGAAAGAAGGGTGGGAGGGGATAGAAGAGGGGGTGAAGAGTTTTTTCCTCATTTAGCCCATTTCCGGTTTTTTTTTTTCATTTTATTGCCGGTTGGAATTATAGTAAATTATTTTTTTATTTTTTTTAAATTCTAATAAATTTTTGAATTAAAACTCCAGATTTAATACTAATTTAGATAAAATAACTTTATTTGATAACTTTACGTAAGGATACAGTTATACGTATATTAAATTAAATTCAAGATTTAAAATTAAAATTAATTTTTTTTTACTTTCAATTTTATTTTCGAGCCTATTAATTCAGTTACCCTTTTATTGAATAGTACGTATATATGATATGGTTTTTTCACATTTATATATTTATTTTATCTTTATTCATTTACCTTAAATCTCAATTTAATCCTATGTTTTTTTTTTTAAAACATTATCTATGATAATTTTTCTACAGTTTAAATTTAGTCCTATGTCTACATCTAGCTATTAATTCACATCTCTTATTAAACAAATTTTCAGGGTCTGGGTATATCATTATTTGTATTTTTTGCTCTAGGCATAGATTACATCTACAATCATAACATTTTGGAGTATTTGACCTTTTTGATATGGACCATTGAATCTCAGGGGTTCAACCTTGATTTTTCAAACTCCAAAAATGCTTAGATAGGGAAGTTTGGTGTTTATATATATATATGTGTATATTTAGGCAGCATTTCTTCGTTAATGCAAATTTCATTAAACATAATAGACATTTTATGTCTACATATTTTCTTCTGGATCCGTTCGAATTCCCGTATTACTTTTATCGTATTCGGGGGGAATTGATTTATGTACTGTCCATAGTTGTATGTATCCCTGGTACTTTCTGCCCGACTTTGGGCCATCATCAGGGGAGGATCTATAACAAAAGTGATGTAACTTTTGTTTTAGCATATTACTACTGTGTAAGGGCGTCTTTGCCGTTGAAGATTATGGCGTTTGCTTTTAAATGTAATTCTATAATTAGTGCCAGTAGCTAAAGTCATTTAAGTACATTAGCACTGGTTTGAAAATAAATTCTATTAAGTGCTGGTTGCATGTTTCTAATATGTAGTACTTCGAGAATCTGAAGTTTTTGTCTATTATTTTGCTGTTCTAATATTGTTGTGTTGTCGGTGAGAATTTTCCGTATAGATATAAAATGTCTATTATGTTTAATGAAATTTGCATATATATATATATACCCAATGGTCCGGGAGACCAGGGTTCAATCCCAGGTCAAGTGTTACCAAAGACACAAAAAATGGCACTTGATGTTGCCCTGCTTAACACTCAGCATTATAAGGTAAGTATGAAGGATAAAGTTGAGCCATCCAGGAAATGGACTAGCGCCCTCCCCTACACCTCGGTATAGTAGTTATTGAAAAGGGAGGTTTCAGGTCACCCTTGACGATGGTCGCCAAACTTACTTATATTTACAAAGAAAGATAAAGAGAGATTTCTCTAAATCATATAAAAACAAACTGTATCGTTCTTTAAAATTTATGAGAGCGATGATGACAGTTTTCGAAACCCTGATTAAATCGAATGATATCTACATTCAGTCGACCTAGATTCATAAACAAAAGAAATCTTCATTTTCTTTTTTTTTAAAAAAACAAGTATCAAGCATTAACTTATTTTGTGAATTTACTACCATTTTGATTTTTGAAAAATGTTAAGTTTGTAATTCTAATTTAATTATATATATATATATATATATATATATACATATATATATACATATATATATATAATTTAGGTGTTGTAATGATTATCTTCGCTGGAAACGAACACGGTGACCCTAGTTTGCACCCTGGACTAGGCTATTTGCATATGATATAGTGTTTTACCCTTGGGTAAGGTATATGTACAAGTATTCTACCTCCAGCTATTGGTAAATAGTAGGACAAACAGGGCTCATTAAACTTTGATTTGCAACTAGTCAAGGAGAAAGAAATCTCGGAATTTATTCCAGTTAAACTCCGTTTAAAGATTCGACCTTGCATCTAAGCCTAAGTGGTTGGATTTATTCATATATATATATATATATATATATATATATATATATATATATATATAATAACGTTGTTTTTCTATTTTTTTCGTACCATCGCATTTATTTCCATTATCTACTTCCATATATATATATATAGTCATCCACTGACAGATCTGTTTCGTTCTATCAGAGCTCATCAGTGTGGCTAGACAGTAGCTTCCCGTAGCTGGGATCGAAACCCGGTTAGCTCAAACGCCAAGCCAAAGCCTCTAACCATTCAGCCACGAGGAGCCATTAGCTGCGAAGTAAATTTTAAACGGTTATGAATCACAACTACAATTGTTTACATACATCCGTTCAATATATAAATATATATATATATATATGTATTGGATTTTAGACCCGCTTTTCATATGGTACCATCGGGTACAGTTAGAAAGGAAGAAGTTAATAATTACGATGATAAGATATATATTGGCGCCTTTGAACTGAATTGAAAATGATAGTATAACCATAAACTTAGCAGTACTAATGATTTTTTGCAATATATATACCTATCATTTCGTTATCATATATGTACATATAGATATATGTCAATATTATTTGACGCTTTTGAGAGTTTTTCACATCAGTGCAAGCTGATGATTTATCATTGGACTTTAAGTGACAGCAAGTCTCATCAAGTCTCCCAGACTCTTCACAGTTATCTGGCCAATCCTAATAATGCTGCATTCTCGATGGTATTAACTCGTCCTCTTATTTCTAAGTTTTCCAGTCTCTTAAGTGACAATTTCCAAGTGACAATTGTTATTGTTGTCACCTTTATGTTCCATATTTTTTCAGTTTTCGAGCAACTTCTAATTATTTATCCCTCATTCTATTTTATTTTCTCTTTTTTTTTTTCACTTTGTGGTCTGCCGGACGGCAAGGTCCACTACTCAGGCAGTTTTCTATTTTTTTTCTGGCCGAGATTAGATGATCAGTTTGTATATCAAAATCCCAGAGAATTCTGGGTGTCTACTTTTCTACCACGGATTGTAAGTAATATATGATAAAGTAATGCAATATTGCGATCAATATTGAACTAGTCCTGGCAGCAACACCCCACAAGACACCAACTATACGGCCACCTGCCACCCATCACGAGAACTGTCCAAGCTAGACGAACCAGACATGCATGACACTGCTGGAGAAGCAAGGACGAGCTCATGAGTGATGTACCCCCGCGTATAGCCAAGCAAAAGTAGGACGACCAGCTCGAACATACATACAGCAGCTATGTGAGGATACGGGATGTAGCCCTGAAGACCAGCCAGAGGCGATGAACGATAGGGAGAAGTGGCGAGAGAGGGTCAGGGATATCCGTTCTAGCGGCACGACATGATGATGATGATGATGATGATGAATGCAGTATATATATATCTCTATATATATATATTGCAAAAATCATCATTATGTTATCATATATATGAGTAACTATAGTGATTATATATATATATATATAGAGAGAGAGAGAGAGAAAGAGAGAGAGAAACTTGAAAGTTCTGGTTACTTCTCCGGTCGACTCGAAATATTCTATCTTATTCGTTAAAGATTTTTCTTAGAGTTCAAACAAAATTCCTACATAGAAATTGTGGTTTCCATTCGTTCTTTTTCTAATAATAAACCTTGTATTGATTTTAACATTGAAACAATTTCCACTCTGTTCTGAGGAACGATACGCACACTATATAGAGATTAAAAGTAATAGCTAAATTATGGCGGTGCAGTCTGCATAACAGTGACAGCCAACCTATGACGACTGTGCCAAAAGCATCCCATTGCATGATGAGATTGGAGCTTTACATGAAAGTCATTTTTGGCAATCAGCTTATACGCCCGGTCGGCAGGACCTAGTTCACGACAACTCATTCTCTGCAGCGTGATAACAACCGCTAATAAAAAAAGAAAGGGTTGGTCGATCGATTCTTTCGTTTTGCACCATGTCAAACCTTGTTGGATTATTTTTTGCCCGAATCCGAATTTCTGGTCATTCACTGATATGGTCTCCTATGACTGTTTTAAAATACCGTTTCACAATCTTCTTTTTAGCATATAATTATTCTATAATCTCAAAAGCATTCAAGATTGGACTTTGACATTTTGGGTGGCTTCACATTCCCTTGATCTTCAGAACAGGAATTTCACCACGGGATGCTTTTTAGTGTAATACATAGAACGCCTTGTTTTTGAAACGCCTTGATGGTATTACCAAAAACACGCCAACTTATTCAGTGTAGAAGATTATGGCCATAAGCCAAAAAATTGGGTATGTTGGTTTTACGGCACACCAAACTTTCCGGTTAAGACTCTCCAGCAAGTGTTCTGTATATGACACTAAACAATCTCATGGTGAGGCTCCGGTAATGCTGAAGCTTTAGGGGATGCGGAGTACCCCTTCATTGCCATCGGTCTCAGGTTCATTCTTGCTGAATATTTACCAACCCGTCCGCTGGGGCAGGATATGACACAAGGTCAATTTTTAGGTGGAGTTTAACAGGTTTGAATTCATAGTTTTCCTTCTCCTAGACTAGTTGCCTCACCAAGGCTGAAGAACCCAGTCTGCCCATATACATAAGGTAATTAACCTTTCCTTTGATTTGGACAATTTCTAACCACTTCCCCGTACATTTCCTAAGCCCATGGTTGAATGATATCATTGTCATAACGAATAACAATTGCGAGAACAAGGAAAATGTCTCTTTGCATTTTTACCTCTACAAGAGTTTGACCTCCCGTTATTATTTCCATCCTCCAGGTTTCGATGGCATTCGTGATGAAGTTTATAATTTTGTCTGATATTGTGTTTATTTTCAGACACTCTATAATTCTCCTGTTATCCCGCAACAGGTATAACCTGGTCCTCTTTTAACAAAGAACGCCATTACGCTGCAAGGAAAAGTACGCTAGCAAAAACGACGTTTTAACTTAGTACAAGCTTTCTTTTGCCTGATATTTAAGGTTTGAAAAGGCAATCTCGGCAGTTTGTCGCTTGAAATATCTTAACAGTTTTTTTCTTTTCCTATTTCTATTTCTTATATTTAAAAAGCAATTTCTTAAGTAAGCTACGAGATGTCTCATGGGTTTACTTATATCTGCTTCTAATGTTTTGAAAATTGCGCAGTCGATCGATTTGTGGATATCATATTTTCCATAGGCTTCTGAATCAATTTATACTCCTAGCAATATTGAACAGGTCCTAGAGGCAGCACCCTACAAAGCACCAGCTGTACGGCCACCTTCCATCCATCAAAGGCGCCTGTGGTGGTGTAATGGTTATCAAGCTCGATTAGCAAACTACACGAGTGAGTTCGAGTCTCATTGGGTGCCCCTTTCATATGGCCTTGTGCCACATCTAAGCAAAAAGCTTAGTAAATTTTCACCTTCCATCCATCACGAAAACTATCAACATTAGACGAACCAGACATGCAGCACACTGCTGGAGAAGTAGGAGCGAGCTTATAAGTGTACTCCTGTGGACCCCTTCACATGGACCAGCAAAGGCAGGACGACCAGCAAAGGCAGGACGACCAGCTCGAACCTACATACAGCAGCTCGGTGCCGATATGGAGTGTAGCCTTGAAGACCTGCCGGAAGCAATGAACGATAAGGAGGGGTGACGAGAGAGGATCAGGGAGATCCATGCTGATGGTGCGACATGATGATGATGATGCCTATTTATCATTCTTCGTAGGCTTCTTTTGCAAAAGTAATTCCCGACACGTGACTCGAGAGAGACAGAGACAGAGAGGCTGAGACAGAGCACTTTTTGTAGAATTACAGCCACTCTCTTTTTCTTTTTTTCTCCTTTCCTTTCTCTTTGCATATGTTCTTTTAGTGGGTTACTAGTGTCATGCCAATGAACTCTGAGACAAATAAAACATATTCATCCTATTTACCCAACCCCTCCGCTCGGGCAGGATATGACACAAGGTCAGTTTTTAAGCGGAGTTTAACAGGTTTTTAATTCAGAGTTTTCCTTCTCCTAGACTAGTTACCTAACCAAGGCTGAAGAACCTAGTCTGTCCTACTATTTACCCATAGCTGGAGGGAGAATAATTGGATTCATACCTTTCCCAAGGGTATTAGTGCTATGTGAAATGCAATCAGTCTCGTCCAGGATTTGAACTCGTGTCGCCGTGTTCATTTCCTACGACGATAACAATTACACCACGGGCACCTCCATAAAACATATTTATCCGGAGATTGAAATTCGATTGGCTCATGGTATGACCCCCAAAGGATATCACAAAGGTGGGAACACAAGAACACTGTGAAGGCAGAAACTGGGGCATCAGTTTCTATATCACGGTTGCTTAGCCGCCTCTCATTCCTTAAATTAACCGTTACTGCTATAATCAGCCACTGCCTTAACCGATGTATAGAGTCAGGAAAGGAAGAAGGAGAGCACTGAGAAAGAAAGGGTATGCCTTCTTACTGGCCCAGAACATTCCATCACTTCCCTTCAACACACACACACACACACATACACACACACACACACTCTCTCTCTCTCTCTCTCTCTCTCTCTCTCTCTATCTGCCTTGGGTACGTCACACTACTTATCAAATTTCAAGGTTTTTAAAGACTAAATTTTAATTTGATATTAAGGTAAAGATTATTATTCTTATCATTTCACTCCTTTGAGAGTTTTTCACACCAACGTTAGCTGATAGTTTTTTTTTTGTTTTTTTTTCACAGGCGTTTAAGTGTCAGCAAGTCTCCAGGAATCTTCTCAGTATTCTGGCTGATCTTAGTAATGCTATAGTCTGGAATGGTCTCTACTTGTTTTCTACTTTCTAAGTCTTCCAGTCCCTTTACCAAACATTTGGGGGTTGTTTCACGCGCTTCAAATATAACTGGTATCACCATCACCTTCATGTTCCATGGCTTTTCACTTTGGCAGATTCTCTTCTTGTTTTTGTTGACTCTTACTAGGTCTGGTCGTCAAGCCGACATTAGATGATACGTTTAAATCTCAAAATCCCATATTATGAACACGAAGTACCCTTTCATTGCCATCGCTTCTAGGTCCACTCTGGCTCAGAGTGGTAGCACCTGATAAGGTCCAATCAAAGAGCCCTATAGAACTGTTTGACATTTAAACTGAGCGCAAACAAATGATAGCAATACTTGGAACAATTTAACTTTGTTGACTAATGCTACATTGAATTATTCTAAAAAGAAGTGTTTGATCATCAAACAAATAACTGATGTTTGATTGAATTGTTAGTGATAGACAGCAATACTTGAAACCATTTACCTTTGATGATTTATGCTAAATTGAATTTTTAGAAATTGAACAGTTAAATTCTTTGACTGGGTGTAAACGAATCCTGTTTTACACATATATTCTCAAATATTTATTCATACTTACTTTATATCTATTGTTTATATGTCTGTTGATACACTTATAAAAGATACATTTGTTAAAGATACACTCATAAAAGATACACTTATAAAAGATGAATTTGTAAAAGATACTCTTATAAAAGATACACTTGTAAAAAGAAACATTTGTAAAAGATACACTTATAAAAGATACACTTATAAAAGATACATTTGTAAAATATATACTCATAAAAGATACATTCGTAAAAGATACACTTATAAAAAATACATTTGTAAAAGATACATTTGTAAAAGATACACTTATGAAAGATACAATTATAAAAGAAACATTTGTAAAAGATACACTTATAAAAATACACTTGTAAAAGATACACTAATAAAAGATACATTTGTAAAAGATACACTTATAAAAGATACACTTATAAAAGATACATTTGTAAAAGATACATTTATAAAAGATACATTTGTAAAAGATACACTTATAAAAGATACACTTATAAAAGATACATTTGTAAAAGATACAATTATAAAAGATACATTTGTAAAAGATACACTTATAAAAGATACACTTATAAAAGATACATTTGTAAAAGATACATTTATAAAAGATACATTTGTAAAAGATACAATTATAAAAGAATCATTTGTAAAAGATACACTTATAAAAGAACCACTTATAAAAGATACACTTGTATAAGATACTCTTATATAAATGAAAGCGAGGGACACTACTGGGGGTTGTAGTTTTCGTGAAACTACCAGGAATAGCAAATCCTGTTCATACAAATTAAGTATTTGATTTATAAAGGAACATTTTAGACGAGTTAGAGTTTATTTGCTTGCACACAGTTTAGTTGTTTCGAGATGTGCTATGTAACATTAACAATTTAGCATCAATCATTTAATTGCACATCATTAAATAGCTTTACATATGTTATTTGTAAGTGAATAGTTCTTTTGTTACCTTATTTTAAAACAAATTAGAGCTAATTTCTTTGCACACGAGTATTGCTATATAACACGAATAATTCAACATAATATTGTTCATTTATTTGCACTCAGTGAAGTGGTTTTAAGTATTGCTAACACCAATAGTTTTATTTGCTCGGGGTTAAATATTTTCAAGTATTGCTCTGCAATACCAATAATTCAATTTAACATTCGTCATTTATTTGTTAATTAGTTAATTATTCAAACAGTCCTATTTGAAACATAGATGGAATTTCATCATATTCTAACACCCCGGGTCAGAGTGGACCTGGAAGTAATTGAAATGAAGGGGTAATCCTCCAAAGTTCTAGGAATGAAGCCTCACCTAACACTAACCCTAAACCAGTCATAATGCAAACCTTTAATAATGACTTTGAGTCTCACTGGGTGCCTATATATCCAGCCTTGTTCTACAGATAAGCAAAGCTTATAAAATTACTTATATGTTCATCCATCAGACCGGTCCATTGGCCGAATGAGTAGAGTGTTTGCCAATGGTCCAGGAGACTGAGGTTCAATCCCTGGTCGAGTCATACTAAACACTCAAAAAATGGTACTTGATGTTGCCTTGCTTAGCATTCAGCTCTATAAGATAAGGATCAAGGCTAAAGTGGAGCAATCCAGGGAATGGAGTAGCGCTCTCCCTTACACCTCGATGTAGTAGCTCTTGAAAAGGCAGTCTTCTTGTCGCCCTCGAATAAGGTCACCAACTTTTCATCAATCATTCATCATCATCATCATCAAGTCGTGCTGCCAAGACAGGGTTCCCTTGATTCTTTTTTGCCATCCATCCCTGTTGGCCATCAGTCCACACAGAGCTGCTGCGTGTAAGTCCTTGCTAGTCGGGCAATACATATGCATCCAAGTCAAGAACGCCCCTTCTAAGTTCTTCCCCACCTCTCCAGCAGTGACCCGCATGTGTTCATTCTTTTTTGGGATGGGTAGTGAGATGGGAAGTATGTGGCCGTACAGCTGTTGTCTTAAGGAGAGATGTTCCCTTGATTTGATCAAAATAGAATGGAACACAATTCCCTAACCACAGATGGGTTGTAATACCATTAAAATCAATAAAATCAATCATTTTTAACGGCTTTTCATTTTCGATTTGTTGAAATTATTAATCTAAAACAGTCTACACACACACACACACACACATATATATATATATATATATCGGAAAGCCTCTACCTTATTTGTGGCCTTAAAAGCTTTTGAATGTGATAGATATGACGTATTTGTGTGTGTGTGTGTGTGTGTGTGTGTGTATGTGTGTGTGTGTGTGTGTGTGTGTGTGTGTGCTGTTTTGGTGCATCTATTTTTTGTGTATGTGAACGTTGTGATTTTTTCTTTAGCTATTTGTGTGTGTGTGTGTGTGTGTGTGCTATTTTTGTGTGCAACTATTTGTTTGAGTGTGTGTATGTGTGTGTGTGTGTATGTGCTTTTTTAAAACTATTTTTTTCGTATTTGTGTTTTAGAGGGTATGCTTCTTTTGCATGTGTGTGTTTGTGTATGTGTGTGTGTGTATGTGTGTGTGTGTGTGTGTGTGAGAGAGAGAGAGAGAGTGTTGTTTTTGATGTTTTCTTTAACTATTTTTGTGTGTGTGAATGTGTGTGTGTGAATGTGTTTGTGTGTGTTTTTTTTGGTTTTTATGCAACTATTTTGTGTGTGTATATGTGTGTGTACGTGCATTGTGTGCATGTGTGTATGTGTGTGTATGTGTGCTTTTTCTTTCTTTCACTTTTTTTTTCATCTTTAACGTAATTTGCCCATTAAATAATAGACCTAGCCATTCGAATCAAGCTTCTTCACTTTTCTTGTGATTTCGTTTCGACTCTACACAAACAGTTCATTTTGGAGTAACCCTTTTATACTCACACCTTTTTTTATCTTCTATTGATTAAGCTTTTTTTTTTATGTGTGTTTGTTTATTTCGACGGCTTCTTTTTCGCTTTTAAAGTCTTTGGCGCTCGCTGTAGACGTTTTTAGTTTTTGTTTTTTTCAGTCAACGTTCCCTTACAAAAATACACAATACCTATTATAGACAGGTACAGGCGCCGAGGGGGAAACCGAATTCTTTATCAGACGCGTTTCAGCATTAAGAACAATTAAACACCGCTCTTGAGTAGATGTGACGGTATTCACTCGTATATTAGTCGAATTTTGAAGATGTCTTTTGAAGGCAAAGCATTCTAATGAAGTATCGATTTCAACGGTACGTCGATCCGTCAAGGATTTTTTTTAATCTAGAGGTTAGGGAATTGCGTACAGTTTACGTATGTATTAACATTTTTGTGTAGTTTCTTAGTGTAATGGTTAAAGTACTGGCTTGCAGAATCGTAGTAAGCGAGTTCGAACTCCAGTCGCACCATTCGCTTTCGGACAAATACCCTTTGGAAAGGTATGAACCCCCTTATCCTACAAGCTATGGGTTAAATAGCATAACTGCTGTCTTTCTAGAAGAATGACTTTGGCATCAAATCATCCACGAAGTTTGATATGCCATTAAACAACGAAGCCTAAACCTAGTACTGGATATTGACTATATGACACCTTTGACATCTGTCGATGCAACTGTCGAAGTCAAACAATTAGGAACAATTATTACAGGAAATGAACCTGGTACCTAAGATAAAGAGGACCTTATATGTGACCTTAAAAGTTTTTGAATGAATTAGATGTGACGTACTTGTGGGTGTTTTGTTATTTGTGTAACTATTTTTTGTGTATGTGAGTTTTGATTTTTTTCAGTAACTATTTTTTCTGTGCGTGCGTGCGTGCGTGCGTGTGCGTGCGTGCGTGCGTGTGTGTGTGTGTGCTGTTTAAGAAAATTGCGTGGGTGGCATGCCAGAAGGAAGCATGATCACGTGCATTGTGTAAGCGGCAGGTTAGGGGTGTGACCATGAAAATTTGCGTGGGTGGCATGCTGGAAAGAGGTGTGTCCAAGTCCAATGTCTAAATGGTAGGCTGGAAGAGATGTGACCACGAGAATTTACGTGGGCGTCCGGGATATATTATAACCAGGGAGAAATTTCAATCCGAACAGAAGAAAGAGGAAAGCAGTACACTGAAGATTTTTACTTCGGACCCTGTGTGTTCAGCTCAGCCGTCTTCGACCCTCTCGTACGTAAACCATACGCACATTTTAGGTTATAAAAGGAACGAAAAAGAAGCAGATTGTATTTTTATATATCAGTGTAAATCGTCTTTGTCTGCAAAAAAAATTTGGATTTTTTTCTTTTTGCAAAAGGATATCAAGTGTTTTTATCAAAACAACTGCCGAATCACTTTTTTTGTTTGTTTATTTGTTTGTTTGTTTGGGTTTATGTCATATCAACCTTTGTAGGTTATGTAATGCTAAATCCATTTTTATAAAAAAAGACAGTTCTATTTCAAACAATTCAGTTTAAGAAAAGTACACAGTTTAATTATCGAAAACATTACCTTTTCAAGCAATCCAGTTTAGTCAAACGGTTTTATTTCAAAGAGTTCATTTTAGTATATAGTCTTTGTTTACTCTCAGTTAGATATTAAAACTCTTCTATTTCTAACAATTCAGTTTAGTATACAAAAACAGTTCCATTTCAAACAATTCAGTTTAACATAAGTATGCAGTTTAAATATCAAAACATTTCTATTTCGAGCAATTCTATTCAGCATAAGTACGCTGTTTAAATATCAAAACAGTTATATTTCAAACAATTCAGTTTACCATAAGTACACAGTTTAGTTCTACACATTTGACCCATAGATAGGACCCTTTCATGTGCTACCACTCTGAGACAAAGTACCCAGCATTCCCTAAAGCTCCAGCATTACTGGAACCACACCATCAGATTGTTTAGCTTCATATCAGGACACTCGTTAGGGGGTCCTACCTCTGTGCAAAGAAACAGTCGGTGTATTCTACAGCAAAATCGCCGTCAGATGGGGCTGTAGAATCCGCCGACTGCGTCTCTGCAGAGGGGTAAGATCCTCCTCTAACGCGTGTCCAGAATATGGCTCTAAACTTTCTAATGGTGGGGATCCAATCCTGAATCTCTGGGTGATATGGAGTAACACTTTTCATTGGTTTTGCTCAAAGACCCACTCTGTCTCGGAGTGGTTGTACCTGAAAGGGTCCCGTCTATGGGTCAAATAAAACTGTTGGATATTTGAACAAATGATTAACGTTATATCGAATTGTTGGAAAATAGAACATTTTGACCATTAAACTATGTGTAAATAAATGGCTGATGTTTAATTGAATTGTAACTGATACCTCTCTCTTTTTGGAACCATTTAACTGTGTGCTAACAAATGACTACTGTCGAATAGAATTATTACTGTTGATTAAGAATACTTGAAACCTTTTAATTGTGTGCCTCAATTTAATATGCTAGTGTCACATAGTGATGCTTCAAATAATTTAACTGTGCGCAAATAAAACTATTTATGTTAGATGGTAATATTTGGAACCATTTAACTGTGTGCAAACAATAATAATATTTGTGTGCAAACTAATAAAACCTGACTCATTCAAAAATAAGATTATGTAGAAATTATTGACTTTCAAATTATATATAAAACTATTTAACCATATTTATCAACTCCTCCGCTCGGGCAGGATATGACACAAGGTCAATTTTTAAGCTAAATTTAACAGGTTTGAATTCAGAGTTTTCTTTCTCCTAGATTAATTGCCTAACCAAGGCTGAATAACCTAGTCTGCCCTACTATTTACCCATAGCTGGAGGGAGAATAATTGGATTCATATCTTTCCCAAGGATATTAGTGCTATGTGAAAATGCAATCATTCTCGCCCAAAATTTGAACTGGTGTCGCCATGTCCATTTCCTACGACGATAACCATTACACCACAGGCACCTCCATATATATAAAACTATTTAACCGTATGAAAACAAATGAGTTCTGGCTTGTTTAAAAATGTTATCAACAATTTCTCTTTACAAATCATATGTATAAAGAGGATTTGGCATTAAATGTCCAACAGTGGTTGACATGTCATAAAACCAAACCAAAATAAATACCTAATACAAATTATTTGCTCAGTATTTAATGGTTTCGTTTACTTATTTCTCATATTGATAATTTTATGGTTTAATTAATTGACTGATTGGTTTTATTGATGTCTTTGTTTAATGGCATATCAATCTTAGTAGGTTATGCCATCCTTCGACAAGAACAGTAGCGGTACTCATTAACCCATAACTTGGAGGAAAAGGGGGTTTATACTTTTCCCAAGAGTATTTGTCCGAAAGTGAACGTCATAACTTGACTTGAGTTCGAACTCGCTTACTACGATTCCGCAGTCCAATGCTTTAACCATTACATTACGTAGACACCCCCCGATTACTTTTAACGGTATGTCAACCTGTTAGGGAATTACATTCATATTTCTAATGTAGTTCTTTCTAAAGGAATTGTTGCACATGATGCTATCAAATACGAATAATTTTCAAATAGATCTATTCGACCCATAGATGGGACCCTAACAGGGGATTACCTTACCTGATCAGAGTGGACCTGGGAGTAACTCCAATGACGATGTACTCCACTGCCTAGATCTACAGGGCTAAAGCCTCAGATGCTGTCCAGTGTCCTGCCAATAGAATGAAGCTTTTAAAAATCCCCTCTTTTGGATTGCTTTCTAGTCACATGAACTTCTTGAGTTGTTTTGGCCGACCCCTCCGCGAAACAAACCCAAGAGTTTTAGAATAATTGATGTCTTTTGACGTTCTCTCTGCGACGTTTAAATAAAATTTGGACTTTTGCCAGTAACAGAAATCATCCAGTGGTTAAAACAGATAAATGAATAAATAAATTTAAAAAAAAAAAGGAAAGATGACATACTCATAAACATCTCTAACGAGATTCATAGATGATTCTGTCAATATCTCGAAATCCATGCGCATCATTCCGTTGGGTTGGCTGAGGTCGGATTGGACTGTTACTGGTACGTGTGATGTAATAGTTAGCTAGTGAGTTCGAATTTCATGGTGTGCCCCATTTATATGACCTTGTGCCTCGTCTAAACAAAAAGCTGTGGAAATTACTGCTGCGTGGCATCCACGCTGTGAACTGTCCGACTGTACAGCTAGACTCGACTGATTATCACCACTTATGATCATTCTATATGTGTGCACAATTTGTCTCTGGGTCCCACCCGACAGAACTTGACACCAGATCAATGACAAGAAGGTTGACTTATAGAGCGGGGTTACGGGAAGAGAAGGTCGGGCACGATCTGACACTCGAACCCTGCTGGTCATTGTCTCTTTTAGTACAATATGAGCCTGATGAGCCTAACAGAACATAGACTCAATCAACGTGAGTCCAGGCACGGATGCCAGATTATAACTTTATCTGGACCAAGGGGTCCCGTGCTATACAATACTATCAATGCAGCTCGCTCATTCCATTCGTGTTCTGTTAGGTTATAAATTCATAGCACGTGTGTGTGCGTGCAAATATGCTTATTCTTAAGTCGGCGTTGTCACTTCATCGAAACGTCTCGAATAACATTCTTCCAGCAACCATACACATCTTAGGAGCATTCGATATTTCGATTGAATGATTTTTTCAAAATTTAACGGTATTTCAACGCATATAGGGTTATTTTATGCCTCAACGCTTAGGAATTGCGTTCTTCAAACGTTTGTATTAAGATTTTTATAGCAGTTGTTTCTTAAGAGTTGTTTTTTATGCTATATAAAAACACGAAAGTAAAGGTCCGCTCACCGGATGGAGACACAGACTACTTCAACATTATAGCAGGTATGTTACAAAGAGACATAATAGCCCTACACCTGTTTATCATCTGCCTGGACTACGTGCTTAGAACGTCTATAGATTTAATGAAAGAAAATGGTTTCAAGCTGGCAAAGGAAAGAAGCAGAAGATACCCTGTACAAACAATTACGAACGTGGACTACGCTGATGACATAGCGCTTCTGGCAAATACACCTGCCCCAGCCGAAATCCTGCTATATAATATGGAATGAGCAGCTGCTGGCATAGGCCTCCATGCCAACGCACACAAGACGGAATACATGTGCTTTAATCAAATGCTAATATTTCATATGATGTGCGACCAAATGGTATCGATACTGAATTTCAATTTTTTCAACGAAATATAAATGAAACAACCTCCGTAATTTTCAGATTCAACTCGCTGCATTTTCCCCCGAACTCCAAGGAAAAAAATTGTGAATATGCATTGACTTTACTCTTCCATGACAACAGGATGTCACAGAAAAGCAGTTTTAAGCATGGTACTCTTGGTTTTAAAGCAAAGCTTCCTTCTCAACGGGTTGCATTAAAAAGACAAAAAAATCTAATATGTTCCACTATTTGCCCATAGACACTGATTCCATTTCCTGCGATGGTATCCATTAAACCGTACGCGGAGAGGTACGGAATGTATTTAACGGCGCATCTTCATACCAAAGGAGCAGTTTTGGGGGTACTTCGGCCAAGTGGAAGCTCGCAGGAATAAGTGCATTGTGTATCGACGGGGCTATTTCATATGAATCATTGTCCACTGTCTTGATTAAAACAGTTAATCACAACTCGTATTTAATTAAAGTGTGAGCGGAAACTTTGAAGGACCAACATCACGATTTATTTATTTATTTATTTATTTATTTTTATTCTTCTTTTTTTGAAAAAGTCAATGTAACACAGACGCCGTTATGTTTGTGCGCTGGCCAACTATGCTTTCTTGGGAGAGTAGTGATGAACATCCAACAAGAGAACATCAGATGACTTTTCAAACGCCCTTGGTGAACATTGACGCATGCGCAATTGATAAAATAACATCAGTTTGAACTTTTCAACAGTTTGCTGGCAGAGTTCCGAATTGGAAATTATTCGTCACCAAGAACATGATCAATATTTTTCTACCTGGTTGCAGTAGAAGGTTGAGAGAAATCAGAGGAAATTTTTGTGGGTCCGAATATCGAGAAGTTTCTCTAAGAACCATCTACAACTTATTATTATGGAAGGGAACTAAGCGCTGTGTAGTGGTTTACAAGTTAGTCTAGCAAACGATTACAAGTGATTTCGATTCTCACTAGATGCTTCCATTCTCCTGGCCTTGTATCAAAGTAAACTTAGTTTATTAAATGAATATCCATATTTACCAACCCCTCCGCTCGGGCAGGATATGACACAAGGTCAATTTTTAAGCGAAGTTTAACAGGTTTTAATTTAGAGTTTTCCTTCTCCTACACTAGTTGCCTCACCAAGGCTGAAGAACCTAGTCTGCCCTACTATTTCTCCATAGCTGGAGGGAGAATAATTGGATTCATACCTTTCCCAAGGGTATTAGTGCTATATGAAATGCAATCAGTTTCGTCCAGGTTTTTGAACTCGTGTCGCCGTGTACATTTCCTACGACGATAACCATTACACCACGAGCACCTGAATGAATATCAGAATTCTCGCAAAGTTTACTTGATATATAATTAAGGAATGATTTTTTATATTAATCATTTTTCGTTAATTATCATTATAATTTTATCATTCAGTTTGTAACGGCTTTGAACTGTTCGAGTCTCCTTAGTCCAGGTGTATAGTCATTTGGTGCAGTTACGCTCGTGCGCAAAGGATATAACAATCACCATTTGTCATAATAAACCCCCAGACAGGAAATGAGGCTGGAGTGTGGATGACGTCATGCCTAGAAGAGATGATCCTGACATTTTGAGAATTTTGAAAAGACGTCAATCATGTATTCGATCGTAAAGGCGAGAGTTGGGTTTTCGACCATTGTGGCATGCAGTTGAGTTTTTCTGATCTCGAGCGGCAGAGATGAATTGAGATCTTAAACACCACGAGATTTGCCGCACGTAGGGGTTGTGGTCAGCATGATATGGTTAGTAAAGACTTTTAAGAACTGTGTCTCTCTCCTCGTGTCGACACGGAGCGAAGCCAGAAAATAATAAATCCGTTCGTATCTGAAACGACAGAATCCGTCCGTATTTGTATATGTACTGTATTACTGTTGTGATTGATATCATTATGCCTATACAACAGCTTCACGTAGTGTAATGTTTAACAAGCTACAGAGGCACACTATTGGTAGTGAGTTCTATTCAAACTAGGAGCTGAATACTCCTGACCTAGAGCTAAATTAAGCTAAACTTATTAAACGACATCTTATAATTAAATTAATGTTTTTTCTCTTCTTCGTAATCAATATTTTCTCATGCGATGGCAATCGAAGGGCAGCGTAAATTTTTAACAAACCTGTGGGATAATGTTCAGTGAGTTAGGATATTGAACCAAGGTTAGCGAGTTCGATTCTAACTGCGTGTACAATACTTCTTGTCGTGTGCGAAACTAAGCTAAGCTTCGTTATTGATTGGAAGTGTTTGTGGTAGGGAATTGAATTTAACTAATTGATTGATTTAGTTCGTTTGTTTGTTTAAACATTCTTAGCTTATTTAACACCAAATTCATCCTTCTAGAAGAACAGTTGCGGTTACTATTTAACCCATTGCTGGGAGGATAAGGGGGTTCAAACCTTTCCCAAGTTTATTTGTCTGAAAGAGAACGTAATTGCTCGACTTGAGTACGAACTCATTTACTACTATTCCGCAGTCCATCGCTTTAACCATTACACACTTAGAACCCCCCCACACGATTTGGTTTTGCTTTTTTGTTTAATGACACTTCAACCTTCGTGAGTTATTTAATACAAAAGCCATTCTTATAGAGAAAAGTAGTGATACATAATAGCATGACTGGAGTCCGGCCTTTGCTTAGAATGATCTAGTATGTCTGTCACAACATCATGGGGACATAGTTTTTTTTTTCTTACTACTTATGGAATTAGAACTCTTGGGGGATTTTCACTAGGTTTTTTTCTATTTACCCGTAAATTAACTTATAACAGATAAGATGCAAACCATTTTTGTTGAAAAACTGAACATTCTGGCTTCTTAAAATATACCTTTAACAAACTTGTTAAACTTATTTAAATTAATAGCATATTTTTCCAAACCATGAAGAAGAGAATGAGATGAACTTTATGGCATATCAACTATATTATTTAGGGGAAGAAAAGTAATCCTATTTACCAACCCCTCCGCTCGGGCAGGATATGACACAAGGTCAATTTTTAAGCGGAGTTTAACAGGTTTTAATTCAGAGTTTTCCTTCTACTAGACTAGTTGCCCCACCAAGGCTGAAGAACCTAGTCTGTCCTACTATTTACCCATAGCTGGAGGGAGAATGATTGGATTCATACCTTTCCCAAAGGTATTAGTGCTATATGAAATGCAATCAGTCTCATCCAGGATTTGAACTCGTGTCGTCGTGTTCATTTCCTACGACGATAACAATTACACCACGGGCACCTCCAGAAGAAAAGTAATAATAGAAAAACGAAAAGCCTGAAAGCACACACATATATATATATATATATATATATATATATATATATATATATATATATATATAATGACCCTCGACAGAGCCGACAATCAAGAGATACACCTGTGTAAATAAGCGGCAGAACAGCGGAAACAGGTGGACGTTAAACAATAACATAACCAGGTACACACACGGTTAGAGTCTGTTGGGGACAAGATGCCGAAGTGAGAGCCAGCGGCAGACAGAGGGTTTTGGACCCTTAGTGACCCACGGTTGAGCCAAGATGAGAAAGAAGTGCTGCTATGGTCAGAAGAACTCGGGTCAATACAGCACTCTGTCCCTGTCTCCAGCTCATCTCTCACACACAACAAACATCACCCTTTCGAGAATTAAGTGTGAGAGATATATTTTTATCAAGAAGTGTGTTCGTTCTTTCATTGAAGTCACCATTACAGTTGATTATGTTACCGCATATATTTGTATATGTATTATGGTATACAACATATACACACAATGTAGAATACACTGACTGCTTCTCTACAGAGGGGTAAGACCTCCCCCCAACGAGTGTCCTGGATATGGCACTAAACAATCTGATGGTTAGGTTCCAGCAGTGCTGGAGCTTTGGGGAATGCGAAGTACCCCTATATTGTCATTGCTTCCAGGTCCACTCTGGCCCGGAGTGGTAGCACCTGATAAGGGTCCTATCTATAGGATAAATAGAACTAAACCCTGCTTCTTTCACTATAATGATTTTTGCATTTAAACTGCATATTTATGCTAAACTGAATTGTTTAAAATATAACTGCTTTGACATTGGAACTGTGTACTTGTGCTGAATTGAATTGCTCAAAATAGAGTTATTTTGACGTCTAAACTGTGTACTTATGCTGAACTGAATTATCTGAAATAAAACTTTTTGACATTTAACTCTGTGTATAGCCCAGTCGGCTGGGGCTGTAGAATACCTTGACTGCACCTCTGCAGAGGTGGAATACCCCACCCCCAACGAGTGTCCGGGATATGACACTAAACAATCAAATGATGAGGTTTCAACAGTGCTGGAGCTTTGGGGAATGCGGAGTACCCCTTCAGTGCCATTGCTCCCAGGTCCACTCTGGCCCGGAGTGGTAGCACCTGATAGACCCCTATCTATGGGTTAAATAAAACTAACAGCATACTTATGCAAAACTGAATTGTTTGAGTAAACTGAATAGCTTGAAAGAAATGCTTTTGACAATTAAACCGTACTTACATTTAAACAGTGTGCTTATGCTTAACTGAATTATTTGAAATATAACTGTTTTTCGACATTAAAACTGTATTTACGCTTAACTGAAGTCTTACATATAACTGCTTGAATATGAGAATTAATTTTTTTTTATTGCAGACTTTATTTTCCTCATCTTGGTAGTTTTTGTGTTGTTTCTTCTTTCACTAAGTTCCGGCCAAATTTCACCTCTGGCCTTCTTCAGGTGATTTACCGCGACCTCGGATAGGAATGCTGAGTCTTGTAACCGTATCCCCAGTAATTACTATCCGAGGTCGCGGTAAATCAAAATGATTCCAATTAAAGACAAGTACTGCTTGAATAGTTTGAAGCAAAAATGTTTTTGACAATTAAACAATGTACTTATGCTAAACTGAATTGTTTTAAATATAACAGATTATTTACATAAAAATGAATTTGGCCTTAAATAACCTACAAAGGTGGATATGCCATAAACCCAAGAACCAACCAACCAACCAACAAGACACACAGAACATATTCTTGTGCAAAGAAGAAGAACAAGAAGAAGAACAAGAAGGTTGCAACACCAGCAGAGACGAAGATTTGTCAAGTGATCTGAAAAATATCAGACACAAATAGTGGAATTAGAAAGAACAACCTCATCAAAACGGTCACCACTATATAAACTAAAGGCAACACAACCATCAATCATCATAACTTTCAGAAGAAAATGAAAAAGCTTGAGGAAAAGTTAAAAAAATAAATCTCCTTGTGGAACTATTCATCTTAAAGTATTAACTCATTTATCTCTCATCGGACAAACAATATATATATATATATATATATATATATATATATATATATATATATATACGAGGAGCATACGATAAGTTTCCAGACTTTTTTCGAATGGGCATTTTATTGATAGTACACACATGAACCTCTAGTCCCCTTTGAAGTAATCTTCTCCGGCTGCATTGTACTTGCTGTACCGTTTCAACAACTTCTGGAAGGCCCCATCGAAGTTTTCTTGTTTGAACGTGTCAGTTACCTTCGTCACAGCCTCTTTCATCTCCTCAATAGTCTCATAATGACAGCATCTGAGCTTAGGGAATAAGCAGAAGTCACAGGGAGCAAGGTCTGGACTATAGGGCGGCCGAGGAACTGATGCCCACCTTGGTCAAATAGTCTGTGACAAGGATGGAGTTGTAGACTGGTGTATTGTCCTGGTGGAAATGCCACTGACACGATTTGAAGAGTGCTCGCCTCTTCCGACGGAATCTTTTCCTGAACTCCCTTAAAACCTCAACATAGAAACCCTAACCCTAAACTTTTGGCCAATCAACTCTGGTGTTCTGACTTCCTTACACCACCCACACCTCTCATCATCCCTCACAGACTCCCTGCCTTCCTTGAACCTCTTATGCCACTCAAAAGCTGATGCTCGATTCATGCAAGATGGTCGAAAAGCAGTCTGAAGCATTACATACGTTTTTATGGCATTTTTTCCAAGTTTAAAACTGAATTTTATTGCATATCGTTCTTCTAAAGTGTCCTGTACAAAAAAAAGTCTGGAGACTTATTGAACGCACCACGTATTAAATGATTAAATAGTTCTATTTGACCCAGAGATGGGATCCTTGTATGTACAACCACTATGAGCCTGAGTGGACCATAGAATAATGTCTATGAAAGAGAACTCCACATTCCCTAAAGTATCAGGACTGGAGCCTCACCATCAGATGAAGTTTAGTGGAAGTGTCTTATCCCTCATCAGAGATTCAGTCTGCGTATTTTACAGCCCCAACCGAAAAAAAGAATTAATGCTTAGTTTATCATCAGGCAACTACACAAGAATGCTGCGAGCAATATTGAACAAGTCCTGGAGGCAACACCCCCACAAAGCACCAACTGTACGGCGACCTATCTGCCATCACGAAAACTATCAAAGTTAGACAAACCAGACACGCAGGACATTGCTGGAGAAGCAGGGACGAGCTCATAAGTGATGTTCTCCTATGGACCCCCTAATATGGCCGAGCAAAAGCTGGACGACCAGCTCGAACCTACATACAGCAGCTCTGTGAGGATATGGGATGTAGCCCTGAAGACCTACCAGAAGTTTGAACGATAGGGAGGAGTGGCGTGAGAGGGTCAGGGATATCCGTGCTAGCGGCATGACATGATGATCATGATGATTATCCTCATCACCGAACATTGGCACGATGGTTAGAGTGCTCGCCAATGGCCCAGGTCGAGTTATGGTCAAGTTATACCAAAGACTCAAAAAATGGTATTTGATGCCTCCTTGCTTAACCCTCAGCATTATAAGCTACATATCAAGGGTAAAGTGGAGAAATTCGGTGAAAGGAGTAGCGCCCTCCCCTACAACTTGGTTTGGTAGCTATCGAAAAGGGAGCCTTCAGGTAACCCTCGACTACGGTCGCCAACTTTACTTTATGCTCACCTAGCATGATTTTCATGCAACTAATTCTCATATAAAGCCGTACTGAGGAGAGTCCCGGAGACTTTAGGAGACTGGCTGCTACTCAAACTCCTGTGAAAAACCATCAGCTAACGCTGGTATAAAAAAAACTCTGATAATAATAATAATAATAACGCTGGCATGAAAAACTCTAATAATAATAATAATAATGATAATAATGATGATATATATATATATAGTCAGAATATAGGAATTGAATTTAAGATAGAAAAATATGCAATGCGAATAATAAGAGGTATTAAAAGACAAATACCGGAAGGAATAGAACTGCCAAATGAAAAAAGAATCAGAACGCTCTGAGAAAAGAAAAATTACAAATACGTGGCAATTTTTGAAGCGGACACCATTGAACAAGCGGAGATGAAAGAAAAATTAAGAAAAGAATTCCTTTGATAAACAAGCAAAATTCTTGAAATCATCTTCCATAGCGGGAATCTCATCGAAGAGATAAACGCCTGGGCTGTATTCTTTGTAAGATACTCGAAACCATTCGTGAAATGGACGAGAGAAGAACTTTTACAAATTGATCAAATGACAAAACTTATGATGATGGATGAGGCCTTACATCTAAGAGATCGTATAAAAATATTAAATTTGTCAAGGAAAGAAGGAGGATGAGGACTCGCCAGCATTGAAGATAGCATTGATGCATTAATACAATTACTCCAAGATTACATAAAAAAATCAAAGAAAGACTAATTACAGCGACTAGAAATAATATTTTTTATCCAAGCGGTTTCAAATTTTTATTAGATTGTGTTGTTTTTGTTTTTAGAAAATATATTAACATAATCGTAATGAAACAGAACAAAAGTTATATTTTATCCTATTTCATTTATATATATATATATATATATGTGTGTGTGTGTGTGTGTGTGTGTGTGTGAGAGAGAGAGAGAGAGAGAAAGAGAGAGAGAAAGAGAGAGAGTAAAATCAGCAATTGAATGTCAGATTCATACAAAAAATGGGTCTGGAATATCAGATTGAACTGATACGTCTCGATAGCATTGTAGGAATGCATTCTGCTTTTTTATATTCTGATAGCGCATGCCTCAAGCGAAACATATTAATCTGACTTTCCTAGTTTTTTGCCTTCTTATAATGTTATAATTTCTCAAATTCTTTTAACCATCAACACAGTTTATAATGCTTCAAATTTGTTTCTTTTTCTTTTTCATATGTGAGTAAATAATTTCACGTCAGACCGTTGAATATCATATTTAGCTCTGTACAGAATATTTTTAATAAATACAAACTACCCATTTGTTAATAACATTGCTCTCATCCTAACTTTTCAGTCACAATTACCTTATTTAATAGCACAGAACTTTCCCTTATTTATATTAAATGTTACAATATTATTAAGTTAATCTCTGAACAAATGCTTATAGTCTACAACGTCTTGGTAAAGCTTTGCCTAATAGATAGCACAACTTTGCATATAGTAATCTGAAGATATTTTTTGGTTAGCTGGGATAATATGGCCCGTCGTTGCATTACCAGTGAAACTCTCAGCCAACATTTACACAGATCTGTTTCAAACTTATTATTTTAGAAAGGAATAGATGATGTCATATAAACTGAACCTCCCAAAAATGTACAAAAAATATGAATATAAACCTACCGTCGGTTAGGGCTGTAAAATACACCGACTGCATCTCTGCAGAGGGGGTGAGATCTCCCCTAACGAGTGTCCTGGCTCGGACACCAAACAGTCTGATAGTAAGGCATCAGTCCTTGAGCTCCGGGGAATGTAGAGTATCCCTTCATTGCCATCACTGGTCCACTGTGGCCTGGAGTGGAAGCACCTGATAGGATTCTGTCTATGGGTCAAACAGAACTTTTTGACATTTAAAGTGAGTGCAAACAAATGATTGATACTAAACTGAACTGTCTGGAATAGAACTGTTTCATTATCTAACTGTGTGTAAACGAATGACTAATCTTTAATTAAAATGTTAGTGATACAATTTGATAGGGGGCAAAAGAATAAGCTTAGGATCGCTTAAGATTGTTTTTAACGAAATGTTTTTACACATCTTTTATATTTAATATATTTGTATAAAGAGGATTTGGTATTAAATAATCTGCAATGGTTGATAATCCTTAAAACCGAACCAAATCAAATCTCATATATTTAATACATAAGTATAAAGAGGATTTGGCATTAAATAACCTACAATAGTTGATATGTCATAAAACCAAACCAAATCTCATATGTTTAATATATATGCATTTAGAAGATTTGGCATTGAATATCCAATAATGGTTGATATGCAATAAAACCCAAACTAACCAAATTATATATATATATATATATATATATATATATATATATATATAGGGTTTGACATTAAATAACTTACAATGATTCACATGCTATAAAACCCAACCTAACCAAATTTTATGTCTTCAATATATATGTTCAAATAGGATTTGGCATTAAATAACTTACAATAGTTGATATGCCATAAAATCAAAACAAATAAAATCTTAGAATCTAATATATATGTATAGTGAAGATTTGGTATTAGATAACCCACAATGGTTAGCATGCCTTAAAACCCAACCCAACCAAATATTTTATATTTAATATATATGTATAACGTGGACTTGGCCTTAAATAGCCTACAATGGTTTATTTGTCATAAAACCAAACCAAACCCAACCCAACCAAATATTTTATATTTAATATATATGTATAAAGTGGAATTGGCCTTAAATAGCCTACAATGGTTTATTTGCCATAAAACCAAACCAAACCAAACCAAACCAAACCAAACCAAATTTCCGAATTCCAAAATCGCTCTCTTGTAGTGTATGCCGTAGTTATTAGACAAAAAATGATTATTTTCCTGTTGACATTTAAAGATAAAAATGGTGGTATTTACTTATCTGCTCAACCATTCTTTTTCTTCTTTTATCTTTTTTTTTTTTTACTTCCTTTCCTTTTAATAGACTTATTTCTGGAATTTACAAGATTTTATTCTGACTGAAGAGCATGCAAAGTAAGTTTATACTCGGTGAGTAATGATAATCTTTTTGTCCTTTAGTCCATGGTTAATTTAGAATGTCCTATGGTAAATTTTGACGGCTCAAAGGTAAATTTCCTTTGATCAAGGGTAGATGCTGAATATTCACTTGTAAATTTCGGTTAACCGTTATTGAACTTTAGCCGTTAATTTGTAAAATTTTGAATGGCCAAAGAAAAATTTCAGCTGTTCAATGTTAAACTTCAAATGGTATCGTTAAATTTCCGTTGCACACTGGTAAATTTCAAATTATCAGTTCTTAACTGCTTTTTCAGCCATGAATAAGCAGATATGCTGTTAAGGCTTCATTTAATCTATGGTAAATGTTGATTGATCATTGGTAAATTTCAGCAACTTACTGGAGGATTTTGAATTATCTTCACATGTTCATGGTAAATTTTGAATGGTCAATGTTAAATTCCGTTGGTCAAATAATTAACTTCAAATGGTCAATGACCAATTTGAGCCATTAGATAGTTAATTGCTACTGGTCATTGGTCAATTCCAGTTGATCAATGGTCAGTTCCGGCAAGAGAATGGTCAATTTTAGTTATTCAACAATCAATTTCATCTTGTCAATGGTAAATTTCGAATGATTAGGGATAACCTTTGACTGGTTACCGGTAAATTTTAGTGGTTATAGTTAAATTCTGGCTGGTTATGGCAGTGGAGACCAGGGTTCAATCTTAGGTCGAGTCATACCAAAGACTCAAAAAATTCTGCTTTTTGCCTCCTTGATTAACACTCAGTATTATAAGGTATGAATACAGGGTAAAAATGGAGCAATACAGGGAAAGGAGTAGCGCCCTTCCCTACACATCGGTGTAGTAACAATTGAAAAGTGAGCCTTCGGGTAACCCTCGACTATGATCGCTAACTATACTTACTTACTTTACAGATAAATTTCAACAGCTCAGTGGTGAATTCTGGCAGGTTATGCGTATATTTCGGCTGGTCAATGGTATATCTAAAGTAAAATCAAATCTGATGACTTAAAGATATTGCCCACGCAAGGTACACAGAATTGGCTAAAATTGACGGCCTTGTCTGGCTGGTGGTTGAAATAACCAGTCGCCATTTTGTCTCCTCATACCAACACCTACAATGCCAATAACTGCTATCACCTGGGCTTCTTGCCCACAATAAGTAACGGGCTAATGCAATTTTATGATTTAAAGATTTATTCCTTATATGGTTCTCTGCATGCGGTGACGGTCTGGGAAAAATACTGGACGATTAAAGGAGGTAAAAATAATAATAATCATAGTAATAATAATAATGACTTAAAGATATCTGAAAAAATGAAAAAGAACTGAAGAACCTGATACAAACAATAAGAATATAAAATCAAGATATAGAAATGGAACTCGGCATTGAAAAATGTGCCATGCTCCCAGTGAAGAGAGGATCTAAGGAATCAGCAGAATTACCAAATCCAGAATGCATTAGGAAGTTTTGAGTGGAGGCAAACTTCAAATACTTGTGAATATTATGAGCGGTGACCACCAAACAAGCAGAGATAATGGATCAAAAAAGGAAAGTGTACCTGAGAAGAACAAGAAAGCTTCTCGAAACAAAGGTCTGCAGCAGAAAAGTATAAACACCTGGGCTGTCTCCCTTGAAAGACACTCGGGACCATTTTAAAAATGAACAATGGAGGAATAAAGACAAATTGACCAGATAACAGGAAAGTTGATGACAGTGCACAAGGTGTGACATCCAAGAAATGATAAAGACAGACTATATGTGTCAAGAAAAGCTGGAAGATGACTTACTAATAGTGAAGATTACTTTGATATATCAATAAGGTATTCAAGGAGTTTATTAAGAAGAGCTGGCCTAGCGGTTAGAGTGTTCACCAATGGCCCGGAAGACCTGGGTTCAATCCCAGGTCGAGTCATACCAAAGACTCAAAAATGGTACTTGATGCCTCCTGGCTTAACACTCAGCATTATAAGGTACGAATCAAGGGTAAAGTGGAGCAATCCTGGGAAAGGAGTAGCGCCCTTCCCTACACCTTGGTGTAGTAGCTATCGAAAAGGGAGCCTTCGGGTCACCCTCGACTAAAAGGAAACAACTTTACTTATATTGGTTGCCACACCAAAGTTAAAAACCCAGCCAGCTCTACTATTTAGTATTAGCACTATGTGAAATGCAAACCACCTCATACAGGATTTGAACTTGCATTGAAGAATCTATTTGCCATTACAAAAACCGTTACGCTATGAGCACCTCCTTTTTCGGTTACTTGTATCCTTTTACTAAAATTTGTTTTGGAGAAAATTTTTATATTAGGAATCAAATGTGTAATGTTTATCGCCTTAGAAAATGGACACGGCGACACGAGTTCAAATCCTGGACGAGACTGATTGCATTCCACATAGCACTAATACCCTTGGGAAAATTCTGAATCCAATTAATCTCCCTCCAGCTATGGGTAAATAGTTGGGCAGACTAAGTTCTTCAGCCTTGATGAGGCAACTAGTCTAGTAGAAGGAAAATTTTGTATTCAAACCTGTTAAAAGGAGATGCCCATGGTGTAATGGTTATCGTCGTAGGAAATGAACACGGCGACACGAGTTCAAATCCTGGACGAGACTGATTGCATTTCACATAGCACTAATACCCTAGGTAAAGGTATGAATCCAATTATTCTCCCTCCAGCTATGGGTAAATAGTAGGACAGTCTGGGTTCTTCATCCTTGGTGAGGCAACTAGTCTAGGAGAAGGAAAACTCTGAATTCAAACCTGTTAAACTCCCCTTAAAAATTGACCTTGTGTCATATCCTGCCCGAGCGGAGGGGTTGGTAAATATGATATTAGGAATCAAACGTAAAAAAAGCTTGATACAAAAATAGTTTATTTCAACATTCCAATTCACAGTCAACTAATCGAACTATGGTGTATCTACACAAAGGTTGACTAACTAGTGACTTAAGACTACAACATGCAGTAGGTTGTCTAGATGCTGGTTATTTTAAGACTAACAACATGCAGTAGGTTGTCTAACCGCTGGTTATCTTAAGACTAACAACATGCAGTAAGTTGTCTAGCCGCTGGTTATTTTAAGACTAACAACATGCAGTAAGTTGTCTAGCCGCTGGTTATTTTAAGACTAACAACATGCAGTAAGTTGTCTAACCACTGGTTATCTTAAGACTAATAACATGCAGTAAGTTGTCTAGCCACTAGTCATCTTAAGATTTTATATAATACTAGATTGATTAACAGCATGTCAATTTGTCTTGTTATTTCATGCATAGAGGTTAGAGAATCACAGTCACATTTTCTGTACAGTTTCTCAAGATATTTTTTGCATATGGTCCTTATGAATCAGAATAATTAATTAGATCTTATTGACCCTAACAGGTACTATTCATAACAGTAATTACAACAACCAATTGCAGCAGTGGCAACATAAGTACTGAAAGAATAACAACAAAAACTAGACGGTATAAATAGGATGAAAAACAACTGTATTGATATTTCAAGCAACAAACTAGTACGATCGCTTGTGAGAAGCCAAAACCAACCAGAGGTAATAATTCAAAGCGGTATCTTCCAGGGAGACTCACTTATGCAATGATTCCACTCAATTACATATTCAAGAAATGTATAGAGGTTTTTAAAGTTTCCAAACCACAGGAAAAAATTAATCACTTTATATATCGGTGACATAAAGGTATTTACAAAAAGTGAAAAAGAACTAGAGACCCAGATAAAAACAATACGAATATACAACCAAGATATAGGAATGGAATTTGGCAAGGAAAAATGTGCCAGTCTAATAATGAACCGTGGCAAAAATGAAACAGCTGAAGGAATAGGACTACCAAACTACGAGTACTTAGGAATATTGGAAGCAGATACAACCAAACAAGCAGATATGAAGGAAAAATAAGGGGAAAATTCTTCAAAAGAACGAGAAAGCTTTTGAAACTAAGATCTGTGGCAGAAATCTCATCAAAGGAATAAACACCGGAACTGTCACCTTTGAAAGGTACTTGGGATTATTCTTAAAATAGACGAGGGAGTAACTCATACAGATGGACCAGAGAACAAGAAAGTTGATGACTGTGCACAAGGTGTGACATCCAAAAGAAGATCAAGACAGACTATATGAAAAGTGGGAAGATGACTTGGTAGTATTGAATTGCAGTCAATTTGCAGCAGTTGCAACATAAGTACAGGTAGCACAACAACAAAAACTAGGATGCAGAAATGGGAAGAAAACCAACTGTATGGATATTTCAAGAAAAAAACTGACGAGATTACACATAAGAAGGCATGGACGTGGTTAGGAAACCTCAAAAGAAAAACTGGATCTCTTCAAAAAGCAGCGCAAAACAACGCCATTCAGACTAGCTATGTTAAAGTTAAAATTGCAAGGGTAGGATGTGCTATAAACAAGTTAATGCTGCAAACTAGGACCGATGGAGTAAACACTAGGCACTGGGAATTCTGAAAAAGATTTAAATTTGGCCAAGCTATCAAATGGTATATTTAGAAACTAGTGCCCGTCCTAAAAAACAATAGCCATAAATTTCATTGGAATTTTGTGATAATAACGGATCACCTAATTCAGGCAAGAAGACCAGACCTAGTGATAATTAGCAAAAAAGAAAGAGACTTTACCGTCTATGGGCAAGAGAATCGAAATCAAAAATAGGGAAAAGAGAGAGATGTACTTACACCTTGCAAGTGAGCTCAGAAAGCTGTTGAATATAAAGGTCGGGATGATACCAGTTGTAATTAGGGGGCTTGTAACGGCCTCCAAAGATTTGTAAAGGGACTGGAAGAGTTGGAAATTAGAGGACGAATCGAGACAATCCAAACAACAGCATTGTTGAGATCGACCACTCTATTGAGAAGTGTAGCGGAGACCTCAGGACACTTGCTGTCACTTGAACTCCAGCGGAAGATATGAAATAATTGCAAGGGATAATGATGATAATGATGATAGTAATAATAATAACAGAGTATGCCTTATTATTCGCAAATATCCCGCGATGCTTTCATTTATCCATAGTGAGCTCAACTAGAAAATTTTCTTGCTTAAAACTTGAGCAGAGGTTTTGACGCACACCATGAAAAACAAAACAAAAAATAAAGAAACAAAAACAAAAAATAACACTTGATTTTTATTGTTACGGGTATATATATATATATATATCATCATGTCGTGCCACTAGCACCGATATCCCTGACCCTCTCGCCACTCCACCCTATCATTCATCGCTTCTGGCAGGTCTTCAGCGCTACATCCCGTATCCTAACATAGCTGCTGTATGTATGTTCGAGCTGAAAGATATATATATATATATATATATATATATATATATATATATATAAACCATTGAACAAAAATATAAGACCACTGTCAAACATGAAGAAAAACAGTTTAAAATTTTTGAATTATGAAAATCTGATATATGAAAGATAAAGTTAAGAGACATTTAATTTTGAAATAAGAAATTTCAATTCGCTTTTTCTATGTAAATTAACATTTATACTAAACTTTAAAAAATATTTTTGACATAAATAGAAGACAAAAAAAAGAGCTTAATTTAATTGAAAAAATTATTTTATAAAGTCTACGTAAGATAAAATCTTTTAAAACTGTAATACTTAAAATACTAAAAACATAAATGTCTAAAGGAACTAAATTTTCTGAATTTGAGAAAGGTGAGATTACAGCTATGAAAAGTCTCGGAAAATCTCAGAGAGAAATTTCGAAGGCCTTAGGACGCAGTAAAACCGTTATCTGCAATTACCTGAAAAGTCCAAATAAGTATGGAATAAGAAAACCGACTGCCAGGCTAGAAATATTATCACCACAATTAAAGAGAAGAATTGTTCCCGAAGTAAAAAAGAAAAAAACTTCGTCAACATCAAAAATATTGAAATCTCTTGTAGATGTTCCTTACAGTACTTGAACAATTAGAAGGCATTTAAACAACAAAAAATTAAGCATAATAAAATAAGCACAAAGAGAAACAACTGGTATATGCTCGTCAATATCAAACCATCAGTTCTAAAGAATGGCGAAAAGTTGTTTTCTAAGACGAAAAGGGTCTAGATGGTTCTCAGAAGTACTGTCAAGCAAAAAATTATCCAGAAGAGAATTATTCAACAAAGCAGATTGAAGGAGGATCTCTAATGATCAGGGGGCCTTCTCATCTTTAGGAAAACTTAAACTACAATTTTTCTGTAGTCGACAAAAATCAGCAGATTACATGAAGATGCTAAATGATTTATCTCTCGCACAAGAAGAGCATCATCTATGTGGAGAAGAATGAAATTTTCTGAAAGATAATGCTGCTATTCACAATGCATCAATAACAAAAAAGTACTTACTTTTAAAAAAAAAGACTTCTTGACCACCCACCGTGCTCTCCAGACTTCAATCCTATAAAAAGATTGTTAGGATTGATTTTCGCAAAAGGCGGTTGACAGTACTCAGCAATTTCTGAACTCAAAAACGCCATCTTTGACGATTGGTAAAAGAAAAACCTTTAAAAATTAATCAAATTTTTGTAATAATATTTTTTTCAGCAGACATTATATTTTAAAAAATCTGCATCATCAGACAAAGAAATAATGAGAAACTTCTAAAGAAGTTTTAGAAAAACCCACAAAATTCCGGTCACTGAATATATATATATATATATATATATATATATATATATGAGCATTCCGGTAGCCGTCAGTGTAAATGTACAAAAGAGAAAATTAATTCATATGCGTTAGAATTTCATCACCAACATCGAGACAACTATTGGCCGTGAAGTTATGTTATCAGGCTGATATAAAGTTAGCCGTGTTTCGATCCCTGCTTGAAACGTTCGCGTGTCTAGCCACACTGATAAGATGTGATACAACAAAACAGTCTGTCTGCAGATAACAATGTGTATATATATATATATATATAATGTTTCTTCTATTATTCGGAGTTTCTTGTATTACAGACATCAAACAGAAAAGAGACTTGAGTGGTTAAGCAGCCCTAATTTACGGTAAAGAGTCGGTCATGTACTAAATAATGTCCAAGGGAATTCTATTGTATCAAAATAGAATCATGAAAACATCTTTACTTCACGAGTTACCATTTATATATATATATATATATATATATACGAGGATCATTAAATAAGTTTCCAGACTTTTTTCGTATGGGTACTTTTATTGATAGTACACACATGAAACTCTAGTCCCCTTCGAAGTAATCTCCTCCTCCGGCTGCAATGCACTTCTTGTACCGTTCCAACAACTTCTCGAAGGCCCTCATCGAAGTCCTCTTGTGTGAGCGTGTCAATGACCTTCGCCACAGCTTCTTTCATCTCCTCAATTGTCTCATAAGGACAGCATCTGAGCTTAGGGAAAGACCAAAAGTCATAGGGAGCAAGGTCTGGACTAGAGGGAGGCTGAGGAAATGTTTTGTTGCCTCTCTTGGTCAAATAGTCTGAGACAAGGATGGAGTTGTAGACTGGTTCATTATCCTAATAGAAATGCCATAACCCTAACCCTTTGGCCAATCAACTCGGATGTATTGACTTCCTTACTCCTCCCACACCTCTCATCATCCTTCACAGACCCCTTTTCTTCCTTTAATCTCTTATGCCACTCAAAAACTGATGGTCGATTCATGCAAGATGGTCGAAAAGCATTCCATACGTTTCTGTGGTATTTTTTCCAAACTTAAAACAGAATTTTATTGCATATCGTTCTTTTAAAGTGTCCTCACGTCCTGATTGCAGTTTGGAAATTCACTAGCTATGACAACTAGGCTTTAGTAGAGTGTATTCCAATTCCTGCAGTAGCTGTTAATTTGAAACTGAAATCATAAAAATTGGTCAGTCATCTCATAAGATGTATAGCAATAACATACTGAACTTTCAGGAGTCTTGGACAATTTTAAATGCCTGTACAAAAAAGTTTGGAAACGTATTGAATGTACCACGTATATATATTTATATATAGAGAGAGAGAGAAAAAGAGAGAAAGATCTTGTCATCCAGGGACTGTTTCGTTGTATCATAACTCTGCAGTGTTGTAGATACGCGAGACACTTAAAATTGGGCTCGAAAATCTGAGCATTTTACGTCAGTCGCTTTTTTAAAATCCTGTACCTATCGTCATCCTCTGCGCAAGCGAAGGAATTTCTTGCGAATATATTTGTAAAACGAATCCGACATGTTTAACGCTATGAAAGACAAAGTTGTTTATTCTCCGGCGAAATGACATTCTCTGAATTTCAAGCTAGCTTACAGTTCTTTGTTATAAATGCAGTACCATCTGAAACTACATGTACGCTGTTCTGAGAATGCCATCTCTTGGAAAACAGCGAGAACTTATTCATGGTCCCAATATATATATATATATATATATATATATATATATTGTTGTCATCCACAGATAGACCTGTTTCGTTACATCAGAACTCTTCAGTGTGGCTAGACAGGCTAGATTCCCGAAGCTGGGATCGAAACCAATCCAAGTTTCTACCACTCAGCCACGAGGAAACAAGCGCAAGCGAAGGAAATTTAAACGCTTATGTATCACATTTGTATTTGTTTACATACATCTGCTTAACGGCTACCGATAGCTCGATTCATATGAAGTACGATTCATACAGTTTAACAATTCCATGTATTGCTATTTATTTTTTACACACAATAATATGGTTTCAATCGCTATTAATTGAAATACTAATATTTCAACTTATGTTATTTGGTTTGGTTTGGTTTTATGGCATAACAACTATTGTAAGTTATTGTCGTGGCCCTGGAAAGGGTCACTAATGAAAACGAAAACACGGATATTAGACAACAGATTATATTGCACAAGAAAAAGTTACATAGAAAAGGTAAGAAGTCTCGTACTGTTCGGATAAGACCGATATTGATCTGCGGTATTTGATGACCGCCCCACCCAATGGGCATGTGTGGCACAAGGCATTTTTTTGGTTGGTCCGGGCGCAGGGCCGGAGCCCACACGGTCCTGGCATTTCCAAAAATGCCTACGGCCCCGTCGGCATTCCCCTTATTAGAGGCGCCTCAGGCGACGGGCGATAAACCTAATTCCTCCGAAGGGGGTAAAAGACTTGGGGGAAGGCCCCCTGAGGCCGAAGGAAATCTCCAGGTACCGCAACACACTCGGCCAGACCGTGCCGCAGATAACACTGCCGGCTGAAGTGCTACCCGGTACCTGGAGAGGAGCAGACCGAGATTGATCTGCGGTATTTGATGCACGCCCCACCTTACGGGCATGTATGGCACAAGGCCTTTTTTTGGGTGGGACCGGGCGCAGGGCCGTAGCCCACACGCGCCCGGAGTTTGTCAAAAATACCCTCGGCCCCTTCGGCATTCCCCTTGTTAGGGGCGCCTCAGGCGCCGGGCAATGAACCCAACCCTCCCGAAGGAGGTAAAAGCCTGGGGGGAAGGCCCCCTGAGGCCGAAGGAAATCTCCAGGTACCGAGACACACCCGGCCAGATCCGTGCCGCAGATAACACGGCCGGCCGAAGTGCTACCCGACACCTGGAGAGGTGTCAGACCGAGATTGATCTGCCTCCTGGCAGCGAAATCTCTCAGTACTAATAACGGTGAGAAGAATCCATTATGGTGAGATGGGTAAGGCTCCCACAACAGTTATTTAATGTTAAAATCCATTTTTATGTATATAAATAGTTCTTTTTCAAACAATTCAGTTTAGCATAGGTTCGAAGTTTGAATGTTAAAACAGCTCTATTTCAAACTATTTAGTTTAGCGTAAGTTTTCAGGTTGAATGTCAAAAACAGTTCTATTTCAAACTATAGAATAAGTACACTGTTTAGTTCTATTTGACCCATAGACAGGACCCTATCAGATACTACAACTCCAGGTCAGAGTGGACCTGGGGGTGATGGCAATAAAAAGGTACGCATTCCTCAAAGCTCTTACTGGAACCTCACCATCAGATTGTTTAGTGTCATATACAGGACACTTTTTGGGGGAGTCTCACCACTCAGAAATAGATGTAGTCAGTGTATTCTGCTGCCCCAGCACACTGAGCCAAATTTATTCGGTTTAATGGCATATCAACCTTTTTTGGTTATTTAATGCCAAATAGTGTTTATACGTATATAATGTTTAAATGAGTAGTTTGAAGATAACATTTTTAAATGAGTAAATGCTCATTAGTTTGCAGTCAAGTAAATGGTTTAAGTATTGCTTTTGTACACTAATAGTTCTGTTTGCCTACAGTTAAAGAGTTTCATGTATTTCTATTTAGCACAAATAATTCTATTTGCTCCATTGATGAGACGGTAACAGCAACAACTCCTCCGAGCTAGAGTAGCCCTAGTAGTAATGGCAATGAAAGCGTATTGCACATTTTCCAGAACTGGAACCTTACCATCATATAGTTTAGAGTCATATCCAGGACAGTAGTTGGATAGAGTCTTTAGAGAAATGCAGTCAGTGTATCCTACAACCCCAGGCAAGTGGAATATATATATATATATATATATATATATATATATATATATATATTTGTTGAAGGTCAAAACAGAGAAATAAATATCTTAAAATTAACAGGTCCTCGAAGAGATATGTATTTTTCTAGGATTTGTTTATTTATTTTGTTCTTAAATACGTGTATGTTTCCAGCGTGCTGCTTTCGTCAGGGAACAAAAATGGCACAAGTCCTTGTTAATAGGGTTCTTACTGAGACTTGACCTCACTCGTGTTTGCAGTTTGAATGGTTTTTAGTTGGTTATAGGTTTATATAGAGGTCACTTTTTTTCAGAGTGTGTTTATCTTAGCCAGCTTTACCACGATTGGTTTATATATATATATATATATATAGATAGATATATATATAAAGTGTCTTACTGTTTAAAATAATTTTGAAGGATAATCATGTCATATAAATTTGAAATTTAACGCTACCAAGAATAATGTGCTGTCTAGAATTTTCTCATTTTGGCGTTTCCTTTTTCAACTTGAGTATAATTCAAATCTCATACAAACATTTCTCTTATGATTGTTTAATAAAAAAAACTTTAACGGTGACAGAATATATAATTATAAATAAAATAATCCTCTGAATACTTCGTTATATATATATATATATACATATATATATGTATATATTTCTACTGAATACGAACTGTAACTCCACATTTGCTACTCTGCGACGAGAGAGAAGCATGAAAATAGTCATCTGACGAGACGCAGAGTATAGTAATATTCTCCGCCGAAATAAATTTATTATGACATTTTAACCGAGTTTGAGTCTCCATCAAATTGTAGTATATATTGGCCCAGCGGTTAGAGTGTTCGCCAATGGCCCGGGAGACCTGGGTTCAATCCCAGGTCGAGTCATACCAAAGACTTTAAAAATAGAACTTGATACCACCTTGCTTAACACTCAGCATTATAAGGTACGGTTCAAGGGTAAAGTGGAGCAATCCTGGGAATGGAGTAGCGCCCTCCCCTACACCTTGGTGTAGTAGCTATCGAAAAGGGAGCCTTCGGGTCACCCTCGACTATGGTCGCTAACTTTACTTTACTTTTATATATATATATATATATATATATATATATCATCATTATCGCTCTGACCGCCTGGTATTCTCTGACTCACTTCAGCCATTCATCTTCATCATCCATCACTTTTGGTGAGTTTTCTCGTCTACATACGGTTTGCACAATCCTCTATAGAGACCAAAGGTTTCAATGTAGATTCATTAAAATTGCTACGATATTTACAAGTCCCAATGTATAGATTTTAACCTTATTGTTTAACTAATTATTTAATGATATTTTATTAATTAATAGAATACTTTTTTAAATGACATTGAATTATTTCATTCTTATTCTTTCCTCTTCATGGGGAAATTGGAAAACATTAAAATAGACAACGTTTCATGAGAAACCATGATACTGCAACCGGTAACAGGTTATACAAAATTTACATTTCTAAAACTAAAGCGTTAACAAAAAAATGGTCAAACTAATAATAATTTAAATGTAATTACTAATGATTTTGTTATAAAATGGCCGAGGGATTTCGGTTCATGCCTTTGGGTTTGGTTGGGCTGAGAGCCTTTCGGCTCAGCACATGGGTTCGTTGGAGCCAATTGAGTGCGCGCGGGCGGATGGAGGTGTCACTCAGATGTCATAGCGGTCCGAGACCATACTGGGTGACGGGGTGCGGGTGGTTTGTGTGAGAATTTGAAGAAAATAGGAGTCGGGGTACTAGACACCAAACGAGAAGGATCGATTTTTGGAGCTCGCAGGCGCGAGGCGAACTTGCGCCTTATGGGGGGGCCGCTCGAGATTGGGGCCAAATGAATAAGACAGCATAGAAGATTGTGTCTCTCCTCCTTACGTCGAAACCTTTAACTCAAAGTTAATAGAGGGGTTTCGTACCTGAACAAGAAGTCGTTGCGTGTTTTCGAATTCCGAGATTCCTATGTTCTTTATATATTCTATAGTAATGAACATTATATGTCCATTTCGCTCATAGCATTAATTGTGAATATGGTACTATTTACCAACCCCTCCGCTCGGGCAGGATATGACACAAGGTCAATTTTTAAGCGGAGTTTAACAGGTTTGAATTCAGAGTTTTCCTTCTAGACTAGTTGCCTCACCAAGGCTGAAGAACCTAGTCCGTCCTACTATTTCCCCATAGCTGGAGGGAGAATAAGGGGGTTCATACCTTTCCCAAGGGTGAACGTGAAAGTGAAGTAAAGTGAATGTAATAGCGCGACTGGAGTACGAACTCGCGTACTACGATTCCGCAGTGCATCGCTTTAACCATTACCACCATATGGTACAATTTTAGTTATCTTCAAATATCCTATACACTGGAGGATCATTGGATTATTTCCATGGCTATTTAATCAGTTTTTAACCGGACATTTTAGGTGTACCAGTTAGCCAATGCTCGGCCTTGCCTAACTATTTACTCACAAAGTTTCTATCTCCCGTATGGTGTCGCCTCATAATATCAGGCTAAGATTTATCTCACAGAAAGTTTCAGGATCCACGAGTATATATGGTTATATCTATGATAGATTTCCCATCGGGATCTTCTTGATTATTCAATGGGAACACTCGAGGAAAGCATTCGCAAACCACTTTTGATATTTTCGATTCTTTACAGTTCCTTCTGCATAAAATGTATCAATGTTTGTTCTTTATCTTATTTTTTTCGCCTGAGTTGCACAGTATAATTATCTAAACGGTCCATAAAACAAAATTGGCTTCAATGTCGAAAATGACGAACATTATTAGGACCTGAGGCGTAAAGAAGGTTTCAAGAAATTTTTTTGTGTGTGTGTGGCTTCATCGGCCAATCAACAAATGGGCACGTGTGTGTGTTGTGGAAAAAATGTGCTTTTAAGAAAATCAACGTTCTACTGACTTACCTCCGATCAATAAGCTGGCATATGGAAGCTATTGCTGATAGGTAACTGATGTCTGTCTGGGTCAAAATGGCGCGCCTTGACCAAACAATTTGCTTTCTTGCGTAATCTATTTCTGACAGACGCCCATTTAAACGGGTGCCATTTGAAAGCTCAAAGACCGCCGCCTTTAACAAGAATAAGCACTTAGTGGCAAGAGATATGCAAATATATGCAAGCATGGTCGTGTGTATAGATTTATGAAACACACTCACATCCATACACATACAAAGACACACATAAAAATACAGTCACAAACTGAGAGAGAGAGAGAGAGAGGGTGAGAAAGAGAGAGAGTGTGAGAGGAAAGAGTAGAGGGAGAGAGAGGCCACTTTGCAAGCGAATATATATACATCTACATATATTCATACATATATACATATGATGTTTCAGGAAAATTGATATCATTTCGTAATCTAATAGCTTGACAAAATCTTGTTCAAATGATCTGAGATTTTTACAGCATGTGCAGAAACAGCTGAAAAGTCTATATCTTTAAGGTTTGGTGTCTTTTTTTCTTTTCAGGTATGAAAATACCATTCACTGAGAAAGAAAAGACGTTTAAACAAAGAATGGAATTTTGAGTCGCTTCTACAAATGCGATTTAAAATTTAAGATAAATTGAACGAGATTTTTCAAGTTATTAGAATACGGAATAATATCAAGTTTTCTGAAATGTCCAGTTCATTATATATATATATATATATATATATATATATATATATATATATGAGCAAGTAAGAACCATAAATCTCTTTTATATATATATATATATATATAAAAGAGATTTATGGTTCTTACTTGCTCATTGCTGAGTTAATAGAGGGCCAAATGTTGCTGTACTGTTAAATAGTGCTCAATATCAATGAGAGTATATATACATATATATATATATATATACACTTAAGTGTGGACAGAAAAGTTTATATGAGGATGTTGTATCTCCTGTTGATGACTTACTTTTAACGAGGCCCAAGCACTGCGATGTTGATGTAAGAAACTGTAAGGAGGGGGTGCATGTTTAAAAATAAACCCCATTTGATTGCATTCAATGATAATAGTAGATTGGAAAAATCCAACAATATGTGTTAAAATAAACCTCATTTGATGATGATGATGATGATGATGATATATATATATATATATATATATATATACAATGTATTCTCATGGAATACAATCAAATGAGGTTTAGTTTTCAGCATCTATTTGGATTTTGATAAGATGTGTAAAAATAGATGAAAAAGTCGATAAACCGAAAAACCGTCCGTGGATTTAAATTCATATTTCGTCTTTATTTCATCAGAGTCTTCTTCAGAATTCCGAAGAAGTCGTTGATGAAATAAAGACGAAATATTAACTTGAATCCGTTGTCTGTGCTTCGGTTTATCCACTTTTCCATTAATTTTTCACACATATATATATGCGTGTGTGCGCGTGTGCCTGTTTATCTGTGTGTGTGTGTGTGTCTGTGAACAACTCCTCCGCCACGAGAAGGAAATGATATGAAGTCAGTTTTTCAGAGGAACAAAGCTGCTTGTAATTCAGGGTTTTCTTCTTGATTGGTTGCCAAAACACGAGTAAAGAATATGGTCATGTGCATATGTTTATGAAACAAATTCTTTTTTTCCGAAAGACCCAAATGCAAACACACGCACGCACTCATAGGAATACATACAGTCACGCACATTCCACAACTCTTGAAGTTTTTAATCCCTTCACTGACCATAGATTACTTGGTCTTATCGAAAACTTAATTCATTTGTAAGTTAAGCAAGATTACATAAGTAAGCTACTTGAGTAAGAATCCATTGAAAAATATTTTATAACTTTTTTCTTCATTGTATGATAGCTATCTGAAGACGTTTGAGAAGCAAGATGAAATAAATTTTTGATTGCCAAATTATAGATTGTTATGTCTTTTCCAATAACACACACACACACACACACACACACATACATATATATATATGTATATGCTCCCCCACCCCCGTAGGGTTGAGCTCTCTAGCGAATAAAGTAATCGGGTTGCCATTAGCGTATACGCAAGGCTCTTCATATATGAATTGTGGAGGTGCCCGTGGTGTTGTGGAGGTGCCCGTGGTGTTTGTGGAGGTGCCCGTGGTGTAATTGTTATCGTCGTTGGAAATGAACACGGCGACACGAGTTCAAATCCTGGACGAGACTGATTGCATTTCACATAGCACTAATACCCTTAGGAAAGGTATGAATCCAATTATTCTCCTTCCAGCTATGGGTAAATAGTAGGACAGACTAGGTTCTTCAGCCTTGGTGAGGCAACTAGTCTAGGAGAAGGAAAACTCTGAATTAAAATCTGTTAAACTCCGCTTAAAAATTGACCTTGTGTCATATCCTGCCCGAGCGGAGGGGTTGGTAAATAGGATATATGAATTGAGCTCTCGGTAGCCGTTAAATGGATGTATGTAAACAATAGTAATTGTGATTCATAACCGTTTAAAATTTACTTCGCTGATGCTGGTTTCCTCGTGGCTGAGGGGTAGAGTCTTGGATTGGCGTTTGACTCAACCGGGTTTCGATCCCAGCTACGGGAATCTAGTATGTCTAGCCACACTGATGAGTTCTGATAGAACGAAACAGATCTGTCTGTGGATGACTATATATATATATATATATATTATATATAAAATTCGGCAAGCACCTACATGTGGTATACGGACACAGTGGATTAGGGTTCGATCTATAGTGGTAGAGAACATGGTATGCACTGCTGATGTTGACCCAATAGGGTCGAAACAGCTGTTCAGTCTTCCGTATGTCACATGTAGGTGCTTGCCGAATTTTCTAGTCATGGTAATTCAATTAATACAACATCTATTCAAATGTTAAAAAGGTAAAAAAAAATTGCCTACCCATTAGGTAAGGTTTATGTGGATGCAAAACGCCGACTTCGAAAGACGTAGCCCTGGAGGTGACCGGATCCTCTGTAGGGATAACGTACCTTCAAAACACATCAGGTTAAGAGGTCGCGCTTTTACCATAACTTAATAATTTGGGATCGCTTATTTGTGAAATGAACCGATGGCCAAGTGGTAGAATTTCGGCTCTGCATTCTGTGGTTGCTGGTTCGATCTCTATTGGTGGAGATCACGGTTTGCACGGCTGATGAGACCCAAAAAGGTCGAAAAAGCTGTTCCATATGTCACATGTAGGTCCTTGCCGAATTTTCTAGCTATAGTAATTCAATTAATATACATCAATTCCTTTATTCAAATGTAAAAAAGTATATATATATATATATACGTGTGTATTCGTGTACCACAGTATTTGTCTGTAGGGGTTGCCATCGGTAAACAGGCGTGTGAGCTAATCAACGACTCCGTCACAGATCAAAGGGTACAACGTCAATTTTCAAGTAGTGTTCTATTACTTTGAGTCCAGTGTTTACTTCTTCTAGACTGGTGACCGAACATAATATGTACCTTATGGTAAAGCAAGGCGGTATCAAGTACCATTTTTAAAGTCTTTGGTATGACGCGACCTGGAATTGAACCCAGGTCTCCCTGATCATTGGCGAACATTCTATCCACTAAGTCTCTCTCTCTCTCTCTCTATATATATATATATATATATATATATATATATACGTTATGCATTCAATAAATTTCCAGATTTTTTTGTACTGGCATTTAAATTTGTCGTAGACTCTTGAACATTCAGTATGTTATTGCTATACATCTTATGAGATGACTGTCCAATTTTTATGATTTCAGATTCAAATGAACAGCTACTGCAGGAATTGGAATACATCCGACTAAAGCCTGATTGTCACGGCTGGTGAATTTCAAAAATGCAATCTGGACGTGAGAGCGCTTTAGAAGAACGATATGAAATAAAATTTTGTTTTAAACTTGGGAAAAATGCCACAGAAACGTATGGAATGCTTCAGGCTGCTTTTCGACCATCTTGCATGAATCGAGCATCAGCTTTTGAGTGGCATAAGAGATTCAAGGAAGGCAGGGAATATGTGAGGGATGATGGGAGGTGTGGGAGAAGTAAGGAAGTCTTTAGACCAGAGTTGATTGGCCAAACGGTTAGGGTTAGGGTTACTATGTTGAGGTTTTAAGGGAGTTCAGGAAGAGATTCCGTCAGAAGAAGCCAGCACCCTTCAAATCTTGTCAGTGACATTTCCACCAGGACAATGCACCAGTCCACAACTCCATCCTTATCACAGACTATTTGACCAAGATGGGCGTCAAGACAGTTCCTCACCCTCCCTATAGTCCAGACCTTACTCCCTGTGACTTTTGGTTATTCCCTAAGCTCAGAGGCTATCGTTATGAGACAATTGAGGAGATGAAAGAGGCTGTGACGAAGGTCATTGACACGCTCACACAAGAGGACTTCGATGGGGGCCTTCCAGAAGTTGTTGTTACGGTAGAACAAGTGCATTGCAGCCGGAAGAGATTACTTCGAAGAGGACTAGAGTTTCATGTGTGTACTATCAATAAAAGTGCCCATACGAAAAAAGTCTGGAAACTTATTTAATGATCCTCGTATATATATATATATATAGTTTAGATATCGTAGTTGACCTTCGCATTAACAAGAAAGTCACTGTTACCGATGTCCGTAGACTCGATGTCTATGTTTTTACCTTTTTCTATGATACTGTAGAGTGTTCGGAATGGTCCGAGGGACCGGGTTTCAATACCAGGTCTAGTCATATCAAAGACTGAGAAATGGTATTTGATACCTTCTTGCTTAGTACTCAGCACTCTAATGTAAGGACCATGGATAAAGTGAAGCTATCCGGTGAATGGAGTAGCACCCTACCCTACATCTCGGTGCAGTAGCTATTGAAAATGGAGCCTTCGGGTCAACCCTCGATTACAGTCGCCAACTTAACTCTTTTTTATGATACTGAAGATTTTTATCTATCTATCTATTTATCTATCTGTGTGTGTGTGTGTGTGTGTATGTGTGTAAAGCTTATAGCGTACAAAAAATGAGAAATTCTGCTTGTTTAGAATCACGAAAGTCACTCTTAGATATCCAAAATAGCCATGTTTTTTTTTTTAATATTCTCGATGAAAAGGTTTCTTTAACATGGAAATCTGATGTCTCTGTACACCCTTCGTGCCTACTTTTGTTTTTCTTTCTTTCTTTCTTTTTACAATTTGTATATTGTTCGTCTTTTTATTTTTAAATTTTCTACATACATATCTCTCCTCACCTTTCTTAACTGCTGATCATTCGCGGAAATGTCAAGTGTCACTTTCATTTCTTTGCCATTTTGTCGTTTAACCTTATTACTTTCTTTCTCTTTTTTGTTTATTTCTTTTTCATAAGTTCTTTTTCACACACACACACACACACACACACGTATGCATTCAATAATGCGTATGAATAATTATACCTCTTCCAATTTTTTTTAACGAAGTTGTTCATTTGCCAATGGTCCGGAAGACCTGGGTTCAATCCCAGGTCGTGTCATACCACTGACTTAAGAAATGGTACTTGATACCTTCTTGCTTAACACTCAGCATGATAAGGTACTATCAAGGGTTAAGTGGAGCAATCCTGGGAAAGGAGTAGCGCCTTCCCCTACACTCCGTTGTAGAATCTATTGAAAAGGGCGTCTTCTGGTCACCCTCGACTACGTTCGCCAACTTACTTTTACTTCTAAACCAAAGGTTCCATGATTTTATCATTTCTCGTGGAACGTTAAGAATTATGCCATAAGTGCTTTTTGTAAGGAAACGATTTCAATATTTTCTCCAAACTATCAGACCAAACAGTATGTCATCTTTAACTTCTAACTCACCCTCGTTGTGGATTTATGTGGGTTGCGTAAATAATTAGTACGGATATGCTCTAATTGCGTTCCGGATATTAACGGTCCCTCAAGACTTTTAAATTTACACATATATCCGGTGGGTTGTAATACCTTGTATTAGCTCTCGTAATAATACCGTGGGCGGCTTTATTCAACCTTACCTTGACTGTGTACTGATTTCTTCGCGACTGAATATCTGATCAAGAGAGATAACTTCAGACGTATATATATATATATATATATATATATATATATATATATATATATATTTGGTCGGTTGGTTGTTTGGGTTTTATGCTATATCCAACTTTGTAGGTTATTTAATGCCAAACCCATTTTTATAGAAATATCAGTTCTATTTAAAACAATTCAGTTTATCACGGAAAAACAGTTTCATTTCAAACAATTTAGTTTAGCCTAAGTACGCAGTTTAAATGTAAGTACACAGTTTAATTGTCAAAAACATATCTATTTCAAGTTATTCAGTTTAGTTAAATAGTTCTCATTCAAACAATTTAGTTTAACATAATACGCAGTTTAAATATAAAAACAATTCTATTTATGTAATTCAGTTTGGCATTAGTAAGTGACCCAGTAAGTAACTATGTGACCCATACATAAGACACTCGCAGGTGCTACCACTCCGGGCCAGAATTGACCTTGGGCCCATGGCAATGAAGGGGTACTCCACATTCTCCAAAGCTCCAGCATCACTGGAACCTCACCATCAGATTATTCAGTATCATATCTAGGTCTCTTGTTGGAGGGATCTTACCCCCCTGCAGAGGTCCAGTCCTTTTAATCTACAGCGATGGCCGACTTGGTAAATTTATATTTGGTTAAACAATATCGACATTTTTATCCTCATATTTTTGTTTTTATCCTTTCAATATTGTTATGATATCAAACGGGAATTGGTTAAGAACGCTTCAATAATTAATTGGTCACGTAGCATTTTCGGCCAGGTCTTGGGCCATCGTCAGGGAAGGGTATATTGCAAAAGCAATATAACATTAACATGTCCATAACTACCTTGCAAGAACTGACCGTTTATTATTTATACTGGTGTATTATTGAAGCGTTCATTTTTATATCTGATTAGATAATTTGCAACAGCAGCTAAAAACATTTGAGTACATTAACATCGGATTAAAAATTGATTCTCTCTCTCTCTCTCTCTCTCTCTCTCTCTCTCTCTCTCTCTCTCTCTCTGTGAATATATATATATATATATATATATATATATATTTCAATAGTTAAGTGTGAGACGTTTTTGACAAAAACGGTTTTTAAAAGGTGTCCCAAGGTGTCCCAAGGTCGATATTAAGCTCTGTGATAGAGGTTTAGTGGTCCAAAGGGTTTTCTTTTGCCAGCAATATTCCTAATTTGCATACCAAGTTGACTGGGGCTAAAGAATGCACCGTCTGCATCACTGCAAACACATACTACCCTCCCCAACGAGTGTCCTGCCTATGACACTAAACCATGTAATGTTTATGCCTCATGTTCATGCCTCAGTTCTGAAGCCTTGTGGGATGTGGCGTACTCCTTCATTGCCATTACTCTCAGGTCCACTGTGACCTTAAATATAATACCTGTGAGGGTTCTATCTATCCGTAAAATAGAATTGTTTGTCCATTCAACAGCGTGGTAAAAATTTGAACTATTTAGATGAGTGCAGACAAATAATATCTGGTGTGTTTAAATGTTACCTTCTAACATTTCGCTTACAAATCACACCATTACACACACACACACACACACACACACACACACACACACACACACACACACACATATATATATATATATATATATACATTTACAGGATTTGGTTTTACACAACCTACAAAGGTTAATATGACATAAAACCCAACCATCCAACAAACGTAATCATCAGTACACGTGATAGATCTCCCAGTCAACTGGTGCTGTAGAATACACCGACTGCATCTTTTTGAGCGGTAAGACACCTCAACGAGTGTCCTGGATATGACAACTATCTGATGGTGAGGTTCCAATAATGCTGCAGCTTTGGGGAATGCAGGGTACCCCTTCATTGCCATCGCTCTCAGGTTCACTTTGGCTCGGAGAGGTTGCACTGAAAGGATTATATCTAGGGGTTAAATAGAACTAATCTGTGTACTTATGCTAAATTGAATTGTTTGAAATAAAATGGTTTTTCCATTAACTGTGTATAAACAAAAAACTGTAGTCATGTTATACGGAATTGTTTGAAATCGAACTTTTTTCACATTTAAACTGTGTACTTATGATAAACTGAATTGCTTGAACTAGAACTGTTTTTGACATTAAAACTGTGTACTTATGTTAAACCAACCAATCAACGGATGATAGACTTCTATTTATTTTGAATTTCTTCATCAGAATGAATATGTAATCTTAGAAATGCATGAAATCTCTTATCCCCCAACAACAGATTAATTAGTTCCACTACTGTCTATCACCAAGGATGGCGTTGACATTAAGCAACCCACAAAGCTTGATATGCCATTAAACAAAAAATCAAATAAACCACTTAATTTCTTGAGATACTTAAAATCACATAAGAAAAATAACTATTCACAACAAAACATAGTAAAGTTTTAATATAATGGCCGAGGCATTTCGTTTTATATATCTTGCCTTTGGGTTTAGTTAGGCTGAGAACCTTTCGGGTCAGCACATGGGTTAGTTAGGTGCAAACTTGAGCACAGGTGATGACGCACACACAGAGAGGATGTGTCGTTCACAGATGTCAAAATAAAAATCCCAGAGAGAAAATGTGACGGCGGGATGTGAATGACGTCATGCACCGGAAGCGTTCGCGGAGGATTTTGGGAGATTTGAAAAAGTCAGTTAAGAACTAGACTCCGTACGGGAAGGTTGACTTTCGCTAGCTCGCCGAAGCCAGGCCAGTGGCCTTGTGGTGGGTGCCACAAGTGTTGGGTGGGTGGGGGTGCAGATGGAAAAGCCAGCATAGAAAGATTGTGCCTCTCTCCTTATGTTGAAAAACCTTTTAACTCAAAGGTAATAAAAGGTTTCGTACCTGAACTAAGAAGTCGTAAGTGTTTTTCGTGTTTCGGGATTCCAATGTTCTATGTATATATGTTATGAACATTCTATGTACGTTTCGCATATCCGTATCTGGCTATGGTACAAAGTTACTGACCAACAGGGGAGGTCTCCGTGGCGTAGTGGCTAAGGTGCTGCATTTTGACATCATAGTAAGCGAGGTCGAATTCCAGTCATGCAATTACATTCACTTTCAGATTAGAATTAGAACCCTTGGCTAAGGTATAAATTCTTTATTATTCCAGGTCTGGTCAGTACTGTTCTTCTACAAATTTGGTTTCGGCATTAAATAACCCATAAAGGTTAACATGCCATTAAACAAAGTTGGGTGACAACCCCCCCATTGGAGCTTAAATCCAATGCCTTAACCATTTGGTCGTCGTGCTTAACAAAGGAAATAAAACCGGAAATAATATGATTGTAAATGGAGTCTGTGAATAAGAACAAAATTTAGTGGGGGTCCATTTTTTAAATCTTCTTTTATTATATTTTGACTTTCATTGAATTCCCTCTTTTTTCCCTTTTCACTTTTAATAAATTCTGTTTTTTGCCTTTGTTTATGGATAAATTGCATTAAACTGTACAATAAGTATTATCAAAACAGTACGAAAAAAAAACTCTGTTCATTTATCCATCCTCTCTCAAATTTTTTTCTTTGATTCATTATTTGTGAGTGTTTTCACAGGTACATTATCATCATATGCAATAATTGTTGTCAAATCTGTTCAAGGGGAGAGTTCGTTGCGTATGGTTCTTGACTGTGAGTTCGAACCCCAATAATGATATTACGTTCAATTTGGAAAGGAATGAATCCCAACATTCCTCAGGCTATTGGTTCAATACTATCACTGCTGTTCTTCTCCAAGGATGGCTTTGGCATTAAATAACTTGTAAAATAATTAGGGTGCTTAATTAGTTATTTTATTTGTTTGGTAAAATTGTCAATTAACCGAGGACGTTGTATGTAACTGTAGTTTCTTGCAGAGGTCATTAACAAGCACAGGAGGTGACCAGGTTTAACACCTCACGTCAAAATAATGTTGACGAAAACAGAACAGGTATTATAAACAAATCAAGGTTTGTCAACCGGCGTAGGGAAATAATGGTCTGTGACACATGTGATGATTCTAAAACGAATGGTGCAGTGGTTTCGTGAGATGATGTCATCGAAGGCGTCGAATGATACCATAAGTAATAAATATAGAAATTATATAAAAATGAGATAATTTTTCGAAATTAAAGTTTGGAACCACAGAGAAGTGAGCGCTGGACGGAGTCGTGATGTGGCAGGGATATGTGGGTCGGGTAGCTGTATCAAGATATATTTTTAGACCTTCTACGATATTTTTTCTCTTCCTTGTGCGATGGCTGCTATGAAAATTGTATCAGGAAATAAACGCTTTCGTATCTGAAGAGCATGAGTCGCCTATTATTTTTTAAATTTGATATTCAAGATAAGACAAATAACGTCACAAACCCATGAGGGTTGATATACCATTAAACAAAGAAACCAAACCAAATCTCCTCCCTCTCAAGTCAAGAAACAAACAAAAATAATTCTTTATGATCAATTGTGTGAGTTAATTTTCTTTATTCCGAGTCAGCTCTCTACGGCATATCAACCCTCAGTGGTTATTCAATACCAAAGCCAACCTACTAAAATAATACTAGTGGGACTACTTAACACTATAGATTTGGATAAGGTGGTTCATACGTTTCCCAAGGTTATTATTCCGAAGGTGAACGTAATGACATGACTGAAGTTCGAACTCGCTAATAGTGACATGGTAGTTCAACACGTTACCCACTACACCACGAAAACTCCCTCGATATAATTTTTACTGATGCTAATGTATTTCTTAAATGTACATAAAATTTGATTAATCTTTTCTTTTCAGCTTTTGATCTTGGAGTCAAAGCAAGTGAAATATTAAAGTACATTCAACCTTTCTTTGGTCATAAAATTGTTCAAGGATGAAACCCGGATGTCGAAAAATATTTGTTATTGTTTTGCCGACTGCCATAAAAAAAGTAGTTTGCGAGCCGCGTATATCAGGTTTTTGGTTTATAATGATAACCGCTACACTACGAGTGCATTTTGTTGGACTGTTTTGTTGAAGGGTAAAAAAAAAAAACACTTAATTGTATCATGTGGTACAGGGTGCATTGGAGCAGATGTCAGTACCACAGGTGGCTGTGGTTTGGGAGGTTAGGGATAGCAACTGGAGGCGGCTGGTCATAACCAGTGCTGGCATTACCCGTGGGGACAAGTGTATTCCCATCTGCTTCTGAGCTGTTGTGTTACAATCATGTAAAAAACATATGAAGCAACTTGTAAACAAATAGGCATTGAGGTGAAGATTTTTTTAGTTTTTATAGTACTCTGCTTTCCGACAACCGAGAACTTTTTTCAAAATTTTTTTATGGAAACGATTCTGCTGCACTACTGTATGGATGCACAACTTGGACAAAAAAAACTCATGAAGAGAAATACTAGTTGGGTATGGTATAAGAATGCAAAGCGCTATTTCAATCATGTCCTAGAAGCAATACCCTACAAAATAGTTAAAAGGACACTTCCATCCTATTTCACAAACGATCCAAGCAAGTCAAAATAAGGCATGATGGGAACTACTGGTCAGGTAGGGACGAGATCATAAGCAGCGTTCTCTTATGCATTCCTACACATGGGTGCGATAGGGTTAGCCGTACTATATACATCATTACTGTGCAGACACTGTATGCCGTCTAGAAACCGTGTCAGGATCGATGAAAGATAGCGACGGATGTCGAGAGAGAGAGGGAGGAGCTCTATGCTGCTAATATGATTTGATGTTTTATATATATATATATATATATATATATATATATATTGTCATCCACAGAGTGTTTCCTTGTATCATATCTCTTCAGTTTGGCTAGACACGCAGGACGCTTCAAGCTGAGATCGAAACCCACCTAACTTTACGCTACACTTGGTATCTAACCGCTCAGCAATTTTGACGACATACTTCAGCTCAGTAATTATAACCCATATGTATAAGCTTTCAGACGTACATTTATTTTTTAAGTTGGGGAATTATATTGGGAATTGAATTGCCATGGCTAAAAAAAAAAAAACGGCGAACACGTGAACGTGACATACGGAAACACTGGACAGCTGTTTCGATCTTATTTGGTCTTATCACTAGTGTATACCATGATCTCCCCCACTGGATATCGAACCAGTGACCACAGAATGCAGAGCCGAAACTCTACCACTGAACCATCCAGTCGCATTGCACACAAGTGACGCCAAATTAACTAGTCATGGTAATTGTGCGGCCTATTAACTTTAATGTGTCTTGTAAGTTACATCGGTACTCTTTACAGAGGACACGGTCACCTCCAGGGCCACGTCTTCCCAGGAGGATTGGAAATACGCATCCGCTTAATCATTATAACCGCAAGGACAAGGATGTAGATGCATATTTTCTTTTTTTCTCTTTAAGTAGAGGAATTATATTGTGAATTGAATTCAGCCGGTCCATGTGTAGGGGTTCATAGAAGAACGTCACTTAGTTCGTCCTTGCTTCTCCAGCAGTGTCTCGCACATCGTGTTTGTCTTACTTGGATTGTTTTAGTGATGGGAGGTAAGTGGCCGTACAGCTGTTCTTTTGTGGGGTGCTGCTTCTTGGATTTATTCAATATAGCTCTTTAGAGTCTTGTGCAGTTACCATCTAGCTTTTTCTCTGTGAGTTTTATTAGCATCCTAGTGGTGCATCCAGAAAATAGAATTGACACGACCGCTTCTTGGAAGAAATCCCGTTTTCATTCATCGTATAGATAATAATTATTGTAATAATAATAATATTAATAATGATAATAATTGAAGGCAAGCCGCTTCTAACAATACGCAGAGAAAAACAATCGGTTGTTACAAAAGGGTTGCTATATGCTAAAAATTGCAGGTCTGGTCATGAAACTGATGCTACACAATGAACTATATATATAGAAAGAGACAGACAGACAGACAGACAGACTTAAAGATTCCTTTCAATAAATGAGTGGACACACTATCATAAGCTGAAAAAGTTCGGATATCAGCCAGAGAAACGCTTAAAAAATCAAAACGGCTGGATTTCTGATATATTTCCAACTGAAATCTCCTGAGAACGCAACGTCTGGACAAAGCTTTGCAAATAACATTCTTCTAAAAGCTTTTGAAATTCTACCTGTTAAGATATGTCTTGCAGAACCATCGCTAATTATTGTGCATTGTTAAAAACCTGCTCTCAATGAGCTAAATGAAGAATATATTTTATCTTAAAATCTCCCTTTCCTTCAAAAAATATTAATTGCAAATTTGTAAGACCCACACTAAACAGGGCGTCTGTACTGAATAAAAAAAATGACCTAATGACTAGTCCTCCGAAACCCTTTGGAAACCAACTGGTAACGAACTTTCGCCTTTGAATGATTGGCAGGTTCCAGGTCAAGGTTCAATATCGGGTCATGAAAATCCATGCGAAACAATGTGAGAAGTCAACAGTTTCTTGTGATTGGTTGTAGACAGTCTCGTGAAAATTTGGAGAGTCAACTAGATGTAAAATAATTAAGGAGTTGGGTTTGGATGTTTCTTTTTCCTCGAGGTGTCGAGTCGTTATCTCTTGGCTAATTATAGAGTCAGTGTATTCTATGCCTCGTTAGCATGACTCTATGTACATTTATATGTATGTACCTATGCATGAATATATATACGTGTGTGTGTTTCACTAACAGGTTTGGTTTTGCTTTATGGTGTATTAAGCATTGTTGGTTATATAATGCCAAGTCCATTTTTATACATATAGTTATATTTCAAACAATTTCGTGTAGTATAGGTAATTTTTTTTTACTCTCAGTTAAATGTGAAAACAGTTCTATTTCAGACAATTCAATTTAGCTTATGCTCGCTGTTTAAATGTCAAACAGTTCTATTTCAAATAATTCAGTTTAGCATAAGTACATGGTTTTGTTCTATCTGACCCATAGATAATATCCTGTCAGGTGCTACTACTCCGGGCCAGAGTGTACCTGGGAGCGATGTCAATGAAGGGGCACTCTAAACCCCTAAAGCTCCGACGTAACTGGAGCCTCATCATCAGATTTTTTGTGTCATACGACACTCGTTGGCGCGTGGAGGCTTACCCCTGTGTAGGCAAGCAGCTTGATCGGGCAATGTGTGTGTGTGTGTATAACCAGTATTCTTCAAAAAGTAATATATATATATATATATATATATATATATATATGTGTGTGTGTGTGTGTGTGTGTGTTAAGCGTTTTTGTTAAATAGGACAAACACATTGTATTTGCCCATTTTAACTTTGATCCGTTCAAACCACTCATAAAAAAACTTGAATGGATCAAAGATAGAATTGGCAAATGAAAAATGTCTGTCCTATTTAATCAAGTAATATATATATATATATATATATATATATATATATATATATATATATATGACCAGTGTCCTTCTAAAAGTAATTTGAAGTCATAATGGATGAATCCAACCTCTAGTATGGGTACTTGTGCATAATAAATATTTAATCAACAATCAAGAAATGACAGGTTGGCCTAACATAAATATTATATGAGCAAAAAAAAAAAAACTAATTGCTTGGAAGAGTGCGAGTAACTTAATACTGAACTATCTTACCCATGTGTACAGACTATAATGATTCATCATATCTGAAAAGTATTAAAAAAACGTAATTTTTGAAGAACAATATATATATATATATATATATATATATATATATATATATATATACATATATATATATATATATATCCTCGTTCCTTGGTGTGTATATATTTGTTATTTTTTTGTCATATGAGTTGTCTCTGTCAGTTTCCTTTTCTTTCTTTCTTTCTTTCTTTCTTTCATAAACAACGTCTATCAAAATTTATTCATATGTAATCTCTCTCTCTCTTCCTCTCTCTCTCTCTCTTCCTCTCTCTCACCGCACACAGAAACATAGACACACAACCACACGCGCGTAAAGGTACATTAGACTGTTCGGTTTTTAATCCATATCACTTTATTTCCGCATGTATATATATATATATATATATATATATATATATAGGCTGTCTCAATATACATGGGATTTACATTCCAGCAAATGACTCTACTAATAATAATGTTCTTTTTTGTTTCAGATTTGAAAATAGTATACTATAACAACTATTAATCCTCGAACACAATGCCTTAGACAAGAGAGGAAAAATTATTTTGCGTCACTACTTATTTGGCGATAAAAGCAATCAAGACTGTCTCAAAATTAATGCAATCCATTAATAGGGTAATGATTTTTTACTAAGACAAGAAACTCAAAAAAAGATTGCATGTCCTGGAATCTGATATAATAACAATTTAGAAATAAACATTGATTTGACCTCTCTCGCTCAAATGGTGCATTTTTTGCTTGACGCGTTTCAAATGAACACTATTGCGTTTGTCATTATATCATTATCATATTAATGGGTTGCTTCTATTTTGAGACATCTTGTATATTTTTTCCAATTTATTCATCCTCACATAGCTGCTGAATGTATGTTCGTGTTGGTCGTCCTGCTTTTGACGGCCATGTGAGGGCGTCCATAAGAGTACATCTCTTATGAGTTCGTCCCTGCTTCTCCAGCAGTGTCCTGCATGTCTGGTTCGTCTAACTTCTAACTTCAATTCTCTAGCAAGGTCGGGGTACTTATCCTTCTCTTCCCATTCTTTCAGTTTTATTCTGTTGTCAGCCGGGACAGCAAAGTCAACTATTTTGCAAAATATCTTTTTCACACCAACCTTGGCTGATGATTTCTCACTGGAGTTGGAATGACAAGTCCTCCCAAGTCTCCAAAACTCTTCTCAGTATTTTGGTCACTCATAATAATGCTGTTGTTTGGATGGTCTCTATTTTTCCTCTTATTTCCAACAAACCCCGAATGATTGATAAAAGAGACGAATGGTCTTTTTACCAATCATTCGGGATTCGTTACAAGAGCAACAACCACAATTCGTACTTTCATGTTCCATAGTTTGTTTGTTTTTTTAGTTCTCTAGTAAGGTCATGATATTTATCTCTCTTTTTGTTTTTTTTATTATCTATTTTCACTCTGTGGTCTGCCAGGATGGCAAAGTCCACAATTCGGCAATGTTTTTTTTTTTTTTTTTTTTTTTTTTTATTATCATTTGGTCTGGTCTTCTGGCCGAGATTAGATGATCTGTTTGTGCCTTAAAATGCTTCAGCGTCTTATTTTCTGGGACAGACTCTGGGTTGTGCATATACTATTTGTTTGTATGGTGAAGTTAATTTTTTTGCATAATTCCCTGTGAATTACCTTGCCCGCCCAGTCATGTGTAGTCTTATACCCTATTTGCTCTTATTTACTGCATGTGCTTTGATGATTGATCGTTTCGTCTCTATCACCACATAACCTACATTCACTATTTTGTTGTGTTTTGTGTTCTGGTGTGAGATTTTTGTTTGAAAAAAACTATTCAAATAAGTCGGATCTGATATAAATACAAAAACAAACAAAACAAAATTGACTTTTTAGATATAGGATTTAACTTAAATAAAGACACGCTCCACCAACTTAGAACACAAAATTACACTCTACTTTACATTCAGACCACCCCCCGCTATCCATCCATCATAATAAAAGAGGTTGATATGCCATAAAAACCAACCAACCAACCAACCAACCAGCTAACCAACTAACCAACTACCATAATAAATTGAAGGAAAAAACACAATTCATGAGTCACGTTTAACCCGACATATCATTTAATGAAACCGTCTTCAATAAAGCCAAAGACTACGAAACAACAATAAAAGACATTGGGTTTTAGGAGACACTAACATATAGTAGAAAAAATTAAAAAAACACTAAGATATAGTTGAAAAAATAGAAAAAACACTAACATATAGTAGAAAAAATAGAAATAAAAACATTATTTAGTTTAGTTTCGTTTGTTAAGGTTTTATGACATTCTATCAACCATTTTAAGTTATTTGATACCAAATCCTCTTTATATATATATATATATATATATATATATATATATATATATATATATATATATATATACCAAATCCTCTTTATATATATATATATATATATATATATATATATAGGGTATCCCCCAAAAAACAGAAACCATTATTGCTTCTACAAAAATATATTGGTCCGTTTTTTTTTGGGGGGGGTCAGCCTGTGTATATATATATATATATATATGATTTGTAAACATTTTATTGATAACATTTCTAAAGGAACCTAAGCTCATTCTTTTGAACACAGTTAAATGGTTCCAAGTATTGTTACGTATGAATAACAATTCAATTAAACATCAATCATTTGTTTATACATAGTTTAATGATCTTACAGTTCTATTTTTAAAAAATCAATTTGGCATAAGTCATTTGTTTGCATACAGTTTAAATGTCAAACAGATATTTTAGACCCATAGATAGGACCCTATCAGGTGCTACCATTCCAGGACAGAGTGAACATGGCAGCAATTGCAATGCAGAAGTACTCCGCTGCCCCAAATCGCCAGCATTATGCGAGCCTCACCATCAGATTGTTTAGAGTTATATCTAGGACACGCGTCATCGGTGGTGGAGAATCTTCCCTTCTGCAGAGATTCAGCTGGTGTGTTCTCATGTCCCAGCCGTCTGGACCTAAACATTACCAAGTTAAACCCAGCATACAGTAAAAATGTAAAAATATTGAAAGAAAATATTCTTAAAACCAACAGACAAATATTTCCCAACACCAACCTACACAAAATATTCAGTTATAAGAAGAAGTACAATAAGAAAATATATAACACACCACAAGAAGAAGGAAAAAAACAAACACTTGTAACAGCAAAATAAAATACAAATGGGACCTACACGGAAATTGCCGGCAAACATGCATTGCACACCAGGCCATGAAAAAATATATAGGTGTCACAAAAGATCCCTGAAAAAGACGATTTACAAATGCAACAAGAAACACGAAACGTAGAATTCTCTCTAGACACATTTAGGACCTCAAAAATCAAGAAAAACGAAGCAAATACCTCTGAAAAATAAGAAAAATATAGTCAATTTACAACAGCACATTGTAACGTTTGTCTAGAAGCAAAAATAGTCTTAACTGTCAACCCAGAACAGAAAAAAAAACTACTCCTTAACAAATGATAAGACCTCATCTTTAAATGCAGGCATGAAAACAAATTCCAACTAAACAAACTAAAAACCAATAACACTAAAAACTAAAACAAAAAAAATTAGAATAAAACAAAATAAGAAAAATAGAATAAATTAAAAACGGATAGAAAATTAAAAATAATTGTACTCGTTGTTTTTAACCTGGCGAATAGTAGACTTTACCGTCCCGGTAGACCACAACGGGAAAATTTTTAAAAAAGCTAAAACAGAGATAAATACCTAGATCTAACTAGAGAAAAAAAGAAAATGGAATATGAAAGTGACGGTGATACCAATTGTGACTATTGTACTTGGAATTATCCCCAATGGATTCACGAAGGGTCTGGAAGACGTGGAAAAAAGAGGACAAGTAGAAACTACAGGATTATCAAGATCGGACAGAATACTGAGAAAAATCCTGGAGACTTGATGAGACTTGCGGTCACTCAAACTCCAGGGAGAAATCATCAACTATCGCTGGTGTGGAAAACTCTCATAATAATAATAATAATAATAATAATAATAATAATAATAACAATGAATATCAACATATGGACCAAAGAACAAGAAAACTAATGGTGATTCGTTAGGCCTTACATCCCAGATATGACGTAGACAGACTATATGTGTCAAGAAAAGGTGGAGGAAGAGGATTCGCCTGCATGCAAAATCGCATTGATGCGTCAATTCGACGACTCGAAGACTATATAAAAAAAAAGACTTACGAAAGACTGATTAAAAGGAGCAGAGACAACACAAACAACGCAAGGATCCACAGAACAACAATAACTAGAAAAACGATGAACTGCGGAATCGTAGTAAGCGAGTTCGAACTCCAGTCGCTCTATTACGTTCACTTTCGGTCAAATACCCTTCGGAAAGTTATGAACTGACTTATCCTCCCGGCTATGAGTTAAATAGTACCACTACTGTTCTTCTAGAAGAATGGCTTTGGCATTAAATAACCTACAAAGGTTAATATGCCATTACACAAAGAAACCAAACCAAACCAATAACTAGAAAAACAATTTCATTGACATTTCAAAAACGAAATTTTACACAAGACATGGCTAAGAAAAAGAAACCTGAAGAGAGAAATTGAATCTCTACTTAAAGCAGTACAAAACAACGCCATAAGGACCAAATATGTTAAAGCAAAAATATACAAGATAAAACGAAATAGTAAATGTAGGTTATGTGGAGATAGAGACAAAACGGCCACTCATATAATAAGCGGATGCAATAAATTTGTATAAAAAGAGTATAAGACTGGATGGGAAAGATAAAAAAAATTGAAATTCTACCATGCGAACAACCCAAAAAACGTCTTGAAGAATGAGACACACAAGGTCCTCTGGGCTTTTGAGATACAAACGGTCCCTTAATATCGACCAGACGCCCAATGCTAGTGATAATCAATAATAATAAAAAGAGAACCTACCGAAAAGTGGAATTTGCAGTCCCGGCAGACCACAGAGTAAAATTGAAAGAACAAGAACTAGAAAACTTAAAAACTATTGAACATAAAAGTTAAATTATACAAATTAACGCATTATTAAGATTGGGCAGAATACTGAGAAGTGTCCTGGAGACTTGAGGAGACTTGCAGTCGTTTAAACTCCAGTAGAAAATCATCAGATAATGCAAGTGTGAAAAATTCTCAAAGGAATGATAACAATAGATAATCAAGAAAAAAGGATATCTGACCGAATTGTTAACTTTGGTGTTCCGGCTGACCACAGACTAAAATTGAAAGAAAGCGACTAGAAGGATAAGTAACCGGACCCTTCTAGGGAATTGAAAAACTGTGAAAAATGAAAGTGACTGTGATACCATTTGTAATTGGTGCTTTTGGTAGAGTCACCAAAGGATTGATAAAGGAAATAAAAGGATGAGTGGAGACCATCTAAACTACAGCATTACTGAAATCAGCCAGAATGCTTAGGAGAGTCCTGGTGACTTAAGGATACTCACTGGCACTCAAAGTCCAGGGAGAAACCATCGGCTAACACTGGTGTGAAAAACCCGAAAAAGGTAATAATAATAATAATAATAATAAATAGACGATAAATAAATAAAAAATGTATAAATTAAAAATAAAAAAATAAGAGAACTGAAATAGATACATAGAACCAATGAAAAAACTAAATGATGATAATAATGATGATAATAATAATGGGACTTTTTCATACGGACAGATCCCCTAATCTTGGCCAGAAACCAGACCTTATAATCATCATCATGCTGTGCCGCTAGCACGGACATCCCTGACCCTCTCTCACCAATTCTCCCTATCATTCATCGCCTCTGGCTGGTCTTCAGGACTACATGCTGTATCCTCACGTAGCTGTTGTATGTATGTTCGAGCCGGTCGCCCTGCTTTTGCCCGGCCATATGAGGGGGTCCATAGGAGTACATCACTTATGAGCTCGTCCCTGCATCTCCAGTAGTGTCCTGCATGTCTGGTTCGTCTGACTTGGATAGTTTTCGTGGTGGGAGGCAGGTGGCCGTATAGTTGGTGCCTTGTGGGGTGTTGCCGCCAGGACTTGTTCAATATTGCTCGCAACATTCTTGTGTAATTGCCGTCTAGCTTCTTCTCCAGCCGTTTAGTAAACGTCTAAGTAGTGCATCCATACAGCAGTATCGATACGGCCGCTGCCTGGAAGAAAATGCGTTTCATTTTCTCGGTCAGGTTGGATTTCCATATGATCGATGGCCTATCGATAGCTGTCCATGCCTTCGTTAGCCGTGTCGATGTCTTTTTCGGTTGATGAGACACTGCTTCCTATGTATGTTTATTTGTCTACCAGTTTCAGAGAGATTCTATCTAGTGTGAAGATATCGCCTGTTTGATTATAGCACATATATTCAGTTTTGTGTGCATTGACATGGAGGCCAATGCCTTCTGCGGCTCGTTCCAAACTATGCAATAGTGTTTCGGCTTGGTTAGGTGTATTTGCTAGTATCGCTATGTCATCGGCGTAGTCGGCGTCGGTAATTGTTTTTGCGGGGTACCTTCTGCTACTTTTCTTTGTCAGCTCGAAGCCGTTCTCTCTGATTTTATCAATCAATGTTCTAAGCACGTAGTTTAGACAGATTTTAAAGAGGTATGGATGTAGCGTGTCCCCTTGTAGTACTCCTGCAACAAGTATTCTGTGTCTCCATCTGGTGATCGTACTTTTACTTTGGTGTTTATATAGAGAATCGTTATTGCTGCTACGGTTTCTTTTGTTAGGCCGTATGCTAGTAGGATTTGTTCCATCTTCTCTCTATGAATGGAATCGAAGGCCTTGGTAGAGTCGACAAACAGTAATGTAGCCTGTAGGTTTTTTGCCCGTACCCCTTCAAGGATTCTACAGAGGGTCAATATTTGTGAGGTCGTGAATCTATTTCTTCGGAAGCCATTTTAGTTTTTCCTACGGATGTTGTCGATTTCGGGTTCTTTGCCGTCCCGGCTGACCACAGAATAAAACTGAAAGAATATGAAAAGAAGGATAAGTACCTCGACCTGGAGGACTTGGAAGTTGGCGGCCGAGTGGAGACCATCCAAACAACAGCATTATTGAGAACGGCCAGAATACTGAGAAGAGTTCTGGAGACTTGGAGAGACTTGCTGTCACTCAAACTCCAGTGAAAAACTATCTGCTAACGCTGACGTGAAAAACTCATAAGTAGTAGTAGTAGTAGTAGTAGTGGTAATAGTAGAAGTATCAGTTATAAGCTAATCCATGCCAGAACTGCAACTTAATTTAGAAATAAAAATTTAAACCAAATAAGTTTTCAAAAGACGGTAACAGCTGAAACTTTACGAAGTATTATCTGTCTGTATTTTTGAGATTAGGCTTGATTTGTATTATTCTGGTTGTGATTTTTGAACTGTTGTCTTCCTCTTTATTGAGGTAAGTTGAACCACAACATTTCAGGCCTTATAGCCTCCGGCTTTCCGCAGGTGTCCCCTGTTTACCTGAGTAACAAATGATTGAATGTGAGAAATTTCAAGAACGATGGAGATCATAATAGTGCTTTATAGTTCTTGAACGCCTTTTTTTATCAACAGTCAAACTTTAAAAATGATTTCCCTAATTGAATTATTTCTATGCCTCGATAAACAACGGACACCTGAAGAAGGCCGGAGGATACTGGGTCCGAAACTTTGTGTTTTAACTTACCACAATAATGATGAGACCAACAGTCCGAAAAATCGCAGTTAAAATAAAACTTGCGGGGGTGCTGTACTCCATTCCCTAGTTTTCTCCTCTTTACCCTTGACAAGTACCTTATAATGCAGAGTATTCGCCAATGGCTCGGGGAACTGGCGTTCCATCCCAGATCGAGTCAAACCAAAAACTCAAATAGTACTTTATACAAGTACTATTTGAGTTTTTGGTTTGACTCGATCTGGGATGGAACGCCAGTTCCCCGAGCCATTGGCGAATACTCTACCCATTAGGATACAATATACTACCATTAGCCACAATATACTACCCATAAAAAATGACAAATTAAAAACTAATTTGATGAAGAACCTGGACAAAGGTCTGAGTATAACGATTGGTACATAGCAAAATATGGTGACCTATGACATTCTGCGAATGTCGGCTGTTCTAATTTCAGGTATGCTAAAAATGCCCTAAATGACAACTAAACCAAGAGATACCAACGGAAAAATCAACTAGAGAAAGCAAAAAACTTTTAATTCACTGTTATTTTAAGAGCAATCTCATACAAAGACTGTTGCATAATGACCCTTGACCGAGTCGTTAAACAGATATTCTCTGCACTGGACGTACCAGAGAAAATTATCGGAATCAGTCACGGAAATCGTGGGCGTTATGAAATGATATATGCAGATGCCCATGTGAGAGTCCCAGTGAGAGTCGCAGTCTGTAGGTGCTAGCTTGCAGCGGTTAGTCGAGTCGACAGATAGAGAAAGATGGCAGCAGGGGATTAAGCAACCCCCTGGCGAGGACCGGTTGAGTACGTCTCGTCGGAAGAGAAAAGGTAGGGCCTTGAAGATAACATAGAGCTATTAAGAACCTATGGGTCAGTATAGCAATCTGTTTTCGCCTGTCTGTCTCCGTCTGTCTCTCTCACACGCCACAGAAGATTCAACGCCTTTCGAGAATATAGAGTGAGAATTATATTTTCATAAGAAAATGTCCTTCCTTTATTCTTTTTCTATACACCAAAAGGGTATGGAAAAAAATAATCAAAATCTGATGAGAATCTGCTAAATTTACTGCAACGAACCGAACATTTACTGACCAAGCTAATATGATATTACTGACCTTTAGAATATAGAAAAATGGGAACAAGTAAATTGTGAAGAATTTTGAACAAATTCTCGCTTACCGAATTGAAAAGCAAAATACTGAAAATCCAAAGACCAGACACCAAGCATCGCAAAAGAAATGTTAACTCAAGAAGTCAAAACGAATGCATAGTTAATACAGAGAATCATGATTAAATAGAAGACTACATCACTACCCCTGTCGTGTCCTCGTGGTGTAATGGTTAAAGCGATGGACAACAGAATCGTATAAAGCGAGTTCGAACTCCAGTCGAGCTATTAACATCACTTTCGAGCAACGATATGAACCTTCTTATCATATTTACCCAACCCACCGCTCGGGCAGGATATGGCACAAGGTAAATTTTTAAGCGGAGTTAAACAGGTTTGAATTTTCCTTCTCCTAGACTAGTTGCCTCACCAAGGCTGAAGAACCCAGTCTGCACTACTATTTACCCATAGCTGGAGGGAGACTAATTGGATTCATACCTTTCCCCTTATCCTTCCAGCTATAGGTCAAATAGTACCACCAATGCTCATCTAGAAGGATGGATTTAGGCATTACATAACCCAGGAAAGTTGATATGCCATTAAACAAAAGAAACCAAACTAAACCATTACTACACCACTGGAACTAAGACTGGGAAAAAGCCGAGTTAGAAACCGAAAAAGTAAATGAATTATCAACAAATATTTTAACGGGCATCATCACTGAACAAAAGAAGCTATTCTACACAGGAAGGAAACAAATTTGTGGTAAAGTCAGTATTCCCCAAAGAAACCCGAACCGAAATACAAAACATTATTGGGAAATTTGTCTAGAAGAACAGATAAAGAAATCGCGACAACAAACAAAAGTGCTAAAGAAGGAAAATCACAAGAAGATATGTTAGGATAAAAAGACCAAAACAAATCCACAGACAAGTCTGACAAGACAACTTGAAGAGATAAATCAAAAGATAATGTCGAAAAAAAGGAAGACTAAAAAGATACTGAGACAAAGGTCATGTAATATAAACAAAATAGCATCTTCAAAAATAACGAAAGAAAATTCGACCATCAAGTAAGGGGAGGGTGCATGAGAACAAACTATCAACGAGATTGAAAAGGAAGCACAAAAAAAAAAATGAAGAAAATTATGGAAACGAAAAGTACATAACAAGGTCCAAAAAAGATAAATAATATAAAAAAATAATTACAAAGTGTATTCCGAAGAATTGAAAAGATGCCACTGGGAACCAAGAGGAACATGTGACCTAGTGTACATTGATAATCCCATCTTCTGTGAAAATACCCACATCCGCAGCTCGTTATCAAGATACTAACCCCACGTCGAAGAAATTCTGTGCGGCCGGATCGAGCGAGAGGCAGGTTCACAGGGAAAAGAGCCACTGGGAACCAAGAGGAACATGTGACCTAGTGTACATTGATAATCCCATCTTCTGTGAAAATACCCACCTCCGCAGCTCGTTGTACAAGATACTAACCCCACGTCGAAGAAATCCTGTGCGGCCGGATCGAGCGAGAGGCAGGTTCACAGGGAAAAGAAAAAAGAACACAACAACAACTTTGTGGGTAGAACGCCAAAGGAGAAGGGAAAGCGTGTAAAACTTTGTGGATAAATAGTTCTGGGCTGAGTCTCGGCTGACAAAAGATTATCTTAGCTAGCTAAATCCGGCTAGTAATGTTGCTGTTCGTTGTTCTTTGCTCCGGCCTAATCAACTTTCCTCGAAACTAAACTAAGTCTAACTGCTAAGACCCAAAACTCACCTGTATATATACAGAATGTTTCATTATTATTTCCGGCCAAGGGACACCCATGAATAAACCCATAACATTGGGGGGGCATTTCTCTCTTTAAAAAAGTGGACACAAAAATATTTTCTAGCATGGCCGTCTCCGATACATGGACATTAAATTCAGACCCTTTTAAGTTTTTAACCCGGACTCGACAAGTATTTAACCCTTACCCACGCCCTTGGCCATATGTACAAAACAGTTTCTTATCTAGATTTCCTTAATCTAGTTAATGGGTTTTCCTAATATTCGAAATTTGATAGCCAGGCCGAACTAACTCATCTTGTCACATATGTATGTATGTATATATGTGTGTGCTTGTGTGTGTGCACACACATGTGCGTGGGCGTATATATATATATATACACACACACGCACACATGTGTGGGTGTACACGCACACGTGTGTATACATGTATGTGCATATATCCAACTCATAGTGTCACACTTCAAGGAGAGCCAAACGAGGCTGAAAAATGTTTCCAAGACGTGAATTGGTTACAAAAATGATTTAATCCTGCAATCAAAGAAAATAGATTATCTGAAAATATACATTCGATAAAGTCATAAATTTCATCAGGGAAACTATGAAAAAGAGGAAAAACTTTAGCAGAGATGAAAATTCAGAGAGGTATCTTCCAGAGAGATGCGTTTACTCCATTAGTATTTTTTTTATAGTTATGATGATACTCAATTATACTAACAAAGTACAATGGCAGCTCCAAATTTACAAAATTACAGAGAAAAGATTAATCACATTATGTACATTGTTGACATCAAGCTGTTTGCAAAAAATTAATGAATTGGTGACTCTGATACAAAAATAAGAATTTAAAGCCAGGATATAAGAATGTCAGTTGGCTTAGAAAAGTATGCAAAAAACGGAAGGAATAGAATGGACAAATAAAAAAAAAGAACGTTTGGAGAAGAGCAAAATAACAAGGACTTGGGAATCTTGGAAGTGGACACCTTCAAACAAGTGGCGTTGAAAAAAAATAACAAAATAAGAAGATCTCAGACGAACGAGAAAACTTCTCAAAACTAAACTTAGCAGCACAAACTCTAATGAAAAACTCCTCTTGTTGGGTTCTCTGGACTATTCTTAAAAGAACTCAGAGCACAAGAAAGTTGATGATGCACAGGGTTTTACATTCAATTAGATAACTGATTATATACATATGTGTCAAGAAACGAAGGTGGAAGAAGACACACTAGCGTTGAGGATAGCGTTGATATATCAATATGAGGACGAGACGACTACATTAAAAAACACTAGAAATATCTAATTACAGCTGGCAATAACAACATTGATAACAAAAAAAAACAGAATTACAATTACTTGAAACAGAAAAGGGAAGAAAAGCAACTATATGTCTTTTTCAAGTGACAAACTGGCGAAATGTCATTCGAGAAGACCTGAACGCTGCTGCGAAAGGTAAATCTTTTGAGGGAAACTGAATCTCTTCAAATAGAAACACAAAACAACGCCATAAGGACTAATTTTAGTGTAAATCGATTACTCCTCTATAGAATAGATATAGAAGTTATGTGATGTTAAAGTTTGGTTTGGTTTGGTTTAGTTTTATGGCACATCAACCGTTGTAAGTTGTTTAATGCCGAATCCATTTTTATACTTAAAAGCAGTTCTATTTTTTAAAAAATTCAGTGCAGCACTAGTACACAGTTTCAATATCAAAAAACAGTTCTATTCAAATAATTCAGTTTATTATAAGTATAATTTTTTTTTATTTACACCCAGGTAAATGTCAAAGCAGTTCTATTTTAAACAATTCAACTTAACATAAATAGACAGATTAATTCTATTTGACTCATAGATAGGATCCTATCAGGTACAACCACTCAGGGCCGGAGTGGATCTGAGAGCGATGATAATAAAAGGTACTTCAGATTCCCCAAAACTCTGGCATTACTGGTACCTTACCATCAGATTGCCTAGTGCCATATCCAGGAAATTCTTTGGCGGGCTCTTACCGCTCTGCAGAGAAGCAGTCGGTGTATTCTACAGCACCCCCCAACCCAGCTGACTGAGCAGTGTGATGTTAGAAACGAAATCATTCATCTAATAAACATTGAATGAATCAAATTTGCGCAAAAAGAATATATGACTAGCCACGGCTTGGTGGGCAAAGTGATCCACTGGGAACCGTGCAAGAAATTGAAATTTGACCATTCTAGCCATTGGTATATGCACAAAACAGAATCCGTCCTTTAGAATAAGACAAACAAAATTCTCTGGAATTTCAGATACAAATAGATCACCTTATCCAGTTTAGAAGATCAGTCTAAGTAATGACTGACAGAAAAGAAAACTTGCTATCGAATAGACTTTGCCATCCCAGTGGACCATGGATTGGAAATAGATTTTTAAAAAGAGCAAAAAAAAGCAGCCTTGCCAGAGAACTAAAGAAACTGTGGAACATGAGGGCGGAACATTGACACGGTTGAAAGGGTAACCAAATGTTTGGTAAAGAGACTGGAAAAACTAGAAGTTGGAGTACGAAACGAGATCATTCATTTTACATGATTGTTAAAGGTATGCCAGAATACTGCTAGTGTCCTGGAGACCTGAAAGCATTCACTGTAACTCAAAATCCAGACGAAGGCCATCAGCTATCGGTGACGTGAAAAACTCGCAAAGAGTATAATAATAATGTCGAGCAGTTAGCACGGATATCCCTGACCCTCTCTGGCCACTTTTCCCTGTCGTTAATCGCCTCTGGCAGGTCTTCAAGGCTACATCCCGTATCCTCACATAGCTGCTGTATGTACGTTCGAGCTGGTCGTCCTGCTTTTGCTCGGCCATATGTGGGGGTCCATAGGAGTACATCACTTATGAGCTCGTCTCTGCTTCTCCAGCAGTGTCCTGCAAGTCTGGTTCGTCTAACTTGGATAGTTTTCGTAATGCAGGTGGCCGTATAGTTGGTGTCTTGTGGGATGTTGCCGCCAGGACTTGTTCAATATTGCTCGCAACATTCTTGTGTAATTGCCGTCTACCTTCATATCCAGCCGTTTTGTTAGCTTCCAAATGGTGCATCCATACAACAGTATCGACACAACAGCTGCCTGGAAGAATCTGCGTTTCATTTTCTCGGTCAGGTTTGATTTCCATATGATCGATAGCTTATCGATAGCTGTTCATGCCTTCGTTAGCCGTGTGTTGATGTCCTTTTCGGTTGATGAAACACTGCTTCCTAAGTATGTTAATTTCTCTACCAGTTTCAGAGAGGCTCCCTCTATTAGGCGACATTTCCTTATAATAATAATAATGCAGTGGTTAAGGTCTAAAAAAGAAAAATATGCCTTGTAATTTATATGTCATTACAAACTAATAATATATCAGCCAAAAAATATAATTAAATAAGTAAATGCAAATACCTGGAAATTGAAATTGTAAAAAATAATGTGCCAGAATGTGGGAGAATGTGCATAATGTATAAATGGACAGATAAACACATTGACAAGATGCCTTTCAGTCCCAGAGTGTATTAAATACAAAATATTTTTATTGGTGAAACTATTCATCTCCTTACGATAATACTATCATTGTAATTGAAAAATATCACCTAAAAGAGGCAGCAAAAATATAAATGCATAGAATACGTATAATCACAACCTTCCCTCGCGCTAGGTCTTGGGTAAAGACCCGCTGAAAAATTGTAAGAAATCAAAAGTAAAGTAGCAACTAGAATAATAATAATAATAATAATAATAATAATAATAATAATAATAATAATGAAAGAATCTATCATTTGTGGTGTAATGGTTAAAGCGATGGACTGCGAAATCGTAGCACGCAAGTTCGAACTCCAGTCGTGCTATAACGTTCACATTCGGACAAATACCCTTGGGAAAGGTATGAACCCCCTTATCCTCCCACCTATGGGTTAAATAGCACCACCACTGTTCTTCTAGGAGAATGGCTTTGGCATTAAATGACCCACGAAGGCTGATATGCCATTAAACAAAGAAACCAAACCAAACCAAACCTAAAAATATAATCAAAGTTAGGGACGCGTGTGAAGATCATGTTGATATGACGCAATAACTTATAGGGAGGACATCACACTTAATGATATACAGAATTTTAAAATATATAGAAATTAGCGAATTTTAAAGATTAGTTGGTAGTCAGTTGTCACTAGATGCAGTTTTCATTTGAGAAGTTGAGATCCATAGAGTAGTTGAGTTGAATTGAGATTCACAGAGCCCTTCGGGGCAGCGACAGGAGGTGGGTGACTGTGTAGCGGTGAATGTGTCTCTGTTCATAAACCCTAAAAAGTTCTCTCCCCCCCCTCTCTCTCTCTCTCTCTCTCTGGAGTTTTGATGACTGCTAGAAAAACTATGCATTCTGAACGATAACACCTTCGCATCTGGAACTGCTGTGTCACCTTGTGTTTTAAGAAGTAACATCTATTGATGTTCGAGATGGTGACATTGTGTTGCACGTAGCAAGCATAGTACCACATTTGCCAGGCATATTATCACAAAATACTTGGACCTTGCCCGAAAACCGAAAAAATGTGGCTTATGACGGTGACAGTGATACTATTTGTATGTAGTTGGTGGACTTAGAATGGTCCGAAGCTGATCGTAAGAAAGACTAGAGGAATTGGAAATCGGAGGAAGAATCGAGAGCATCCAGACCACAGAATAACTAATATTGGCAAGAATATTCAGAAGAGCTTTGGAGACCTGAGAAGATTCCAGGAGAAAACTACCCGTAATTTTGGTATGAAAAACTCCAAAGAAATAAAACAATTAGATAAAAGAACAAAAGAAAATAATTGATTAAATATGTTAGGGTAAATAAATGAAGGAATTATTAAGTTAATAAAATATAGCCATGTAAATAAACACACTGCTAATTTACTGGCATAGATATATAGATAAATAAATAGAAAGAAAGAAAGAGAGAAAGAAAGAAGGAAAGAAAGAAATAGATGGAGATAAGCTGAGAGAAACTTACTAAGATATATAGATAGACAGAAAAGAACGGACGTAGGTTGATAGAAACCTACTAAGACAGATACACACACACACACACACATATATATATATATAGAGAGAGAGAGAGAATGACAAAGGAATGGAAACCAACAAATATAAATAGAAAGAAAGCAAGAAAGAAAGAAAGAAACCATCTAAGAAAGAAAGAAAGAAAGAATTCTGAAAATCAAGTAGATTCTTAAATTTCACATAAATCTTTAAATCATGGCATCGACTTAGAACAGCATTCATATTTTAAAATCGCCAAACAAATTTAAAATCAAACTACAAACAAAAATATCTAGTATGATAACTTATTTGCCCTGCCGACCATTTAAAAGGGAAAGTGCGTAGGTGTCCAAGCACTTTTCTGCATCGATGACACAATCAGCTCATGCATGAGCGACCCCACGATGCGCAAGAGGAGCGAAAACGAAAGTATGCGTGACTTGTATTCAATAAGCTTTTCAAGATTGACGTAACATTAAGTGCGTTCAGATTCGTATTACCGGCTGCTTCTTAATCGTCGTCACTCGCCGTCCTTTGTTCCGTTTATTCCTCTCCGCCATACAACCTTAAAATGATAACCTGCATCTGCGAACATGCAGCGTTCAGCGCGGCGCTTTACCATCAACCAATTCAAATAAGAAGCTACATGCATGCGTGCGTTCGAGAGCGTGTGCGTTAGCGTGTGCGTTAGCGTGTGAACAGCTTCGACGAGCACAGTCTCGATTAACGAGAGAAATTATTATCCGTTCCGGTGAAGAAAATTCATCTAACACCTTTGTGACGAAACGCTTTGATATCTGATAAGATTTTACTATATATCTGTCCGCCCTTCCGTACTTCTATAGCTCTGCCATTTTAAGGTCAATTTCAACCCAACATCCGGGTATTCTTACCGTCATGCGGGGAAATATTTTGAATTATGCTTGAAGACTTTAAATTTAGGCTGAATTTCTCTCTCTCTCGCCCCCTCTCTCTCTTTCTTTCTCTCACTCTCTCTCTCTCTCTATTTCCATTTCTCAAAATCAGAAAGTGACAGAAGTAGATTACAATAGATACTGCTTGAAAATTCTCGTTTATATATATATATATATATAGAGAGAGAGAGAGAGATGGGAAGATACATACATATATATATATAGATATATATATAATCTTTGAAAAGACCATATTTATTAATCATGATGATTGCCAGTTGGCTGGGGCTGTAGAATACACCGACTGCACCTCTGCAGAGGGGTAAGACCCACGCAACAGGTGTCCTGGATATGGCACTGAGCAATCTGATGAAGATACAGTAACGCTGGAGCTTTGGGAAATGCAGAGTACCTGTTTATTGCTATCGCTCCAAGATCCACTCTGGCCCGGTGTGGTAGCACCTGATAGGGTCCTATCTATGGGTTAAATAGAACTAAAGTGCATAGTTATGGTAAACTGAATTTGATTAAATAGAACTCTTTTGGCAATTAACTGTGGGAAAATAAAATCTATACTTATACGAAACTAAATTAGTTGAATTAGCACTGTTTGACTAAACTGAATTACTAGAAATTGAAATATTTTTGACAATCAAACTGTGTACTCATGCTAAATATGATTGTTTGAAATAGAACCGATTATTGGTATAATAATGGATTTGGGATTAAACTATGACAGTTTCTGGCAAATCAACCTATAAAAGTTGATATGCCATTAAACTCAACCAACCAACCAACCAACCAACTAATTATGATAAAAAATAAAAAAACTAATAAAAGAATATGAAAAGAGCTAGCTAAGAGGTTTCGTATCTCGATTACCAGACCCAAACTGTCGTATTTATACAATAAAAAGATTATTTATGGCGAATGGGAATAGAGAAGGTTTGGTTTGGTTTACTTGTTTAATGGCATTATCAACCTTTGTATGTCATTTAATGCCAAAGCCATTCCCCTAGAAGAACGGTAGTGGTGATATTTGTCAAAGTCTCCTACCAGACGAGGCTTGACACAAGGTCAAAAGCCCGAAGGCCGATTAAAGTAGGGATAAAGGGGAGGGGGTGGGGAATGAGCCGAGACTCGAACCCTGCTGGACTATGCTGCTCATCGGCTCACTTAGTGCAATGTGAGCCTGATGAGGCAAGCAGTTTCACGGACCCAAATGTGGGTCCGGGCACGTATTCCGGGTTATGGCTTAAACTAGACCGCGAGGTCTAGTATCATACATAGGTTTCGTTTGCAGAGTCACGCTCCGGACCGAAGTCCAGAGCGTGGGCCATGGTATCGCCTCTGCGCAAAGAACAGTAGTGTTATTATTTAACCCATAGCTAGAAGGATAAGTGGTTCTATACTTTTCCCAAGGGTATTTGTCTGAAAGTGAACGTAATAGAGCGACTGGAGTTCGAACTCGCTTACTACGATTCTACAGACTATCGCTTTAACCATTACACCACGAGGACACGTCCCGAGAGAAAGTACATTAATTCCAAGCAATCATTTTTTTTCTATTCACAAAGGAAAGGGTGCCTGGAGGTAATATAAATAGTTTCCAATTTTTTTAGACGGAAAAGTGAGTGTGAATTGCTTAAATTGGAAAAAAAGTCGACACTAATATCTTTGGCACTCTTACGGTTATCTAGTTGACTATGTGCCATGGAATACCCGTATCTATTATCTTGAACGACCATAAGATGGTAAGTAAAATTCCGAAATTTAGTTGGTACTTGCTCTTGGATCCTGACACCAAATCTTTGAGTAGTTTTTTCCTGTGTAGTGCTAACCATAGCAAGAATTAAACGAATAAACAATAGCGCTAATAGGGTGAGGTAGAAGAACATATTTTCGTATATATATATATATATGCAATTATGAGGATAATCAAAATGTTATGCTAGAAACTTTACAGTACTCAAGGATCGAAAATAAAGAGCATTATCGCAATGTATTTTAAGTATGAAATAAGATTTAGAAGAAAATAAAATCTCACGGCCCAGAGTTTCACATTTTCGATCCTCATGCGAGGTGTTATTGTTTGGTTCGTTGGTTGTTTGGGTTTTATGGCATATCAACCATTGTAGGTTATTTAACGCCAAATCCATTTTTATGTAAATAATCAGTTCTATTTCAAACAATTCCGTTCAGCATGAGTACACAGTTTAATTATCCAAAAGATTTCTATTTCAAGCTTTTCAGTTTATTCAAACAGTTCTAATTCAGCTAATTCAATTTAGTATAAGTCAGATTTTCTTTACACACAGTTCAATATTAAACAATACAATTTAGTTCAAATACAGTTTCAACGTCCAAAACAGTTCCATTTCGAACAATTCAGTTTAGCATTAAAACGCAATTTAAATGTAAGTACAGTTTAATTGTCAAAATCATTTCTATTTCAAGCTATTCAGTTTAGTCAAACAGTTCTAATTCAAACAATTCAATTTATTATAACCATGCGGTTAGTTCTATTTAACCCATAGATACAGCCCTATCAGGTAATACCATTCCGGGCCAGAGTGGACCTGGGAGCAATGGCAGTAAAGGGGTACTCCGCATTCCCCAAAGCTCCACTGTCACAGGAACCTTACCATCAAATTATTTAGTGTCACATCTAGGACACTAGTTGGGGGGGCGGGGTCTTACCACTCTTCAGAGAAGCAGTCGGTGTATTCTACAGCCCGAGCCAACTGGGCAGGATCTGTTATTTCACACGTCTGATTTTTTTAACCATTCAGTGTTGTTAAAAACTGAAATTCTGAGTCCTAAGGTTTTATTCTGTTTTATATCTTTTTTTATACTTTGTATATATATATATATATATATATATAGTAGAAAGAAAACTCAAAGAATTGATACTATGCCATTATGAATTTATTTCAACAAGTTGCAAAATGTGGCTCGCCTCATCAGATGGTTGTATATAGAATATATCGATAGATAGATTAAAAAAGCAAGTTGCTCGTCATGTAATGAAAAAGAAAACCGGAAAAAGTCGGAAAACAGTAAACACTGAAAAAATGATAAATATTTTCCTTGATTCGGTTAAGTGAACGTTATCAGTAACAGAAGAGTATGACCCAGGTTTTACCGGAAAAAATCACCAGAGACTTGTTTTCAACCTTTCAGTTTCAATAACACTCAGCAATATAGGCTTGCTCTTCTTTAAGGGCTGTTGAAACTTTGTCAGTCGGTATGACTTCATCCAGATCTCTCCTTCTAATGAAAAGCTTTAAACAGAGGTATTGCTTGATTTCATGGGACTGGTACAAAAATTGTCTCATGCGATGACCTTATTGGAAATCTTAGGATCCCCATTAAGCCTTCTATCATAGTACCCGAAAAAATGAGTATTTTCGCATATATCAGATGACCATTCTGGTTTGGTTTGGTCTTGATTTTTTTTAATGACATATCATCTTCCGAGTTTTATTTAATGCTAAAGCGTTTTTTGCTGAATAACATTGTTACAATTTTTTAACTCATAGCTAAGGGAGATAAGGAGGTTTATATCTTTCCCCAGTCCAAAAGTGAATGTAATTACGGACTGGAAGTTAGCTTAATATGATATCGAAGTTCAGTATGGGGACTCCTCCAGCTTTTTTGCTTGAGATTAGAATGAGTATTCACCAATGGTCCAGTAGACCGAGGTTCAATCCCAGGTCGAGTCATACCAAAGACTCAAAAAATAATACCTGTTCCTCCTTTTTTAACACTTAGCATTATAATGAACGGATAATGTAGGGTAAGTAGAGTAATCAAGAGAAAGTTGCTGCTCCCTCTCCAACACTTCGGTGTTGTAATTATTGAAAAGGTTTGGTTTGGTTTGGTTTCTTTGTTTAATGGCATATCAACCTTTGTAGGTTATTTAATGCTAAAGCTATTCTCCTAGAAGAACAGTGGTGGTAATATTTAACCCATAGTTGGAGGATAGGTGGGGTCATAACTTTCCCAATGGTATTTGCCCGAAAGTATTGAAAAGGGAGCCTTCTTTTTGCCTTCGACTGTGGTCATCAACTAACAACTGTACATATTTACCAACCCCTCCGCTCGGGCAGGAAATGACACAAGGTCAATTATTTTAAGCGGAGTTTAACAGGTTTGAATTCAGAGTTTTCCTTCTCCTAGACTAGTTGCTTCACTTAGGCTAAAGAACCTATTCTGCCCAACTATTTATCCATAGCTGGAGGGAGAATTATTGGATTCATATCTTTCATACCTATGTGAAATGCAATCAGTCTCATCCAGGATTTGAACTCGTGTCGCCGTGTCCATTTCCTACGACAATAACTATTACACCACGGGCACCAACTAACAACTGTACGTGCACTGTATGTCGGATCAGTGGTTCACTCCCAAGCAAGCGTCCAATTTTATCATGATCATCATTATCAAGTCGCGCTGACAGCACAAATTTCTCTGACTCGCTCTCTCCGTCCGTCCCCATCGTCTATCGCTCTGAACAGGTCCAACAAACAACACATAGTGTCCACAAAGAACTGGCGTAAGTAAGCAATAAGTAAATTTGAACATACGGGTTCATAAAATGCAAACTCAAAATCAGGGTCCAATTATAAATTGTATATATATTGTATATTTAACCCCCACTTTAAACCCATTCCGAAAGGGCATTAACTTACGGTAAGTACTTAACTCAAATATTGTAAATCAGAGAAGCCATCTACCTGATGACTTTAGTTTTCTTTTATCGACTTGATGTGGAAGATTTGTTTTGATTAATATCCCCAATATAACGCACTTTTTAATCAAATCAATGTATCAAGAATGTCTCTCTGGTGTAGTGACTAACGTACTGGACTGTAACATCCAAATAAGCGAGTTCAAACTTCAGTTGCGCAATTATCTTCACTCTCAGACTAATACCCGTAAGAATAGTACGAACACCCTTATTCCCACTTCAAGTAATTATTACTTAAATAGAACAACTCTTCTTCTTCTTCAATGGCTTTAAATAACTCACAAAGGTTAATATACCTTTAAATTAAGAGACCAAACCACCAAATTCACTAAGACTTATCTGGCTGCTTTGTTTAGTAGTGGAGGCACTATTCGTGTGGCATGTCTCGGGTAAGAATAGCCTAGGAAAATGCATTCCAATCAAGGTTTGGTTTGAATTCAAAGTTTTCCTTCTCCATTGCCAGTTGCCATACCAAGTTTAAGAGCCCACTTTCCTAAACTATATACCCAAAGCTGCCGGAAGAATAGTTGGATTTAAACGTTTCCCAGGAGTGGTAATTTACTAAGCTTTTTGCTTAGATGTGGCACAAGGCCATATGAAAGGGGCACCCAATGAGACTCGAACTCACTCATGTAGGTTTGCTAGTAGAGCTTGCTAACCATTACACCACCACAGGCGCCCTACGTTTCCCAGGAGTGTGGAGGTAGTGAAGTTATTATTGTTGTTAGTATCAATAAATTCACTATCTCCACTTACAAAAAACCCTCTAGTAAGAACTCCTGTAACCTCAACTTTAAAAGTGAATGCCCCTTCAAATATAAAAAAGCAATTATTCATAATCTAATATCCCGTGCCAAACTAATCTCCTCCTCGAAAACAATATTTTATAAAGAGGTAGAAAACATAAAACAGGCTCTCATCAATAATGGGTTTCCTAACTATATTGTTGATGAACAAATTAAACGTATGATCAAAATAAACAGTCTACTACTCCATCCAGTCAACAAACATATATCAAACTTTTTTATCGTAATCAAATGCACTACAATTATAAATCCGATGAAAAAATCTTGAAAACATTGATTCACAAAAACATACTCCCCACTGATCCTAATAAAAAAATAAAACTTATTTATTATAATAAGTTTAAAACCTCGAATCTAGTCATCAGAAACAATTCCTCTCCCTCGATTGGAGTTTTGCAAAAAACCAATGTTATATATAAATTTAAATGTCCTTTAGGAGATTGTATCTCTGATAATAATAATATATATATTGGTTTAAACTCAACTACCCTGTCGAGGAGACTTACAATGCACCTTTCGGACAAAAGTTCAATAGCTCAGCATTTAAAAAAACATTCATGTCCAACAACACAACTACGGAAAATTCTCACCGACAACACAACAATATTAGAACATCAAAATAATAAACAAAAAGTTCAGATTCTCGAAGCATTACATATTAGAAACATGCAACCAGCACTTAATAGAATTTATTTTCAAACCAGTGCTAATGTACTTAAATGTCTTTAGCTACTGGCACTAGTTATAGAATTAAATTCAAAAGCAAACACCGTAACCTTCAACGGCAAAGACACCCTTACACAGTAGTAATATGCTAAAACAAAAGTTACATCACTTTTGTAATAGATCCTCCCCTGATGATGGCCCAAAGTCGGGCAGAAAGTACTAGGGATACATACAATTATGGACAATACATAAATCATTTCACCCCGAATACGATAAAAGTAATACGGGAATACGAACGGATCCAGAAGAAAATATGTAGACATAAAATGTCTATTATGTTTAATAAAATTTGAATTAACGAAGAAATGCTGCCTATATATATATATATATATCATCATCATCATCATATCGTGCTGGCAGCACGGATATCCCTGACCCTCTCTCGCCACTCCTCCCTATCGTTCATCGCCCTAGGTAGGTCTTCAGGACAACAACCTGTATCCTCACATAGCTGCTGAATGTACGTTCGTGCTGGTCGTCCCGCCTTTGCGCGGCCATGTGCGGGGATCCATAAGAGTACATCTCTTATGAGTTCATCTCTGCTTCTCCAGCAATGTCCTGCATGTCTGGTTCGCCTAACTTGAATAGTTTTCGTGATAGGGGGCAGGTGGCCGTACAGTTGGTGTCTTGTGGGGTGTTAAGATTTAAAATTAGATAACCCTTAAAGTTTGATTGGTCATTCAAGAAAATGAGCGAAGGATTAACCTGTTACCGCACGTCAAAATTAATTTTCACCCGCGAACTATTCGTTTGCAAATTATATATATATTATATATATATATATATATTATAAATTATATATATATATATATATATATATATATATATATATATATATATATATAGTGACAACAGCACCCTCAAGATCTGTTTTAATTAATGATAATTTGTAATCTATTTTTGTTCTCTCGAACCGGAAACGGAAGTCCTTTTGACGTAGGGTTAGAGCCCTGGACTATGGCGTCATAGAAAGCGAGTTCAACACTCTTCTTGCTATTACGCGCAAAGCCCTTTGGGAAAGGCATGAACCCCTTTATCCCCTAAGCTATGGGTTAAATAGTTCAACTAGTTCTCTTCTACTGGGATGGCTTTGGCATTAAGGTTTCAATTTCTTTGTTTAATGGCTTATCAAACTTTGTGGGTAATTTAATGCCAAAGTCATCCTTATAAAAGAACAGAAGTGACATTATTTAACCCATAGCAGGGGGAATAACGGGGTATTTTCCAAAAGGTACAAGATCGAAAGTGTACGTAATAGCGTGACTGGAGTTCGAACTCTCCTACTCACCGTCCACAACTATTGCATTTACGTCACAGAGATTCCCTTGTTTTGGCATTAGATAACCCACGGAGTTTATGTGATATTCAATAAAACACACTAAGCCATTTCTTTCGTCACATCGATTCTGTTGTGATTGCACGGAAATGATAAGTTTAAGGCAAAAATTTATGCTATCTCGACTGACTAGGAGACGTCTCGTGGTGTAATGGTTAAAGCACTGGACTACGGAGTTGTAATAAGCGAGTTCGAACTTCGGTCGCATTATTAGGGGTAGTGGTAATAGTGGTACAATTTAGCCCATAGCTGGGAGGATAAGGAGGTTCATACCTTTCCCAAGGGTATTTGCCCGAAAGTGAACGTAATAGCGCGACTAGAGTACGAACTCGCGTACTACGATTCCGCAGTCCATCGCTTTAACCATTACACCACGAGGACACCCCGCGTTATAACGTTTACTTTCGAACTAATACCCTTGGGAAAGGTATAAACCCCTTATCCTGCCCTCTATGGTTTAAATAATACTACAACTGTAATTCTGGAAGGGA
>OY757922.1:32215773-32325773 GCA_963585895.1 Sepioteuthis lessoniana | reverse complement strand
CACGTATGTATAAAAGGGATTTGACATAGAATAACCCACAATATTTGATATGCCATAAAACCTAGAAAAACCAAATTGTATATATAAAATATATGTGTATAAAGACGATTTGGCATTAAATAACTTATAAGGGTTGAAATACCCTAAAACCTAACCTAAGCAAATCTTTTACATATATATATATATATATATATATATATATATATATATATATATATATATATATAAATAAACAGAATTTAGTATAAAATAACCTACAATGATTGATATGCCATAATACCCAACTATACCAAATCTTATATATATATATATATATATATATATATATATATGAATGCAAATCTCTTCTAATGAATTAAGCACACTGTTATGTAAACAAACGAAGCTAATACATATGCGTTATAATTCCTGAGCCGAGGTATGGTGTTGAAATGGCTGAGCGATTATATGCCACGTCTAGAGTAAAGTTAGGCTGGTTTCGATCCCAGCTTGAGGAATCCTGCGTGTCTAGCCACACTGAATTTTGACACAACAAAAAATACAACGAAACAATATATATATATATATATATATATATATATATATATATATATATATATATATATATAAACAAAATTTGATATTAAATAACCTCCAATGATTAATATGCCATAAAATGATAACACACAAAATCTTGCACACACATATATATATATATATATATATATATATATATATATATATAAACAGGATTTGGCATTAAATAACCTACAATGATTGATATGCCATAAAATATAACCCAACGAAACCAAACAGTGTATATCTATATAATATTCACGTGTTTGAAGTTTGAATTCATAATTACCCAGAACTTTATTATAAGATGTATGTAAAAGAACTGTCAAGTAAATATTCTCCTGTACTGCACCGTTTTTTGTTTGTTTGTTTGTTTTTGTTTTTTGTTTTTGTTTTTTTTGTGGTGGGAGGTTCTTACTATTTCTGTTCAGGGCGAATTTTTGGCAATTTACCTTTTTTCCAATAATTTTATTTAATTATTATCTGATACTTTTCTGCTGTACTGTTATTCTTATTCTTTTATACTTAACTATTTTTCTGATATTTTTACAATGTACTAAACAATTTGCCTAATAGGTTGAGTGTTTGCCGATAGCCCGGGAGACCAGGTTTCAATCTCAGCTTGAGTCATACCAAAGGCTCAAAAACTAGTACTTGATACATCCTTGCTTAACACTCAGCTTCATAAGGTATCAATTGTAAAGTAGATCAATCCAGCGAAATAAGTAGCGCCCTCCCCATAACCTCGCTGTATTAACCAATGAAAGGGGAGCCTTTGGGTTGCTCTCGACTGCGGTCGCCAGCTTTACTTTTTAATCTTTTTCTAATATTCCTTTACACTGATGTTCTCAAATATCTCCACTGTCCTGTCAGTATATTTCTGTACTTTTATTGCGATATATTTGTACGGCAATGATTGCTATTCTATCTTTTTAAAAAATATTTCTATACAATACTTTACGATTATTGTAATATTTTTGTAATGTACTCTTTTTCTATTATTCTTGTACTCTAAGGTTCTCATATGTCTCTGCTGTTCTGTCAGTCTGACATTTCAGTACTTGACTGTTTTTGCAGATATTTCTGCACTTTACTATTTTCCTTATATTTTTGTACTATACATTTTTCCATAACATCTTATGCACTCTAGTGTTCTCATATGTCTCTGCTGTTCAGTCATTCTAATATCAGCTCTGTACTATTAGTTTAACATTTCGGCTCTCTTTCAGCATTTTTTAGCTTTCTGGCAACATCTAAGTATTTGTCGATCTTTTTGCTTACTTTCACTTTCGCTTTAACTTTTGCTATTCGATTGAACAGCAAAATCTGACAGATGACAAGATCTTTTTTTTTTTTGTTTATCAAGACTAAGTATGACCTTCTCACTGGGATTGGGTAATCTGTTTGTATCTCAAAATCCTAGAAAATTCCAAGCGTCTCATTTTCTCACAAAGATTGTGGATTGAGCATATACTATTTGATGGAACGGTCGAATTTTAATTTTTAACACACTTCCAGGTAGATCACTTTTCCTAGCAAGTTGTGTCTAGTCTTTTACTCTTTTTGCACTAGTTCTCTGCCTCCACTTAAGATGTGACTAACCGTTTCATCTCTGTCTTCTCTTAATCTGGAATTGATATTCTGTTGCCTATTAAGATTTATTGCTTTTAAATAATTAATGTTCATAAAATTCTTTTCTGCTGCTATTAAAAGACATTCAGTTTTTCTATCGTGGTTTCTCTTTCTTAACCATTTCCAAATTATCTTGTTTGGTTTGGTTTGGTTTCTTTGTTTAATGGCATATCAAGTCTTTTTAGGTTATTTAATGCCAAAGGTATTCTCCAAGAAGAACAGTAGTGGTACTATTTAACCCATAGCTGGGAGGATAAGGGGGTTCATACCTTTCCCAAGGGTATTTGCCCGAAAGTGAAAATAATAGGTCGACTGGAGTACGAACTCGCTTACTACGATTCTGCAGTCCATTGCTTTAACCATTACACCACGAGGACACCCTTAATCATCTTGTGTTCAATCCTGACAATCTGTCTCTTGAAGTATCCATAGAGTTGTTTTTCTTTATATTCTTTGTATGCTTTTTTTTTTTTTTTTTTTTTTTTTTTTACGGTTAACTGTTATTCTGATATTTATGTACTGTACTATTTCGTATGGTTTAGTTTCTTCGTTTTTAATGGCATATTAACCTTCGAGGGTTATTTAATGCCAAAGCTATTTTTGTAGAAGAATAGTACTGATACTTTTAATCCTTTGCTGGGGAAATTCCTTTCTAAGGGTATTAGTCCAAAAGTGAATGTAATGACACGACTGAAGTTCAATCTCGTATACTACGATCTGACTCATTAAGATTAATTCCCTAAGCGACTTCCCCTACAGCTACTTGTCTAATATTCCAATAATGTGCAATTGATCCAATATTTTTGTACTGTACTAATATTGTAATATATATGAAATGAATATATATTATGAAATATACAACTTAATTAGTCGCTCATTTGGTGTCAGCTACTACTTTTCAAATCTACTTAGGTCTCAAATTTGATTGCCTCTCACCCTTAAAAGGGAGTTCATGTGACTGAACTTTTAAAAACTTTCTGTCATTCATATCCACGAGAGCTGGGTGCTCAGGTTGTTGGTTAGAGGACGCTTGAGAGGGAACATTAAATAAATTTTCTTTAATTGTTGAAGAGTCTGGTTTTATAAAATATTCTTAAACAAACTAAATTAAAATATTCCAAGTAATAAAAGAAGGAAATATTGGGGGAAAATTATGAATGATCTTGTAATTTTCATCCGTAAAACAAATACCAGTAAAAACCTACTTATGCAAATCGGTCTACAGTTAAAAGACAAAAAGAAATTGTACCATTAATTTAAATAATTTAATCTGATTTATTTAACGAATATTCAATGAGGCTAGAATATTCTGCTATTAAATAAAAGTGTTTTGCGTCTAATTTCTTATTAGTTTATTTACTCCTAAATGAAAAATTAAAACAAAAACAAAGCGAGTGTGCTAATATAAACATTTTTGCCGGAAGTAATCTAGCGAAACATAGTACAGATATGGAAAAGCATTTTTCAGCGATAAAAATTGATTGAGATAAACAGAAGACGACAATTGACTTAAAAAATATCTGTCTTGCATCTAATTTAACTCCAAACATTAAAATTTGGGCGAAATCAGAATACACTCACTCAGTCTTACTGAAGAATTTTTTTATGATTATTTTTTCTTAATGAATCAATTAATGATATAAAAATGCGAAATATATATATGTCTTTTTACAATAATTTGTATAATGAATTTAAAATCGTGCGTCGTACAAAGAAGGGATGGAATGAGAAATATTGGCGTATCCTACGTTAACCCATTACTGACTAATATATGTTTCACGATAGGAAAATCTAATTTAGAAAGTGTTATTATATTGTTCTGAGTCCAACAACTGCTATTGGTATTATCTTTATTCTCATGTTCTATAGCTTTTTCAGTTCTCTGGCAAGGTCCTAGTATTTTTTTAAATGTACGTTTTCCATTATTTTCCCACTGTGGTCCACTGGAATAGTAAAATCCACTCTACGACAAGTTCTCTTTCTTCTATTTTTTTATTTTTTGTCAATTAATGGGAGGTATGATCTTTAAGCCGAGATTAGGTGATCCGTTTTTATCTCAAGATATCAGAGAACTTTATACGTCTTAATTCCATTACATAGATTCTGGTTTATGTATATACCATTCGGTAGTATGTTCAGCATTCAATTTCTTGCACAATTACCTGCGGATCACCTTACCTACCCAGTCATGCCCCATACTCTCAATTTCTATTTTCTAGTTTTGAATTTAGTTTTTGTATTCTTTAATTGATTTGTTATTATCAGATAGCACTTCGATAAAAATTATATTTTTTCTTCTATCGTCCTTAACTACTATATATGGTCTATGGCTTTTTATTTTTCTGTCTGGTTTCATAGGAAAGCCCTAAATATAAGTAACTACTTTAGCTCTTTTTATTGGTTCTGGTTCTGGTTTATTATTATTATTACTTACTCCTTTAGAGTTTTTTTTTTACATCAGTGTTAGCTGATGGTTTTTCACTGGAGTTTGAGTGACAGCAAGTCTCCTCAAGTCTCCAGGACTCGTCTCTGGATTCTGGCCGTTCTTAGCAATGCTGTCGTTTGGATAGTCTCTACCCGTCCGCCAACTTCCAAGGCCTCCAGGCCCTTTAATAATCCTTTAGTTATTGTGCCTAACGCACCAATCACAATTGGCACAATCATTACTTTCATGTTCCACAGCTTTTCCAATTCTCTAGCAAGGTCGAGGTACTTATCCTTCTTTTCACTTTCCTTCAGATTGATTCTGTGGTCCGCCGGGACAGCAAAGTCGACAATTTTACAAATTCTCTTTCTTTTTTTTTTGTTGATTATTATGAGGTCTAGTCTTCTGGCCGGGATTAGGTGATCCGTTTGTATGTTAAAGTCCCATAGGAGTTATTATTATTATTATTATCATTGTTTTACTCCTTGCGAGTTTTTCGAACCAGTGTTAACCGATTGCCTTTCACTGAAGTACGAGTTTCTTCATGTTTCCAGGACTCTTCTCAGTATTCTTGCTGATCTTACCAACGTTGTTATCTGAATAGTCTCGATTCGTCCTCCGATTTCCAACTCTCCCAGCCCTCTTCCCTATTCTTTGGAGACCGTTCCAAGTGCGCTCAGCACAACGGGTATTAACGTTACCCACTTTTCCTATAGCTTTCTCAATTCACTGGAAAAGTCAAAGTACTTGTCTCTTGTTTTTGTTTTCTTTAGTTTTAACACTGTGGTCTGCTGGGACGGCAAAATACACTTGATAAGTACTCTTGTTTTTTTTTGTTAATTATCTCCAGGTCTTGCCTCCTGACCGCGAAAATGCGATCCGTTTGTATCACAAAATCATAGCTAATTTTATTTATCTCATTTTCTTGGACGGATTGTATTTTGTGCGAATAGTAAGTAAAGTTGGTGACCATAGTCGAGAGTGACCCGAAGGCTCCCTTTTCACTACACCAAGTTGTAGGGAAGGGCGCCACTCCTTTCCCTGGATTGCTCCACTTTACCCTTGATCCTTACCTTATAATGCTGAGTGTTAAGCTAGGCAACTTCAAGTACCATTCTTGAGTCTTTAGTATAACTCGACCTGGGATTGAACCCTGTTCTCCCGAACCATTGGCGAGCACTGTACTCATTAGGCTAATTTTCCACTGCATTTTGATGACATTAGGTCTCCTCGGGTGAGCACGACTCTTCTAAGTAGTCTTCTTTTACACGTTCTAGAGTTTGTCTTTTTTTTTCTGTTCTCTAGCAAGATAGAAATATCCGGGTATCTTTATCATATTTACCAACCCTTCCGCTCAGGCAGGATATGACACAAGGTCAATTTTTTAAACGGAGTTTAACAGGTTTTAATTCAGAGTTTCCTTCTCCTAGACTAGTTGCCTCACCAAGGCTGAAGAACCTAGTCCGTCCTACTATTTACCCATAGCTGGAGGGAGAATAATTGGATTCATACCTTTCCCAAGAGTATTAGTGCTATGTGAAATGCTATCAGTCGCGGGAAATGTACACGGCGACACGAGTTCAAATCCTGGACGAGATTGGTTGCATTTCACATAGCACTAATACCTTTGGGAAAGGTATGAATCCAATTATTCTCCCTCCAGCTATGGGTAAATAGTAGGACGGACTAGGTTCTTCAGCCTTGGTGAGGCAACTAGTCTAGGAGAAGGAAACTCTGAATTAAAACCTGTTAAACTCCGCTTAAAAAATTGACCTTGTGTCATATCCTGCCCGAGTGGAGGAATTGGTAAATATGAAATTCTAATCTAATGAACAATTGCCTAGGGATCAATTGTCCCATGCAATCATTTTGAACTATATGAGTTTTATAGCAGTTGTGACTGTCAACGTGGAATGAATTTAGTTTGGTTTGGTTTGGTTTCTTTGTTTTTAATGGCATATCAACTCTTTTTAGGTTATTTAATGCCAAAGCCATTCTCCTAGAAGAACAGTATTGGTACTATTTAACCCATAGCTGGGAGGATAAGGGGGTTCATACCTTTCCCAAGGGTATTTGTCCGAAAATGAACGTAATAGCGCCACTGGAGTACGAACTCGCGTACTACGATTCCGCAGTCCTTCGCTTTAACCATTACACCACGTGGACACTCCCAATGAATTTAGAGAGACAGCAAGACTGTTTAGGTGTCTACGATTCTTCTAAGTATTCTGGCTGATCTTATTTGTGCAGTGGTCAGTATCGTCTTGATTACTCCTAGCTTTTACCTGTTCATCCATCCAGTTTTTCAGGCAATTTAAGAGTGTTACAGAGGCTCCACTTACCATTCAACTCGTTGGTTTTGTTTGGTTTTATGGTATATCAAACATTGTAGGTTATTTGATGTCAGTCCTCTTTATATATATATATATATATATATTAGATATAGATATATTAGATATTTATGATTTAGTTTTGTTAGGTTTTTGGCATATCAACGATTTTAGATTATTTTATGCTAAATCTTCTTTATACATATATATCAAATATATAAGATTTAGTTGAGTAGGGTTTTATAGCAGATCAACCAATGTACGTTATTAAATGCCAAATCCTATTTATATATATATATTGAATATATATGATTTCGTTTGGGTTGTTTTTATGGTATATCAACCTATCTATGTTATCTAATGCCAAATTCTCTTTATATATATATATATATATATATGCGCGTGTGTGTGTGTGTTTTCAATCTATTAGATTTCGTTTTGTATGGTTTTGTTTTATGGCATATCTACTATTGAAGGTTATTTAATGCTAAAACCTCAATATGTATATAATTTAAATATGTAATATTTGGTTTCGTTTGATTTAATGGCATCTTTGCTATCGTGGGTTATTTAATGCTAAATTCTTTTTATACACATAATTTGAATATATAGGATTTAGTTATGTTTGGTCTTATGGTATATCAACCATTGTAGGTTATCTATGGAAGACCAAGGTATTCGACGACATACTGCTCCGACACTGTAATGCCGTATATAACCAAAAGCACAAGAGACAGATAGACAAAGGGATGCATCCTCCCTTTCCCTAAGAAGAGTGACCTCCGAATTTCCAAGAACTACCAAGGTATAATCCTTACATCCATAGTGGCCAAGATTTACAATGCACAACAACGTAACTGCATAGAACCCAAAATTAAGAAGATACTTCGGAAGAACCAAAAATAATCTTGAAGAAATCGATCCACAACATTACAAATTTTGACAATCCATCGAATTCTAGGTGTACATGCAAAAAAAAAACCTTGATGCAACAATATTATTTGTCGACTTCTCCAAGGCTTTTGACTGCATACTCAGAAGGAAGAGGGACCAAATACTACTTGCTTACAGCCTACCCAAAGAAAACGTCACAGCCATAATGATATAAAAAGCATTATAAAAATACGAAAAGTAAAAGTCCGCTCCCTGAATGGAGACACAGACTACTTTGATATTGTAGTAGGTGTGCTACAAGGAGACACATTAGCCTCATACTTCTTTATCATCTGTGTAGACTACGTGCTTAGAACGTCTAAAGATATAATGAAAGATAACTGTTTCAAGATAGCAAAGGAAAGAAGCAGAAGATACTCCGCACAAACAATAACAGACGCAGACTACACCGATGACACATCGCTTCTGGAAAATACACCCTTCCAAGCCAAAACCCTAATGCATAGTCTGGAACGAGCAGCTGCAGGCATAGGCCTCCATTTCAACGCATACAAGATGGAATACATCTCCACTCTAAATGGTAGCTCTCTGAAACTAGTAGACAAGTTCACCTACCAAAGAATGAGTGTCTCATCAACCGAGAAAGACCTCAACACGCAACTAGCAAAGACATGAACGCTAAATAAACGTATGGAGAAAAAGTTTGACGGCAATTACACAAGAATGCTGCGAGCAATATTGAACAAGTCTAGGAGGCAACACCCCACAAAGCAGCAGCAATTCGGCCAACTACTATCCATCATGAAAACTATCCAAGTTAGATGAAAAAGACATGCAGAACACTCTTGGAGTAGTAAGGACGAACCCATAAGCGAAATACTCCAGCGGACCCCTTAAAATGGACAAACAAAGGCAGGACGACCACCTAGAAACTATATACAACAGCTCTGTACTGATACAAGATGTACCTTGAAGACCAACTGGGAGCGATGGACGATAGAGACGAGTAGCGATAAAGGGTCAGGGAGATCTGTACCGGTAGTGTGACATGATGATGATGATGAAATATATAAGATTTGCTTCGGTTGGGTTTTATGTCATATGAACTTTTGTAGGTTTTTTGATACCAAATCTTCTTTATACATATAAATATTGTCACGTGGTCTACAACTGAGAGGAGAGAAATAAGAAACTTCCCCTACCCCTCCGTGTTTGAATTACAGGCCGCCAAATACTGACCGTTAAAAAGAGGAATAGGAATGTTGGTCAATTCCTCGCGGGCAAAGTAACAAATCCAGGTCAGAATGTAAGCCAACAGATGTTTGCATTCTGTGACCGGGTGAAAGCGATAGTAGTCCGAACGAATCGCCGACAGAAGAAAGAGGCTAAATGAGTGGACAGAATCCTAAAGCGGAAGTAGCACCCTTTTTCGTCGGCGTAAATAGGGATAAAGAATATCAGTTTTAGGACGGCAGTTGGGGTGACAAGATGTGTGAACACTGTGACCGAGACTCCGGGTGAAGAGGTGGAAAGCTTTTGGACAAGATGACAGACGCATTCAAGCCGAGCTATGTAAATTACCGCTAGCCCGTAAAAGAGAAAATACTCTCTGAGGGAACCCGTCAAAAAGATAAGTAAACCTTTAGACTTTCTCCCTCCATCCTTCCTAAGTACTGCAATTACATACTCTCTCTGTCAATTTAAAGAAAGAAGAAAGAAAAAAAAAGAAGAAAGACATTTGTGTTTTTGATATTATCCGCTGATAATATAGCCGACACGTTAAATATGTGTGTGCTCATGTATTAAAAACCTTGTTATATTTTATATCTCTCCTCGTGTCAAAATTTATTCATTGTGTTGTCTGCCTATCAAGTTGTCTTTTGCATGCTCCTTTTCGGCTTCATTCGCCTCACGTTATTCTCGCTAAATTGTTCTATTCGCCTTTAAAAATATGACACGGGACATTGGAATTGTCGACTACAATAAATAGTATTATTATATCTAAACCTAGAGGCCCATATCTTCCATTATCCTATGGGTAGGAAGAGGTAGTGGCCTGGTGGGTGTGTGTGTTAACGTGAAATTTGGAAACCCCTTCCCAGCGGCGGTCAGTCTAGCCCCAAATTAATCCCAACATAATCTGCCAGTTTCCCTACGCCCAAAAAGGGAATCTTAACTGGAACTTATTTTGCGAGGGATTAAGTGCCAGGCTGCTCCGTCTTCACACATGCGAAAAATAAACTCCCGTCCAGGGAATAAATATCTTAGGCCGCATCACAATATAAATAGGATTTGTAAACATTTTGTTGATTACGTTCTTTCCTGAGTCTGAGCTCTTCTTTACAGACAGTTAAATGGTTTCAAGTATTGCTACATATCAGTCACAATCTAACAACAGTCATTTGTTTGCACACATAGTTTGTTCTATTTGACCCATAGATAGGGCCCAATCAGGTGCTACTACTCCGGCCAAGAGTGGATCTAGAAGCGATTGCAATGAAGGGACACTCAAAATCATCATCTTCATCATCATATCGTGCTACAGGCACGGATATCCCTGACCCTCTCTCGCCACTTCTCCCTATCGTTCATCGCCTCTGGCAAGTCTTTGGGGCAACGTCCCGTATCCTCACATAGCTGCTGTATGTATATTCGAGCTGGTCGTCCTGCTTTTGCCCGGCTATATGTGGGGGTCCATAGGAGTACATACTCGAAATAGTACTGATTATTTGTATAAAAATGGATTTGGCATTAGATAACCTACAAATGTTGATATGGCATTAAACCGAAACTATTGACCTTTAACTTATACTAAGTTGATTAGAACTGTTTGACTCAACTGAATAGCTTTAAGTAGAAATGCTTATGACAATTAGACAGCCTACAATCGGAACCGTCAGATCCACTATTTGAACTGCGTACTTATGCTGAACTGGATTTTAAAAAAATAGAACTGATGATTATTATAAAAATGGATTTGGTATTAAAAAACCTACAAAGGTTGATATGCCATAAAACCTAAATAACCAACCAACCTAAAATTGGAATCCTTCTGCATATTTTCTATTCTTTCTTTGAAGTAAGTAATTATTATATTATTTTGTTTTGATATCAAAGGCAATTCTGTTTCTCTCTTAAGATTTCCGCTTCGTAGCTATTATTATTATTTTACTTATTTGAGAGTTCTTCACACCTGTTAGCTGCTGGCTTTCCATTGGAGTCTGAGTGACAGAAAATGTCCACAAGTCTTCGGGACTCTTTTTTGTATTCTGGCCGATTTCAGCAATGCTGTACTTTGAATGTATTACATAGCCACAATTAACGCCATGTGCAAAATAGACATATAATGTTCACAACGTTCGAACATATAAAGAACATAGGAATCTCGAAATTCGAAAACACGTAACGACTTCTTATTCAGGTACGAGACCTTTTATTAACTTTGAGTTAAAGGTTTCGACATCAGGAGGAGAGACGCAATCTCGCTATGCTGTCTTATTCATTTGGCCCCTATCTCGTGTGGAACCCACGGCGCACAAATTCGTCTCGCCTCAGCGTGCCCCAAAAGTCGAACCTCCTAGTTCGGCGTTTAGTTTTCAACTCTCTAACTTTCTTTCAATTCTCCACAAACCTCTGCGCGCTTCCGGTGCGTGACGTCACTCGCCCTCCGTCACCTGTTTCGTCTCAGACTATTGTAACATCCCTGAATGACACCTTCGTCCGCCTGCGCGCGCCTGCGTTAACACCTGCATCAATGATTGCTCCTAACTAACCCATGTGCTTTCTTTTTACCTGGTGGTTAATCGGAACCGTCAGATCCACTATTCGGTAGGTTATTTTTGTTTTTTTTTTTTTTTGGTTGACACTCGCTAGATCTGATCGTCTGGCCGGGATTAGATGATCCGTTTGTATCATAAAATCCTTGATCATTATTATTATTGTGGTTGTTGATGTTGTTGTTGTTGTCGTTGCTTTTGTTTTTCTTTCACAGTCTGGCTTGATAATTACTTTATAAACGTTTATACCAAAACTCAGAGTATTTGGGCGTTTTCTGACGTACGTACAGAAAAGAAAACAACAACAAAAAAACAAAGACAAAAAAAAACAATGGCTTTTATTCACAAGTTATCTGCCGTTGACAATCTGCATCTCAAAACGAACGAAAATTGGGGCAAAACAATCTTTACTGAAAATTAGCAATTATAAACACAATGCCTTGTTTATTTGTCGGGAGCGTTTCTCGTTGTTCTTTCTCGAGGCTACAGTCTAGTTGATTTCGAGATTACTATTTTAACGAAGAGTATTGATAAAGGCCGAACTGTTTGTCAAAATCAGCTGCTATTATTTCGTACTAGTTAAATAAGTAAATTTAATTCTACCCATGCTTGAGTATATATGTATATATATACATAAGTATGTGTGTGTGTGAGTGTGTGTGTGCACGTATTGATACATGTATGTATATGGAGAAAAGCCCCCGTATGGTAGCGGCTGATGTAGTTGACGAAATGTACTAAGTGAATTCAAACTCCAATAGGGCTATCGCGTACACTTTCGGATCAATACCCTTGGGAAAGGCATGAAACCCCTAATCCCTCAAGTTATAGACTAAAATGTGCCACTTCTGATCTACAAAGATTGCTTTGATAGTTCATTACATGCAAAAGATAGTATAGCCTTTAAAAATAAGGATGTCGAAGTTGTGGATATATATATATATATATATATGTATATATATATATAGCAACTGCTTAATCTTTCACGGCTCACAGCCGTCCCTCACGATCTCGCAGCTCCACCATCAGCGTTCCTTTGTCTTGGGGTGCGATTTTCTCCTAAATAGGAGTGTACAGATACAAGATTTTCCATCGGAGTCAGTCTCTCCATATGGGAAATAACAACGGTGTTGGGAAAAGACCCCTGTTGCACTTGTCTGGCTATGTAATTACTCGCTTCTATTTTGTCAGGTCGTTCAAAGCGCTACAGGAACTATGTAACCCAGTCGTAACTGTTTTATATATATATATATATATATATTACATGGTAGTGTCTGTGACCCTGGTTTTCATGCTTTACACATTCATTAGAAAATATTTACTCGTGATAATTATAAACCATTTATATGTACATGTTGTTGTGTTCTGGTTAGTGAACACAAGTAGTAATAATAATAAGACAAACCACGATATGTGAGGAAATAGTTATATTTACAGGAAAGAGTATTTACAAGCGAGAGACTGTTAGTAGTAAGAACATAGGATTAGTGATAAAGTAAGGATATACTTCAACAATAGGAACGGCTCTTCTGGTCTGACTCGTTGACTCATCTGAACTGGAACCTCTTGGTATTAGAGCTACTGCCATATATGGTAGATGGCCTTCTCATTATGCTGAAAAGGTAAGTGATACACAACATATATATATATATATATATATATTGTCATCCACAGACAGACTGTTTCGTTCTATCAGAACTCTTCAGTGTGGCTAGACCCGCAGGACGCTCGAAGCCGGGATCGAAACCCGTCTAACTTTACGATAGATTAAGGTTTCAGACCACACAGCTACAAGCGGACTACGTTGGCTAAGGGAATTTTAAGGTATTTTATTTTTAGCAACAGCAGCAGCAGCCTTTGTTTACATTTTTTAATAATACCCTATCGGCTACCAGAGTGCTCAATTCTTACGAAGAGCTTTGCATTACGCTAGGGGCGGCCGACAATTCCTTCGCCAGAGTGCTCAACCCCCATGGGGGAGCGAAAAACCTTCAAAAATTACTTTTATTTTTTGTAATAATATTTGTTTCAGCAGACCTTATATTTTAAACAATCTGCATCTTTAGACAAAGAAATAAGAGAAACTTCTAATGAAGATTTAGAAAAACCCACAAAATTCAGGTCCCCTAATCTCCTCAACTAAAATTTCATTTTTTTCTTTTTTTTATTAAGTATATTCTAGACCATTTGTTTTTCCTCTCTGGTTGATAAATGACATTCAATTCCTGTATCAGAATGTATCAATTTTTGACTTCTCTTTCCTTTCCACTTTTTTTATGTAATAGCAAACAGACTTTTAAACCCAAACGAAAGAGATAAATAAAAAAAAATATAGAATAAAGGAATCAATTGATTTATGGAGAGAAAATCTTCTACTATGAACAACTTACATGGAAATTAATTAGCCCTTAACCGATATAAAATTATATTTTAAAATGTTATACTATATATTAATACTACTTTAACAAAAAACTAAGAAAATTGTCATTTTAATACTATTCAATATAAATGGTGACGTTAAGAAATATACTGGTTAATGTTAAGACATCTAAAATTTTAAACATATACATAAATTTATATAGCCTTAAGATTACAATTATATCATACATATTATGATAATATTCATATTATTACTAAACATAAAATCCTCAAAATCATACCATGTATTATAGATAATACGATATTGCTAATTATCATCATAATTAATATTACTATTACGATTATTACTACTCATCGTCAAGCCTATTAACATTATAGTTATGATAAATATAAGTAACATCAATGCCAACAAAAGTAAAAAAAACAATTATAGATATCAACAACTACCACAATATGTTATTACTTAATGTAATAATTAACATTCAATAACAAGTACCCGTAGCAAATCATTGTAATCAATATCAATGATAATTACTATGTACAACAAAAATCATTCATTATATGCTCTCTGTAATCAAAATAAATGAATACCTTATGTCGCTTATTACATAATTTAAATAAATAAATAAGCAGTTGTCAAAAAAAATAAAAGAATTAATTTAGATCAAATCTCAAATATATATTCTAAAATCCAAAGTACATTTACTTTAATTAAAGTTAAAAACATCTGGCGAAGGAATTGTCGGCCGCCCCTAGCATAATGCAAAGCTCTTCGTAAGAATTGAGCACTCTGGTAGCCGATAGGGTATTAAAAAATGTAAACAAAGGCTGCTGCTGCTGTTGCTAAAAATAAAATACCTTAAAATTCCCTTAGCCAACGTAGTCCGCTTGTAGCCGTGTGGTCTGAAACCTTAATCTATCGTATGTTAGACGGGTTTCGATCCCGGCTTCGAGCGTCCTGCGGGTCTAGCCACACTGAAGAGTTCTGATAGAACGAAACAGTCTGTCTGTGGATGACAATATAAAAATATAAATTCATATATATAAAGTTTTAGTTATTTCTATCACTTTATATATATATGTGTGTGTGTGTGTATAAATCCTAAAGTCAATTCACACAAAATTATATATATTTTTATGGGGACATTTAAATATCAATTCATTCCTTTGATTTAGTAATTTACTGGTATCTCTATATTTTATAATAGTAATTTTTTATTCTAGACAGAGCTTACATTTACTTCTGAAATTAATTGGAGTGGTTGATCTTTTAATAAAATTCCATCTAACTAATGGTGTGAGGCCTCTATCCTTCAATCTCTAGAATAATTTAGAAAGGGCTGTTTGGTTTCTTAATGAAAGGTTAGAAAATGAATGTCCATCACTATAAAACCTCTGCTTCCAATTTCCAGCAGAAATTCCAAAGTACATTTTTATGTCCTTTCTGTTTTCCATTTGGAAAATAGTTGCCTGGTACACTACATTCTCGGAATGACATTTATCACCAACGGGACATTCTTCTCTAACCCTGCGGTTACAAAATGGTTTACTTAAACCTTGTCTTCAATCAAATTTTTATTATGGTTCCTAATGATTTAGTAAAATATTATTCTTGCAATAATAACTGATTTTTATTCCTTCCTTATTTCCTTCAATGGTTTATTTCCATTGAAATGTTTATCTATAAGCCTTAGGAAGTACTTACCTACATTAATAGTAGATAATTTACAAAAAGTGGGGTTGAACCATATTACATTTCTTTTTCTGTTTTTATTTTTTATTTCTAACCCAATGTATATATTGGCCAGTCGGCTGGGGCTGTAGAATACACCGACTGCACCTCTGCAGAGGGGTAAGAACACCCCCTCCAATTAGAGTATTGGATATGACACTAAGCGATCTGATGGTGAGGCTCCAGTGATGCTGGAGCTTTGGGGAATGCAGAATACTTTTTCATTGCCATTGCTCTCAGGTTCACTCTGGCCTGGAATGGTAGCACCTGACAGGGCCCTATTTCTGGGTCAAATAGAACTAACTAAACTGCCTACATATGCTAAACTGGTGTAATGGTTAGCAAGGTAGACTAGCAAACCTACACGAGTGAGTTCGATTCTCATTGGGTGCCCAATTCATGCGGCCTTGTGCTACATCTAAGCAAAAAAAAAGAAAAGCTTAGTAAATTACATACATATGCTAAACTGAATTGTTTGAATTTGAACTGTTTTACTAAACTGAATTGCTTGTGATAGAAATTGTTTTGACAAATAAACTGTGTACTTACAGTTAAATTGCGTTTTTATGCTAGACTCAATTGTTTGAAATGGAACTGTTTCTGACATTGAAACTCTACTTACGCTAAACTGAATTATTAAATTTTGAACTATTTTGACATTTAACCGTGAGTAAAGAAAATCTGTACTTATGCTAAACAGAATTAGCTAAATTAGTACTGTTTGACTAAACTGAATAGCTTAAAGTAGAAATGTTTTTGATAATTAAACTGTGTTCATTCTAAACTGAATTGTTTGAAATAGAACTGATTATTTGCATAAAAATGGATTTGGTGTTAAATAACCTACAAAGGTTGATATATCATAAAACCCAAACAACAAACCAATATGTGTGTGTGTGTGTATTTTTTATGTATATGAATTGGGTTACTTTGAAAAAAAATTGGTGAATTATGTTGGGTTTCTACAAAAGACATCCTTTCAAAATTATAAATGATTTTAAAAAAGATAATTACATTCACGATAAACTGTTTTGTTAGGAAACATTTAAAGAAACATTTGATGTTTATTACAGAAACTTACCGTCGACTCATCGTAGAAAATTGAATTGGTGACCCAAGTTAAATCCTAAACAAGGCTGATCTGCTTCACTTCTCGCTAAAGTCCTTGTGAAAAGTATGGATCCACTTCTCTCCCACCAGCAATTCGTAAATAGTATGGCAGACCGGGTGTACCATTGCCATACATGAATATGGCTACGTGAAACGTACATTAGAATGTTCTTATATACATAGAACATAGGAATCTCGAAACACGAAAAACACGTAACGACTTCTTTGTTCAGGTACGAAACTTTTCATAACCTTTGAGTTTAAAGGTTCTTCGACATAAGGAGAGAGATACACATTCTTTCTATTCTGGCTTTTTCATCTGCACCCCGCCCCCCATCTCGTGCGACTCCTGCCCAAGGCCTCCGCGAGCAAGCGAAAGTCAACCGTCTTCTCCCGAGGCAGGACTCAACTCAACTAACTGACTTTTTCAAAATCCCCAAAATCCTCCGCGCGCTTCCGGTGCCTGACGTCAATCACTCTGTAGCCCCGTTTCCCATTTGGGCTATTGTGACATATCTGAGTGACACGTCCGCTCCGTGCGCGTGCGTGAACACCTGTGTTAATGTTGCACCTAAGTAACCCATTGCAACCAATCTAGAAGAAAAAATGTTGAATTCACACCAGTTGTACGTCGCTCTTCGAGCACCTACACCTACTCAAGTCAATTCTATGCTGAATAGCCTCGATCCGGCAGTATGGAGCATTGGTCTCTACCTGAATTCTGATAAAACAGAGTTCATGTATTTTAAATAAATTGGTGCTATCTCTTCATTAAATGACAGGCCTCTGAAATCAGTAGATATATCCTTTGGCAATCCTCTCTCATCTACTGAAAGATATGTCAACATAAGCATAGACAAAGCATGGCCTGCTATATCAAAATCTTATCTCTCCGATAGCATGGACAGCTATATCAAAATCTCATTTCTCCGATAGAATAAAATGAGAATTCTTCCAGGTTGTAACCGTGTCAGTACTATTGTATGGCCGCACAACCTGGATTCTAACTAAATACATGAAGTAAAAGCAAGAGGAGAACAACACATGAATGCTACGTCCAGTTTTGAGCAAATACTGGAAGCAGCACCCCCCCAAAACAGCAGCTGTATGGCTACTGACCACCAATCTCACAAACGATCCAAGTAAGATTAACAAGGAATGTAAGACACTGCAGGAGAATAAAGAATGAACTCATAAGCAACATTCTCTTAGACTTCTACATATGGATGTACTAGTTTTGGCCGACTAGAAGGACTTATATACATCAGTTCAGTGTGGACACTGGATGCAGTCTAGAAGACCTACAAAGAGAGATGGATGATTGGGAATTTCCCTTGATGATGATAACACTTACAGATGTCATTGACATAATGGTTAGAGTGTTCGCCAATGGCCTGGGAGACCTGGGTTCAATCTCCAGGTCGAGTGATACCAAAGACTCAAAAAATGGTACTTGATGCCCTCTTGCTTAACACTCAGCATTATAAGGTGAGGATCAAGGGTAAAGTGGAGAAATCCAAGGAAAGAAGTAGCGCCCTCCCCTACACTTTGGTGTAGTAGCTATCGAAAAGGGAGCCTTCGGGCCACCCTCGACAATGGTCACCAACTTTACTTACTTATAAGGACGCTGACAAAACGCACGGGGAAAAAGCTAAACGGGAACTGTACAAGAATGCTACGAGCTATATTGAACAAATCCTGGAAGAAGCACCCCATAAAACAGCAGTTGTATGGATACTTACCATCCATCTCGCAAAGTAACCAACCAAGATGAACAAAACATGCAGGGCGTTGCTGGGAATATAAGGATTAACTCATAAGCGACATTCTCTAATGGACTTCTACACATGGACACACCAGTGTTGGCTGAGTAGCAAAGACATCTGTTCATCAGCTTTGTGTAAACATTGGATGCTGTCTAGGGGACCTACAAAGTACGATGACCAATAGGGACTGTTGGTTAGAGAAAAGTGAGGGAGTCAACGGAATTTGTGATCTGGCCATTGCTTGAAGATGATGATGATGATGATAATGATGTACTCAACTTTAAAACTGACCTTATGTCACATCTTCTTTGTAATGGAGAGTTTGGGTTGGGCAAAAGGACGCAAATATACGGAAATTAAACGTTTCCTAGACCCATCTTCAGTTTTTTTTTTTTTTTTTTTGTGGGGGTGTAGAAATCATAATATGCGGTTTGGTTCTGGTCCTAAGTGAGCCGATGAGCAGCATTGACCAGCAGGGTTCGAGTCTCGGCTCGTTCCCGACCTCCCCTCCCCTTTTATCCCCACTTTAATCGGCCTTCGGGCTTTTGACATTGTGTCAAGTCGTGTCTGGTGGGAGGCAGCGACAAATATTCGGTTTGGTTCTGGTCACTACTGTTTGCAAAACTGTCTTGTGGGTTTTTTTCGGACTTGGTAGGCAGCTACCACGAACATGCTCTAATTGCTTTTCAGCTATTAATGGTCTCCCAAGATTTCAATAACTCAAGTAAACTGCCATTTTTCATATTTTCAACCTGATCTTTATTCACTTATCTAGCTTCAATCACATCCCAAATAATCCAGTATCCTGCGTTGGATACTAAACTGCATCCGATGGTAAAGTTCCGGTTCTGAAGACTTACCACCAGATTCAATTAAGTGTCATAACAAGGACATACCCAGGACTCCTTAGTAAATCTTCCAGTCAGCGCATTCTAATTCCTGCTGACTGGGCAGATAAATTACGAGAAGTCTTATAATATGTCCTCAAGCACGTCGTTCCCTGTGATAGTCGAATTCATCAAAGGAGAAAAGTGAAAAATCAGATTCTCATTCCTAGCATGTCACTAAGTCTGTAAAATATGCGCCAACTTCACCTAAGGGGGGAGACACCTCATTCAGTGATTTTGATGAGAATGACCATATTTCCCAACCCCTCCGCTCGGGCACGATATGGCACAAGGTCAATTTTTAAGCGGAGTTTAACAGGTTTGAATTCAGAGTTTTCCTTCTCCTAGATTAGTTGCCTCACCAAGACTAAAGAACCTAGACTCCCCTACTATTTACCCATTGCTGGAGGGAGAATAATTGGATTCATACCTTTCCCAAGGGTATTAGTGCTATGTGAAATACGATCAGTCTCGTCCAAGATTTGAACACGTGTCGCCGTGTCCATTTCCAACGACGATAACCATTACATCACAGGCACCTCCCATTTTGATGAGTATGGCACTAAAATAGATCTGATGGTAAGGCTCAAGTCCGGAACATTTGGGAATATGGAAAACCCCTTCATTACTCCCAGGCCTACTCTGACCTGGAGTGATAGTACCTGTTAGAGTCTTATCTATAGCTAACATAGAACTGTTCAATCATTTACTATCTATCCCTGTCGGCAGGCGCTGTAGTACACAACTAAGGCCCGGTGTAGTAGCACCTGTTGGGATCCTCTCTATGAGTCAAATAGGATTAACCTGTGTACTTATGCTAAACTGAATTGTTTCATATAGAACTGTTTTTGACATGTAACTGTGTGTAAACAAAAAACTGTACAGATGCTATACTGAATTGCTTGAAATAGAGCTGTTTATATGTATAAAAATGGATTTGGCATTAAATAAACTAGAATGGTTGATATGCCATAAAACTCAACGAAACCAATCATTTACTATCATTATTACTAGTGATTTGAAACCATAAAATAATGAACAAATTATTTGTATTATACAGGAATACTTGATGAATAAAAGTACTAATGTTAAATAGTAATACTTGAAACCATTTGACTATGTGCAAACAAATAATCAATATTAAATAAAATTGTTAGTGTTAGATAAGAATACTTGAAACCATTTAGTGGTGTGCAAAAATGAGCTCTAACAACTCGCTTGAATATAAAGTTACTTTCAAGTTATTCGTTTACAAAACTTGTACAGGGTGGAACGATAAATTGTCGTCCTAAAAAAAACAATATTACAGCTTTATTCTTTTAGTGAAAAAATCAATTCAGGTAACTTGATTATGTAGAAGAGCTGACATCTATTCAATGTATCCGCCTTCAGCCTCAATCACCGCCTCGATATGGAAACGGATCCGGAACTGGGAGCATGCCTTTTCCATAAGCGCCGGCGGGAGCTCGGCGAATACTCGGTGGATTGCGGCGATCAGGCTGGCTTTGGTGTTGTGGGAGGTCATGTTGGTGATGTTCTCGACGTATGACCAAACGAAGTAGTCCAGCGGGTTCAGGTCGGGGGAGAAGGGGGCCAGTGAGAGAAGTTGTAGCACTCCTTCTGAAGCCAAGCCTGGATCTCTTTGGACTTGTGGGCCTGTGCCGAGTCCTGTTGCCACACCCAGGGTCTGCCACCGCCCACCTGATTGCACCAGGGGATCACCACACTCTTCAGCACCTCCAGGTACACTTATGTGTTGACTTTCAAGCTGACTTCGAAGATGTGAGGTGGCATGATGTGGCCTTCTGCTCTACCACGTCTAAAGGGTCGTCCGATGCGTTGAGCTGTGCCCTCAAGCGTTGAACCGTCAGAATTTGCATTTTGAGGGTACTGTCAATGGTCCTGTTATCATAAGTTGGATCGGTAGAGAGCATGAGTTGTACAACGGCGCATCTCCGATCTCTCTCGTTAAACATTATGTCACTTTCAGACATCTTGGGATTTGTACACAACTGGCCAACTAGTAGATGGTCTGCAACAAAAAAAGAAAACCAGTTTTCATTAAACGGAAATGAAATCATGTCAACTTTTCTAGGGAGACAATTGTATCGTTCCACCCCGTATATAAACAGGATTTGGCGTCAAATAACCCACAATAGTTGATATGTCGTGAAAACAAACCAACCAACCGATCAATTCACATTCCCGACAAAAAATATATTACAAGCTGAGTTACATATCTACTTCGTGTAAGACGTCAAGACATTGAACCCACATAGAACGAAACGTCGACAAAAATACAGTCAATAGTGGTATCTATATGAGGCAGAATGACTTTTGTAGCAGAAAACTTGCCCAGTCCACTGTGACATCGCGTTTACTCTGTTGTAATTTTCATAAAAATAAATATGAGACATTATTTTTGGAGTATCTCTCGTATAATATCAAACGTAGATATAAAGAAGAGTTTCTAAAAATGAAATTATTTTATAATTAAAAAAGAAGAATTGCAGCCCCCACCCACCGTTGACAAAGATCAAACAGCAGAAAGATAAGCGATGAACACGTTTTTCATTGATATATTTAAAAGCAAAAGCAGTCTATCTATGCATTATTGAAATTTTCATGAAGTAACACACACATATATATATATATATATATACATATGCAAGATTCGGCTGAAAAGACCATGAGCTGACTAAGATACTCTAATAGAATGAGTCCATATTATTTAATTGTAAATTTAGTCTCCCTTGAGATCTATACACTTCTTCCATAGGTGTTGAAGTGCCTATATCCCAATGGTAAAAAAGCCATCACCAGCAGATTTGACGTCATCATATGAAATTTTAAACCAATCAATTTTCTGCCTAACTGAGTGAGTATCTATGTGTATATATATATATATATATATAGAGAGAGAGAGAGAGAAAGAAAGAGAGAGATGATGATGATGATGATTATTATTATTTCTTCCTGAAACCATGAAAACAAAATTCTTATCATATCAAGACGCTGTTAGCTACTCAGCCGTAGTTTTTCTTACAGCAATATATATATATATATATATATATATATATATATATATATATATATATATATATATGTGTGTGTGTGTGTGTGTGTGTGTGTGAATATAAGAACATGAAAAAATATTCAGACGATATATTTATTTACATTTGATAATATGCCAACGTTAATGTTTCGGTTTCTCTTAATTTTCTTCAGGGCGTTTTTTATGTCATGTTATGTATCGTCCGAAAAATTATATTTAAATGGAAAAAAAGAAACGACAAATTCTTATCGTTTTATTATCGTTTAAAGAGTTCTGTTTCAAAATGTACCTGAGGTAATTAGTATAAAATTCTTTTTATTTCATCCGTTACTATTATTATTATTATTATTAGTTCTCTTTTGAGAGTTTTTCACACCAGCTTTAGCTGGTGGTTTCTTACTGGAATTTGAGTGACAACAAGTCTCCTCAAATCTCCAGGAATCTTCTCAGTGTTCTGGCCTATCTTAATAATGCAGCAGTTTGAATGGTTGCCACTCGTCCCGTTATATCCAAGCCGACCAGTCCTTGTACCAATCCTTTGGTGACTATACCAAGAGCACCAGTTACAATTGGTATCACTTTCACTTTCATGTTCCGCAGTTTATTCAATTTCCTAGCGAGGCCAAGGTATTTATTCTTCTTTTCACCTTCTTTTAAGTTTACTTTGCGGTCAGCCGGGACAGCAAAGTCCATAATTTTGCAAGTTTTCTTTTATGTTGATTATAAGGTCCTCATATCATTATTATTATTGTTACTCTTTTGAGATTTTTTACACCCTCGTTAGCCAATGGTCTGTCACTGAAATTTGAGTGACAACAGGAATTCTCAAGTTTCCAGGACTCTTCACAATATTCTGGTCGATCTCAATAATGTTGTAGTTTGGATGGTCTCCACTTATCCTCGTATTTCCCTGTCCTCCAGTCCTTTTATACTTATTAATCCTTTGGCGACTGTACCAAGAGCACTAATAACAATTTGTATAAGCGTCACTTTCATGTTCCACAGCTTTTCAATTTCCAAGTAAGGTTATTATTATTATCATTATTATTATTATTATTATTACTCCTTCGAGGTTTTTTACATGAGCATTAGCGGATGGTTTTTCACAGAAGTCTGAGTGACAGCAAGTCACCAGGACTCTTCTCAGTATTCTGATCGATATTAATAATGATGTAGTCTGGATGTTTTCCATATGTCCTCTTATTTCCATTTTTCACAGTCCCTTTTACCAACCCTTTTTGGATTGTTCAGTTACCTTAACTTTCCATATTCTAAGTTCTTTAGCAAGGTCTTGGTATTCATCTTTTACTTTTCTTTTTTTTTCGCTTCCTTCTGATTTTACGCTGTGGTCTTCCGGGACGGCAAAGTTCACTATTATTATTATTTTACTTATTGAGAGATTTTCACAGCAGCATGAGCAGAGGGTTTTCCGCTGGAGTTTGAGTGACAGCAAGTCTCCTCAAGTCTCCAAGACTCTTCTCAGTATTCTGGTCGATCTCAACAATACTGTAATTTAGACATACTCCACTTGTCCCGTTCTTTCTAAGTCCTCCAGTTCTTGTACCAGTACTTTGGTGACTGTACCAAGAGCACTAATTCTATTTGGTATAGTCGTCACTTTCATGTTCCTCAGGTTTTTCAATTCCTTAGCAACATTCTTTCAATCTTTGTGGCCCGCTGGGAGAACAAAGTCCACAATCTTGCACGTCCTCTCTTTTTTGTTGATTATTAAAAGGTCTAGTCGTCTGGCCAAGTTTTGGTGATCCGTTTATATCTCAAAATCCCAAAGGAGTTTGTGCATCTCATCTAGTTCTATTTAACTCATAGATAGGACCCTTCAAGTTTCTACCACTCCGGACCTGATTGGACCTGGGAGTGGTGGCAGTAAAGGGATACTCTGCATGCCCTAAAGCTCCGACATTACTGGAACCTAACCATCAGATTGTTTAGTGTCATATCCAGGACATTCGTTGGTGGGGGATCTTACCCCTCTACAGAGAAGCATTTGGTATAATCTTCAGCTCCAGCCGACTGGGCAAGATTTGGTTTGGTTAGGTTTTATGGCATATCAACCATTGGAGGTTATTTAATGCCAAATCCATTTTATATATATATATTAGATATATAGGATTTATAAACATAAGATAAAAAAAGGTAAAGTATTCCAAGTACGACTATGTATCACTAACAATTCAATTAAATGTATCATTTGTTTACACACAATTGAATGATAAATAACTCTATTTCAAACAATTTAATTTAGCATAAATCATTTGTCTGCTCTCAGTTCAAATGCCAGACAATATTTGACCCATAGATAGGACCCTACCCGTTGCTACTACTCCGGGTCAGAGGGGACTTGGGATCAATGGCAATGTATGAGTACTCCCCAAACTCTAGAATTACTGGAGCTTCACCATCAGTTTGTTTAATGTCATGTACAGGACACTGGTTGGGGTGAGGAGTCTTACCCCTCTGCATAGATGAAATCAGTATATTCTCCAGCCCCAACTGACTGGGCATTGAGACAATAGTCATTAAATGTTTCTTTTCTTTCGCCATAACACGTCGTGATCGCAGATCAAATGAACTGATTAAACGTTGTTACTATAACGTTGTAAGGTCAAATTTTGACAAGAGTCACAAATTAACACGAGAAAACTGGCTTTTATCCAGAATTATTTATTACTTAGAAGTACTAGAATCGAAATTACATTCACTAAGACGCAGATTAAACCTACGCTTGTTCTGTGTTTGACATTAAACTGCGGTCGGTGGTGACCTTTAAGATCTAGAAATCTTAGGATTATGAAATAAACTTTTTATTACTAATAATCCTCGGTTTTCTCAAACTCGTTGTTATAGTACCTGTTAGGCTCCAAATTAAGGGTCAAATAGATCTGTAGATAAATTGATTGATTTATATATTTTAACGTTATATCAACACGTCTAGGATTATTTCATACGTAGAGGTTAAGGAATTGCATACATTGTGCATTTATATCTACATTCTACGTGTAGATTCTTAAGATGTTTTAAACATGATTATATGATATTAAGTATTCCTGTCTAATACAAATAACTTTTAAACGTATTAACTTGACCATTTCACGGAACCCTAACAGGTATTACTGCTCCAGATCAGAGTTGACTTCGGAGTAATGGCTATGAAGGAGTTCTCTACACTCTCCAGGTTCCCAGAACTGAAGCCTCACCACCAGATCCAGTTTACTATCATATCAAGGACATCTTTTTTGGGGGGTGTCTTACCACACTTGCAGAGGGATACAGCCAGCGCATCTAACCATCCGACAAGTGGGTGAAAAGACAGAGCTGGGTTCATGGCACTAGTTATTCTCTTTGTGTAACCCGAAAGAAGTGTGACCTTCCATGTTATATTAAGATTGGCGTGAATTTGATATCCCAATACTTTCTCGATAAAAGCAATCTCAAAAAGGTCGTTAAAATGTCGTTAAAAAGTTTCATTTCTTTTAAGTATTATATAGAGTGTTTGAGAAAAATTAGTATCATTTCGTAATCTAAGAAGTTGAACGATTCTCGCTCAAATAGTTTCAAATTTCAACAGAATGTATTGAAAGAATCTAAAATCGTAAGTTTAATGTTTAAACACCTGTTCTTTTGGTGACCCTCTCGCTGAGATGACTACTACATGCCTCTTTCGACTGGTTTACTACGTAAATACTTTCTGTGCCTACGTAGTGTTTTTTAAGATCCACAGAACAGGGTTCTATACAAGTTGTTCGTAATGTCCTGTGACGGGAGGTTGTTAGAAACGAGTTGCCGGGAACGTTGGCAGCTCCAGAAATAATTCAACTCGCCGGTAACAAGAACAATAATTTTTTTTATTTCAATATGATTATGTAACCATATTCAATAAAAACTTATTATTATTTTTGTGGTCGGAGAGATGAGACGTACTTGGAGTTCCCAAAGTCCACTGCTACTTAATCTTTTTAACCACCCGACTCGTCACAAGACAACCCGACCAAGTTGCAACGATTCTCGTTCTGTTCATTTTTTTTTTGTATGCACAAATAGTCAGCCTTCTACCTTTGTTCACTTTTATTAATAATATTAACAGTAACCTAAAATACGGATCTTTAGAAGTATAAAACGGACGCAGAAAGCAATGTTAAATAAACCAGATGGAAGACGCATATGTTCAGTTAAGTGATAGAACCACATTTTCCAGTGAATAACATTTCTATCCCTAAAAATAAAAATAAAGTTTTCTAATGTGTTATCTATAAATCACCATCAGAATAGAGCTTGGTCCAACGGATTCTAATCTTATTGCAGTACCTCCTCCATTGCACCATAGTATGAAGATTGAAGTAGATTGATCTTTTTATGATACTGGTTATGGAGTCTGGGTCTTCCATGTGTATATGCGTACGGATACCTTTTTTAAATGACCCTGTGTTCTCTAATGCAGAAGAGGGGCTCCCTTTGTATTAAAACTCAGTTTGCCACAGGATCTAGGTTGCATTGAGGGTAGGGGTCTGGACTTCAGTCAATCCTTCATCCCCTAAAACCATTCCCGTACACTCTGTTTCTTTTGAGAGATGATCAATATTTCTTGGAATCGACTGCTAAAAGGAAGGACATACTTGAGAGTTTAAAGAGCTACACGGAGCGTATAGGACAAAGAACATTACTTTCTCTTAAGATAACTTAAGATATAATCAAAGTGTTGCAAAGGTTAAAATAATTAGGGTTTAGGATCGATGTTACTATACTCACTACCAACCTGTATGCACAGATTAAAATACGCTACATATAGGCAATTCCGATCATGCTAAATTGAATTGTTTGAAATAGAACCGTTTGATCTTTTAACTATCTTTAAACAAATGACTGATATATAACTGAATCGTTACTGTTACTTACCAATACTTGAAAACATTTAACTGTGTGCAAACAAATAATAAATAGTAAATAAAACTATTCGCGTTGGATAGAAATAAGTGCAACCATGTAAATGCGAGCAAAAAATTAGCTCAGGTTCGTTAAAAAATTTTACTTACAAAATCTTTCTAGAAATCATATATTTAATATATTTGTGTAAAAAGGGTTTGGCATTAAATAAACTACAGTTGTTGATTTGCCATAAAACTCAACCAAACCAAATCTTACATATTTAAGATATCCTAAAAAGGATTTGTCATTAAATAACCTACAATGGTTAATATGTCAAAAAGCCCAAGTAAACAAAATCTTACATATATAATATATTCGTATTAAGAGGATTTGTCATAGAATAACATATAATGGTTGATATGCCATTAAAACCAACCAAATCCAATCTATATATTTAATGTATATGTTTAAAGAGGACTTGGATTTAAATAACCTGCAATGGTTGATATGCCATGAAAGTCTCCCAAACCAAATCTTATAGATTTAATGCATATGTATAAAGAGGATTTAGCATTAAATAACTTACAATGGTTGATATGCCATAAAACCCAACCATACCACATCTTATATATTTAATATATATATATAATGAAGATTTGACATTGAAAAACCTATAATGGTTGATATGCCATAAAACCCAACCATACCACATCTTATATATTTAATATATATATATAATGAAGATTTGACATTGAAAAACCTATAATGGTTGATATGCCATAAAACCCAACCATACCACATCTTATATATTTAATATATATATATAATGAAGATTTGACATTGAAAAACCTATAATGGTTGATATGCCATAAAACCCGACCAAACCCTACCAAACCAAACCATTAAAAAACTACAACTGTATGCAAGTTATTTGGATTAAATAGGAATACTTGTTATCATGTAACAGTGTGCAAACAACCTGTAAGCTTCCAAAACTGTAATGAGTGGTAAAGAAAACCACTTTTGGTAGTTATCGATCCACGGAGATCATTGCTTTTCTTGGAAGAGTGATTTTGTATCTTCTATAAGATGCCCTTAATCCGTCAAAAAGTGGGTTGTGCGCTGGTGAGAACCCATAAAGTAGTGGTGAGCGTGATAGACTGCAACATTGTAGTAAGCGATTTCTAACTTCAGTCATGCAACTACGTTTACTTTCGGATCAATACTCTTGGTGTAACATATTGACCCCCGACCGAGCCGTCAATCAAGAGATGCACCTGTGCAAATCAGCAGAAGAACAGCGAAACAGGTGCGTCCGGTCGAAGATATCGGATTATCACCTTGACCGGTGGACGTGGTTGAATTCTGCGCAGATGCGTACGCCCACAGGAAGCAGGTGGATCTCAAACAATTATATAACCAGGTGCCACAGACGGCTTGGGTTAGTCAGTTCGAGTTACCGCTGCAGCTGGAGTCAGTTGGGGACAAGATACCAGCGTGAGAATCAGCTTGCAGACTGAGGGCTTGCAGTCCTCAGGGACCCACGGTTGAGCAGCCTAGCCTGGACGCGAAAGAAGTGCTGCTATGGCCAGAAGAACTTTGGGTCAAGATGTAGCAGTCTGTCCCCGTCTCCAACTCCCCTCTCACACACAACCAACATCAACCCTTTCGCAACCCTTTCGAGAATAAAGTGTGAGAGGTATATTTTTATAAAGAAGCGTGTTCGTTCGTTCATTGAAGTTCGTAATTATTGTTGCATATGCATCTGCCTATATTTGTATACTCATAGTATACAACATTGGGAAATGTATAGACCCTTTTATCCCCCATAACTGTGTGCCAAAAATGTCAATATAAATAAACAATTAAAGCGATTCCAAATTATCAAAACACAAAATAGCCTAAGATTGATTGAGATGCCGTTAAAATCAATCAACCAATCAAATACACACATCAGTTGGTCAGAAAAATTGCATGATAAATAACACTCAACTGAGTGTCTGAGCGGCCCTTACTAGGACACCACTGCTCACACCTGCAGTATGGGTAACGGGCTAGAAAAGGCAACCCAAACATTGCCTGCTCTACGTCACCCTGGCCGGCTTATCGCAGTCGGTGCGGACCTCTCTCAATACAGTCAAAACAAAAAAGCAAAAGAAAAAAACAACCTCTGAATATCCCTGCGTGGAACGTCTGCACGCTTATTGACTGAGACGACACAGATGGGCCTCATAGACGTACCGCTATCATCGCTTCTGAACTTGCCAGGAACAAAATTGACATTGCCACCCTCAGTGAGACCAGGTCGGCATGCAAGGGAAAGCTGACTGAGAAGAGTTGTATGATAAATAACACTCAACTGTACTGACACGGAAGCTTGTACATATTTACGCATGCGCAAACAAGCATATAGACACAAATAGTGAGATAAATTGGAATACATTTGAATAAGAAATTGTTATTAAAAGGAGGTAGATATAAAATAGCGGAAAGAAAGAGAAAAATAAAAAAGACGGAGAGAAACGTAAAGAATGAAATCAAGAAGAAGTCAATAAAGTGTAAGAAGAAAGAAAGAAAGAAAACAAAATAAACATAGTCAATCAGAAAGAGGAAAGAAACAAAAAAAGGTAACGGAAAAGAAGGAAAGAATAAAAAATAAGAACAAGAGAAAGCATAGAAAGAAAGAAAGAAAGAAAGAAAGAAAGAAAGAAACTATTGACAGGAGAAATAAAAAAAACAAAGAAATGTGTGTCAAACGAAAAAAGAATAAAAATTAACTCGAAAGAAAGAAAGAAAAAAAGAAGTAAAGTCAGAAAAAACAAACAAAAAAATTAGAAACAAAGAGAAAAAAGTAAAAAATAAAGAAATAATCGAACAGAAAGAAAGAAAGAAAGAAAGAAAGAAAGAAAGAAAGAAAGAATAACTACGAAAAAAAAAAGAATGAAAAAAAGAATGATGGAAAGGTCTCAGAAAAAAGGAATACCAACAAAAACAACTAACAACAGAGAGAAAGAAAGAAAGAAAGAAAGAAAGAAAGAATACAACAAAGAAAAAAGAACGAACAAATTAAAAGAAAGAAAGAAAGAAAGAAAGAGAGAAAGAAAGAAAGAAATTCAACAAAGAACGAACAAATTAAAAGAAAGAAAGAAAGAAAGAAAGAAATACAACAAAGAAAAAAGAACGAACAAATTAAAAGAAAGAAAGAAAGAAAGAAAGAAATACAACAAAGAAAAAAGAACGAACAAATTAAAAGAAAGAAAGAAAGAAAGAAAGAGAGAAAGAAAGAAAGAAATTCAACAAAGAACGAACAAATTAAAAGAAAGAAAGAAAGAAAGAAAGAAATACAACAAAGAAAAAAGAACGAACAAATTAAAAGAAAGAAAGAAAGAAAGAAAGAAAGAGAGAAAGAAAGAAAGAAATTCAACAAAGAACGAACAAATTAAAAGAAAGAAAGAAAGAAAGAAAGAAAGAAAGAAAGAAAGAAAGAAATTCAACAAAGAAAAATGAACGAACAAATTAAAAGAAAGAAAGAAAGAAAGAAAGAAATAAAGAAAGAAATTCAACAAAGAAAAAAGAACGAACAAATTAAAAGAAAGAAAGAAAGAAAGAAAGAAAGCCAAAATTATAAGAGATAGAAAAAGCCATAGAACGAAAGATGAAAAGGAAAAGAAACAAAGAAAATGATTAAGAGAAAAAGAAAGAGAGAACGTAGATGGAAAAAATCGAAAGACGAAACAAAAAAAATAAAATAAAAAAGAACGAAATGTCCGCCACAGATTCAACAATTTTAATAGACTTACAGATTCATTTAAGAGAACATTTATATAATGCGTACAATTTTAAAACTGGAAACAGCGAAATCAAGACAGCGACATGTACGGTGAGATTTCAAAATGAAATGTGTCAGAAAGAATATGGAGAAGTTCACATGTTCAGATTACAAGATGAGATGCAGCATCGGCATTTTTGGCGGGAAAGGGAGGAGGAAGTGGCGTCTTGTTTTGGAATTCAAAGCGATTCAGATAATAAGGAAAGTCAGTAACACATGTGAATAGATATAAAATGAAATGTAGTTTTAAAAAATAATGAAATAACAAAGAAAGAAAAACAGCAGTTTGGTTGAGCAGACAAGAGGGTGTTAGATACGAATCTACACCAGATGAACTATTATGTATTGGATTTAGTGAGAGAGATTAAAGAGAGACAGACAGACAGACAGAGATAGAGACAGAGAGAGACAGAGAGAAGGGAAGAGAGAAGGAGAGGGACAGAGAGAGAAGATAAGAAAGAAAGAAAGAAAGAAAGAAAGAAAGACGAGAAAAAATCGTTAAAGGAAGACAAAATAAATGATATGAAATAAAAATTCACAGAAAGAAAGAAAGAAAGAAAGAAAGATAGAAAGAACGCATGAAATGTACTTTTCAAAAATAATGAAATAACAAAGAAAGAAAAACAGCAGTTTGGGTGAGCAGACAAGATGGTGTTAGATACGAATCTTCACTAGATGAACTATTATGGATTGGATTTAGTAAGAGAGATAAAAGAGAGAGAGAGAGAGAGAGAGAGAGAGAGAGAGAGAGAGAGATAGAGAAGGGAAGAGAAAGGGAAAGAAAGAAAAATAGAAAGAAAGAACAGAACAGTACAGAACAGAGAACATTCTTTTAAAATGAAAAAATAAAGAAGGTGGGAGAGAGAGATAGAGAGAGAGAGGGGGGGAGAGATTCAGATATAAAGAAAGAGAAAAAGAGAGAAAGAGACGGAAAGCAACAGTTAGAAAAGAAAATGGAGACCTATCACGTGTGCGCATATTTTGAAAATAAAAAAAAGAATTGCGGTACATATGTCCTTATTTAAGACAGGAAAAGATATGAACAAGAACGCAAACCAACACATTTTTTGTGTTTTTTTTTCTTTTTTCTGTCTTTTTATTATTTGTTTATATTTCTAAGTAAATATGTACTTTTGTCGAAGATCCGTTTCCCCGTTTGTGTTGAAGGAACATCAGCCTATTAACCATTCTTAATTACTGAAGGAGAAAAAAAAGTTGCTTATTTATAGCACATGTATATTTCGCCATTGCTTACTTCATTTAATAAAGAATCGGATTGAAATTCAAGCAAGGTACTAATCGCTTTTTCCATAGATTTCTTTTTCATACCTATTCCAGTTGAAACATCGAGGGCCTTCATCCCCCAAACTGTCTCCCGAAATTGCTTTAAGGACCTTAGGAACGAGCACCAGAAGGTTAAATGGCTGTTTCAAAGTGTTCACTGTACTTTTCTTAGAATCAATTTTCAATCCTTTTACCTGGGACTATGGATCATGGATGTTTTCCCTTCATCGTTTTTTTCCCAAAATACCAGCATAAACATGAAACTTTCCCTGTTACTGAGATCATCTGCTTCTGTCTGCAAAAGGTATTTTCCGAGCAATAGCTAGGAGCTGACATTAGTACGGGAGTGAGTCAAAGGTTATACAATATTGGAGTATTTTCTGTGCTTTTTATTCAAGTAATAACAAAAGCAGAGGCCATCGTGTTAGAGCATCTGAAAAAACATTTCGACCAGGACTTTTATCCTACGCTGATAATAGTTCTTGTCCTTTGTGGGGCAGAACTCCTTCTCTAAGGCTTTCACCTTCTTTTGCCTGTAGAAGCATCACCAAGGTATGTAGTGAACAATGAATCAAAACAAGTAATAATCCGAGGGAGCTTGATGCAGGCTATACGCTGGGTCAAGTTATCTTTCTGCCGGTTCCTTGATCCTACGTTGGTATTAGTTCTTGTCCTTTGAGAGAAAGAACTCCTTCACTAAGGCTTCCACTTCCTCTTGGTTGTTGATGCATCATAATCACAAGAAGTCAGTCATGGACTGAAATAAATGATAATCTGAAGGAATTAAATCCGGACTCTATACTGATTTGTTTTTTTTTTTTTTTTTTGTTTTTTTGTCAAATCCTATATCAATCAATGCTGGTTATTAAATGCCAAAGCCATACTTCTAGAAAAAAGTAGTTGGTTGGTTGGTTGGTTATATTGTTTTACAGCGTATTACTCCAGTTCGAGCCATTTAACGCCGAATTAATTTATAACCAATTCAGTTTTGTATAAGTATAGCTTTTGTTTACAAACATTTAAATGTGAAAACAGGCTAGTTAAAAGTCAAAAACAGTTCTTATCCAAATAATTCAGTTTAGATTTTGTACGTCCTTTAAATGTCAAAACAGTCCTATTCTAAGCAATTCAGTTTAGCATAAGTACACAGCTTAGCTCTATTGAACCCATAGATAGGACCCTATCAGGGGCTACCACTGCAGGCTAGAGTGGAACTGGCACCTCACCATCAGATTGTTTTGTGTCATATCAAGGACACTTATGGAGGGGGGTGTCTCACCCCTCTGCAGAGAAGCAGTCAGTGTATTCTACAGTAGTAGTCCTAGCTGGGGTAATCATGGTGTTCATGTCTTTCCTAAGGGTATTAGTCCGAATGTGAACGTAATAGCGCGATTGAAGTTCGAACACGCTTACATGGATGTCGCAGTCCAGCACGTTAACCACAACATCACAGGTACTACTCTCCTATGTGCTGGAATAAGCAACCTTTCTTTCAGATCTTTGATCTCCCGTTAATACCTGTTCGTGTACTTCTACTTAGTCTTGGTTGTTGAATTATTATGAATTCTAGAATGGAGCTAAAGATCAGATCTAAAAGAACTTGACCCGGATTATGTATTGGGTGTGGCATCAGGTTGAGTCCCTCAACTTTCTGGATTTTCTGGAGACTAGCTCGTAATTAGATATTATTAAACTTTTATCTCCTCTTTTGAGTGGCCAAAGTGACATAGAAAAATATATGAACATATTTCTTTTTCCTTTCGACATAATGTAAAGGGAAGATGTAGATTTCTGTCTTCTCGTAGTCTAATGGTTATCGTCGTTGGAAATGGGAACGAGTAGCCGAGTTAGAACCCTGGACGAAACTGTTTGCATGTTATATTGCGCTAATATCTTAGTGAACGTATAATTCGAAGTTCTTCCTCAAGCTATAGGTAAATAGTTGGGCAGTTTCGGCTTTTTAACCTTAGTATGCAACATGTGTAGGATAATTCCAACCTGTTAAACTGATTAAATATTGATCTAACGGTAACTCTCCTTCGGAGCTTCATTCATTTTTACTACACCCTACCACTGCTCCACCAGCATTTACCCTTAGTTCATTCATCAAAGATCATGTTTATATAAACATATGTGTGTGTGTGTGTGTGTGGTGCGATGGATAAATTTTCGCAATCGTAAATTATCGTGCGCTTTATTTGTTTAAGGTGCAGCAAATTAAAGAAAGTTGGGAAATCTCTGGGGAAAAAAAGCTAAGACACGATGTAATTAATTCCTCCAGAAATTTGGGAGGAGTATATGTTGTATTCTCATATACATGTCCATGCAGCATCACAACGACACCATAATTACGACGCAGTGACAAACGACGCATGAAGGGATAAACGATGCAGGAAGAAACGACGCATGAAGACTTCTTTACAAATATATTTACCTCTCACTTTATTTGTAAGGTTTCGAAAGGGTTGTTCAAGGGTTGCATGTGAGAGGGAGCTTGAGACCGAACATAAACAGTGATATCTTGACCCCACTGTTATGACCGTCACGTTGTGTCTTTCTTGTTCTTTAGTGCTCAACCGGAGGCTTAGGGCTCACTGCTGGATGCTGGCTTTCTTTATTGCATCTTATCAGCATCTTCTCTGGACCCCAGTTCATCAGGGCTTCAAGCCCCATCGGCCTGGTGTGGCTTTCCTTACCACATCTCATCTCTAACTCTCTGGAAGTCTGCTGGCAACTGCTTTGGCACCCAACTCAACTCAATTATATAATAATTCAACGCCCATACGATCGCCCACTGGATCTTTGAAATCGAATGTTTAATCGTGATCAAGCGGAAATAACTGTCATGCAGTTCAGAGGTCACTCTCTTCCGGTGCATCAGTCTGTATTGGCACAGTGGGACCTTCACCTTGTCCCATATTATAAGCCTTAATCCGCCCACGCGATCTATTTTGATTACTGGCCATTGGAATGTGTCACTTCCTTCCGGTGCATCACCTTGGAATAGTATTTTTTGGGGCCAGGTCGAAGGTCAAAACATAACAGATACTGTTCTGCGTGACATTCAGCGTGGAAACTCCAATATGAAGATTTCATTGTGTTTGGGTGTCAATTTGAGGACTGATTAGAATTCATATTCATATTAATGAAAAGCAAATACCCAGTCCAAATAATGGTGTTTGAAGTGGTCACTAGCAATGATGACGTAATGTCTCTATTCATCTTCCCAAATGCCCCCATACTCAACATGGACGTAGGTCTACGTCAAGTACTTGGATTAAGAGTTGCCATGCCGCACAAGTATGAGAACCCAGTATTAGCTGTGAATTGAACTACAATGACCAGAAAATGACCGGTGTTCGTCGGATTTTCTGGTCATGGTAATTCAATTCACAATACAATTCCTCTAATTATATAAAAAAAGAAAATGTAGAACCAGTATTAGTTGTTAAAAAATTCTTTAAATTCATCACTCCGTAATATCTGGCAGCCTAACTACCCAGAATACAACCCTCTTGATAATTATATGAGGAGTAGGGTAAAGCAAAACCGAATATGAACAAAAGGCAAGGATAACGGCAGCTTTAACGAATTTAAACAGGGTGATCGTCGGAAATACTTGCAGAATATTTCAAAGTCATATAGAGGCCGTGGTTGAAGCCAATGGCAATTTCTTTGGATACATTCTATCAATAGTATTTCAAAATTTACTCTGGTTTTTAGGTTATCAACCTAGTTACCTAGTTACTTGGCCTTGGCTGGGCCGTCGGACATTCGTGCCGGATAGGATTCGAAATCAATGGCAGATTCGAGGCCGGAAGGCCCCCTCTCCGCTTCGGCTGAGCCAACTTCGGGTGGACAAGCTGCAACATAGACACCTTAGTATAGCACTAGACCTTGCTGTCTAGTTCAAGATTTAACCTGGCATCCGTGCCCAGACCCACATTTGGGTTCGTGATACAGCTTGGCTCATTAGACCTACGTTGCATTTAGTAGGTCCGTGAGCATCATAGACCAGCAGGGTTCGAGTCTCGGCTCGTTCCCAACTTTTCCCTCCCCTAAATTCCCACAATAATCGGCCTTCGGGTCATTGACCTTGTGCCAAACCCTATCTGGTGGGGGGCAGTGGCAAATAACCAAATAACCAATAGTATTTCAAGATATTTTTATGAAAATTTGGTAAATATATCTGACAAAAGATTTGCCCAGTCGGCTGGGACAGCATAATACATCGATTACTTCTCAGCAGAGGAGTAAGACTCCCCAACGAGTGTCCTGTATATGACTTAAACAATCGGATGGTGAGATTCCAGTAATGCAGGACCTTTGGGGAATGCCGAGTACTCATTTACTGCCATCGCTCCCAGGTTCAAATAGAACTAAAATGTGTACTAATGCTAAACTGCATTGCTTGAAATAGAAATGTTTTGACATTTAAAGTGCGAACTTATGCTAAAATGAATTGCTCGAAATAGAACTGTTGAAATTAATAGTGCGTACTTATGCTCAACTGAATGATATGTTTTGGCATGTTAAACTGAACTGTTTGAAATTGAACTGTTTTATATAATAAACTGAATTGTTTGTAATGGAACAGTTTTTGACAATGAAACTGTACTCACGCGAAACTGAATTGTTTGAAATCGAACTGTTTTGGCATTTAACTCTGTGTAAACAAAAACTATATTTATTCAAAACTGAATTGTTTGAATTAGAACTGTCTGATAAAATTGAATAGCTTGCAACAGAAACGTGTTTTTACAATTAAATTGAGTATCCATGCCATAAAACCCAAACAAACAAACAAGCAAAGAAACTTAGAAAAGTTAGATGTCTCTTTTATCTTAATTTGGATGACGATTTATTTATTACAGTTATATTATTTTTTATTATCAAAGTTCTATTATTTTTTATTATCAAAGTTTTATTATTTCTTATTATCAAAGTTTTATTCTTTTATCAAAGTTTTATTATTTCTTTATTATCAAAGTTTTATTATTTTTTATTATCATAGTTTTATTATTTTTTATTATCAAAGTTTTATTACTTTTTATTATCAAAGTTTTATTCTTTTTTATTACCAAAGTTTTACTATTTCTTTATTATCAAAGTTTTATTATTTCTTTATTGTCAAAGTTTTATTATCTTTTATTATCAAAGTTTTATTCTTTTTTTATTATCAAAGTTTTATTATTTTTTTATTCTTTTTTATTAATCTTCGTTAATTTGTAAAATGTATGTATGTACATACTAGTCGATTTAACCGCCTTCGTTGGTTAAGAGGTCAAGACTTGAATCACAGTTAATTAAAATGGTATTACAAGGATTCTTAATATAAATACTGATGGTAAATATTAGTTTTGTTAGCATCTAATTAAACAAAACTTATATATATATATATATATATATATACTCCTGTTAGGCAAAAGTCTTTCAAAATTACAAGTTACCAGTTCGAGTCAATTTTTTTTCGTATTTTCTTTGATGAGTTTTGGCAACGTGTATATCCGTTTTATATAATTAATTTGATTTAATGTTTTGTCGAGTCGTTGCTGAATTGTGTATTCTTTATTTTCATATTTTCATCTATAAAAAGAAAACAGGAGGTGCCCTTGGTGTAATGGTTATCGTCGTAGGAAATGGACACGGCGACTCGAGTTCAAATCCTGGACGAGACTGATTGCATTTCACATAGCACTAATACCCTTGGGAAAGGTATGAATCCAATTTTCTCCCTCCAGCTATGGGTAACTAGTAGGGCAGACTGGGTTCTTCAGCCTTGGTAAGGCAACTAGTCTAGGAGAAGGAAAAGTTTGAATTCAAACCTGTTAAACTCCGCTTAAAAATTGACCTTGTGTCATATCCTGCCCGAGCGGAGGGGTTGGGAAAAGGAGGTGCCCGTTGGGTAATGTTTATCGTATCCTTCCCGAGCGGAGGGGTTGGTAAATATGATAAAAAAAAACATTGAATGCATTTTCCCTATTTTACAACTTTCATAAAGAGTGGTGGAAAAATTAACAATTAAAGCTATTTCAAGCTTCCGATGGGGAAAAAAAAAAGGATGAATGCAAGAATAGCGGTAAAAAAAAAGTTTATAATGTGGAAAGCCCAGGAACCGTCTGGGAAAGTGTAACACAAAACAGGTCCAAATGAAGGTGAAAGTAGCCCCGAAGACAAAAAAAGTCAGAAGGACCTTCTGTCGCGAAAGATGAGACTTTGCTTGAAATGATTGAACAGCAGCCAAGCCCAAGTATTTGTGAATTGTCGGCAGAATTTAGTCCTTCACAAAGAACCACTAATCGACATCTCTATAAGCTCGGCCTTGTTAACAGATACTGAAAAATTTGAAGTACGAAATTGCTTGAAATATTGAAAAGCTTTTGACTAATCCTAGTAGCTCATAGAAAGACTTGCCGCTTTACATATTACAAGACTAGGCCTCCATCTACATCTCCATTACCCACAACCTTGGCTATCAGCTGAAAAGGGAATTTAACAGGTGGTTAAGTAACAGATTACAACCTTTATAAGCAATAGTTTATTTTGATTTGGTGTTCTGGTATATGAAATATTGTTGGTTATTTAATGCCTAATCCTATTCATACATACGAGGGGCATACGATAAGTTTCCAGACTTTTTTCGTATGGGCATTTAAAATTGTCGTAGACACTTGAAAATTAACTATGTTATTGCTATACATCTTATGAGATGACTGACCAATATTTATGATTTCACGTACAAATGAACAGCTACAGCAGCAATTGGAATACACCATACTAAAGCCTGATTGTCTTAGCTGGGGAATTTCAAAAATGCAATCTGGACGTCAGGACACTTTAGAAGAACGATATGCAATAAAATTCTGTTTTAAACTTGGAAAAAATGCTACAGAAACGTATGGAATGCTTCAGACTGCTTTTGGAGCATCTTGCATGAATCGAGCATCGGTCTTTCAGTGGCATAAGAGATTCAAGGACGCCATGGAGTCTGTGAGGGATGATGAGAGGTGTGGGAGGAGTAATGAAATCAGGACACCAGAGTTTATTGGCCAAAGGGTTATGGTTATGGTTAGGGTTACTATGTTGAGATTTTAAGGGAGTTCAGGAAGAGATTACGTCGGGAGAGGTCAGCACTCTTCAAATCGGGTCAGTGGCATTTCCACCAGGACAATACTCCAGTCCATAACTCCATCCTTTTCACAGACTATTTGTCCAAGATGGGCATCAAGAAAGTTCCTCACCCTCCCTATAGTCGAGAGCTTGCTCCCTGTGACTTTGGTTATTCCCTAAGCTCTGAGGCTATCGTTATGAGACAATTGAGGAGATGAAAGAGGCTGTGACGAAGGTCATTGACACGCTCACACAAGAGGACTTCCATGGGACTTTCCACAAGTGCATTGGAGCGGGAAGGGATTACTTCGAAGGCGGCTAGAGTTTCGTGTTTGTAGTATCAATAAAAGTGCGCATACGAAAAAAAAAAAAATTGGAAACTTATCTTATGTACCTCGTATATACTAAATATTTGATTTGTAAACACATTTTGTAGATAAACACAGTTAAATGACCAAATATTTCCATTTCTACCAATTCAATTTTGCATAAGAACTTAGTTAAATAGTTCCAATTATTGCTATGTATCATTAACAATTCAATTTAGTATGAGTCAATAATGTTAGATGGTTCCAATTATTGCTATGTATCATTAACAATTCAATTTAGTATGAGTCAATAATGTTAGATGGTTCCAATTATTGCTATGTATCATTAACAATTCAATTTAGTATGAGTCAATAATGTTAGATGGTTCCAATTATTGCTATGTATCATTAACAATTCAATTTAGTATGAGTCAATAATGTTAGATGGTTCCAATTATTGCTATGTATCATTAACAATTCAATTTAGTATGAGTCAATAATGTTAGATGGTTCCAATTATTGCTATGTATCATTAACAATTCAATTAAACATCAATAATTAGTTTTTACACGGTTAAATGATTAAACATTTCTATTTCAGACAATTCAATTTAACATGAGTCATTTGTTTGCGCATAGTTTAAATTTCAAACAGTTCTTTTTGTGTTGCATGTCGACCTGTGACACGGCCAAGCTGTCAAAATAGGAAATGCACCTGAGTAAATAACAGGTGCATCCGGTAGAGGAATATCAGAATATAACCTTGACTGTCGAGGGGTTGAATCGAGTGCGAAATTGTGACGCTCGCAGGAAGAAGAGTGGGTGTCAAATCATTATATAACCCCGATGACAGGAAGTTCAAGTTAGTTGGAGATAAGATGCGGTAGAGAAAACCAGCACCCAGCAGAGGGGGCCCTCAGGCCCCTGAGTGAGCAGTGCAGTTGAAGATCAGATGAGTTGGAGAGAAGATGCTGGAATGAGGACCATGTCCCAGAGAGGCTGGGCCCCAGTCACCCGGTTGAGCAGCCCAGGAGAACGGGAAAGAAACGTAGTTCTGGCCATAAGAGTGGGGGTCAATATGTTGCAGTTCTGTTCGGTCTCCAACTACCTCTCACACACAACCCTTCCAAATAAACTGAGAGGTATATTTTTCTAAAGACCTGCACCCGCTCGTCTTCGTTGCATCGTTATATTTCTGCATGCATATGTATTATGTAGCTACACAACATTTGACTCACAGATAATCTAGGGAACCGTCAGTAAATGTGTGGCACACAACGGGTTCAAATCTTTCAACGAAGATGACAATAACCTCTAAGACAAAAAAAAAACGTCAGGAAGACCCTCTATTAAGCAACATTTTAAAAATACAACAAAAAAAAAGAACAGAATAGGAAAAAGTGAACTATTTTTTGACACAACTTTTTAATGAAATCTCAATAAATTAGACACGTCTAGGAAATGAATGTTTTCCTCAGACAACTGCTTGTTACATATTGATCTTTCGCAGGCCAGTTATTTTTGGGATTCAAAACAGGATGTGAAGCTATATCTTGAGGTAAACAAGTGACAGCGGAAAGGCTATGTGAATTGCATGGAAAAAATTGTGCAAGTGAGGCACCGGAAAGAATTAAGTGTGGGCAGCCGAAAAACATGTCATGGCGGAATTTTTAGACTCCAGTGGTCAGTCGGGTAGAGGGGTCAATAGAGTAGACATGTCATGCTGCCTGGGTTTTAACCCGAAATGGAACCAGTTGGCTCTCGGGTTATAAGGAGGCTCTACGTCAGGCTCCCGTGAAAGAAGTACGAAAAAGTAAGGCTCTTAGTAGATGTATCTCAACGTGGAATAAATCTGAAGATATGTTGTATATATATTAAATTCTTGACAAACTTTGAAAATGTATTTAAATTGAATGTGGTTCCCTGTTTGTCTCTCTCTCTCTCACAACAACATTCGACGTTTCGTGAATAAAAAGAATTTATATTTCATATGCATAAGTGTTGTTGTCTCCTTCGCTTCGATATACAACGCCATTGGCAAAGGACTAATCAAAAGTAAAGATATCAAAGAAAGGGAATTTCTCTGTAATTTTGACGACAATAATTAAAGAAAAAAAGGTAATTGCTAAGTATGTCTAAGCCATTGAAATTTCATTACTAATTGTGGAAATGATTTAGAATGTTTCAGTTTTTTCAACGTCTGTTTTTGTTTGTTTGTTTTTTCCAGTAGGGGAGCAGAATATCCAGCAATCGGTTGTCCAAGAAAAATAGTCACTCCCTACGTATGTCTAAGACGGCGAAGTTTCATTATAAATGGCAACAATGATAAAAAAATGTTTTAGCTTTTACACTCCTTCTCTATTCTTTTTAGGGATGGAGTCCAACTGTGTACATTAAATCCTGGGTTTTCTTTTTCTTACTTCTTTTTGCCTCACCGTCTAGATTGATGATTTAAACCAATATGGCACAGTAAATAGAGTTTCCGTCTCAATACCTTCAAAGCCCACCTAGTATTATACTAAAAAATAATTCTAATTCGATGCATTTACCTGAGCTTACAGAAGAACAGCTAATACGTCCTGGCTTGTTTGGCCAGGTGAAGAATGAAGTATTCTTGAAGTAAATTTGAGTTTATGGTACTGACACTTCTCGCACCAAATACATATTATCTCAAGTTCTCATGCGTATATATATATATATATATATATATATATATATATATATATATATATATATATATATATATAATTTCAAGCGATAACGTAGTTACTTAACCTTGCTTCAGGAATATTTTGTACATGAAGCGATAATAATTTAATACTTTGGCTAACGTCATAATTCCTTAACGATTTAACGATAACACAACCATTCTCATGGCCATTCACACTCATACAAACATGTATATTTACATATATTCATATACTTATTCACACACAAACACATATACAGACATGCATACATACACAAACACAAACACACATATATATATATATATATATATATATATATATATTTGTACATGAAGCGATATTATTTTAATGCCTTAGCTAACGCAATGCTTCCTTACAAACAGTTCAGAAAAAAAAACTGCACACACACAAACGCATACATATATTTATATATAAACATATATTAAACGATATTCATCTAATGTCTTGACGAATGTGATGCTAACATAACGTTAGGTGAGAAGTAACTAAATACACTTATACACATATATACGCATACGTATATATAAATGTATGCATTATATATATATATATGTACATTCTTACATGAAATGATAACAATCTAATGCTTTAATTAATGAGATGGTTACTTACTGATAATTAATTACCCATATACACATACATACACAGAAAACACACACGGGTACGTACACACACACACACACACACACACACACACACACACATATATATATATATATATATATATATATATATATAGTAGCAACCATAAGTTAAGGAACGGAACAACAACAAATATTCAAATGATTTTTAGTCGAAAAACATTGCGTGCACGTTTACGAAAATTTCCCAAAATATATTGGGAACACGTGTTTATTACATATAAAGTTTTCTATTTTCTTTACAGTAAAATTAATTGTGAACTAAAAAAACAAAAATATACATTTCGCCATGGTCAAAAGTTAAGGAACGTTGTTGAATTATAGTAATTTAGGTAATTTTTGAAACAACTTGATTGCTAATTTTGACTTATAGTCAACTGCCATACATCGTTGGAAATATTTTTTAGCAAGATGAAGGCGAAAGCACTTAATTGTTTAACTCGAGAAGAAAAAAAGCTCATTTTCGCAAATCATGAAGAAGACAAATCCTATTCTGAAATTGCTGGTATCGTACAAAGGTCAAAAGCGTTGTTTATCGTGTAATCAGTAGATTTAAACCTTAACAAAAACCGAGAACTGGCAGGCCTCCTATGACTACCAAATGGGAAGATCAGATGATTGTTAAAATGTTTTTAAAAGACTGTTTCGATACAGCAGCGTCTATTTCTCGTGCATTTTGTATGCAAAAAGTAAAGCCAATCTCTAGAAAAACTGTTTCTCGTAGGTTAAATTAGGAAAAAATAAGTGGTTCGGATTCCATGTCGCAAACATTTGATTTAAAAGAAAAATCAAAAGGTTCGTCTTGACGTCGCCACAAAACATATCGTGTCGAAAGAGGAACAAAGGAATATGGTTCATGTTAGTGATGAATCTAAATTCAACTTGTTTGGATCTGATAGAAAGAGGTTTGTTAGACGTAAAAATAGGGAACGCTTATCTCCTCAATGCGTTAAGAAAACTGTGAAATTTGGAGGGAGGGAGTGTAATGGTGTGGGGGATGATTTCTTCATATGGAGTAGGAACCATTATTCGTTTTCACTGTAATATCAATGCCATTTATAAAGAACTTCTTCGTCAGCATGTTCCCCTGTATTTACAGTTGAAACTCCAATATCTATGCAAAAAAAGCGCCTAGCCACACAGCTAAAACTGAGTTAAATTTTCTTGAAGAGGAAGGAATAACAAAGCCCCTATATGAAACTCTAGGGAATGTATGGAAAATCATAGGAGAGAAAGCTCAGAATAGAAATCCTCAAAATATTGATGATTTATGGAGTTTTCTGAAAGAAAAATGGGAAAGTATCACCTTTTGTAAGAATAAGGCTCATGTGGTCGAAGAAGCAATTGTTGTAGTGTCTCATAGACCCAATCAAGAACATAATCAAAGATGATTTACGAATTTCAATGAACGAACGAACGAACGCACTTCTTTATAAAAATATATCTCTCACACTTTATTCTCGAAAGGGTTGCTGTTTCTGTGGTGTGTGAGAGATGGGTGGAGAGACATATACTCAGAGAGAGGACTTCTTCTTCCCATATCTTCTTCCAGGAGCCAGGGGTGACAACGCTTGCGCCCCCTTGCAAGCTTGTTAGAGACGCTTCAGGTCAGCTGCGTGTCCCTCGCTCGACTGCGATTCTCAGTACTCTGTCTTAATATGACCGCATGGTTCTCATCACGTGGTATCCTTGAGTGCACTGATCGTGCTGTCCTGTTTAATAATCACAACCTGACAGCTTTTCAAAGCACACGGGGTCACTAGGAACAATGGCATATGTTATATAACACAACGAGGTAAGCCAATGCAAAGGAAAATTCACTAAATATGGAATTTTTCTTTGGTTTATATGCTGATCTAACAAAGATTTATGGTAAGTCCCTTAACTTTTGACCAAAATGTATATTTTTGTTGTTTTTCTTTTTTCAGTTGACAATTAATTTACTGTAAAAGAACATTTAGAAAACTTTATATTTAATAAATGCATATATGTTCCAAGTATATTTTGTGAAAATTTCATAAACTTATATAAAATCTTTTCAAATAAAATCATTTAAATATTTGTTGAAGTTCAATTCCTTAACTTATGGCCGCTACTACACACACACACACACACACACACACACACACACACACACACACATATATATATATATATATATATATATAACGTTTGGTAATAATCACACAAATTCATTCTATTTCTTTCTCTCCGTCACACACACATATACACACATATATATTTACAAATACACACACACACACACACACATATATATATGTATACATATTATTATTATGTATATAAATTTATGCAGGAAGCGATAACATTTACAGCCTTATTTAATAAGAGGCTTACCTGATGATAGTTAATTATACACATCCACACACAAACACGCTCAGACACACTCAAACACATGCATATGTATAATCACCGACACACACAAATATATATATATATATATATAGGTAGATAGATAGATATTCCTTTTTAACTCTTAATATGGGGTTATGCTAAAGACTTTTTGAATGGACCTCGTATATATAAATATATGTACATACCAACTCAAACACACATGTATGAATATAGATACAAATATGCACACCCACCCATACATACGTATATGTATATGTATATATACGCACACTTACAGGCACACTTACACATACACACATACACACATATATATATACATATATATATATGAATATATGTATATATAATTTATATATAAGAGTGTAGTGGTTCTCTTATTATTTTTCCTTAAAGAACATATATATATATATATATATATATGCAAATTTCATTAAACATAATAGACATTTTATGCCTACATATTCTCTTTTGGATCCGTTCGAATTCCCGTATTACTTTTATCGTATTCGGGGGGAACTGATTAAGGTATTGTCCATAGTTGTATGTATCCCTAGTACTTTCTGTCCGACTTTGGGCCATCATCAGGGGAGAATCTGTTACAAAAGTGATGTAACTTTTGTTTTAGCAAATTACTACTGTGTGTAAGGACGTCTTTGCTGTTGGAGATTATGGCGCTTGCTTTTAAATGTAATTCTGTAAATAGTGCCAGTAGTTAAAGACATTTAAGTACGTTAGCACTGGTTTGAAAATTAATTCTATTAAGTGCTGGTTGCAGGTTTCTAATATATAGTGCTTCGAGAATCTGAAGTTTTTGTTTATTATTTTGATGTTCGAGTATTGTTGTATTGTCGGTGAGAATTTTTCGTAGTTGTGTTGTTGGGCATGAATGTTTTTTTAAATGCTGAGCTATTGAACTTGTGTCAGAAAGGTGCATTGTAAGTCCCCTCGACAGGGTAGTTGAGGTTAAACCAACATATATATTATTATTATCAGAGATACAATCTCCTGGGGACATTTAAATTTATATATAACGTTGGTTATATATATATATATATATATATAAACCCGAGTTTACATCGAGTGTTTATTTCATCACTTAACCTTACTTCATACATTTATCGTACAAGTAGCGAGATTAATTTAGCATTGTGATTAACACGATGGTTACTTAATGACCTTGTACACTTTGACGTCAGTTCCAATAGATTTAATTGACCAAAATGATTGACTGTAGATTCACCCTCTTGGCTAAATAACTCTGACTATGATCACATCATGTGGTAACTCCCAAGTGCTCGATTTATTGTCTTGGGTATATGTATCGTTCTAGAGTTGTCTATGTCTGCATTATATTTGGTTAGGTTGCGTCAACCCTTGATACATATATATATATACATATATATATATTAACAGTATACGGTTATTACTATCTCACTTGGTGGGTTTGTGGCTGATCAAATGCGGACTAATTTGGAGAGTGCTCAATATCTGTGATAGAACTATTATAAAATATTATTATAAATAAATATATATTAGCTTTTATGAACGCTTATCTGCGACCGCTTGTATCATGCCATCTTTATACGACAATCAATAAGTGAAAAAGCTGCCTCACGATAATCGCGTCAAGTGCTGTGTGCGTATCAGTGATGAACCTTGAAGTTTGTGTTCATGGAACTAGTTCCGTGTCACTCACAGTCAATGGCCTTCTTTATCTTAGTGAAAAAAAAAAAGTTCTAATTAAAAAAAAATGATATCGCTTGCTCATGACCCACAACAATATGAGTGTATATCACACCTATAAAGACAGACTCTAGTTTTACTTGAAGTTTTCGTAAACTCCCGCAGAACACAGCTGGCATTATTTCTGAGACAAGATCAGCTTGCATAAAACTTTGCTGACAGCCTGTGTTTTATGCTTATGCAATATCCTCGACACACCAACTCGCTCGTCTCTCGGAAGGAGCTGGACACGTGACTTATCAGATAAGGCGCAAAACCTCTTGTTACAGCCATTAGGAGTCAGAATGAAATTGTAATTTATGAAACATTACTTAGATATGACTCACATATCTCAAGTTGCTTACAGTTCCTGCTATGACTTAAATGGTCAGCTTACTAAGTATTGAACTGGCCCATCGCTGCTTGATTACGGAGATATAGTGAGAAAACAACGTATATTCTTTTTTACATCTTGAGTTTTGCTTAGATATAGTACGAAAGTCTCAGATTGCTTATATTACCTGCTCTTGCTTAAATGGTCACCCATCTAAGTAGTAAATATATTCACCATGCTCAACATCGGTGATTAAGCAGGATCTAGTTATTGTATATTGACCTTCGACCCGTCCAAACATGCCATTCCAAAGTGATGCACCGGAAGGAAGTGACACATTCCAATGGTCAGTAATCGAAAGAAATCGCGTAGGCGGATTTGGCTGACAAAATGGGACAAGGTAAAAGCCCATGATATACTCATAGACTGATGCACTGGAAGAGAGTGACCTCTGAACTGCATGACAGTTATTTCCGCTTGATGAGGATCAAACATGCCATTCCAAAGATTGAGTGGGCGATTGAGTGGGCGATTGAACTATCACATAACTCGGTGAGACAGGAAGTCAGTGAGTTGGAGGTCAAACGAGTTGGAGTAGAGCGTGGTAGGGAAAGCCACCACCCATCAGAAGGGGCCCTCGGGACCCCCGATGGAGTTTGGAGACCAGACCAGTTGGTGATAAGATGGGGTAGAGAAAGCCTGCACCCAGTAGAGTGGGCCTCTGGGCCTCCGGTTGAGCAGCCCTGGAGAACTAGAAAGACACAACGCTGATGGCCATAAGAGTGGGGGGGGTCAATATATTGCAGTCTTTGTTCAGTCTCCAACTCCCTCTCACACACGCAACCTTACAATAAAGTGAGAGGTATATTTTTTAAAAGAAGACTTCGCTCGTCTTTATTCATTGCGTCAGTATGTATTCAGCATATATATATATATATATATATATATATATATATGTGTGTGTGTGTGTGTGTGTGGTTGTAGCATATGACTATACAATACAGTGCTTTCTGTGTTTCTTAAGCGCAAACCCATTTTTTATTCCTAATGTTCGCCTTTTTTAACTCTCTCATCCAAAAAAGAAAGTGTTGGTTGTTAAAATGCTTATGAGAAGTACTGTAAATATTTACTAAACACACGATTGCACTGTGCGAATGCGCAAACCTGTCAGCAGTGGAGTTGTCTATATAAATGATTTGAACAAAGAGGACCAGACTGAAGTCGAGCCAAGAAGTTGTGCCTACTGGAAATCTTTTTCGTTTTAACTACGTTATTACAACCGCTGCTAATTACTTATGGTACTTTATTAGATTAACTTTTTCGTACAAACGTATTTACTGTCAACCAAAGTAGCCAACAACCCTGGCCTACCCAGTCTAGATTAAACATCATGAAAACTGTAATAGATAAACATATCAAAATCTTTTTTTAGGTATAGCAGTTGAAGAGTGCATCGAACAAGCGCACATATATAGCAACCACTCCCCTATTAGTAGGACATGACATAAGGTCAATTTTAAGCGGAGTTTAAAAGTTTTTAATTCAAAGTTTTCTTTCTTCTAGACTGTTTGCTATACGAAGTTTAAATACTTCTGTCTACCCTACTATTTACCCATAGCTGGAGGGAGAATAGCTGGATTCATACATTACCTAAGGGTATTAACACTATGTGAAATACAATCAGCTTCGAGCAGGGGTTGAACTTGTGTCACTGTGTCCATTTTCAACAACTGTGACCATTACACAACAACTAACTTGACAGTGTGTACAGACTTACCCCTCGCCTCCGGGGTGGGGAGCACCTCGGGTGATAAAATGGTTAGCAAACTAGACTAGCAAACCTTTACGAGTGAGTTTGAGTCTAATTGGGTGCCCCATTGATTCGGCCTTGTGCCACATCTAAACAAAAAGCTTCATAAATTACTATATAGACTTACCCAGTAAACTTGTTTTGTCGAAGGGCCACACACAACTCGTGTGTCATATCTTGGACCGGAATAGCCTGGCGGATCCTGTCTTATTCCAGATCTACAACTAGTTTCATATCAGTTTTTCTTCTCCTAGATTGGTTGCTATTCCAAGGGTAAAGAGCCCAATCTGCCCAACTGTTTACCTATGTCTAAATTATGAACACTTGGATGCATACTTTTTCATGGGTCTGAGTACCCATTCATCACCATTACTCCTAGCTTCACTCAGACCCAGAATTGTAGCACATGTTTGGGTTCCATCTCAGGGTCAAATACAACTGCTTGAACATTTAACTGTGTGCAAATAAATTATTGATGCTAAATGAAATTATTAATGTTACATAGCAATACTTAAAAACCATTTAACCGTGAGCAAAAAAGGATTAATATTTAAAAGAACTATTCATATTAGATTTTAAAAAAATGAAACCATTAACTGCGTATAAAAATGAGGTCTGGTACGTTTGAACATGTTATCAACAAAATTTAGTTTACATATGATTAATATTGTATGTATAAAGCAGTTTCTTCAAGGCCACAGTCGTATCGATACTGCTGTATGGATGCACTACTTGGACGCTAACTAAACGGCTAAACGGTTGGAGAAGAAGCTAGACGGCAATTACACAAGAATGTTGCGAGCAATACTGAACAAGTCCTGGTGGCAACACCCCACAAGGCACCAACTATACGGCCAACTGCCTCCCATCACGAAAACTATCCAAGTTAGACGAACCAGACATGCAGGACACTGCTGGAGAAGCAGGGACGAGCTCATAAGTGATGTACTCCTATAGACCCCCACATATGGCCCAGCAAAAGCTGGACAACCAGCTCGAACATACATGCAGCAGCTATGTGAGCATACGGGATGTAGCCCTGAAGACCTGCTGGAGGCGATGAACGATAGGGAGAAGTGGCGAGAGAGGGTCAGGGATATCCGTGCAAGCGGCACGGCATGATATATATATATATAAAGAATCCACATGTAGCACAGATTAAGGAGCTGACTTGGTACGTCCGGACCCAAGTCGGGCTTACTGCCAGAGCCGATTTGATGTTTAATGATCCGTCTTCTGCAATGAAGGCAAGACATCACTGAGGAGCTTTGCAAGCACTCGAAATGTATTATGGGATATATATATATATATATATATATATATATATATATATATATATATATATATATATGATTTGGCATTAAATAGCTTACTCGGGTTGATATGCTGTAAAATCCAACCAACTAACCTATCTACATTGTACGTTTATTTATACAAACATTTAAATTTCTTGTGTAATTTCTTCTTCTTTTTTTGCACTCAGCCATATGATATCACGTGCTCCAATCAAATACAAATAATTTGCTAATAGATGTATTTAACTCATGGATAGGACTAAGCCTTAGCAGATACTACCTAACCTGAGCAGAGTTGACCTGGGAGTAATGACAATGAAGTGGTACACCACACTCCTAAGATCTCAAAACATGGAGTCTCACCATCAGTGTCATATACAGGATACCCCATTTTTGAAGGAATTTGTCTAACCACTCTACAGTGAATAAAAACAGCATATTCTGAGCCTCACCGACCAGATCTCTTCGATTATTGTTTGTCTTATTTCCCAATGCGATATACTTTCTTTTTTCGAACACCACACAAAACGATTGACAGCGAGTAAGACTTCCTTCCCTCATCGAGAATAAAGTCATTCAACTCGTTTCGAATCAACCAATCGTTGACAAAAAAGTCTGTAAATGTCAGTTGATTCGTTTCATGTGGTATTATTTAAACACTTCCAAATAAATGCTATCCGTAATTTGTTCTGTCTTTTTAAAAAATTATTATTACAGCTTCCATTGATGAAAAAAGACCACTATAAAAGGAGAGGATGAAGGAGAAAATGTTTTACACACCAACCACAGCAGCGGGTCCCTTTGGGAAAAAAATAGCTTATAACACTTTGTATGCTGGAAGAAAAATTATATAAACTTTTATCTGGGATAGCTTTGTCTACAGAACTATATATATATATATATATATATATATACAAACCACTTGAAAAGAGTAGGTACTATACAAGGTCATTTTTAAGTGGGGTTTAAATTCAGACTAATTGATAAACCAAGGTGAAACTATTTAACAGTAGGTAGTGGGAGAATTGTTGGATTCATCATTTTCCCCAAGGCTATCAGCGCTATGTGAAATGCAAACAGCTTCATTTATGATTTGAATACACGTGACCGAGTTCATTTCCTACAACAGTAATACTTAAACCCCAAACGCCTACTGATTTGTTTAGGGCAGAGCAAAATAAGGTACCCTCTAATAAGGAAGCTCTCTTTTGAGGACATAAAAGAGAAAAGGTAATCAAATGATTGACATTCAATGCTATGGCAAAAGAGGTAGCAAAAGAGAAGTCGTTCTCCTTGGGTGCATTGCCCAGTCAGCTGCATTTCTGCAGAGGGGTAAGACCCCAACTCCACCAACAAGTGTCCTGGATATGTCACTAAACAATCTGGTGGCAAAGTTCCTGTAATGCTGGAGCTTTGGAGAATGCGGAGTATCTCTTTATTACCATTGCTCCAAGGTCTACTCTGGCCCGTAGTGGTAGCCCCTGATAGAGTCCTTTCTATGGGTCAAATAGAACTAGAATGCGTACTTATACTAAAGTGAACTGCTTGAAATAGAACTGTTTTGCCATGTAACTGTCTACTTTGTTAAACTGATTTGTTTCAAATAGAACTGTTTTTGACATTGAAACTTACGGTAAACTGAAATGTTTTAAATAGAACTGTTTTGATATTTAACTGTGAGTGGATAAAATCTATACTTATACTCAACTGAATTGTTTAGATTAAAACTGTTTGACGGAACTGAATAGCTTGAAATAGAAATGTTTTTTACAATGAAACTGTGTACTTATGCTAAACTGAATTGTGGGAAATACAACTGTTCATTTGTATAAAAATAAATTCTGCATGAAATAACATATAAAGGTTGATATGCCATAAAAATAAAAAAATAAAAAATATACTTATTACTAAACCGAATTGTTTGAAATTTGATTCGGCAGTAAATGACCCGAAAAGTGTTGATATGCCATAAAACAAAACAACAAACCAACCAACCTTTGGTACATTTTTCAAGAAAGCCACTTTTTGAGCATATTTTCTTTTTCGCATCCTTTGCATGACCAAAAATCAACCGTGACCTACTTTCTGAGACTGGATCAAGACACTCCAGATCAAAACTCGGCTAAAATCCACCAGGATACTTTAAATATTTCTGGAGATATGATCGGTTAGGTTTGATTTGGTTTGGTTTTATGTCATATCACCATAGTAAATTATCTAATGCCAAATATATGAATCCCGTGTATAAATGAATGATTTGCAAACACATTTTGTAGATGACCTTTTTAAACGAGCATGGCCTCATTTTTTTGCACACAGTTAAATGATTTCACTTATTTCTATCTAATACGAATAATTCTATTTACCATTAGTCATTTCTTTGCTCAGAGTTAAATTTGTTCAAGTATAGCTATTCAACACTAACAATTCAATTAAACATCAGTTATTTGTTTACGCACAGTTGAATGATCAAGCAGTTCTATTTCAATCACTCCGGGCCAGAATGGGTCTGAGAACAATGACAATGAAGCAGTAACCCGCATTCCCCAAAGCTCCAACATTACTGGAGCCTCACCATCAGATTGTTTAGTGTCATATCCTGGACGCTCGTTAGGGGGAGTCTTACTCCTCTTCAGAGTTGCTCAGTGTATTCTGCAGCCCGAGCTGACTGAGGTATGAAAAGTTAAGTATGCTTGCTCTTACATAGATTTTTGTGAAAAACCATCCGTTAAATTTGGTATGAAAAACTCTTAGGATGTAAAATAATAATAATAATAATAATAATAATAATGAGTAAGATTGGCGACCGAAGTCGAGGGTGACGCAAAGGCTTCCTTTCCGATAGCTACTACACCAATGTGTAGGTTAGGGTGCTGCTTCTTTCTCTTGATTGCTCCACTTTACCCTTGATCCCTACTTTATAATGCTGAGTATTAAGCAAGGCGGCATCAGGTACCATTTTTTGAGTTTTTTTATATGACTCGACCAGGGATTGAAACCATTGGCGAACACTCTAACTATCATGCCAATGTCCGGTATAATAATAATAATAATAATAATAATAATGAATATTGTTAAGTCCTGGATGTAGCATTGGACCAAAATACGTTGTGTCTAAAAGAAATGAGTGAGCATAAAAGAAACACTCAAAACTTGACTCACAAGGAAGAAAATAGCAGTCGCTTTTATTCTTGAGGATGACAGCGGGCTGTAGTAAAAAAAAAAAAAAGTTTGTTCAATAGCGTTCTTCCTCGCCTTCTCTTTTTTTTTTGTCGCTATCAAACGTCTCCTTTCCCTCGGCGTACTTCAGCTAGCGTACGTAGAGAAGGTTCACCCTCCTCTTCTTGGCAATGACGGCGGCGTTGTTATCGTTGGCTTGTTGTTACTTTCATATCAGTCGAAATGCTAGGTATGACATGGGTCGGGGCGTCGTGGACCTCTGTTGAACCTGTTTGAAAACCTGCCTTGAACTGCCAAAATCTCGTTACTTGATTTCCTTATATAGCGAACTGATAGAACAATTCGAAGGTTCCCGAAGGTTCGATGATCATCAGTGAAAGCAGTAGTGTAGCACGTGAAAGTTCACGCGTGATTATATTGAAATCACACTTGAACTCTACAGGTCACTCTGCCTGCACGCAATTCAATGACGGCGCCCGTCCATAATATTACACTGGAGACTTGTGGAGACTTATTGTCACTCATACTTCCATGAAAGACCATCAGCTAATACTGATGTGAAAAATTCTCAAGGTGTAAAGTATTAATATAATAAAAGGAATACAAGACTAAGCTCGACTTGGTTGGAAAGATTATCGGCAGGGAATTATGCGAGGGATTAAAATTAGATCCAACTAACAAATGGTATAGGCACAAAACAGAATGCATCCTACAGAATAATACGTGTAAGATTCTGAGGGATTTGAGATAAAAACGGATTATCAAATCTCGGCCTAACGACCAGTCCTAATGAAAGGCAACAAAAAAAGAGAACCTGCCGATTCTGTACCTTACTGTTCCGGCTGACCACAGAATAGAACTCAAAGAAAGCGAAAAGAGAGATAAGTACCTCGACCTTGTAAGAGAACTGAAAAAAACAAAAACAAACAAACTATGGAACGTGAAGGCTGATTCAAAAAGATAAATAAATAACTTGTCATCTAGTAGATATTGCCTTGCCGGCGGATCAAAATTAGAGTTAAGCGGAAAGAGAGACAGAGTTGGACCTAGTCAAGGAAAAAAAAAAATTTGTGGAAGATGAGGGTAAGAGTGGTACTAATTCTTGTTGGTTCACTTGGAATGATATGATAATTGGAAAATATGATCATTACTAAAACAACATCAAAATACTAAAAAGTTCTGGTTTTAGTAATCCAAGAAAAACTAATGACCAACTATATATATAGAGATCAGATATCCTCAACAAAGCAAAATCAAGGTGGAAAATGTAGCCATCGAAACTGTTGTCTACAAAAAAAAACCTATGATACACTCCCGCAAACTTAGATAATACGGTGTCTGAAAAAATTCAAAATATCCGACCAAATCTTGCCTAGTTGGCTGAGGCTGTGCAATACACTGACTGCATCTCTGTAGAGGTTGGTGGGTTGTTTGGCTTTTATGGCATATCAACCTTTGTAGGTTATTTAATGCCAAATTTATCTTTATACGAATATGTTCTATTTCAAACAATAAACGAATATGTTCTATTTCAAACAATTTAGCGTAAGTACACAGTTTCACAGTCAAAAACATTTCTATTTCAAACTATTCAGTTTAGTCAAACAGTCCTCATTCAAACAATTCAGCTTAGCGTAAGTACAGTTTCAATGTCAAAAACAGTTCTATTTCAAATCATTTAGTTTAGCTAAAGTTGGCAGATTAGTTTTATTTAACCCATAGATAGGGCCCTACCAGGTGCTACTACTCAGGATGAGAGTGGACCTGGGAACGATGTCAATGAAGGGGTTCTCCACATTCCCTAAAGCTCCTGCATCACTGAAACTTCACCATCTGATTGTTTCAAGTCATAATCATGACATTCTTTGGGTGGGTCTTACCTCTCTGCAGAGATGCAGTCGGTGTATTATACAGCCCCCAGCCGACTAGGCAACTCTGCAGACGGTTATGACTCCTTCAACGAGTGCCCAGGTAATGACATTTAACAATCCAGTAATGTTGGAGCTTAGGGGAATGCGGAGTACTCTTTCGTATCCATCGCTCCTTGGTACACTCTAATCCGGGGTGATAGGATCCAATAGCTAGTTCAAATAGAACTGTTCGATCATTTAACCGTGTGTAAGAAAATGACTGATGTTTGATTGAATTGTTAGAGATACATAGCAATTCTTGGAACCTTTTAACTTTTTTACCCTCTGCTAAATTAAATGGTTAGAAATAGAACTGTTGATAATTTTTTGCGTGTATCTATAAAATGTGTTTACAAATCATATTTGATATATATATATATATATATATATATATATATATATATAAACCGGATTTGGCATTAAATAACAGAAAAAATGGTTGATATGCCATAAATTCAACCAACCAAACTACAGGCAAAATCCTAAATTTCTTCACGATTTGTCATGAAAAACTGGAGAGTGAAACTGACTGCAGAAGGACAAACCCTAGAGGAGGTAAAAATCCAAAGAGGAATCTTCCAGGGATACTTGCTTTCACCATCAGTATTCGTTATAGAAATGGTACAACTCAGCTACGTACTTAAGAAATGCACTGTGGGCAATGAATTTACTGAATCATAAGGAAATATTAATCACCTTATGTAAATGGAAGATATTTAAATATTTGCAAAAAATGAAAAAGAACGGGTGACTTGTTACAAACGATAAGAATATACAGCCAGTGAATAGGGATGGAATGTGGCATTGGAAAGTGTGATATGCTCTTAATGAAGAGTGAGATGAGAGAATCAGCGGAAGGAAAAAAAACTACCTATTCAGGAAATCACAAGAACGTTTAGAGATGGATTTGGTTTCGTTTGGTTTAATGGCACAACAACCATTCTTGGTGATTAAATGCCAAATCCACTCTATTCATATCGACCGTCCTTTTTCAAACAGTTCAGTTAAGTTCTATTTGACCCATGGATAGGACCCTATCAGGTGCTACTGATCTGGGACAGAGTGAGCCTGGGGGTAATGGCAATAAAAGGGTATTCCGCATTCCCCAAAGCTCTAGCATTACTGGAGCCTCACCATCAGATTGCTTAATGTCATATCAGGCCCCTCGTTGGGGAGTCTTAACGCACTGCAGAGATGCTGTCGGTGTATTCTACAACCCAAAACGACTGGGCCAAGTTCTATTTCAAGCAATTCAGTTTATCATAATAGTTTAGTTTTATTTGACCCATAGATAGGACCCTATTAGGTGCTTTCACTCCGGGTTAGAGTGGATCTAGGAACGATGGCAATAAAGGGGTACTCCTCATTCCCAAAGCTGCAGCCTTACTGAAACCTCACCATCAGACCGTTTAGTGTCGTATCCTGGATACTCGTTGGGTGGGGGGACTTACCCCTCAGCAGATATGCAGTCGGTGTATTCTACAACCCCAGCCAACTGGGCTAGTATTATCTCGTCCTAAGTATTACTGGAGATTCACTATCAGATTGTTTACTGTCATATCCAGGACATTCTATGGCGGAATCTTACTCCTCTGCAGAGAAGTAGTCAGTGTATCCTGCAGCCCAAGTTGACTGGGCAAAACGTTTGGAGAGAAGAAAAATTAGTACTTGGGAATATTGCGCGCAAATAAACGGTGATGAATAAAATAAAAAACAAAAAAAAACTACTTCAGAAAAATGAGAAACTTCTGTAGCAGAAATCACATCAAAGAGATTAATCATATTTACCAACCCCTCCACTCAGGCAGGATATGACACTAGGTCAATTTTTAAGCGGAGTTTAACAGGTTTTAATTCAGAGTTTTCATTCTCCTAGACTAGTTGCCTCACCAAGGCTGAAGAACCTAATCTGCCCAACTATTTACCCATAGCTGGAGGGAGAATAATTGGATTCATACCTTTCCCAAGGGTATTAGTGCTATGTGAAATCAAAGAGATTAATCCCTGGGTCGTCCTTCTTGTAAGATACTTAGGACCATTCTTTATGGGGTAAAACATTTTGGCGGGGTGTTGGGAAGTTTATGAAGTTAGTAACGAACATTTTCTTCTTATCTTTTTTCATGACTTATTTCTTTTTATTTCTTGAAACTGCAAAGGTGTAAATGATGCAGAAAAAGAAACAGGGATATTTTTGAAATCAGTTTTTTTTTTTTTCAGATTTATAACTTGTTGTGGAGAGGCATATATTTTTACTGGACCATTAACAATAGTCGTGCTTCTCGAACGAGGCGTTAGAGAAATCTCAGCAATCCTTTTGGCAAATTGTGTATCGTTTGTCGGGAATATAAATCGTTTGAGGGTCCACCAAGTGTGTGTGGTCTGTCGGTGTGTCCAGTAGACACTGCTATGAGAAGAGACACCAGGCACTGCTTGGTTAGAGGCTGAGTAGGCACGTGTGCCTCAACAAGCTGCCGAGAGAAAAAAAAAGAGCTGTTCGTCTCCGTCGAAGAGGTAAAAGAACCTGAGGCTGAGTTTCGTTTTGGTGACAGCAAGACCATTTTTTCAGGTATTCACAGATTGCACTTCCTGTCAGAGGCTTCCTGGAAGATTGTTATTTTTGTATTTCTTTTATTTTGTGTTTATTTTATTTTCATTTTTTTGTTGTTGTTTTGTTTTGTTTTTTTTTCAGTTTTTTAAATCAATCACCACAAGGGAGGAACTCAGAAAAATGGACTAAAAGACAAAATTTTTATGACTTTATATTCGAAAGATGGCATAGATAGATAGTACGTGTCAAGAAAAGAAGTAGGAAGAGGACTCGCTAATACTGACGATTGCATAGACGCATCAATATAAAAACTCGTCGACTATATTAGAAAAACAAAAGAAAGATTACTCCCAGTGGCCATTAATATAATTAGTACAGACAGAAAAATGATGAAAATAAGGAAACAGAAATGGCAAGAAAAGCAATCGTATGGATATTTCAAGCGACAATAACTGTATGGATATTTCAAGCGAAAATAACGCAAGAAACATGGACATATCAAGAAAGGGATTTCTCAAAAAAGAAACTGAATCTCTAATCATTGCAGCAGAAAACAACGCCATAAACACCAATTATGTATTTAAGTGAATATCAATAAAATGCATCAGAACAGCAAGTGAAAGACACAATGTTGACGGCCATAAGAGTTGGGGTCAAAATATTACAGTTTCTGTTCGGTCTCCATCTCCCTCTCCCATGCAAACCATGAGTAACCCTTTTCGAACCCTTGCAATAAAGTGAGAGGTAAATATTTTGTTAAAGAAGTCTTCCTGCGTCTGTTTATTATTGTGTCGTTGTGATGCCGAAGATGACAATATAAGAGCTATTCCGAGTGGTAAAGAATAAACAACATATTATGTAGGTATAACAGAAAGCCAGGTTTATTCGTACGGATTTACAAATATAACAAGTTGATTAGTTGTAATATTATTATCTGCGCAAGATTAGCATTAATCCAAGCAATGGTTGATCACATTAGTCCAGCGATTAAGTCCTACGCTGAGAGTCCTTCACTTAAAGTCCAGAGAAGAGTGATCTGTAGGTACATAAATAATGGTTAGTACTACTACTATGGTTGGGGTACGGAGAAAATGTCATGTCATAGAAAGCGAATGCAGCAAACTGGCACAAAAGGAGTACAAGTGAAGGCATGACTGGGTGGGTAAGGGATCTACTAGGAATTGTGCAAGAGATTAAATTTTGACCATATTATCAAATGGTATATGCACAAAACAGAATTCTTCCTTGATAGTTCACTGGAATTTTGAGATACAAACCGATAACCTAATTTTGGCCAAAAGGTTTCTAAATTCCATCTCATCCAGCAGGTCTTGAAGAGTACATTCTGTATCCGTACACAGCTGTTATATATAACTACTAGGTAGTCGTCTAACGCTTGATTTTCTGTGTAAAGAGGTCCATAGAACATCGCAAATGAGATCGTCCTTTCTTCTCTAACAGTGTCCTGCATCTCTCATTCGTCTAATTTGGATGGTTTAAGAGATGGGAGGTAGGTGGTTGTACAGATGCTGTTTTGTGGGATATTGCTTTCAGGATTTGTTCAGTATAGCTCGTAGCATTCTTGTGCAATCCTCGTCTATTTTTTTTATTTCTCTATACGTTTAGTCAGCGTCCACGTGGTGTTTCCATGTAGTAGAATGGACATGATCGCAGCATGGAAAAATTCCTTTTTATTCTATCGGATGGTTCAGACATCCACATGATCAATAACCTCTCAAGAACACTCCATACCTTCACTAGGCGCATACTGATTTCATTTTCAGTTGAAGAGACGTTGCTACCGAGGTACATGAAGTTATCCTCTAATTTCAGAGAACCACCATTTAGAGTGGAGATGTTTCATTTTTTATTGTAACACATTTACACCATTTTTCTATATCCGCATTGAGACCAATGCCTCCTGCTGCCTGCTCCAGATTATGTAGTAGTGATTCAGCTTGTGTAGGTGTACTTGCCAAAAGCGCTATGTAATGTGCGTCGTCTGCGTCCGTAACAATTTCTGCGAGGTATCGTCTGCGTTTTACCTCTTTTAGAGTAAACCCATTTTCTTTAATTAATTTTTTATTCATAAAAGGCTGCGAAATAGTTGCGTGAAAGAGAGTGAGAGAGAGGGAGAGTTGGAGAAACAGGGAACTGCTATAGTTGACACCAACGTCTCCAGCGAGCCTTATTCCTTCATGCTCCTTTCACGAAAGACTGATACAGAGCTAGTTCTCAACCTAGGCTCCTCCACGGCACCCCACCCCGGGCTAGCGCCCAAAACGGTGTAACTCTGCTGACTGCTGACTGATTGCTCTCTCTGCAGACTGACTGCCGACTTTTCGGGGTTGAAAACTTCCGTCATTATATATTTTTCGGACGCCCACACCTACCTTCTTTTGGCTACCCCCAATGCTGTTCACGCAGTATTTCCGCAGTCCCTTATTTAACCACAGGTGAACATCCTGTTTTTGAAATCCCCAAACTCACCCCAAACTCATTCATACGGTCTTGTGCCACATCTAAGCAAGATCCTTAGTGAATTACAACTAACCGAACTATCAAAGGTCAATATAAATAAGTAAATTTGGCGACGCTAGTTGAGGGTGACTCGAAAGCTCCCTTTTCAATAGCTACTCTACCAAGGTGTAGGAGAGGGCGCTATTGCTTTCCCTGGATTACTCCATTTTATCCTTGACCTGGGCCTTAAAATGCTGAATGTTATGCAAAGCGGCATCGAGTACCATTTTTTTGAGTCTTTGGTGTGACTCGACCTAGGATTGAACCCGAATCGCCCAGACTATTGGTGAACACTATCAATTTCTAGATTTCATGAAAAATTTATTGGTTTTGGAATTACATAGCTGTTAAGCAGGCCGGAGTTCTCTGACTATGTGCCAGCAAGTATTTTAGCACCCACAGAATATTTACCGTCTATCCGCCCTTGATTAGCTGGCATTAATGAGATAAAATAAAGTAAAAAATAAAAGTTGGTGACTATAGTCAAGGGTGACCCGAAGGCTCCCTTTTCGATAGCGACTACACCATGGTGTAGGGAAGGGCGCAACTCTTTTCCTTGGATTGTTCCACTTTATCCTTGATCAATTCCTTATAATGCGGAGTGTTAAGCAAGAAGGCATCGAGTACCATTTTTTGAGTCTTTGATATGACTTGACCTGGCATGGAATCCAGGTCTCCCTGACCATTGGTGAACGCTCTAACCGCTAGCCAACGGACCGGTCATCAATGAGATAATTCAATATTATGAATACTTACAATGTCATCTTTTCATATTTTTTCATTATTTTTACTCTTTTCACCTCAAGGTTTTTATGTAACTTTATATGGTAGGTCCAAATTATAAAGAGAACAAGAGGTTAATTTTTTGAATCTCCACCCCAATAACTAATTTGAATATATACTTCATTTTATCAACATAAACTTTTTACAAGACATATTCAGGTTAATTGGCCGTGCAACTATCATAAAAGAGTTCTGTTTTTTGTTGTTCTAGTTCTGGATCTTTGGGGAATGTGGAGAACCCCTACATGGCCATTACTCCCAGATTCAGTCTGATAACGTTTGAGTCGTACCTGTTCGGGTGAAACAGAACTGTTAAATCAATTACTAAACTTTAAATCATTTAACTGCGTGAAAACATTATTAATCGTAAATTAAATTATTAATATTAGATATTAATGCTTTGAACCATTTAAATGCGTGTAAGCAAATCACTAATATTAAATAGTATTATTAGTCATAAATACCAATTCTATCTAGATATGTCTGAGTCATTTTAAAATATTACCTGCAAACTGTTTGTTTACAAATCATATATATATATATGTCTGTAATATAATTGGAAGGAAAACTCAACGGACTTTCAAATAATATTTCAGATATATTTGCTCAGGATAAAAATTTTATATATTTTAGATATTTATACATCAATTGGCATAAATCGAGCACTCCTGGAGAATTATATAAAACCCCTCCTAAATTCTCAATCTGATTATTTCTAAACTCTAAAGGTTCTGGACATTCATTATATATATATATATATATATATATGGGATTTTGTATTAAATAATTTACGATGGCTGATATGCCCTAAGACCCAACCAACCAACCAATCAATAATTTATTTCTATTTAATAATAGACATTTTTTGCACACAGTTATATGGTTGGGTGTTTGGTTGAATGAATTTCTGGTGTATTAACTCTTGTAGGTTATTTGACGCCAAATTCTGTTTACGCACACAAACGCTAATATACGCATACACACGCATTAGTATACGAGAAGGCAAAATGTAAACAAACAAAAGCTACATCATAATGACTTATAATTCCTGAGCTGACGAATGTTTACTTAGGGCTGAGCGGTACGATACAACATCTAATGAAAAGCTGGGTGAGTTCCAATCACAGTTTGAAACGCCCTACGTGTCTAGCCCCACTGAACAGTTGTGATATAACGAAACAGTCTGTCTGTGGATGATATTATATATATATATATATAGGGTGGGGAAGAGAGGACAACCAATTTTGAAATTTTTTCAAAATCATTAACTTTGGTTTCAAACAAATTTTAATGACATCACAATGTTTATATTGAATTAGCATTTCACAAATTTAAGTTTGGAAATGTTATATCGTGAAAAATACGATATCAACGATGAGAGGAGGTGCCCGTGGTGTACTGGTTATCGTCATAGGAAATGAACACGGCATCACGAGTTCAATTCCGGAACGTGACTGATTGCATTTCACATAGTACTAATACCCTTGGGAAAGGTATGAGTCCAATTATTCTCCGTCCAGCTATGGGTAAAATAGTAGGACAGACTAGGCGAGGCAACTAGTCTAGGAGAAGGAAAACTCTGAATTAAAACCTGTCAAACCCCGCTTAAAAATTGACCTTGTGTTATATCCTGCCCGATAAATATGGATATCAACGATGAGATAAGTCCGACTGGAAAAAATTATACGAACACGCATGGAATAACAGGTTTATTGTACTAAAGGTACCCATGTGGGAAATGGGAGCGTAGGTACTTTCCTTACGTCTTCCTTATTCTCTTACGTTCTGGTATTTGTCATACCCCCACCAAACGTACAAGTGTGGCACCAGGCCGTTTTTAAGTGGGTCCGGGCGCAGGACCGTAGCCAACACGTGCCTGGCAGTCCCAAAAATGCCTCGGGCCCCCGTTGGCATTCCCCATAGAGAGGCGCCTCAGGTGCTAGGTGATAAACCTAACACCCACGAAGAGGATTAAAACCTAGGAGGGCGGCCCTCCGAGGCTCGAGAATATCGGTTATTACCGATTACCACCCGCGGAAGGACACACCCGGTCGGACCGGCCGACCAAACTGTGTCCCAGTCGAGTAGTATAATGTAATTCTCTTACGTTCTGCTTCTTGTGTTGTGTGTGTAACTATATCTAATATGGCTGGGAGGATCCACTGTTAAGGTTGATAGGTTCTTCCATTACAACAGGAAAACAATATCTTTCATGTGATGTCCATTTTCATTGATGTATTTCTGAATGTGATCTTGGAAGTTATTGTCCACTCTCTCAAACTTTGGTCTGTCAATTAGGGCAACTTACACGTGAAAAGCTTCTTTCAAATCCTCCAGTGTACGGGGCTTAAGTTCATACACACATACCTTGAGGTATCCCAACAAGAAGTAATCACAAATGGAAAAATCAGGGAACCAGGGGGGGGGAGAAGTGTCAGCAAACCTAGAGATGAGGCTGTTACCGAAGAGAGGGTGAAGCATTTCCGTTGATGCGCTGGCTGTGTGGATCATCGCTCCATCCTGCTGAAACCACACACGTTCGATAGGGATACGATTTCCTCGTAATACAGGCACAAAGAAGTTATTGATCATCTCTGTGTAACGATCGGAGTTCACAATCTCAGCATTTCTATTATTGTCTTTAAAAAATTAAGGACTAATGAGGGAAGCTTTAACAACAGCTCATCAGACCGTCACTTTTGGGTCATGCAGTGATTTTGTATGCAGTTCTTTCGGAGGATTTTCAAGAGCCTAATAACGAAAGTTCTGTGGATTCACCATGCCATTGAGATTAAAATAAATTTCATCACTCATTATCAAAATTGAATTGTCATTTACCTCGAAAATTGCTTTAATCTAACCTGCAAAGATAAGCCTCTGTGGATAATCCTCTTGGATTCAACTGCTGGATAATAGGTGATTTGTTGGGTTGGGAATACAGGACTTCATGCAAAATACGCCTAACTGATCGATTACCGATGGCACGTTCAATAAAATATCTCCCAGCTGATCGATTGGGACTCCGCAGCATAGCTTGTCTGACACCTTCCACATTTTCTCGTGTACGTACTCCTCGAGGAGCCCTCCCACTACCCCCACCGCCACCGGTCTCCTATCCAATAGTGTAACTTGTGTGCGAAGTGCATTAACTTAACGTACAATTGTCTTATGGGTGGGGACAGACTGACTTCGATAAATGTTGAACTAGCGCCGAAATTCACGCTTAACCACTGTAACAGTCTCGTTATTCTTCATGTAACTGTCGTAGGTAAACACACCATGTTCTATCATTCACAACACCATTGCTTCACCTGAAATAGAACAAAAAATATTAGAGAAAAAATACTAAGACCCACGTCCGAAATAATATCACCAAGACACATTTCCCTCTCTCTGTGACTGAATGGTAGTCATTTTAAAATTGGTCATTCTCTCTGCTCCATATATATATATATATATATACCAAAGACTTTAAAAATGGAACTTGATACCACCTTGCTTAACACTCAGCATTATAAGGTACGGTTCAAGGGTAAAGTGGAGCAATCCTGGGAATGGAGTAGCGCCCTCCCCTACACCTTGGTGTAGTAGCTATCGAAAAGGGAGCCTTCGGGTCACCCTCGACTATGGTCGACTAATATATATATATATATATATATATATATATATGGTGGAGCAGAGAGAATGACCAATGTAAACAATAGTTATTGTGATTCATAACCGTTTAAAATTTAATTCGATGCTACTGGCTCCTCGTGGCTGAAGGGTTAGAAGCTTGGATTGGCGTTTGAGTCAACCGGGTTTCGATCCTAGCTACGGGAAGCTAATACGTCTTGCCACACTGATGCGTTCTGATAGAACGAAACAGATCTGTCTGTGGATGAATATATATATAAATAAACATATATATATATATAAACGACTGTTCAGATTGAATGATTTTTTTTTATTGTTTCGATGTCTTGCTGCATCACTGACGTTCTCTGCACATAGTGAACAATTATTAGTTGTCGATTTTGACGGATTTAGAATATGGAAATTAAAAAATACAGACTTTCCTCGTTCGAAAGAGAGTTACAGCACAAACTTCCATACGGAAACAAACCCCGTTGTCAGACTTAAATGTGTATGGCAAATATCTATATATCTATAGATGAATAAGTAAATGACAACAGAGTAAAAAGATTTTTAAAAGATAAATAAAAGAATAAAAAAACGCAAATGCAAAAGAATAAGATAAATATAGACAGAAAAAAAAGAAGAAAAAAAAAGGACAAAAAATTATAATATAGAATCAAAGGAATAAAAGAGAACATTGATAAAAAGAAAGACTTTCCCCATCCAAGACAAAAAAGAACAGAAAACTTCACGGAAAACGTTGAATCGAAAATAAATTCAAGTGGGAGAGAGAGAGAGAGAGAGAGAGAGAGAGGGGGGAGAAGGGAGAAAAAGAGCAAAAGAAAGAGAGAGGGATAGAGAAAGAGAGAGAGAGAAGTTGCAGAGAGAGAGGCTTGAGGGATAGTGAGAGAGTGATTTGGAGAGAGAAAGAGAGAGAGAGTGGTGGTCGGGGGATAGAGATAGAGAAGGGCTAGAGAGAAAGGGAAAGAGACAGTGAGAGAGAGGCCAGAAGAATAGAGAGAAATAGATTGAGAGAGAGAGAGAGAGAGAGAGAGAGAAAGAAAAGCCTTTGGAATTAAGAGAAAGAGAGAGAGAGAGGGTTTCAGAGGGATGGCGTGACTTTATTAAGAGAGAGTGAGAGAGACAACTGACCGTGGAAAAGAGACAGAGAAGGGCCAGTGAGATGAAGAGAAACTGATTGAGAGAAGGGGGGGGGTTACAGACAGATAAAGAGAGAATGGCCTGAAGATAAGAGGGAGAGAGATAGAATACCCAGAGGGATAGAGAGAAATTTATTGAGAGAGGAGAAAGGGAGAGCGGCGTGGCTGAAAGAGATAAAGAGAGAGACGGGCCAAAGGGATATATATATATATATATATATATATATATATATATATATATAGAGAGAGAGAGAGAGAGAGAGAGAGAGAGAGAGAGAGGCTGGACTGAAAGTGTTAATAAATAAGGTCAAAAGGTGAGAGTGCGTGGGGGGGGGTAAAAGGAGAGCCACATGACTGAAAAAATTAATAAAGGCGGAGACATTATTAATGACTGACGATTTCTCGTCGTCTCGGAGCTCTAAAAATAACCCGAAATATAACACAATTGATTTGGACGAAAAACCAAAAGAAAATAAATTAGACTATAAATCAGGAAAAGTTTAATACGTAGAAGATTTATTAAACATATAAGACAAAATTGTCACTCTTTCTAATGAGTATTTTTACAAGGATTGAACATAGTCGGGAAAGTAAAGAGGCTAAGGGAAATACGGATGACCAGTTTTGTGGTGGTTTGGGTTTTATGGCATATCAACCTTTGTAGGTCATTCAATGGTAAATCTATTTTTATATAAATAATCAGTTCTATTTCAAACAATTCAGATAGCATAAGTACACTGTTCAAATGTAAGTACACAGATTTGGGCTGTTGATGATGTATATATTCTCTCAGTTAATTATCAAAAGCTTTTCTATTTCTAGCTATTCAGTTGTGTCAAACATTTCTAATTCAAACAATTCAGTTTTTATAAGTATAGATTTTGTCCAAAGACTGTTAGATGTCAATTGTTTGAGTTTTATGGCATATCGATCTTTGAATTTAATACCAAATCCATTTTATACAAATAAACAGTTCTATTTCAAACAATTCAGATTAGTGTAAGTTAATTTTTGTTTACACACAGTTAAATGTTAAAACAATTCTATTTCAAACAATTCAGTTTATTGTAAGTGTGGTCCTATGCTAGTCACGGAGCCCAATGTTGTTTGACTACTAGACACAGTACTTGTGGCTATTTTGTTCGTGACTACCACATTAGCTTCCGACCGTTTGCTTTGTCAAATTCTTCCGTGCCCAGGTTGTGTTTGAAAGATCCACGGAGAGGGGTTGACACAATTCAGCCGGATCTTCTTCTGACAGTCAGGTTATATAAACAGTTAATTCAAATAATTCAGTTTACTCTAAGTATAGTTTTTGTTTACACACAGTTAAATGTTAAAACAATTCTATTTCAAATAATTCAGTTTAGCGTTAGTGCAGTTTAAATGTCAAAGCAGTTCTATCTCATGCAGTTTAGTTTTGCATATCTACGCGATTTATTTCTATTTGACCCATAGATATGACCCTATCAGGTGTTACGACTCCGGGCTTGAGTGTATCTGGGAGCGATGGCAATGAAGGGGTACTCCTCATTCTTCAAAGCTACAGAATTACTGGCTGAAGAACCAGTCTGCCCTACTATTTACTCATAGCTGGAGGGTGAATAATTGGATTCATACCTTTCCCAAGGGTATTAGTGCTATGTGAAATGCTATCAGTCTCGTCCAGGATTTAAACTCATCTCGCCGTGTCCATTTCCTACGAGGATAACCATTACACCACGGGCACCTCCACAAACGATAGGCTATCGGATATATGGAAGTCAGACCTGACCGATGAAATAAAACGTATTTTTTTTAAAGCAGGGGTAATCTCAATACTGATATATGGATGCTCTACATGGACGCTAACTAAATGTATGAAGAAAAAGTATGACGGCAATTACACAAGAATTTTGCGAGCAATATTGAACTAGTCCTAGTGGCACAAAACAGCAGCTATCCAAGTTAGATGTTTTTAGGTTTAGATGACAGAAGAGATCCGATGTCTATACTAAAGACAAGAGAATAAGAAAAGAAATCTCTCCCAGAACTAAAACATCTCCTGCAAAACATCAATCATCGATAAATTGAATACGATAGAAAAATTGCACAAGTCAAATACCTAAATTGTTAGTCACAAACCCAACAAAAGCGACAGTTTCTCTCAATATATATTGTACATATCATTTATCTAATGAGGAGAGTATTTACCAATAGTCAAGGGGTTCGATCCCGGTTCTAGTCACACCAAAGACTCAAAAAATGGTACTTGATGCTGCCTTGCTTAACACTCAGCATTATAAGGTACGGATCAAGGTTAAAGTAGAGCAATCCAGTAAACAGAGTAGTGTCATCCCCTACATCTCGGTGAGTAGCTATTAAAAGAAAAGCCTTCCGGTCACTCTCGACTAAGGTCGGCAACTTTACTTTTTTTTTTACTTGTGTTATATAATTAAGGAATGATTTTTTTTATATTAATCATTTTTCGTTAATTATATTTTATCATTCTGTTTGGTCGGGCTTTGAACTATTCAGGTTAAGAGTTCAGGTGTGTGGTTAATTGGTAGTTTTACGCTCGCGCCCAAAGGATATGATAATCAATATTGTCATAACAAACCCCGTGACAGGAAATGGGTCTGGAGTGTGAATGACGTCATGCCCAGAAGAGATGGTCCTGAGAATTTGAGGATTTCGAAAAAGAGTCAGTTTAAGGTTGACATTGGACCATGCAGGCAGATAGTTGAGTTTCTGCCATACAGTTGAGAGTTGAAATTTGGGCCGTTGATGATGTAGATGGGTTTTTCGGATCTCTACCAACAGAGATCTTAAACATCACAAGATGCGCAGCGCGTTGGTGGGGTCACATAATATGGTCAGCATAGTAAGAATTGTGTCTCTCTCTTCGTATCGAAGAACCGAAGTCAGAAGTTAAAAAACCGTTCGTACCTGAACAACTGAAACCGCCTGTATATGTATTTGCCTGTGTTTACATATGTATACGCATGGTATAGAGCGCTTATATATTATTGGTACACCATTGTGTTTTAATAAATAATTGCTAATTGTTAACGGGGATTTTTTTCTTGTATTTGAGTTTCCAACAAAAAATAGAACTAGAATAAGTAACCATGCTCAACTGAATAGCTTGAAACAGAAACTTTTTTTAAAAATTTAAATTATGTACTTACTATAAACTAAATTATCTAAAATGGTATTGTTTTTGACATTAAAACTGTACCCACGCTAAACTGAATTGTTTTAAATAGAATTGATTTCGACAAAAAGACTAATACTATGTTGAATTGTTTGAATTAAAACGTTTTGACTAAATTGAATAGCTTGAATTAGAAATGTTTTAGACAATTAAACTGTTTACTTATGCTAAATTGAATTCTTTAAAATAGAAATGGTTTAACCGGACATTGGCATAATGATTAGAGTGTTCGCCAATAGCCCGGAAGACCGTGGTTCAATCCCAGGTCGAGTTATACCAAAGACTCAAAAAATGGTACTTGATGCCTCCTTACCTAACACTCAACATTATGAGGTAAGGATCAAGGGTAAAGTGGAGCAATCTAGGGAAAGGGCTAGTGTCCTCCCCTATACATCGGCGTAGTAGCTATAGAAAAGGGAGCCTTTGGCTCACCCTCGACTAAGTTCCCCAATTTTACTTTTACTTTTTACTTACTTTTTGTGTAAAAATGGAGTTGGCATTAAATAACCTACAGGTATTGATATACCATAAAAACCAAACACACAAATCAGCAAACCCTCAAGAGGAAAAATTTCGGCAGAATAAAATTTATTAGGAAGTTTTTTTGTTTTCTTTTTCAAATGAGCTGATATACCAGGAGAGAAGCAACGAAAGTGTTGCATTCTGGTTAGTGAACGCTTGTAATATTAAATAAAGGACAAACCACGATATGAGAAGAAATAGAGATATATTCTCAGGAAAAAGTATATATAATAGAGAGACTATTAGTAGACAAGAACATTGGATTAGTGAATACAGAATAAAGATATAGTCCGACGATAGTATTGGTTTCTCTTATTACGGTAGCAATTAAAGTGATCTAGTGCGATCTCCTGTCTCCAACGCTCTAATACTATTCCTATAAGAAGCTGCTCTTCACCTTCTAGTCTGCTTTATTTCTGTGTAGTGTACACAGAAGGCACAAGGCCTTGAAGTGTTTGGGGAGGGGAAGGGAGCGGTCATACTTTTCTATATAAACTAAGGAGACCTAGCTAGCCACATTCGCCGACCCATTCAACAATACAATAAATATCCATTCATCCATCGCCTTTTGCGCTGCAATCACCAAAATACCACATTTGCTCTATGAAGAAGTCCTACTTAAAATCCCGAGATTCATGAATGATTTTATGATTTATTTACAATGAATGTGATGGGAATGGGAGAAAAACCCCGATATATATACAAAAACAAAGGAAAAATCCCCCGTTTGGTTGCCCTCCCATCCTCCCGTCTATAAAATTAGAGGCCGACTGTTTTCCGGGGCGAAAGAACCGGAAACAAGTCGGACCTACCCTAGGTGGAGTAGGGATCCTAATCTACAGGGGTAAAAAGAAATAAGGGGTCGGGCACGGTATGGGTTAATACAAGCAGGTGATATGATTTTTATACATATGAATGTTCAAGATCTTCAGTAAACGTGGACTGGGATACGGATTGAGGTACAAAAATAATGGGGATGGGGAAGATCTTGAGAACTAACAACTAGATGACGGGGACAATGACTCACAAACATACTGCTAACTAGGTACCTGGGTACCAAAAGAAAAAGGGAACAGTTTTACTCACCAGGGGTGGGGTCCCTAAGGACCCGTACCGTAGACGCCATGAGCCGGCAGAGGAGGGAAGGATGACTCCAACGTTGCTCCCTTTCGCACGACCAGGCTCGCTGCATTCACCCACCTTTTGCTGAATGTTATGCGATCCAAGCGTTTTCTATCGCATCTGATTTTGACCCTCAGCTGATGCCGAAAATACAAAATCAGATCACGATGAGAAAAGTTTGCATCGTCATACAATCCCTTGTTTCGCGTCGTCCAAATCACCATTCTAGCTACAGCTAGGATCGCGAGAAACACCACACGCTTCTCACCCTGATACGGAGGAAGAACGTTGTCCACGACGTAACCAACGTCGAGCAGCACGAGCTGTTTGGGTTCGATGCGAGCCGTCCACTCGCCGACGTGATCCCAAAACGGGCGAACTCGCTCGCAGTAGTAGAAGGCGTGCTCAGCCGTTTCTTCCAAGCCACTGCCGCAGCGAGCGCAATCGGGCATGTCTGCCAGGCCCGCTTTGTAGTTCAAGCCGACAAGGGGTAACGCATTTCGCACAAGTCGCCAGGTGAGCGAGAACTCGGAGTTGTTCAAGAAGCTCGATCCTGGCGCCCAATTCCAATGAGAGCAAATCTCCTCCGTCGTCCAGCCGCGCCGCTCGCTGAGAGGATCAGAAGCGGAACCCACCACTAGCTCCCGATATAGTTCTTTTCGAGGCCGTGAAAGGTCACTGGACCCAAGAAGGTTACGAAGGGCCGTTCGGCACTCGCGGACAAACAGTGTTTCGCCCAAAGGCCTACGTCGACCTTCAGCCTTTGGGTCTGACTTTAGGCGAGGAAAAGTCCGACTCGCCTTCAGTCTCCACACTGCGTCCCCCGTCAAGGCTCTGCCCAAGTATGCAAGTCTTTCAGCAAGCCAGTGGCTCTCCAGATCAGGCATACGTAGACCCCCGTTGCGTGTACGTTGGATACAGACCTGCCTACGGACCATCGGCCTTGCACCTCCCCAGAGCAATCTGGAAAGGGATCGTTGCAGTGCCAACCGATTTACCTTAGGCAGAGGAAGTACAGCCAATCGGTAAAGGATCAAGGGGAAGACGTACACGGCGCACGCCTCCGCCCTGCCCTTTAAGGACAACCTCCTTGAAAGCCAGATTCCCACCTGAGCATTCACCTTGGCTTGTACTTCCGACCAATTTCGCTCCAGTTGGAGGCCGGGCCCGAACCACACCCCGAGGATGCGGACGGGTCCGCCACTCCAGCGGAACGGCCCCGGAAGAGTATTGCTACCCCTCCAAGCACCGAGCCGCAAACCTTCGCTTTTGTCAAAATTGACCTTGGCTCCTGCAATCCGCTCGTACTCGCTAACCGCCTTCTTCACAGCCTTTATATCCAGACGGCGGGATACAAACACTGTGATATCATCGGCGAACGCGGAAACCCTTGCCGTAAGAGGGCCAGCAAAAGGGACACCGCGCAGGGCCGGATTTGCCGTCCTATCCCTAAGCCTACGGAGCAGGGGCTCTAAAGCTAGGACATAGAGAAGAGGAGACAACGGGCAGCCCTGCCGGACCGACCGCTCGACCGCGAACACCGTCGAACGCCTTCCGTTCACCTGCACCACTGCCTGAGGGTTGTGGTACATCATGCTAATCCATCTGCGGAACTCCGGTTTGAATCCGGCAGTCTCCAAAACAGTCGCCAAAAACCGATGGTCAACCCTATCGAAGGCCTTGGACTGATCTAAACTGATCAGCGCGGCCTCGGTGTCGTCTTCTATACCCTCTAGGACCTCGCGAATCAAGTGCAGGTTGTCCTGGATCGATCTTCCCTTCACAGCAAAGGTCTGCTCAGAGCCGATCAGATCGCTAATGACAAGCTGTAAACGATTCGCTAAGACCCGGGCCAAAATCTTTAACTCTGTGTTAAGCAGAGTTATGGGCCTGTAATCGTCTAAACCCTCCCAAACATGCCTGCCACCTTTCTTCAGCAATGTGATCACGCCCTTGGTAACGCTACCAGGGATGGCTCCCTGGGCGAACCAATGGTTGAACATATCCGTCAGAATAGGCACAAACATGTGCGACATCCTCAAGTACACTTCGTAGGGCAAACCATCTAGTCCCGGCGACTTGTTCAGGCCGACCTGCTTCAACGCGTCACGGACTTCGCATTCAGTAACCACACCCTCGCAGCTAGCCGCTTCAGCCACCCCAAGGCGGGGGAAGTCGGCAAGATAGCTACGAAACTCCCGGAGCGGGAGATCAGTACAGCGGGCAAAGCGATCCCGAAAGTGCGCCCGAAAGGCGTCACGAATCTCGCGAGCCGATCGCAGCAGTCGCCCATCCGGGGCCTTGACAGAACCGATATACCGATCGGGGAACCTTCGCACTTCTTCTTCACGCGCAGTCGCGTTCGTTTTCACAGCTTCGTTGAGAACTCTCTTTAACCTAGATCTAACTACGTATCCCTTGTAGCACTCGCTACTCTCGCGCTCAAGGTCCCCCCTAGCTAGCTCTACGTTTAGGGAGTCCCCCCCAGCCACCGCCCGGGAAAGTCTATCGTCTATAGATTTCGCTTCCGCGGTCCTATCTAGCTTGAGCTGTCGACCGTACTTGGTAGCGAAATCTCTAATCCTATGTTTAGGAGATCCCCACCACCTATTCCCGGTAACCGCCCCCACTAACGCCCGCTGAATTAGGGATTCCAGCCGGTCCCGGAAGTCCCGTATCTCCAGTAAGGAGGTATTGAACTTCCAGTAGCCGGCCAGACTAGGCCTATTTGCTAACCGTAGACTGACTCTAACAAGTTTATGGTCAGTCCACGCTATCAAGTGGAACGTGGGACAACTAACAAAATCAATGTCAGCTCGTCTCACTAACACTCTGTCCAAGTAGGAACCTACTTTGGCAGAGGGCGAACTATCTAGCCACGTCCACATCTCCCGCCCTGGGTGATCCAGACGAAACCTGTCGACGAGGTCATGACGAGTCATGAGGCCGGCAAGGCTGCTTTCACACCTTCCCACACGCCTAGCTCCCCGCCCGACCTTATCTATTTTGGGATCAAGGATCGCATTCCAATCACCCATTAAAACTAGCCGCTTCGTATCGTCCAGGAACGGCGCCAACCGACGAAAAAAGGAAACCCTCTCCACAACGATATTGGGCGCATAAACCGCAACCAGACGAAACTTGAAACTTTTCACGGCAACATCGGCCACAACCAGTCGGCCCCCGTCACCTGCAAAAACAACGTCAACATCAGCATCAAGGCTGCGTCCAACTAGCAAAGAAACCCCAACTCTGGTACGGCTGCCGTATGCTGAGAAGACGTTAAAATCGCCTTCCAGCACACGACAGTCGGCACCGCAAGTGAAGTGGGTTTCCTGCACTGCAGCAACATCTACGCCGAGAGTTTTAAGTTCACCAAGCAAGCGCGTACACTTGCCCGGATCCCTCAATCCCCTCACATTCAAAGTAGCAAGGTTTAGAGCCATCAATCCCACTTACCTTACTCAGTGTCGACTACGGGCCGGAAATCCTTGGGAGTAAGGATGCCGACGGCCTGACGCAGGGATCCGGTGCCGAGCTCAGTACTTACTCGGTCGTCCCTGGTAATTCCACCGACATCCATAGGGTACCGCAACTTTAGGGACCTATAGAATGATGGGTGAACCAAAATCGGGACCCTGCCCGCACAGAAGGGTAGCATTTTTTTCAGCATTGGATTTTTCGTATCGACCAGCATTACATCCGCCCGGCTGGCTTCGTCAATAAAGTTCCAAAGTTCTTTGGTCCGATTGCCAGCCAAGCGGACGAATGTGGTCAATTTTGGTGCGTCCTTGAATAGATGTGGTTTTGTGATGTCTTTAGTGTCAATTTTTTGGAGTGAGCGTAGTGGTTTTAATGATTGTTTTAAAGTGTGGTCTATGTGTGGATTGTCCATGATATCTTCGCAGAAGTAAAAAGAGTTTATGGCACGTCGGGCTTCCGTAGAGCGTGCTCTTGGTTTTTGAACAGTTGCTGCTGATGTTGACGGTGTTTGGGAAGAGGGTGTAAGTCTGGTTGCTGAATAGGATCGAGTAAGCATTTTGGGGGTTTTAATTGGTGAAAGAGAGGGGGGTAATGGTGTTTCTGTTGGGATGATAGGGGTGGTTTTTGTTTTTTGTGGGAGAGGAATCAATTGTGCTGGTCTTTGTTTATTTTGGACTGGCGATTTTTCTGTTGTTTTTTCCCCCTTATGCTGAGGTATGGTGGTTGTTTGTGTGGGTTTTTTTGGATGTTTTTTCTCCCCCTCTTTAGTTGGTGAATCCTCGCTGTTTCTCCTTTTTAAATTCATGGACATATCCATCGGTTCAATGTTTTGATTGTCTTCTTTTGTTGATTGTTTTGCAGTTGATTGTTTCGTATTTTTGGTCGTTGGTTTCGTAGTTGTAGTCAAAAGAGTTGTTGTATCTGTTGTTGCTGGGTTTTTTGGGGGAGTTTTTTTTCCTCCCTTTTTTCTGGTGACTTGCGTCCACCCTTCCTCATTTTCTTTAGGGGTTTCTTGTTTGTTTTCTGAGGTTTCTGTTGGTATTATTGCTGCTATGACAGGTGAAGGAGTATCAGTAGTAGTAGCAGTAGTAGTATTCGTTGTTGTGGTGGTGATTGTTGATTTTTGAGGGCAGTTTTTTGAAAAGTGGCCGATGTTATTGCAAAACCAACATAGCGGTTTCCTGCCCTCAACTATGACTGTCATGGTTTGTTCGCGGTATCGTATTTTATGGGGAATTTTGTTAAACCCTCCCCTATCGAGGCACATAACGAATACGTAGTCACCGTACGCGGTTCCCCGTGTTGACGTTACTTGTGTGACTTGTTCCACGCCGCCGTATATACTTAGATAGGCGGCGAGGACGTCACCACTCAATTGCATAGATACATTGCATACGGTGACTCGTATTCTTCTTTTGCCTCGATATTCCGGTTGTAGCCGGAAGAAGCGTGTGGTGATGTTACCACCGGCGAGGCTTTTCGCTACTTCCTCTGAGGGTAATAATACATCCCATGTAGCGAAACTTCTGCGGCAGAAATATTTTCCTGGGATGTTTGCCGTTTTCAAGAGGTCTTCAAAAGTTTCTTTCTTAATCCCCGCTAGTCTCTTGGTCTTAATGTCTGTGACTACGAAGGACAGGGTATTTGGTTCGACCGCCTCGACCAATTCGGGTATTGGGAGAATTTCCCCGTCCTTGAAATATTTTTCATATTTTTCGACCCTGTCTCTTGCGTAGTCACAAGGGGATTTTTTATTCACGCAATGTGAAGACCAAGAGACAGCCGTTTGTTTTTGTGCCGGTGGTATTGTACTTGCCGATGAAGAGAGGTCGAATGGAGCTTCTTCCGGCATTGGGGAGGGTTGCGTTTGGAATATGTCGGTCTGTGATTGCGATTTCATGTTGTTGGGCTCCCCCATAGTTGTGAAAACACAACCAGAGGGAGATGAAACGCGTATGGTGTTGCAAAAAATTCAGGCGAGACGATTTAAAATAAATGTAGAACGATGAATGTTGATAAAAATGACGGTCGTTTTTTTAAAAAAGTTCAACAAAAAAAATCGAGTCGCGTTTGACCCTCCTCACAAACAAAGAACAATAGTTTGAGGGGGGTCAAAAAACTTTAACAACAATAACAAAATTCAATAACAATAATTTAAACAAATTTTTAACAATAAAGAACTTACTTTTTCCAAGTGAAAAAAGAACTCAGACAAAAAAATTCACTTTCTAGTCTGCTTTATTTCTGTGTAGTGTACACAGAAGGCACAAGGCCTTGAAGTTTTTGGGGAGGGGAAGGGAGCGGTCATACTTTTCTATATAAACTAAGGAGACCTAGCTAGCCACATTCGCCGACCCATTCAACAATACAATAAATATCCATTCATCCATCGCCTTTTGCGCTACAATCACCACAATACCACATTTGCTCTATGAAGAAGTCCTACTTAAAATCCCGAGATTCGTGAATGATTTTATTTACAAGTATGATTTTATTTACAATGAATGTGATGGGAATGGGAGAAAAACCCCGAAATATATATAAAAACAAGGAAAAATCCCCCGTTTGGTTGCCCTCCCATCCCCCCGTCTATAAAATTGGAGGCCGACTGTTTTCCGGGGCGAAAGAACCGGAAACAAGTCGGACCTACCCTAGGTGGGGCAGGGATCCTAATCTACAGGAGTGAAAAGAATTTAGGGGTCGGGCGCGGTATGGGTTAATACAAGTAGGTGATATGATTTTTATACATATGAATGTTCAAGATCTTCAGTAAACTTGGACTGGGATACGGATTGAGGTACAAAAATAATGGGGATGGGGAAGATCTTGAGAACTAACAACTAGATGACGGGGACAATGGCTCACAAACATACTGCTAACTAGGTACCTGGGTACCAAAAGAAAAAGGGAACAGTTTTACTCACCAGGGGTGGGGTCCCTAAGGACCCGTACCGTAGACGCCATGAGCCGGCAGAGGAGGGAAGGATGACTCCAACGTTGCTCCCTTTCGCACGACCAGGCTCGCTGCATTCACCCACCTTTTGCTGAATGTTATGCGATCCAAGCGTTTTCTATCGCATCTGATTTTGACCCTCAGCTGATGCCGAAAATACAAAATCAGATCACGATGAGAAAAGTTTGCATCGTCATACAATCCCTTGTTTCGCGTCGTCCAAATCACCATTCTAGCTACAGCTAGGATCGCGAGAAACACCACACGCTTCTCACCCTGATACGGAGGAAGAACGTTGTCCACGACGTAACCAACGTCGAGCAGCACGAGCTGTTTGGGTTCGATGCGAGCCGTCCACTCGCCGACGTGATCCCAAAACGGGCGAACTCGCTCGCAGTAGTAGAAGGCGTGCTCAGCCGTTTCTTCCAAGCCACTGCCGCAGCGAGCGCAATCGGGCATGTCTGCCAGGCCCGCTTTGTAGTTCAAGCCGACAAGGGGTAACGCATTTCGCACAAGTCGCCAGGTGAGCGAGAACTCGGAGTTGTTCAAGAAGCTCGATCCTGGCGCCCAATTCCAATGAGAGCGAATCTCCTCCGTCGTCCAGCCGCGCCGCTCGCTGAGAGGATCAGAAGCGGAACCCACCACTAGCTCCCGATATAGTTCTTTTCGAGGCCGTGAAAGGTCACTGGACCCAAGAAGGTTACGAAGGGCCGTTCGGCACTCGCGGACAAACAGTGTTTCGCCCAAAGGCCTACGTCGACCTTCAGCCTTTGGGTCTGACTTTAGGCGAGGAAAAGTCCGACTCGCCTTCAGTCTCCACACTGCGTCCCCCGTCAAGGCTCTGCCCAGGTATGCAAGTCTTTCAGCAAGCCAGTGGCTCTCCAGATCAGGCATACCTAGACCCCCGTTGCGTGTACGTTGGATACAGACCTGCCTACGGACCATCGGCCTTGCACCTCCCCAGAGCAATCTGGAAAGGGATCGTTGCAGCGCCAACCGATTTACCTTAGGCAGAGGAAGTACAGCCAATCGGTAAAGGATCAAGGGGAAGACGTACACGGCGCACGCCTCCGCCCTGCCCTTTAAGGACAACCTCCTTGAAAGCCAGATTCCCACCTGAGCATTCACCTTGGCTTGTATTTCCGACCAATTTCGCTCCAGTTGGAGGCCGGGCCCGAACCACACCCCGAGGATGCGGACGGGTCCGTCACTCCAGCGGAACGGCCCCGGAAGAGTATTGCTACCCCTCCAAGCACCGAGCCGCAAACCTTCGCTTTTGTCAAAATTGACCTTGGCTCCTGCAATCCGCTCGTACTCGCTAACCGCCTTCTTCACAGCCTTTATATCCAGACGGCGGGATACAAACACTGTGATATCATCGGCGAACGCGGAAACCCTTGCCGTAAGAGGGCCAGCAAAAGGGACACCGCGCAGGGCCGGATTTGCCGTCCCATCCCTAAGCCTACGGAGCAGGGGCTCCAAAGCTAGGACATAGAGAAGAGGAGACAACGGGCAGCCCTGCCGGACCGACCGCTCGACCGCGAACACCGTCGAACGCCTTCCGTTCACCTGCACCACTGCCTGAGGGTTGTGGTACATCATGCTAATCCATCTGCGGAACTCCGGTTTGAATCCGGCAGTCTCCAAAACAGTCGCCAAAAACCGATGGTCAACCCTATCGAAGGCCTTGGACTGATCTAAACTGATCAGCGCGGCCTCGGTGTCGTCTTCTATACCCTCTAGGACCTCGCGAATCAAGTGCAGGTTGTCCTGGATCGATCTTCCCTTCACAGCAAAGGTCTGCTCAGAGCCGATCAGATCGCTAATGACAAGCTGTAAACGATTCGCTAAGACCCGGGCCAAAATCTTTAACTCTGTGTTAAGCAGAGTTATGGGCCTGTAATCGTCTAAACTCTCCCAAACATGCCTGCCACCTTTCTTCAGCAATGTGATCACGCCCTTGGTAACGCTACCAGGGATGGCTCCCTGGGCGAACCAATGGTTGAACATATCCGTCAGAATAGGCACAAACATGTGCGACATCCTCAAGTACACTTCGTAGGGCAAACCATCTAGTCCCGGCGACTTGTTCAGGCCGACCTGCTTCAACGCGTCACGGACTTCGCATTCAGTAACCACACCCTCGCAGCTAGCCGCTTCAGCCACCCCAAGGCGGGGGAAGTCGGCAAGATAGCTACGAAACTCCCGGAGCGGGAGATCAGTACAGCGGGCAAAGCGATCCCGAAAGTGCGCCCGAAAGGCGTCACGAATCTCGCGAGCCGATCGCAGCAGTCGCCCATCCGGGGCCTTGACAGAACCGATATACCGATCGGGGAACCTTCGCACTTCTTCTTCACGCGCAGTCGCGTTCGTTTTCACAGCTTCGTTGAGAACTCTCTTTAACCTAGATCTAACTACGTATCCCTTGTAGCGCTCGCTACTCTCGCGCTCAAGGTCCCCCCTAGCTAGCTCTACGTTTAGGGAGTCCCCCCCAGCCACCGCCCGGGAAAGTCTATCGTCTATAGATTTCGCTTCCGCGGTCCTATCTAGCTTGAGCTGTCGACCGTACTTGGTAGCGAAATCTCTAATCCTATGTTTAGGAGATCCCCACCACCTATTCCCGGTAACCGCCCCCACTAACGCCCGCTGAATTAGGGATTCCAGCCGGTCCCGGAAGTCCCGTATCTCCAGTAAGTGGTATTGAACTTCCAGTAGCCGGCCAGACTAGGCCGATTTGCTAACCGTAGACTGACTCTAACAAGTTTATGGTCAGTCCACGCTATCAAGTGGAACGTGGGACAACTAACAAAATCAATGTCAGCTCGTCTCACTAACACTCTGTCCAAGTAGGAACCTACTTTGGCAGAGGGCGAACTATCTAGCCACGTCCACATCTCCCGCCCTGGGTGATCCAGACGAAACCTGTCGACGAGGTCATGACGAGTCATGAGGCCGGCAAGGCTGCTTTCACACCTTCCCACACGCCTAGCTCCCCGCCCGACCTTATCTATCTTGGGATCAAGGATCGCATTCCAATCACCCATTAACACTAGCCGCTTCGTATCGTCCAGGAACGGCGCCAACCGACGAAAAAAGGAAACCCTCTCCACAACGATATTGGGCGCATAAACCGCAACCAGACGAAACTTGAAACTTTTCACGGCAACATCGGCCACAACCAGTCGGCCCCCGTCACCTGCAAAAACAACGTCAACATCAGCATCAAGGCTGCGTCCAACTAGCAAAGAAACCCCAACGCTGGTACGGCTGCCGTATGCTGAGAAAACGTTAAAATCGCTTTCCAGCACACGACAGTCGACACCGCAAGTGAAGTGGGTTTCCTGCACTGCAGCAACATCTACGCCGAGAGTTTTAAGTTCACCAAGCAAGCGCGTACACTTGCCCGGATCCCTCAATCCCCTCACATTCAAAGTAGCAAGGTTTAGAGCCATCAATCCCACTTACCTTACTCAGTGTCGACTACGGGCCGGAAATCCTTGGGAGTAAGGATGCCGACGGCCTGACGCAGGGATCCGGTGCCGAGCTCAGTACTTACTCGGTCGTCCCTGGTAATTCCACCGACATCCACGGGGTACCGCAATTTTAGGGACCTATAGAAGGTAGGGTGAACTAAAATCGGGACCCTGCCCGAACAAAAAGGAAGCAATTTTTTTAAACTTTGGTGGCGCAAATCCGCCAACATTGCGTCCGCTCGACTGGCCCCCTCAAGAAAGTGCCAAAGCTCTTTGGTTCGGGGTCCGGCCGAACGGACGAATGTGGTCACCATTGCGGCATTCTTAAAAAGATACGGGTTGGTGATGTCCTTGCCGTCTATTTTTTTAAGTGATGATAGGGGTTTTAAAGTTTTTTTAAAATGTGGTCCATGTTTGGGAGCTCGAGGATGTCCTCGCAGAAATGAAAAGCGGTGAAGGCACGTCGGACTTCGTTTGAAGCCGACCGTGACCTTGGCTTGACTTCTGTTGATGATGGTGATGCTGCTGCTGTTGGTGACTCCCTGGTCACCGATTGTGCCCGTGTAAGGAGCTTAGGGGTTCTGATTGGTGAGAGTGAAGGTGATTTTGGGGAAAGTGGGAAGTCAGAGAGGTGTGCTGGGGTATTTTGATGTTTTTGTGGGGGAGGAATAATTTGGGCTGGTCTTTCAATTTTTTCGCCCTTTTCTTGAGGTTGGGAGGGTGTTTGGGACTGTGTTGGTGTTACTTTTGCTGGTCCCTTTATATGTTTTTTCTCCCCCTCCCCAGCTACTGAGTCCCCACTATCCCTTCGTCGCTTTAGGTTTATGGTGCAATCCATGGGTTCATTTTCAATATTTTTTTCTTTATTTTTCTTTTTTGTAGATGACGATGATGATGATGATGATTTTGTAGATGTCGATGATGATGATGGTTTGGCTGTGCTTGTGGTAGGAGTACTACTAGAGTCAATTTTAGCAGTCGTGGTGATGTTTGGTTTGTTTGCAACTGTTGCTGTTGCTGGTTCTTTGATGGGGGTTTGTTTTGCTGGTTCTTTGATGGGTTTTTTTTTCTTTTTTCCCCCCTTCACTACTTGGGTCCAGCCCTCTTCTTTGTTGGGGCTGTCCCCAGGTTTATTTTTTGATGTTTCCCTTGGCTCGGCCACGGTCGCCGCTTCTGCTGCTGCTGCTGCTGCTTCTATAGTTGTCGTTGTTTTTGCTATTGGTGTTGTTGTGGTCGGTGTTGTTTTAGTGGTCTTTTAGGGCAGGATTTTGAGAAGTGCCCCAGCTGCTTACAATTCCAGCACTGGGGCTTCCTGCCCTCAACTACCACTGTCATGACTTGGTTTTCATACTCAAGTACGTGGGGTATGGTTGTGAACCCCCCTCTATCCAGACACATGGTGAAAATATAATCCCCATGTGCTGTGCCGTTGGCCGATTTGCATTTTTCTATGTTTTCAATGTCCCCATGAATTGTTAAGAATGCGGCCAAAACTTCTTCATTAAGCTGGATGGGGACATTGCAAATTGTTACTTTGATCCTTCGCCGACCCATGTATTCGGGCTGTAGTCGAAAGTATTTTGAATTAACACTTTCGCTGGCCAGTTTTTTGGCTATGTCCTCTGATGGCAACAATACATCCCATGTTGCGAAGCTGCGTCTGCAGTAGTATTTGGCTGGGATGTCTGCTGCCCTCAGTAAGCCTTCAAAAATGTCTTTCTTAATCCCGGCCAACCTCCGGGATTTTAAATCGGTTACAACGAATGATATGATTTTTGGTTGGACTTCGTTGACTAGTTCGGGAATAGGAAGAATCCTATTCCCTTCAAAGTATTTTTCATATTTTGCCCTAATTTCTTTAAAATTTTTCGGGCATTTTTGGGAGGTGATTTTCTCCGTCCATGATGCTGGTAGTGAGGGGACTTTTTGGGCTGGCGGAATGGTACTGGCCGGCGAAAGTGATGGCCATTTGTTTTCCGGCTTTGAGGGGGGCGTTAGTCCGTCGAAGATATCAGTGAGTGACGGTGATGGTGATTGTGATGGAGATGTGGCCTCTGCCATAGTTGCTTACCAAGCAACCAGGCGAGAAAAAAAACAAATGTTCTTGTTATAATTCGTGTGAGAAGCGTGTTAATGATCCAATGTTGAAATGAAATGATGTATCGTTTTTTTTTTCCAAAGGTAACAAGAGTTGACCCCCCTCAACAAACAAAATAACAATTGTTTGGGGGAGGGGCAGTCAACAATAATAGTTCAAAAACAGTAACAAGAAAATTCCAACAAATAACAAAACTTTTCAAAGCAATAACAATTTTAACAATAAAACAACTTACTTTTTCAAATTGAAAAGAACTCAGACAAAAAAATTCACCGGCTAGTCTGCTTTATTTCTGTGTAGTGTAAACAGAAGGCACAAGGCCTTGAAAATTTTGGGGAGGGGAAGGGAGCGGTCATACTTTTCTATATAAACTAAGGAGACCTAGCTAGCCACATTCGCCGACCCATTCAACAATACAATAAATATCCATTCATCCATCGCCTTTTGCGCTACAATCACCACAATACCACATTTGCTCTATGAAGAAGTCCTACTTAAAATCCCGAGATTCGTGAATGATTTTATTTACAAGTATGATTTATTTACAATGAATGTGATGGGAATGGGAGAAAAACCCCGAAATATATATAAAAACAAGGAAAAATCCCCCGTTTGGTTGCCCTCCCATCCCCCCGTCTATAAAATTGGAGGCCGACTGTTTTCCGGGGCGAAAGAACCGGAAACAAGTCGGACCTACCCTAGGTGGGGCAGGGATCCTAATCTACAGGGGTGAAAAGAATTTAGGGGTCGGGCGCGGTATGGGTTAATACAAGTAGGTGATATGATTTTTATACATATGAATGTTCAAGATCTTCAGTAAACGTGGACTGGGATACGGATTGAGGTACAAAAATAATGGGGATGGGGAAGATCTTGAGAACTAACAACTAGATGACGGGGACAATGACTCACAAACATACTGCTAACTAGGTACCTGGGTACCAAAGAAAAAGGGAACAGTTTTACTCACCAGGGGTGGGGTCCCTAAGGACCCGTACCGTAGACGCCATGAGCCGGCAGAGGAGGGAAGGATGACTCCAACGTTGCTCCCTTTTGCACGACCAGGCTCGCTGCATTCACCCCCACCTTTTGCTGAATGTTATGCGATCCAAGCGTTTTCTATCGCATCTGATTTTGACCCTCAGCTGATGCCGAAAATACAAAATCAGATCACGATGAGAAAAGTTTGCATCGTCATACAATCCCTTGTTTCGCGTCGTCCAAATCACCATTCTAGCTACAGCTAGGATCGCGAGAAACACCACACGCTTCTCACCCTGATACGGAGGAAGAACGTTGTCCACGACGTAACCAACGTCGAGCAGCACGAGCTGTTTGGGTTCGATGCGAGCCGTCCACTCGCCGACGTGATCCCAAAACGGGCGAACTCGCTCGCAGTAGTAGAAGGCGTGCTCAGCCGTTTCTTCCAGGCCACTGCCGCAGCGAGCGCAATCGGGCATGTCTGCCAGGCCCGCTTTGTAGTTCAAGCCGACAAGGGGTAACGCATTTCGCACAAGTCGCCAGGTGAGCGAGAACTCGGAGTTGTTCAAGAAGCTCGATCCTGGCGCCCAATTCCAATGAGAGCGAATCTCCTCCGTCGTCCAGCCGCGCCGCTCGCTGAGAGGATCAGAAGCGGAACCCACCACTAGCTCCCGATATAGTTCTTTTCGAGGCCGTGAAAGGTCACTGGACCCAAGAAGGTTACGAGGGGCCGTTCGGCACTCGCAGACAAACAGTGTTTCGCCCAAAGGCCTACGTCGACCTTCAGCCTTTGGGTCTGACTTTAGGCGAGGAAAAGTCCGACTCGCCTTCAGTCTCCACACTGCGTCCCCCGTCAAAGCTCTGCCCAGGTGTGCAAGTCTTTCAGCAAGCCAGTGGCTCTCCAGATCAGGCATACCTAGACCCCCGTTGCGTGTACGTTGGATACAGACCTGCCTACGGACCATCGGCCTTGCACCTCCCCAGAGCAATCTGGAAAGGGATCGTTGCAGCGCCAACCGATTTACCTTAGGCAGAGGAAGTACAGCCAATCGGTAAAGGATCAAGGGGAAGACGTACACGGCGCACGCCTCCGCCCTGCCCTTTAAGGACAACCTCCTTGAAAGCCAGATTCCCACCTGAGCATTCACCTTGGCTTGTACTTCCGACCAATTTCGCTCCAGTTGGAGGCCGGGCCCGAACCACACCCCGAGGATGCGGACGGGTCCGTCACTCCAGCGGAACGGCCCCGGAAGAGTATTGCTACCCCTCCAAGCACCGAGCCGCAAACCTTCGCTTTTGTCAAAATTGACCTTGGCTACTGCAATCCGCTCGTACTCGCTAACCGCCTTCTTCACAGCCTTTATATCCAGACGGCGGGATACAAACACTGTGATATCATCGGCGAACGCGGAAACCCTTGCCGTAAGAGGGCCAGCAAAAGGGACACCGCGCAGGGCCGGATTTGCCGTCCTATCCCTAAGCCTACGGAGCAGGGGCTCCAAAGCTAGGACATAGAGAAGAGGAGACAACGGGCAGCCCTGCCGGACCGACCGCTCGACCGCGAACACCACCGAACGCCTTCCGTTCACCTGCACCACTGCCTGAGGGTTGTGGTACATCATGCTAATCCATCTGCGGAACTCCGGTTTGAATCCGGCAGTCTCCAAAACAGTCGCCAAAAACCGATGGTCAACCCTATCGAAGGCCTTGGACTGATCTAAACTGATCAGCGCGGCCTCGGTGCCGTCTTCTATACCCTCTAGGACCTCACGAATCAAGTGCAGGTTGTCCTGGATCGATCTTCCCTTCACAGCAAAAGTCTGCTCAGAGCCGATCAGATCGCTAATGACAAGCTGTAAACGATTCGCTAAGACCCGGGCCAAAATCTTTAACTCTGTGTTAAGCAAAGTTATGGGCCTGTAATCGTCTAAACCCTCCCAAACATGCCTGCCACCTTTCTTCAGCAATGTGATCACGCCTTTGGTAACGCTACCAGGGATGGCTCCCTGGGCGAACCAATGGTTGAACATATCCGTCAGAATAGGCACAAACAAGTGCGACATCCTCAAGTACACTTCGTAGGGCAAACCATCTAGTCCCGGCGACTTGTTGAGGCCGACCTGCTTCAACGCGTCACGGACTTCGCATTCAGTGACCACACCCTCGCAGCTAGCCGCTTCAGCCACCCCAAGGCGGGGAAAGTCGGCAAGATAGCTACGAAACTCCCGGAGCGGGAGATCAGTACAGCGGGCAAAGCGATCCCGAAAGTGCGCCCGAAAGGCGTCACGAATCTCACGAGTCGATCGCAGCAGTCGCCCATCCGGGGCCTTGACAGAACCGATATACCGATCGGGGAACCTTCGCACTTCTTCTTCACGCGCAGTCGCGTTCGTTTTCACAGCTTCGTTGAGAACTCTCTTTAACCTAGATCTAACTACGTATCCCTTGTAGCGCTCGCTACTCTCGCGCTCAAGGTCCCCCCTAGCTAGCTCTACGTTTAGGGAGTCCCCCCCAGCCACCGCCCGGGAAAGTCTATCGTCTATAGATTTCGCTTCCGCGGTCCTATCTAGGTTGAGCTGTCGACCGTACTTGGTAGCGAAATCTCTAATCCTATGTTTAAGAGATCCCCACCACCTATTCCCGGTAACCGCCCCCACTAACGCCCGCTGAATTAGGGATTCCAGCCGGTCCCGGAAGTCCCGTATCTCCAGTAAGGAGGTATTGAACTTCCAGTAGCCGGCCAGACTAGGCCTATTTGCTAACCGTAGACTGACTCTAACAAGTTTATGGTCAGTCCACGCTATCAAGTGGAACGTGGGACAACTAACAAAATCAATGTCAGCTCGTCTCACTAACACTCTGTCCAAGTAGGAGCCTACTTTGGCAGAGGGCGAACTATCTAGCCACGTCCACATCTCCCGCCCTGGGTGATCCAGACGAAACCTGTCGACGAGGTCATGACGAGTCATGAGGCCGGCAAGGCTGCTTTCACACCTTCCCACACGCCTAGCTCCCCGCCCGACCTTATCTATCTTGGGATCAAGGATCGCATTCCAATCACCCATTAAAACTAGCCGCTTCGTATCGTCCAGGAACGGCGCCAACCGACGAAAAAAGGAAACCCTCTCCACAACGATATTGGGCGCATAAACCGCAACCAGACGAAACTTGAAACTTTTCACGGCAACATCGGCCACAACCAGTTGGCCCCCGTCACCTGCAAAAACAACGTCAACATCAGCATCAAGGCTGCGTCCAACTAGCAAAGAAACCCCAACGCTGGTACGGCTGCCGTATGCTGAGAAAACGTTAAAATCGCTTTCCAGCACACGACAGTCGGCACCGCAAGTGAAGTGGGTTTCCTGCACTGCAGCAACATCTACGCCGAGAGTTTTAAGTTCACCAAGCAAGCGCGTACACTTGCCCGGATCCCTCAATCCCCTCACATTCAAAGTAGCAAGGTTTAGAGCCATCAATCCCACTTACCTTACTCAGTGTCGACTACGGGCCGGAAATCCTTCGGAGTAAGGATGCCGACGGCCTGACGCAGGGATCCGGTGCCGAGCTCAGTACTTACTCGTCGTCCCTGGTAATTCCACCGACATCCACGGGGTACCGCAATTTTAGGGACCTATAGAAGGTAGGGTGAACTAAAATCGGGACCCTGCCCGAACAAAAAGGAAGCAATTTTTTTAAACTTTGGTGGCGCAAATCCGCCAACATTGCGTCCGCTCGACTGGCCCCCTCAAGAAAGTGCCAAAGCTCTTTGGTTCGGGGTCCAGCCGAACGGACGAATGTGGTCACCATTGCGGCACTCTTAAAAAGATACGGGTTGGTGACGTCCTTGCCATCTATTTTTTTTAGTGATGATAAGGGTTTTAAAGTTTTTTTTAAAATGTGGTCCATGTTTGGGGGCTCGAGGATGTCCTCGCAAAAATGAAAAGCGGTGAAGGCACGTCGGACTTCGTTTGAAGCCGACCGTGACCTTGGCTTGACTTCTGTTGATGATGGTGATGCTGCTGCTGTTGGTGACTCCCTGGTCACCGATTGTGCCCGTGTAAGGAGCTTAGGGGTTGCGATGGGTGAGAGTGAAGGTGATTTTGGGGAAAGTGGGAAGTCAGAGAGGTGTGCTGGGGTATTTTGATGTTTTTGTGGGGGAGGAATAATTTGGGCTGGTCTTTCAATTTTTTCGCCCTTTTCTTGAGGTTGGGAGGGTGTTTGGGACTGTGTTTGTGTTTCTTTTGCTGGTCCCTTTATATGTTTTTTCTCCCCCTCCCCAGCTACTGAGTCCCCACTATCCCTTCGTCGCTTTAGGTTTATGGTGCAATCCATGGGTTCATTTTCAATATTTTTTTCTTTGCTTTTCTTTTTTGTAGATGACGATGATGATGATGATGATTTTCCAGATGTCGATGATGATGATGGTTTGGCTGTGCTTGTGCTAGGAGTACTACTAGAGTCAATTTTAGCAGTCGTGGTGATGTTTGGTTTGTTTGCAACTGTTGCTGTTGCTTGTTCTTTGATGGGGGTTTGTTTTGCTGGTTCTTTGATGGGGTTTTTTTTCTTTTTTCCCCCTTTCACTACTTGGGTCCAGCCCTCTTCTTTGTTGGGGCTGTCCCCAGGTTTATCTTTTGATGTTTCCTTTGGCTCGGCCACGGTCGCCGCTTCTGCTGCTGCTGCTGTAGTTGTCGTTGTTTTTGCTATTGGTGTTGTTGTGGTCGGTGTTGTTTTAGTGGTCTTTTGAGGGCAGGATTTTGAGAAGTGCCCCAGCTGCTTACAATTCCAGCACTGGGGCTTCCTGCCCTCAACCACAACCGTCATAGCCCTGTCCTCATATTCTATTACATGGGGTATGGCTGTGAAGCCCCCTCTGTCCAAGCACATGGTGAAGACGTAATCTCCGTGCGCTGTCCCGTTGGTCGACTTGGCTTTTTCTATATTCTCGATTTTGCCATACTCTATTAGGTAGGCCGCCAAGACCTCTTCATTAAGAGCAATGGGGACATTGCACACGGTGATTTTGATTCTACGCCTCCCCATGTACTCAGGCTGCAGCCGGAAATATTTAGAAGTGATATTTCCCCCGGCCAGCTTCGCCGCTTGTTCTTCTGAGGGCATTAAGACGTCCCAGGTTGCAAAACTGCGTCGGCAGTAATATTTTGCTGGGATGTTCGCTGCCCTTAATAGTTCTTCAAAAGTGTCCTTTTTGATACCAGCCAGCCTCCTGGTTCGTACTTCTGTTATGATAAAAGAAATTGTTTTGGGCTGGAATTCTTTTATCAGTTCGGGAATAGGATGAATCCTATTCCCTTCGAAATACTTTTCGTACTTTTCCCGGCATTTGGTATAATCTACCTGGGATTTTTGCGTTAATTTTTCTTTCCAGGAGGCCGGCAATGATGGCACTCTCTGGGCGGGTTGTATTGTACTGGCCGGAGAAAGTGTTGGCCATTTATTTTCCGGCTGTGAGGGGGGACTTAGGCCGTCAAAAATATCAGGCGGTGAATGCGGTGGTGAAGATGAAGATTCGGCCATAGTTGCTTATCAGGCAACTAGGCGTGATCAAACGAATGTTCTTGTCGGTGGTGAGATGTGTGTAGAAAACAGGATTCTTTGCAAAAATATTTTTTCCAACAAATAACAAGCGTTGACCCCCCTCAACAAACAAAATAACAATTGTTTGGGGGAGGGGCAGTCAACAATAATAGTTCAAAACAGTAACAAGAAAATTCCAACAAATAACAATACTTTTCAAAGCAATAACAATTTTAACAATAAAACAACTTACTTTTTCAAATTGAAAAGAACTCAGACAAAAAAATTCACCGGCTAGTCTGCTTTATTTCTGTGTAGTGTACACAGAAGGCACAAGGCCTTGAAGTTTTTGGGGAGGGAAAGGGAGCGGTCATACTTTTCTATATAAACTAAGGAGACCTAGCTAGCCACATTCGCCGACCCATTCAACAATACAATAAATATCCATTCATCCATCGCCTTTTGCGCTACAATCACCAAAATACCACATTTGCTCTATGAAGAAGTCCTACTTAAAATCCCGAGATTCGTGAATGATTTTATTTACAAGTATGATTTATTTACAATGAATGTGATGGGAATGGGAGAAAAACCCCGAAATATATATAAAAACAAGGAAAAATCCCCCGTTTGGTTGCCCTCCCATCCCCCCGTCTATAAAATTGGAGGCCGACTGTTTTCCGGGGCGAAAGAACCGGAAACAAGTCGGACCTACCCTAGGTGGGGCAGGGATCCTAATCTACAGGGGTGAAAAGAATTTAGGGGTCGGGCGCGGTATGGGTTAATACAAGTAGGTGATATGATTTTTATACATATGAATGTTCAAGATCTTCAGTAAACGTGGACTGGGATACGGATTGAGGTACAAAAATAATGGGGATGGGGAAGATCTTGAGAACTAACAACTAGATGACGGGGACAATGACTCACAAACATACTGCTAACTAGGTACCTGGGTACCAAAGAAAAAGGGAACAATTTTACTCACCAGGGGTGGGGTCCCTAAGGACCCGTACCGTAGACGCCATGAGCCGGCAGAGGAGGGAAGGATGACTCCAACGTTGCTCCCTTTCGCACGACCAGGCTCGCTGCATTCACCCACCTTTTGCTGAATGTTATGCGATCCAAGCGTTTTCTATCGCATCTGATTTTGACCCTCAGCTGATGCCGAAAATACAAAATCAGATCACGATGAGAAAAGTTTGCATCGTCATACAATCCCTTGTTTCGCGTCGTCCAAATCACCATTCTAGCTACAGCTAGGATCGCGAGAAACACCACACGCTTCTCACCCTGATACGGAGGAAGAACGTTGTCCACGACGTAACCAACGTCGAGCAGCACGAGCTGTTTGGGTTCGATGCGAGCCGTCCACTCGCCGACGTGATCCCAAAACGGGCGAACTCGCTCGCAGTAGTAGAAGGCGTGCTCAGCCGTTTCTTCTAAGCCACTGCCGCAGCGAGCGCAATCGGGCATGTCTGCCAGGCCCGCTTTGTAGTTCAAGCCGACAAGGGGTAACGCATTTCGCACAAGTCGCCAGGTGAGCGAGAACTCGGAGTTGTTCAAGAAGCTCGATCCTGGCGCCCAATTCCAATGAGAGCGAATCTCCTCCGTCGTCCAGCCGCGCCGCTCGCTGAGAGGATCAGAAGCGGAACCCACCACTAGCTCCCGATATAGTTCTTTTCGAGGCCGTGAAAGGTCACTGGACCCAAGAAGGTTACGAAGGGCCGTTCGGCACTCGCGGACAAACAGTGTTTCGCCCAAAGGCCTACGTCGACCTTCAGCCTTTGGGTCTGACTTTAGGCGAGGAAAAGTCCGACTCGCCTTCAGTCTCCACACTGCGTCCCCCGTCAAGGCTCTGCCCAAGTATGCAAGTCTTTCAGCAAGCCAGTGGCTCTCCAGATCAGGCATACCTAGACCCCCGTTGCGTGTACGTTGGATACAGACCTGCCTACGGACCATCGGCCTTGCACCTCCCCAGAGCAATCTGGAAAGGGATCGTTGCAGCGCCAACCGATTTACCTTAGGCAGAGGAAGTACAGCCAATCGGTAAAGGATCAAGGGGAAGACGTACACGGCGCACGCCTCCGCCCTGCCCTTTAAGGACAACCTCCTTGAAAGCCAGATTCCCACCTGAGCATTCACCTTGGCTTGTACTTCCGACCAATTTCGCTCCAGTTGGAGGCCGGGCCCGAACCACACCCCGAGGATGCGGACGGGTCCGTCACTCCAGCGGTATAATCTACCTGGGATTTTTGCGTTAATTTTTCTTTCCAGGAGGCCGGCAATGATGGCACTCTCTGGGCGGGTTGTATTGTACTGGCCGGAGAAAGTGTTGGCCATTTATTTTCCGGCTGTGAGGGGGGACTTAGGCCGTCAAAAATATCAGGCGGTGAATGCGGTGGTGAAGATGAAGATTCGGCCATAGTTGCTTATCAGGCAACTAGGCGTGATCAAACGAATGTTCTTGTCGGTGGTGAGATGTGTGTAGAAAACAGGATTCTTTGCAAAAATATTTTTTCCAACAAATAACAAGCGTTGACCCCCCTCAACAAACAAAATAACAATTGTTTGGGGGAGGGGCAGTCAACAATAATAGTTCAAAACAGTAACAAGAAAATTCCAACAAATAACAATACTTTTCAAAGCAATAACAATTTTAACAATAAAACAACTTACTTTTTCAAATTGAAAAGAACTCAGACAAAAAAATTCACCGGCTAGTCTGCCCTGGTATTAGTAGCTACTGCTATATATGGCAGATGGACTAGTTCATTGTGTGGAAAAAGGTGGGTGATTCCCAACAGAAAGACATACTGATGGCATGATAAAGCAATTTGCCTTAATGTAAATCATTTTTTCGTTCAAATTTTCTTGAATTGATTTTTTATATATTTTTATCAGTGCTGAGGACACTGTAGAATAGAGGGACCAAATAGAACGTGTGTGATGTAGCGTCAGCAACCCGATACCATCTCGAACACTTATAGATGTTATATTTGGTAAAGTACAAAGCAACACGTTTTTTTTTAATATTCGAAAGGTTTATTAATTGACTGTCACATTTTATAGCTGTCAGACGTGAACTGAGAGAAGAACATATGTAGAAAGATCGACTGTTGTGTCATAGAAGCACAGAGAAACCCATGGGTGGCGGACGAACAGAAACACCCGACTTGAATTTCTTCGCCCCTTCTCTCAGCGGAGGGCGATAAGTTCAAACGACTGTCTCGGCCTCTGAACTAAACGGTACCAAACTTCGAATTTCTGAAATTCCTAAAATCTCTTGCTGACATAATCTCGTCTTAATTTTCTCATTGACTAATCATATAAGAACACGTGTCTTTAACTTCAATTTAATTTAAATTTATCTGATTCTAAGTCAGGCGACAGATTGTTTGCTTTCAATATCCAGCCTTCAACAATGATTTCCTAAAAACATCTCTAACACATCGCCCCAAGTGACTTTCAAAACAACCTGTCAACTTAACAATCACCCGACAAGTGTACTGTATAATCTTTGCACGCAGCCTACACTTCATTCAAAGAATTTTGCTAAATAACAAATTATTAACACAAATAGAATAATCATCTAATATAATTGAGTATCATCCTTAATCATAATTCAGGCACGTGGTTAATGACTTTGTAATTAGGTTTGGATGGAGTGCCTTTTTAAAATTAGCAGTGCCTGATCGGCTGGTCTCTTTATATAGATGTTTGTGAATGCCAGAGAAGGAAGTTACTTACCAAGTAACAGAAACTCGCCAAAAAGTGAGCGGATAGAAAACGCTCCTTTAGCTATTCTTATTTCCAACGAGCAGTTTTAACTCCATGCTTGTTTTGGGGGTCATCAGGAGAGAATGTGCACCGTTTCGAGGCCTGAAATTTTATTTCAAATGTGGGTGATTATGTTTCATATTAAACAAAAAGGCACATCTGTCTGATGAATTTTTATCCATTTGTCTTTTTTTTCAATAATTGATTTTATATTTATTTCGTTTTCAATCTTTTCTATGATGACGAACCGTTTGAATTGAAACATTGTTCTACAAAAATTAAACAGCAATGATCCATAGATTTGTTGCTATATTTATAGGTATTTCGCCTAAATATAATGGTCATACTGACTTTCAAACATATTGTTTTAGCAACGTGTGTAGACCAATTAATGGATTATATTTTTACATCTGCAATTTGATTGGTGTTAAATTTTAAGTCTTTTTAGTAGTCAAATTAGTAAATGTGTTGGTTGATTGGTTGGTTGGGTGTTTGTTTGGTTTTATGGCATATCAACCTTCGTAGGTTACTTTACGCCAAATCTATTTTTATGACAATAGTTCTATTTCAAACAATTCAGTTTTGTATAATTTCGCAGTTTAAATGTAAGTACAGTTTAATTGTGAAAAAGATTTCTTTTTCAAACTATCCAATTTAGTCAAGAAGTTCTAATTCAGCTAATTCAGTTTAGTATAAGTACAGATTTTGTTTTCATACAGTTAAATGTCAAAACAGTTCTATATCAAACAATTCAGTTTAGTGTTAGTAAATTTTCAATGTCAAAAATAGTTCCATTTCAAACAATTAAGTTTAGCATAAGCTCGCAGGTTAAATGTAAGTACGGTTTAATTGTCAAAAACATTTCTATTTAAAACTATTCCGTTTAGTCAAACAGTTCTTATTCAAACAATTCAGTTTAGCATAAGTATACAGTTAGTTCTATTTAACCCATAGATAGGGCCCTATCAGGTGCTACCATTCCAGGCCTGAGTGGACCTGGGAGCAATGAGCAATGAAGGGGTACTCCACATTTCCCAAAGCTCCAGCATCACTGGAACCTCACCATCAGGTTGTTTAGTGTCATATCCAGGACACTTATCGGGGGGTGGGTCTTACCCCTCTGCAGAGGTGCAGTCGGTGTATTCTACAGCACCAGACGATTCGGCAATGTGTTGGTTAATTTAAGGTGTTTGCAGCATATGTTGATATTTCATGGTTAGCAAAATTTTGTTTATTTCATTGTGATTGGTTTGGTTTGGTTTCTTTTGTTTAATGGCATATCAACTCTTTTTAGGTTATTTAATGCCGAAGCCATTCTCCTTGAAGAACAGTAGTGGTGCTATTTAACCCATAGCTGGGAGGATAAGGGGGTTCATACCTTTCCCAAGGGTATTTGCCCGAAAGCGAATGTAATAGCGCGACTGGAGTACGAACTCGCGTACTACGATTCCACAGTCAATCGCTTTGACCATTACAGTCAATCGCTTTAACCATTACACCACGAGGACACGAGGGTTGTTGAATATTGTTATGAAGAAGTGATTCATCTTCACTTTTAGTTTTAGTTTTAGGGTATTTTCCTATGGGTAAAAATGGATTTTTTTATCTGCTTTTTAATTAACGTATGGAAATATTCTTGGGCTGAAAACTGAGTATAATTATTTGTGAATGGGAATGGCTATCTTTATAATGATTAGAGTGAGAACATCTGTAATGGAGATAGTCGTGTGTTGGTAAGTTTTGGGGGTAATGTTTTTGTAGTTGTCAGTATATATTAGGGTATCAAAAAATGCATTTCATTATGTTGAGATTTTGTGGTCAAATTCGATAGGGTCGTACATCTTATTTTAGTTAGTAAAGCAATAGTCAGTTTTACTTTTGATATATATATATATATATATATATATATATATATATATAAACGCTCCCCCATGGGGGTTGGGCACGCTGGCGAAGGAATTTTCGGCTGCCGCTCGCATAATGCAAAGCTCTTCGAACGAATTGAGCACTCTAGTGTCCCGTAGGGTAGAAAATGTAAACAAAGGAACGCGGCTTCTGCTGCTGTTGCTGCATAATACCTTATAATTCTCTAAGCCGACGTGGTACGCTTGTTGGCCAAGTGGTCTGATACTAAGTCTAACGTAAAGTTGGCCGTGTTTCGATCTCAGCTTCGAGCGTCCTACGTGTTTAGCCACACTGAAGAGTTGTGATACATCGAAACAGTCTGTCTGTAGATGACAATATATATATATGTGTGTGTGCGTATCTTTTTTATACAATTTTGATTAAATCCTCTGGAACTTGGCTTTTTTTATCTTTCTTGCTACTTGCTTTGTATCTGAGTTCAATTGGTTAAGAATTGCACAAGGTTCCTCTCTCAAGTATTTTTGATCATTTTGATGGAAACCGAACACCCAGTCCACATTATGATGTTTGGGGTGGTCACTAGCGATGGCAACTTTATTACTTAATCCATCTTCCCATTTGGCTTTGAACTCAACAGGGAACCCTATATCCAGTGTCTGAAGGAGGTAATTCTTCTCTGGATCAAGAGGATGGCTGCTGGAAGACACCATGTCTGGCATCAGGACTCACATCCATGCCACATAAGTAGGAGAACCCAGCCTTTGCATTGAGAACATAACCATTACTATCAGGCTGCCCAGTTCCTCAAATAACAAACCTCTGAGTTATTATGTGCGTGGCCTGAGACACCAACAAAACTCCGTGGCTACCAAAAATTAACAGATGACAAGGGTAACAGCAGCTTTACGAATTTAAACAAGGAGTCCATGGGAAAGTCTTGTAGGCGATTCTAAAGACTTATAGAGGTCATGGTTGAAGTCAAAAGCAATTTCTTTGAATAAATTCAATCTATAGTGCGTCAAGATGTTTTTATATATTTTTTGTGAATATATCTGAACAAGTGAGAAGTCTGTGTTATTTTCATTTTTGACTAGTTTACATGACGATTGATCAATCGCATCTTTGTACCAATCAGAACTGATAACTACTGTTGGTTAGTTGAGTGACTGCTCCAGACCTACTAACTCAGGTTGCCGTTGTACTCCTACCAATTTGAGTATTTAAAACTTTGATACTTATAGAGATTTCTTTGTGCCTACCATTCGCCGACGTCATCCTCATCTCATCTAAAAGATTCCGCATCACAAAAGTAAATAATAAGGTCAGCCTACGTTATTTCCGGCGGAAATTACGTGTCTTACCAGATAGCACGAGATTTGCTTGTCTGCTGTGAGATGAAGTACATATGGAGTAACCGATACAGTAATTTAGTTTGTCGAATTGTGGCTGGTTGGTGGACGACTACGCAAGCCGATACTGGTAAGAAATCGCAAGGAAAACATAATTTGACTTTAACGGATTAACTTGCACCCCCCCCAAATTCTTCAACGTTTAGAGCAAAACTTGTGGATCATACCTCTAGGTAGAAATATAATAGATAAATACACTATACTTTTCATAAGTATTTATACAGATAGATTAAGTTTTAATCGGTTTTTGGATTCATTATTTAACGGCATGTCAACCATTGTGAGTTATTCAAAGTCAAAGCTATCCAAGAACTCCAGTGGTACTATTTAATCTATGGCAGGAGTATAAAGGAATTTAAACCATTCCTTATCGTACTAGTCTGAAAGGGAACTTTAAGCCAACTGGAATTCGAACTCAAACATTATGATTTTTAATGGCATATTAACATCCATGTATTATTTACATCCAAAGCCATCCATATAGAAGAACAACAGAGGTATTAATTCATAACAGGGGAACACACAGACACTTTGCTTCTGATCACTGTTGTGTTGAGAGCTCAAAACAGAAATATTACGCTAGAAAAATTTACATAGCAAGGTACCCTTAATAAAATTTGAAGTATATATTTACTCAATACTTTCGCACGATGCGATACGACCGGGACATTGGCCCAGCGGTTAGAGTGTTCGCCAATGGCCCGGGAGACCTGGGTTCAATCCCAGGTCGAGTCATACCAAAGACTTTAAAAATGGAACTTGATACCACCTTGCTTAACACTCAGCATTATAAGGTACGGTACAAGGGTAAAGTAGAGCAATCCTGGGAATGGAGTAGCGCCCTCCCCTACACCTTGGTGTAGTAGCTATCGAAAAGGGAGCCTTCGGGTCACCCTCGACTATGGTCGCTAACTTTACTTTACTTACAGCTGGTTTGAAATATTTCGTCCTTCTCTTAAATCATGGGTCACAACAAAATTAAAAATTTCAGTTTTCTCTAGTATTTACCATTAACAAGAGAGAGATTTATATATTTTCTAAGAGTTTTAGCGCAGAGTGAAATGCAATTCGACTTGTCCGAATGTTAGCTCGGCAGGTCGAGTCAATTTCCGTTGATGATAAAGAAAAATTGAGAAAAGAGTACTTTAAAAGTGATGAATTTATTACGAAAGAAAGTCAACGTTAAAACGTCTCAGTTTTAACGAGCCTTCATTGCGATTTCATCAGTCCTGATGAAGGTTTATTAAAACCGAAACGTTTTGACGTCGACTTACTTTCGTAATAAATTCAACACTTTTAGATGACTTTGTTTTTCAATTTTTCTCCATACGATTAAATTCCTTTCCATTACTTACTTCTCTCTATATATATTATCATCCACAGACATAGATTTCGTTGTATCACAACTCTTTAGTGAGGCCGATAACATACCCCGAAACCAGTATGCGAATCAACGTCAGCAGCGAAATTTAGCACATATGTATCAACTTTCGTTTGTTTATAGTTTACGCTATCGTCTATCGATGTGATCACTTCGTTAGAAGAGCCTGTCATTACCTGAGTGGAAACCGTTAATTCCTTCGCCAAAGTTCTCATCCTCCGTGGGGGGAGCGTATATATTGTCACCCGTAGATAGACTGGTTCGAGGTATCACAACTCTTCACTGAGGCTTGACATGCGAGACGCTTCAAGCCGGGATTGAAGCTCGCTTAACGTAATGTCAGGCAGATGACATACCCCCAAGCCAGTATACGAATCAACGTCAGCTCCGGAATTTAGCGGGTATGTATCAATTTTCATTTGCTTACATTTTATACGATCGACTACCAAAGTGCCCAATATATATATATATATATATATTTACAACCACCCCACACGAGTAGTAAAAGTTGGCGACCGTAGTCGAGGGCAACCAGAAGGCTCCCTTTTCAATAGCTACTACACCGATGTGTAGGGGAGGGCACTACTCCTTTCTCTGGGTTGCTACACTTTACCCTTGATACGTACCGTATAATGCTGAGTGTTAAGCGAGGTATCGAGTACTATTTTGGGAGTCTTTGGTATGATATGACCTCAAATTTAACTCCGGTTTTCCGGACAATTGGCGAGCACTCTACTCATTAAGCCAATGTCCCATCAATACACTTAAATGCTAAGATAAATAGAAGTCATCTTGTATAGCCACATAATATATATACATCTATATACACAATCATAACGACGACACAGTAAAGACGAGTGAAACAGTTCTTTAGAAAAATACACATCTCACTTTATTTGAAACGGTTCGAAAGGGTTACTAAAGGTTTTACTGTGTGAGAGGTAGTTGGAGACCGAACAGAACGGCAACATATTGACCTCCACTCTTATGGCCATAACAGAATTTATTTCCCGTTCTCCTGGGCGGCTCAACCGGGGGCCTGGGGGCCCAGCCTCTCTGGGACATGGTCCTCATTCCAGCATCTTCTCTCCAACTGGTCTGATCCAACTGACTGAACTTCCTGTGCACCGAGTTATATAATTGTTCGACATCCATCGTCTTCTTGTGGGCGTCACAAATCGCACTCATTCAACCCGTCCACGGTCGAGGTTATATCCTGATATTCCTCGAGCGGATGCACCTGTTATTTACACTGGTGCATTTCCTATTTTGACAGCTTGGCCGGGGTCAATATACAACCATCTGGAATGGACGTAATACCAAATTTTTGGCTCTAACATCTATCCTCTACATATCAATTAATGACCAAACATTTCTGAATTCCTAAAAGAACCGGGATAATGATAACACGTTTGAATTCAGAGAATTTCTTCTACTATACCAAGATTAAAAAGCACAGACTGCCCAACTATTTATCCATGGATAAAAAGAGAATAGTTTGATTCATGCATTTAGCAAGCGTATAAGAGCTTTGACAAATACACACAGCCCCGACCAGGATTTGAACCCCAGTCGCCGTGGCCATTTCCAACGAGAATAACCATTGCAACACGAGCGCCTCCAATAGATCAATGTATGTATGCCAGTGTTATATTTTAAAAATGGTCAATGTCTTTCGCTCATGAATATCTAAACGTAATGAGATTCTACTATTACTTTTGAACTGTTTCCAGGTAACTTGGCTCGCGTCGTTAAATTGACTTAATGAATCAGAATTGTTTCCACTTGTCGTCAGAATAAATCGGCCTGAAACTAAGAGCCAAAAATTAAAAAAAAAAAAAAAGACGAAATACAAAATAAAATAAGATTTTCAATTAAATAATAATAATGCAATTTTTTATAAAGTACAAGACAAAGGTAGAGTCTTTCAAAAGTGGGAACTATTTTTTTATTTGGCTTTTAAAAGCCTGTGTTTAATTGAGAAGAAAACTGGCGCAAGCGTCTAAAATCTTTTCATGTTTAAAGGTCATATATATATATATATATATATATAGAGAGAGAGAGAGAGAGAGAGAGAGAAATTTATTTTTGACCAAGAAAGTTGCACTCAGAACATTTTTGTGACCTGTAAGCGTAATTCACAGACTCCCGCGCAAAAATTATATTAGATAGATTGATAGATATATTCACTCACATATAGGTCGTTGTTCGAAAAATACAGTCTGACTTATATGGGTGTGTGTGTGTGTGTGTGTGTGCATGTGTGTGTGCATGTGTGTGTGTGTGTGTGTATGTGTGTATGTGGATATATAGATATAAACAGACTCATATGTGTGTGTATTTGTGTGTGTTGTAAGATAGATAGATATTTAGAAACTGACTTATAGGGTGTGGGTGTGGGTGTGTGTGTATTTGTGTTGATAGATAGATATAAACAAACTCATATGTGTGTATGTTTGTGTGTGTTTTAAGATAGATAGATTGAGAGAGAGAGAGAGATAGATAAACTGACTAATATGGGTGTGCGTGGGTGTGTATGTGTGTGGATAGATTATAAACGGACTCTTATGTGTGTGTATTTGTGTGTGTTATAAGATAGATAGATAGATAGATAGATATTAGTAGACTGTAGATTGACAATAACAAACCGATATATGTAAATAAATAGTTTGTACTGGATATGATAAGAAACCGCGATTAGGAGATTTGGGAAGTGTGAAATCCGAATTTTGTTGTCATTACTTCCTGGGTCACTTATTAGGGCTCTATCTGTGGGTTAAAAGATCTGTTTGAAATGTTTTCATATTTGATAGGATTATTTGAAAATAGAAACTGTACAAAAATTGCATATCCCATCGTCAGACTTAGTCTCTATCTCCGCTATCCTAACCTAGATATATATGCTCTATCACCGATATCTAGTCCTCCATACTAATAAAGATAGCAAAGTACATTATAAGTTTTGCTAATATATATATGAGGTAAATTATATATATATATATATATATATATATATATATATATATATATGGTACTTTTAGTAGTTTGTCCTTTTAAAGGATTCACTGTTGCATTTTTAGATTTCTTTTCAGAAAGAGCTTCCTCATCAGACATAACTTTTTCAGCTGATCGTTTAGTTGCACTATTCTTTGAAACTGCCCTTGTCTTTTGTACTGCTCTTCTTGTTGTTTTCTCCTCCAGAACATCAACCATCGCTTCAGTTTCTTCTTCATTTTCATAAGCAGATTTGCTACCAACATTTCAACAATTGAGATAGGACCAAATTCCTCAACACTTTTTGAACTAACATTCTGATGTGGATCAGAAATTTTTTTCAGGGAAAAGCCCAACAAATAAATACTGTCGGATTTTAATCCATATTTACTTTCATATATATATATATATATATATATATATATATATATATATATATATATATATAAGTAATTGATTGATTCACGTCAAGATATCAGTAGGAGTATCAACTTTTTACGTTACAAACTTAAAAGGCTTATTAGTTATCAAAGAAAGGCTTACCAATCTGAATTTTTTTTTCCTGAAAAATTTTGTCAAAACGGCTTGTGATTGAACTGAGAAGGATCCCTGTCACTTGCAAGTTTATTATCATTGCAAAGTTGATCCAAAGAACCTTTAGGGGTGTCTTCGTGTTGTAATGGTTAAATTCGTGAACTGCAGAATCGGAGCAAGTGAGTCCGAACTCCAGTCGCGCTCTAACGTTCGCTTTCGGAAAAATACCCTGGAGAAAGGTATGAACCCCCTTATCCTCCTAGCTATGCGCTATATAATATCGTTGCTGTTGTTTTATAAGGATGGATTTGGCGTTAAATAACCTGCAAAGGCTGATATGCCATTAAACCAAACAAACCAAAGAAAGTACATTAGGAATCGAACTTGTAATGCTGAGCCAGCATCCAATGCTGATAAGGATAATTCTAACTCAATAGTGAGTTGACGCAAGAGATGTCAACGAGGCATTTCTGGATCAACAGGGATAGCTTCCATTTGTTTCTAAATATGGTTAAAATTCATTTCGGGTTCATGCATTTTAGAAAGTACATCGCTCATTATGCACAGTTATATCACGGAAGAGTTTGACAAAAGGTCTTGACAATAGCATGTCATGATTGCAGAGAAAGCGTATTGAGAAAATCATTCTCCGATACTTAGCTTAACAATTCGTGACGCCAACAAATCAACCCCCCACAAAATAATTAGAGTCAGTCATTTCTATCTATGTCTGTTTGTCTTTCACTATTTCTTTCCCGCTCTCCTTCTCCCCTCTTTGTCTTTGTCTGTCTCTGTCTCTGTCTCTGTCTCTATATATATATATACGTATTTATATATATTTATGTATACATGCACATATATACGTACTGGCGCATATTAGTTGAGTCATAAATAATTTTTGTTTTAAAAGCAAGGTGTAACTACACATTTCAAACGTCCAATGTTTTAAATGCAACCGTAAATTATCTGATTAAAATTATCCGCTTTCATTGGTCATTTTTTATTTTTGTAGCGAAAATGTGCACATTATGATTTAATAGATGATCTCATGGCCCTAAAATGTGCGTAATCGACATGATATGTTATTGGAGTTTAAGAATGACAAAAACACCACAGAAACAGTTAAGAAAATTTTTAATGTTTATTGCCTCGGTATTATTTCTGACATCCAAGTTCCAAACTGGTTGGTTGGTTTCTTTGTTTAATGGCATATAACCTTTGAAGGTTCTTTAATGCCAAAGCCATTCTCCTAGAAGAACAGTGGTACTATTTAACCCATAGCTGGGAGGATAAGCGGGTTGATACCTTTCCAAAGGGGATTTGCTCGAAAGTGAACGTAGTAGTGGGACTGGAGTATTAACTCGCGTACTACGATTCCGCAGTCCATAGCTTTAACCATTATATGACGAGGATATCTGCTCCAAGTCCAAAACTGGTTTTCAAAGTTTCGTTTTGGCAATACGTCGTTAAGATACGAACGCAGATTAGGACTTTTATCCGACCCCGATCAAGTTTCTTTAAGGAAATCGATCAAACGCAACCCATGCAAGAACAATCGAGAAATTGCACATAACCTCAGCACATCCTAATTCTCAATCCTCCATTACTTTAAATGGGGAAAATGAATAAGTTGGGCGTTTAGTTTCCTCATACTCTCTGTGAGAAGAATAATCTAAATCATATATTCATAGCGACATAGTCTTCTCTCGAGGAGCAGAAATGATCTATATCTCAAGAACATCATTACACGAGACGAAAATGTTTAATGCAAAATGCAGTGGATAGACAAAAAGGAATCTCCACAGCCTACCCCGAAAAGTGAGATTCATATAAGAAAATTATTTTGTGTGTCTAGTAGGATAATCAGGGTATTATTCATTTTCAATATTTAAAGTGCAATTGGGTATTCAATGCAGACTTATACTTTCGACAGCTGCAACGTATGCATGAAAATCATCTTACAATCGTCGATCAAGGAAACTTGTAATTTTCCACAATAATGCAAGGCTACATTCTGCAAGAATCCCGTAGGAAAAATATTGGATTTAGGTGGATCTCTTCTACCATTTGAATCTTGCGTTTTTGGGGAGGTGCCCGTGGTGTAATGGTTATCGTCGTAGGAAATGGACACGGCGACACGAGTTCAATTCCTGGATGAGACTGATTGCATTTCACATAGCACTAATACCCTTGGGAAAGGTATGAATCCAATTATTCTCCCCCCAGCTGCGGGTAAATAGTAGGAGAGACTAGGTTCTTTAGCCTTGTTGAGGCAACTAGTCTAGGAGAAGGAAAATTCTGAATTGAAACCTGTTAAACCCCGCTTAAAAAATGACCTTGTGTCATATCCTGCCCGAGCGGAGGGATTGGTAAATATGATATCACCTTGCATTTAAAAATTTTCCTCCTTTTTTTTTTTTTTTTTTTGTTCTCTCCTCTGAATGACAAAAGTATTTTCTTCAGATTAGGTAAAAAATGATTGAGAAAATTTTGTTGAGCTAGAATATCGCTGAATTTTCTAGAAAGGAATCAATGTTTAACAGCAAAAGGCGAATATATATATATATATATATATATATATATATATATATATATTGTAGTCCATGTAATCAAGTGGCTGAAGTGCTCGACTGTGAAATCGTCATAAGCGTTCAAACTCCAGTCGCAGTATTGCATTCACTTTGTGATTGATGACCTCTGGAAAGGTATGAACCCCCTTATCTAACCTAGTTATGGATTTGATACGACTACTACAGTTCTTCAACAAGAATAGGTTTGGCATTGAATAAACCACGATGGTTGATTATGCCATTAATAAAAAAAATAAACCAAACCTATATATATATATATATATATATCATGGTAGTCCCTATGACACTGAGTCTCATGTTTTACGCATTCATCAGACAGAGTGAAAGGTTTTCAAAAAAGATCCCATTATTATGTTTAATTTTTTGTTTTGGTGGTGTTGGAAGGAGAATTTTGTTTGTGTGTTTGTGTGTGTTTGGATGTTAGTGCGTTTGTGAATGTACTGTCGTTCGTACATCCATATGTACGTATATTTGTGTACTTGGTGAGTTAATAGTGGACCAAATTTTTCGGTTTTATTAGTTATGTAACGTAATGGCCAAGGGATTTCGGTTCATGCCTTTGAGTTTAGTTAGGCTGAGAACCTTTCGGCTCAGCACATGGGTTAGTTAGGTGAAACCTTGATGTAGGTGGTAACGCAGACGCGGGGCGGACGTGCCACTCAGAGATGTCACAATAGCCTGAGATGATGGAACGGGGTGACAGGGTGTAGGTGACGTCACGTTCTGGAAGCGCGCGGATGTTTGTGGGAGATTTGAAGAAAGTTAGGGGTACTAGACACTGGACAAAGACGGTCGACTTTTGGAGCTCGCTGAAGCGACACGAATTTGCGCGCCGTGGGTGCCGCATGAGATAGGGGCCAAATGAATAAGACAGCATTGCGAGATTGTGTCTCTCCTCCTTATGTCGAAACCTTTAACTCAAAGTTAATAAAAAGGTTTCGTACCTGAACAAGAAGTCGTTATGTGTTTTCGAATTTCGAGATTCCAATGATCTTTATGTGTTCGACGTAAATGTATATATGTTATGAACGTCCCATTTACATTTCGCATATAGCCGTATTTACCTATAGTACAGTTAGTGCTCAATAACAACTATAGAGCTTATATATATATATATATATATATATATATATATATATATATATATATATATATATATAACGGTAGTGTCTATGACACTGGGTTCCATACTTTACGAATTCATCAGACAATGAAAAGTTTTCAAAAAAGGACTGATTAGTATGGTTAATCTTTTTTTACTTTGCTGGTGTTGGAAGGGTGGGGGATTTGGGTTTCTTCGTATGTGTGCCTAAATTTGTGTGCACTTGGTGAGTTAATGGTGAATTAAAATTTGAGGTATAATTAAAGTTTGCACACATTGAGTAAAGACAAGAAATATTTATCAAAGTTTTTGATTTCATTCGCAGACTTTGTTTAATGTAAACATTTGTATGTGTGGGGGAGGGGTCGGAGAGAGAGAGAAAGAGAAAGAAAGAGAGAGAGCGAGAGAGAGAGAGAGAGAGAGAGAGAGAGAGAAACGTTTTTCTATAGAATGCTTTCGCTTAACAGACCATGACTTCATCTGAGATACAGTATTCGATATTGTGAAAAGCCTTGAAAAAGCGCACTGGATGACCTCTCAATGATTTTAGCCTCTCACGAAAATAAATATATAGAATTTGAATATGTTAAAATAACAAAGAAAGAAAAACTAACTTTACCGCGTAGATATGTTACATCGTTGGATTCATTCATCTTAACCTCTTTTGTAGTGCATCGATAAGTTTTTGAAAAAATATTTTTTAAACCATTTTTTTCATTATCATTTGTTTGTTTTATTATCTTTGTCATCTCTTCTTTTTACTATCTTCTCAAATCAACATTAAAAAAAATGAGTTTTTACACATATCATTTACAATACTAATACAATATCTTGCCCAGTCAACTGGGGCTGTTGAATATACTGATTGCACCTCTGCAGAGGCGTAAGACCCCACCCAACGAGTGTCCCGGTTATGACACAAAACAATCTGATGGTGATCCTGGAGCTTTATGGTACCCTTTCATTGCCATCGCTCCCAGGTCCACACTGGCTCGGAATGGTAGCACCTGATAGCGTTAAATGAAATTAAACTGCATAATTATGCTAAACTGAATTGTTTGAATTAGAACTGTTTGACTAAACTGAATAGCTTGAAATATAAATGTTTTGAAAATTAAACTGCGTACATACATTTAACCTGTGTACTTATGCTTAAATAAATTACTTGAAATAGAACTGTTTTTGATATTGAAACTGTACTTACGCTATACTGAATTGTTTAATATAGAACTGTTTTGACATATAACTGTGTAAACAAAATCTATATTTGTACTAAACTGAATTGGCTAAATTAGAACTGTTTGAATAAACTGAAAAGCTTGAAATAGGAATTTTATGATAATTAAACGGTATACTCATGCTAAACTGAATTATTTAATATAGAACTGATAATTTGCATAAAAATGGTTTTGGCATTAAATAACCTAAAAAGGTTGATATGCCATGAAACCCAAACAAACAAACTAATACAATATCTATATACAAACCGAATTCTGTAAAATAATTCATCTGATAGTTCCCCAAAAAGGCCTCTCAAATGTTTTTTCCGGCATAATTTCTGAAATCATCGAATTCCATGGCCCAGATGGTACAGAGTTCGACAAAGGTCTTGGAGACCTGGGCTCAATCCCGGGTCGTTTCATACCAAAGACTTTTAAAATGGTACTTGATGCCTCCTTGGTTAACACTCAGCAATGTAAGGTACGTATTAAGGGTAAAGTGGAGCAATCCAGGGAAAGGAGAAGCGCCCTCCCCTACACCTTGGTGTAGTAGCTATTGAAAAGGGAGTCTTCTGGTCCCCCCAACTACGGTCTCCAACATCACTTTTTACTTAGTGTTTTGTGGCATACCATCACTTAAAGTTTATTCAATTCCATATATATATATAGTCATGCTGACTGTACAGATTTCCCTGACTCTCTTCTCCATTCGTCTCTAAAATCTATCAATCGTTGTAGGTCCTCCAAACTACCTCTAGTGTCTACACAAAGCTGATTGGAATATGTTTTTGCTGGGAGGCCAAGGTGCATTCAGCTATTGGGGTCCATACGAGAACTTTGCTTAAGAGCTAGTCGTTGCTTCTCCAACTGTGCCCCACATTTCTTATTCGTCTTACTCGGATGGTTAGTGAGGTTGAAGGTTAGGGGCCGTACAGCTGCTGCTTTTTGGAGTGTTGCTTCCAGGATTTTTACAAAAGAGCACGTAACCTTTTTGCGTAGTTCCTACCTAGCTTTTTGTCAACGCGTTTTTAAGATTCCTTGTGAACCATCTTGGAAGTATATGTGTATGTTGAAATCACTTTCAGTAGATGAGATAATGCTACCCAGGAATAAGACTTTTTCTACTTATTTTAAGGCTTGTCATTGATCGTAAATATGGGTTCTTCACGTTCAAAGTACATCTGATGTTTTATTTGCGTGCATATTGAGGCTATTTGCTCCAAGGTAGGCAGAAAGCATTCGGCTTGGGCGGGTGAAAATGTATAGATCATCTCTGCAGTCTCTGATAGTTTCTGAAAGGATAGAGTCTGCATCTTGCCTTTTTAGTATCAAGTTATTTTCTTTTATTAGATCTATCAAAATTCGAAATAAGATGGTTTGGTTTCTTTGTTTAATGGCATATCAACTCTTTTTTAGGTTATTTAATGCCAAAGCCATTCTCCTAGAAGAACTGTAGTGGTACTATTTAACCCATAGCTGGGAGGATAAGAGGGGTCATACCTTTCCCAAGGGTATTTGCCCGAAAGTGAACGTAATAGCGCGACTGGACTACGAACTCGCTTACTACGATTCCGCAGTCCATCGCTTTAACCATTACACCACGAGGATACCCGCTGGAATAAGATGGCAAAGTTGATTATAAACAAATATACATATATATATATATATATATATATATGTGTGTGTGTGAGTGTGTGTGTGTGTGTGTATACATACATACATACATACATATATACATAGATGGATAGATAGACATATCTGTATATATAGATATACATATATTTGTATATATATATATATATATATATGCATATATGTATATACATATATGTCCTTCTTCCTGCAACACCTTTATCCTCTCCATCGTCTTATCATTTTCCTCATTTGCTTATAAATAAATAAAAAACTCCGAAAACGATTTCAGTTTGAAAAAGTTCTTTGGAATAAAAATAACGAAATATTACGCATCTAAATTAGGTTTAAGTATTTGATTTATTCAAGTTTCCACATTTTTTTCTCATTATTTCTTGATACTATTCTATTTCTGTTGATATCGTTCTGTTTTTTTAAATTCATTTGCAACTCAGTTTTATCCAACTGTGCGTTTGCATAGTTTTGTTATATTATAAAAGTAAGTAAAATTGACGAACTTAGTGGAGGGTGACGCGAAGGCTCCCCTTTCAATAGCTACTACACCTGTTGTATATTGACCTTCGACCCGGCCAAACATGCCATTCCAAAGTGATTCACCGGAGGGAAGTGACACATTCCGATGGCAGGTATGAGAAGAAATCGCGTAGGCAGACTTGGCTAAAAATATGGGACAATGGAAAAATCCCATGGTACACCTATAGACTGATGCACCGGAATAGAGTGACCTGTGAACTACGTAACAGTTATTTCCGCTTGATGACGATCAAACATGCCATTCTAAAGATTGAGTGGGCGATTGAACTATTATATAACTCGGTGAAGGCAGGAAGTCAGCGTTGGAGATCAGATGAGTTGATGACAAGATGCGGTAGAGAAAGCCAGCAGAAAGCTGAGCCCCAGGGCCTCCAGTTGAGCATCAGAAGAACGAGAAAGACACAACGCTGATGGCCATAAGAGTGGGGGTCAATATGTTGCAGTTCTGTTCGGTCACCAAATCCCCTCTCACACGCAAACAGTGATAATAAAGTGAGAGGTACATATTTTTCTAAAAGACTTTGTCGCTCGTCTTCATTGTTGTGTTATTATGTTTTATGCTTGCAGGTATATGAGTATACAACACACCGAGGTGTAGGGGAGGGCGCTTCTCCATTTCCTGGATTGCTCCACTTTACCCTTAATCCTTACCTCATAGTGCTGACTGCTAAGCAAGGCGGCATCAAGAGACTTGATCTGGAATTGTATCCCGGTCTCCCGGATCATTATCGAACACTCTAACCATTATTACAAGGGCCGAACTCATTAAAAAAAACTCCTTACGCATGGGTCCGAAAGCGATCGGGACAATATTGAAAAATTCATCCATCAATTCCAACCTGAAACTAAGACACTCATCAGGAAACTTGAAAGGATCTTAATTAAATTATACAGACAAAATGTGTCTACTATTTAATCAAACATGATTAAATGAACGACTGCTGCCCAACTACACACACACACACACATGTATATATATATATATATATATATATATATATATATATGTGTGT
>OY757922.1:32190773-32210773 GCA_963585895.1 Sepioteuthis lessoniana | reverse complement strand
AGAGGGATATTTCCCGTCTGCAGGGGATATGTTCAGCCTATTCTAAGACCTGCAGAGAGAGAGAGAGAGAGAGAGAGAGAGAGAGAGAGAGAGCCTCCAGCAATAGAGACAGATCTCTCACACTGGCAAGATTCCATCCCAGACAACCGACGCATAGATTAGATAAGTTCTGGAAGGAAAACGAGACCGACTCTAAAATTCATTCGAACTGACACGACAGAAAAGAAAAAAAAAAAGGTCCAACATCTTAATTCACATGTTTACATGAAATGCCCTCACGCACACACACGGACCGGTGCACACGCGCACACACCCATGCATACGCGCACACACACATGTATACACATGCATACTGAGATATACTGATCCACACACAATCATTCTAAAACACTCGAAAATACTCCCACTCGTACACATACATACTAACGATCAGAGGGAAGAACACAAGAGTATAAGGGTATACATAACAAAAACACGCGTTTTACACATACCCAAAGCACATATTCGGGCACACTAGCTCATATGCCAAGCCGTAAATTCAGTTGAGGAATCCCCGTTGCCTTTTGGCTAACGTACTGGACAGCGATATTGTCGCAAGCGAGTTCGAAATTCACACAGGCTATACGTTCATTTTGGTATTAGTACCCGAGGTAAAGGTATGAACGTCTTAATCATCCCCAGTCATGATTTAAACAGTGTCACAACTGTTCTTCTACAAGGATGGCTTATGCATTAAAATAACTCCTGAAGGCTTATATGCCGTTAAACAAAGAAACCAAACCAAACCGTAAATAAATAATAATGCAAATTTATATATATATATATATATATATATATATATATATATATATATATATTACAACATTGTCACTATCTCAATTGGTGGGTTCCTGGCAGATCAAATGCGGAATAATTAGGAGAGTGATCAATATCCCCGATGATGATGATAATAGATAAATATATATTAGTTTTTATTTATATCAAATAGCATGGATACGTATCAACAACTACTGGTTTCATGCCGTCTTTTACGACAACCGTAAGGCATACAAAGAAAGATTTTGGAGAAATCGAAAAAGTCGAAAGATACAGTCAAAAGAATGTTTACGTTAGGATTGCGTATGACTCTTCTCTGTGTGTGTGTGTGTGTCTGTGTGTGTGTGTGTGTGTGTGTGTGTGTGTGTTTAGATTATATTTGCGTATTGTGTATGGTCATATATGTGATAGTTACCACGTGAGAGCGTTGTAGATTTGAGACTATCTCCTAAATATACGTGTAGCGATGTGTAGCGGAAGTCGCGAGTCAGACGAGGACTTTTATCGCGATGATTTTAACTAAGGAATGATTTTAATCATCCTCATTGCTCTATGAAGAACATGTGTTTTATAGCCACATGCAGATTCATGCAGAATATAACGACACAATAATAAAGACGACGAGGCAATGAAGACGAGCGACACAGTTCTTAGAAAAAATATACCTCTCATTTTATTGAAAGGGTTGTGTGTGTGAGAGGGAGTTGGAGACCGAACAGAACTGCAATATATTGACCCCCACTCTTCTGGCGATCAGCGTTGTGTCTTTCTCGTTCTCCAGGGTTACTCAACCGTAGGCCCAGGGGCCCACTCTGCTGTGTGCGGGCTTCCTCTACCGAATCTTGTCACCAACTGGTCTGGTCTCCAAACTCACTGACTTCCTGTCTTCACCGAGTTATGTAATAGTTCAATTGCCCACACAATATCTTTTGAATGGCATGTTTGATCGTCATCAAGCGGAAATAACTGTCATGTAGTTCACAGGTCACTCTCTTCCGGTGCATCAGTCTATGACTGTACCATGGGATTTTACTTTGTCCCATATTGTCAGCCAAGCCCGCCGACGCGATTTCTTCCCATAACTGCCATCGGAATGTGTCACTTCCTTCCGGTGCATCACTTTGGAATGGCATGTTTGGCCGGGTCGAAGGTCAATATACAACACAGACTTTTTGATTTGATATGTAAATATGATAGACGAAAATGGATGCTGGATCTAAAACGTAAATATGTTAGGTGAGGTGTGGTTATCGTGGTGTAAGAGACGTTATATTGTAATATCATCATCATCATCATGTCGTGCTGGTAGCACAGATATCCCTGACCCTCTCTCGCCACTTTTCTTTATCGTTCATCGCATCTGGCAGGTCTTCTGGACTACATCCCGTATCCTCACATAGTTGCTGAGTGTATGTTCGTGCTGGTCGTCCTGCCATTGCTCGGCCATATGTGGGGGTCCATAACAGTTCATCACTTATGAGTTCGACCCTGCTTTTCCAGCAGTGTCCTGCATGCCTGGTTCGTCTAACTTGAATAGTTTTCGTGATAGGAGGCAGGTGGCCGTACAGTTGGTTTCTTGTAGGGTGTTGCCGCCAGGACTTGTTCAAGATTGCTTGTGTAATTGCCGTCTAGCTTCTTCTCCAGCCATTTTGTTAGAGTCCATGTAGTGCATCCATATAGCAGTATCGATGCAACCGCTGCCTGGAAGAAACTGCGTTTCATTTTATCGGTTAGGTCTGATTTCCATATAATCGATAGCCTATCGTTGCTGTCCATGCTTTCGTTAGCCGCGTGTCGATGTCCTTTTCGGTTGATGCGACGCTGCTTCCTAGGTAAGAGAATTTGTCAACTAGTTTAAGAGGGGTTCCGTCTAGAGTGGAGATGTCACGCGTTTGATTATAGCACATATATTTCGCTTTGTGTGCATTGACATAGAGGCCTATGCCTGCGGCTGCTCGTTCCAAAAACAAATTAATGCTTGTAGAAAAACATTTCCGCTCATCATTATATCGCGCTGGTAGCACGGATATCCCTGACCCTCTCTCGCCACTCCTCCCTATCGTTCATCGCCCTAGGCAGGTCTTCAGGACAACATCCCGTATCCTCGCATAGCTGCTGAATGTATGTTCGTGCTGGTCGTCCTGCTTTTGCACGGCCATGTGTGGGGGTCCATAAGAGTACATCTCTTATGAGTTCGTCCCTGCTTCTCCAGCAGTGTCCTGCATGTCTGGCTCTTCTAACTTGAATAGTTTTCATGATAGGGGGCAGGTGGCCGTACAGCTGGTGTCTTGTGGGGTGTTGCCGCCAGGACTTGTTCAAGATTGCACGTAGCATTCTTGTGTAATTGCTGTCTAGCTTTTTCTCCAGCCGTTTTGTTAGCGTCCATGTAGTGCAGCCATATAGCAGTATCGATGTGACCGCTGCCTGGAAGAAACTGCGTTTCATTTTACCGGTCAGGTCTGACTTCCAGATAATCGACAACCTATTGATAGCTGTCCATGCTTTCGCTAACCTCGTTTCGATGTCCTTTTCGGTTGATTCGACGCTGCTTCCTAGGTAAGTGAATTTGTCTACTAGTTTAAGATGGGTTCCTTCCAGTGTGGAGATGACCCCCGTTTGATTATAGCACATATATTCCGTTTTGTGTGCATTAACATAGAGACCTATGTTTGCTGCTGCTCGTTCCAAACTAAGCAGTAGTGTTTCGGCTTTGTCAGGTGTTTCGGCCAGTATCGCTATGTCATCGGCGTAGTCGGCGTCGGTAATTGTTTTTGCGGGGTATCTTCTGCTTCTTTTCTTCGTCAGTTCGAAGCCATTTTCTTTGATTTTGTCAATCGATGTTCTAAGTACGTAGTCTAGACAAATGATGAAGAGGTACGGGGCCAGTGTGTCCCCTTGTAGTACTCCTGCTACAATGTCGAAGTATTCTTGTCTCCATCTGGTGATCGTACTTTTACTTTAGTGTTTCTATAGAGAATCGTTATTGCCGCTACGGTTTCTTTAGGTATGCCGTACGCTAGTAGGATTTGTTCCATCTTTCCTCTGTGAATGGAATCTAAAGCCTTGGTAAAGTCAACAAAAACTAATGTTGCTTGTAGGTTTTTTGCCCGTACACCTACAAGGATTCTACGGATAGTTAATATTTGTGAGGTCGTGGATCTATTTCTTCGGAAGCCATTTTGATTTTTTCTAAGTATGTTGTCGATTTCGGGTTCTATGCGGTTTCGTAGTAGGGCATTGTAGATTTTGGCTGCTATGGATGTAAGTGTTATGCCTCGGTAGTTTTTGGCTAATCCGAGGTCCCCCTATTTAGGGAAGGGGAGTATGCATCCCTTCATCCATCTATCTATCGGATTTTGATTGTATACTACGTTGCAGTGTCGGAGCAGTATGTCATCGAATTGTCTGGTCTTCCATACTTCCGGGGGAATTTCGTCCAGCCCTGCAGCTTTCCAATTTTTAATTTTTCTGAGAACCGAGTCGAGTTCTTCTTGTGTGAACGGTCCTAGTTTAATGTCTAATTGTTTGCTAATTATTCTGGTGATTGGTTCATGTGTTATTTTCGGTGGGTTTCCTAGTAAGTTTTCGAAGTGCTGTTTCCACAGTTTTATTCTTTCTTGTTGGTTTGCTGCTTTCAGTTTTGCTTTGGCTGTGTTCTTTCTTCTACTCACTTCGTTTATTGTTTGCCAGGCTATCCTAGATTGTCTATCTTCCACCGAGTCTCTAATCTTATCTATCTGATTTTGAATGTATTCTGTCTGTTTCTTTTTATATACGCCTGCTAATTGATATTTTGCTGTTTTTATTTTTAAGGTATTTGTGTTTGTTGGGTTTTTTCGATAGTTTTTGGAGGCTGTTTTCACTAGTGCACGTTTTCTCTCACCGCTAATGTTTCCCAAGGGACTCTATATTTAGTTTTGAGTTTTGTTGGAATGCATTTCGCTGCTACCTCGAGGTGCGCATTGACGAAATTTTCATATTCGTCGTTTGGTGTAATTTTTTCGGTCTTTTCTTGTAGTGTTTCGAATCTGTTTCTTAATTCTAATACGTATTTATCTCTTATATCTCTGTTGTTCAATAGGGCCCAGTCATAGTATATGGTGGTCGCTGTTCGTTTGGCGTTTTTTCGTAGGCTTCACCGTATTTTTGCCGTGACTATTCGGTGATCGGTGGACACACCCTCAAAAGAGGAGTATGCCTGGCAATTCATTGCACTATTTTTCCATTTCTTGTTTATAAGGACGTAGTCTATCTGAGCTTTATTATTGTTTGCGTACGTGTATGTCCATAGTTTGCCCTCCCTTTTTTGGTAGTTTGCATTGAGGTATGCTAATCTATTTTCTATCATGAAATCTGTTAGATGTTGCCCATTCCTATTTGACATGTTGTGGAGGCTGTATTTGTTGTTTCTGTTTTTCCCGATTTGGGCATTCATGTCTCCGCCAATGACTAACATGTTGTGTTTCGGGATGCTACGTACTAATGAGGATAGCTCATCGTAGAAGGTGACTAGTTCAGTTTCTTCACTAACATTGCTGGGGCAGTAGCATGAGATGATTGTTGCTCTGGGGTTGCCGTTAAAAGTAGCTGCCATCATTCTAGGTTGTATTTTCTTAACGCTATTTAGCATTTTTAATGCTCTAGGTCCTATGAGTAATCGTATCCCTCCTACTGCGGCGTTGACAGAGTTTTTCCATACGGATAAAGTGACGAGCGACCACCCATTGCCAGTTTCGTGATATTTGATATCTTCGGTGTGCGTGTATCTGTGTATTTGTATGCATATTATGTCAATCTTATGTTCTTCGGCCGATGCGATTAGCTCTGGTAGTTGTCCTATTCTATTTAAGGTTCTTACATTAAATGTGGCTATTTGTAGTGTCTGCTTGCATTTTAGTAGTTTTGATTGTTTGAGCTCTGTAGCTGATTTTTCGAACACTGAGGCCAGGGCTCCAACCTCAGCAGGACGCGCCCTTTTTTTTACCCGCGCGAAGAGCGATGCGGTTTGTGTATGTGGTTTGAGTGTGGGTCATGGTTATCTTTCGATGGCTATTTTATTCTCTTCTATAGAAGCCACTCTTATAGCGATCCTGAGCGTAAAGTCGTCAAACTCACGTCCAGGACCCGTTTAGGCATTGAGTTTGTTCGCCCAATGCTTTATTCAAATACCTTTACGTACATCATGCTGCTTCCTATGTGTACGTATATAATTAAAGATAAATAAATGCACAAATAAATAAATAAAAATAAAAAGGGGAGTAATTTTGATTTAGTTTTTTTTTTGTTTTTTTTTTAAGTTTTAACTTAGTTAAAGTCCAAGATCAAGGTACTTTCGTCAGACTTTCACTGGTACTGAATTTTTTTTTCTTTTTTTTTTTTTTTGCGGTATTGGGACATTTTCCAAGGCTTTTTAGTTTTTTTTTTTTTTTTTCCATCTCTATACTACCGTTGGGAACCTAGTAGGCTTCAGGAATTATAGAGCTTTTACAAAAGCTTCTTTTTTTTTTTTTTTTGCGTTTTAGAATGTTTTTGAATCTCTTCTATAATATAATTTAAAAATTCTTAAAGAAAGCCCTAACAGTAGTTTAGAAGAAAAAGTAAAAGCCTAAAACACCTAATGCCACCCGCCCCCACCCAAAAAAAAGAGAAAAGAAAAAGAAAAAAAAATGATGAAATTACTCCCCCCCCCCCGAATAGAACAGACCGTCTCCAAAACTACCAAAAAATTCAGTAGCAAGTAAACGTTAAAAGGAAGAAGAAACATTTGAACACACGAGCCAACTGAGGAAGAAATGTATCAATATTGGTCAGTATGTCTTTAAGTCCTATTAATTTAAAATGCTGAATTTTACAAAATGTTATGCTGTATTTTTGTTTGTAAAATAATGCTTAAATTATGCATTTTAAATTTAAAGACACGCTTACTTTACTGTAAACCCAAATTGATTTTAAAGACTCTCTCTGTCCAAATGTCAGCGAACACGGCAGAATGTTTTTGAATCTCTTCTATAATATAATTTAAAAATTCTTAAAGAAAGCCCTAACAGTAGTTTAGAAGAAAAAGTAAAAGCCTAAAACACCTAATGCCACCCCGCCTTCCCCCACCAAAAAAAAAAAGAGAAAAGAAAAAGAGAAAAAAAACATTTCCGCTAAATGACTTTAATACTGTTTACAACAAACTAATGCTTGTAGGAAGACATTTCCACACAAAGGATTTAAAACGGATTACAACAAATTAATGCTTGTAGAAAAACATTTCTGCTCAAATGACTTTAATACGGTTTACAACAAGTAATGCTTGTAGAAAAAAACATTTCTGCACAAATGATTTTAGCAGATATCGAAACCTCCCCATGATAGAAAGAATCGAAAACAAAACATAATATCACGGTGATAATATATATATATATATATATATATATATATATATATAAGCTGCCAAAAAATTAGATTAAAAAACCAAAATTTAGACTAAATAACTAGAGACACGGAATCAAATCTATGGATTACGCCAAATTAATACTAGTCGAACGACATTTCTTCTCAAATTACTGTGATTATACAAATATTCAAAGTTCATCATGAAAGAAAAAAGTGAAAAAAAGGTATACGACAATAATAGAAACGCGGACGGATTAATGAATATGTATCCAAACACTTACCCCTTATGGTTTTAACATCAAGGTAAAGCATCCTCAAAACATCGCTTTGAAATAGGTAGGACAGATTTAGATTGACATAGCCCAACCTTGCTTGACAAATGTAATCCAAGTATAGATCTCACTGCCAGGTGTTCACGATAGCAGAGCTCATTTAATGGTCTGTTAAAAACTCTTGGATGTCTCAAAATAATTTTCATTCTATGAAGGTGTATACATTCACATATACGAGGTGCATACGATAAGTTTCCATACTTTTTTCGCATGGGAATTTAGAATTGTCGTAGACTCATGAAAATTCAGTATGTTATTGCTATACATCATATGAGATGACTGACTAATTTCTATGATTTCAGATTAAAATGAACAGCTACAGCAGCAATTGGAATACATCCTACTAAAGCTTGATTAACACAGCTGGTGGATTTCAAAAATGCAATCAGACCGTTAAGCAGAGCGATATGCAATTATGCTTTAAACTTGAAAAAATGATGCCACAGAAACGTATGGAACGCTTCAGCCTGCTTTTGAACCCTCTTGCATGAATCGAGCATCAGTTTTTGAGTGGCATAAGAGATTCAAGGAAGGCAGGGGGTCTTTGAGGGATGATGAGAGGTGTGGGAGGGGTAAGGAAGTCAATACACCACAGTTGATTGGCCAAACCGTTAGGGCTAGGGTTACTATGTTGAGGTTCTAAGGGAGTTCAGGAAGAGATTCCGTCGAAGAGGCCAGCCATCTTCAAAACGGGTCAGTGGCATTTCCACCAGGACGATGCACCAGTCGACAACTCCATCCTTGTCAAAGACTAATTGACCAAGATGGGCATCAAGACAGTTCCCCAGCCTCCCTATAGTCCAGACCTTGCTCCCAGTGACTTTTGGTTATTCCCTAAGCTCAGAGGCTGTCGTTATGAGACAATTGAGGAGGTGAAAGAGGCTGTGACGAAGGTCATTGACACGCTCACACAAGACTTCCATGTGGCCTTCCAGAAGTTGTTGGAACGGTACAAGTACATTGCAGACAGAGGAGATTACTTCAAAGGGGACTAGAATTTCATGTGTGTACTATCAATAAAAGTGCCCATACGAAAAAAAGTCTGGAAACTTATCGTATGCACTTTGTATACACGTATATTCTTTTCTCTTTCTTCCTCTTTGAGTTGAATGTATGGGAGAAAGTATTAATGACTCTTTGGTTAATTTTTCTTTCCTTTTCTCTTTTTTCTGTCTCTTTCCTTTTCTTGCCTATCTTTCCCTCAAAGATGAATGTGTCATCGATATATACTAAGATATGTATACTAAAACATAATATATATATTTACTATTACGTATATATTATTATATATATTATATATATATCCTTAATCCTATATATATTATATATATATATATTATTATATATATTATATATATATCCTTAATCCTATATATATTATATATATATATATTATTATATATATTATATATATATCCTTAATCCTATATATATTATATATATATATATTATTATATATATTATATATATATCCTTAATCCTATATATATTATATATATATGTATTATTATATATATTATATATATATCCTTAATCCTATATATATTATATATATATATTATTATATATATTATATATATATCCTTAATCCTATATATATTATATATATATATATATTATTATATATATTATATATATATCCTTAATCCTATATATATTATATATATATATATTATTATATATATATATAGTCATCCACAGGCAGATTTGTTTTGTTCTATCAGAACTCATCAGAGTGTATGCGCAGGTTCGGTTCTGTGCGCATGTGTGTGCGCATGTGTGTGTGTGCGCATGTGTGTGCGCATGTGTGTGTGTGCGCATGTGTGTGCGCATGTGTGTGTGTGTGTGTGTGTGTGTGTGTGCGCGCGTGTGTGTGTGTGTGTGTGTGAAATTAAGCTCCGTTTCATGGAGGTTTAAAACGATCTGTGAATCTTTCTTTTTTATTTGAAGTTATGAGTTGGTTGGTTGGTAGTTTTGTTTTACGGCTTACCAACCCTGTTTGGATCATTTAACGCGGAATTAAATTCCAAACAATTTTGTTTAGTATGATTAAAGTTTTGGTTTATAAACAGTGAAATCTGAAAACAGTTCTCTTTCAAGAAATTCAGTTTAGCATAAGTACACAGTTTAGTTCTATTCGACCGATTGATAGGATCTTATCAAGTGTTTTCCATTCCGGGCAATAGTGTACCTGGGAGCGATGGCAATCAAGGTGTACTCCGAATTCCCCAAAGCTCCAGCATTACTGGGACCTCACCATCAGATTTGTTTAGTGTCATATCCAGGAGAATCGTTTTGGGAGTCTTAACCCTTTGAAGAGTAGCCGGTGTATTCTACAGGCCAAAGCAGACTGGGCAAGGAGTAATGGGTAATCGTCTGTTTATATATATATATATATATATATATATAAGCACATTTGAGGACCTTAGTCGTGAGTGATCCAAAGGCTCCCTTTTCAATAGTTACTACACCAAGGTGTTGGGAGGGACGCTACTTGATTCCCAGGATTGCTCCATTTTACCATTGATCCGCACGTTATAGTGCTGAGTGTTTAGCGAGGCGGCATCGAGTACCATTTTTGAGTCTTTTGTATGACTCGACCTGGGATTGAACCCCGCTCTCCTAGACCATTGGTGAACACTCTTCTCATTAGGCTATTGGCCCGGTACATATATATATATATATATATATATATATATATATGTGTGTGTGTGTGTGTGTGTGTGTGTGTGTGTGTGTTGCATTCCTCGTATATTTCAATCTAGAACCTTTTGAATCTGTTTTGTGCTTGAAGTGTCGTCTTTGTACTTTATCCATCGACATTGCTACGCGTTCCAAGCTTTAAGTAGAGTAGCACTGCGAAAGTAGTCAAAGGTACACCCCAATGCCCAGGACGAAATGATTCCCTGAGAATCGTGCAGAACATTATGTGAATGCGAAGTCAATTGGCAGCGGCCGTGATTTCGAAGCGTTGTCACATAAAAAGCGCATGCACCAATGAACACTTGTAACAATATTTCTTCTCATCCTATGATTTACGTCGGTTTCGCAGCAAGCGTAGCTCTACGCTAGTTGACATCACTGCGTTGTCATGGCATATTTTTAGTGCTGCAAGATGTAAGCCATTTCGACAAAATAGGCGTCTACAAAAAAAAAAAAAAAAAAAAAATAGATGCATATACCAGATCTAAATAATCTCTGTACTTTACCCGAAGGAATTTAGAACTTACAAAGCTTTAGTTAATCTGGTTCTCAGGTATGAAGATTTTTTTTTTCATTATTTGCACAAACCCTCTATTTTGGTTAAGTTTGGTTTTATGGCATATCAATTTTTCTTGGTTATTTAATGCCACATCTTGGTTATTCATATATATTAGATATGGAAGAAAATAATGGATCATAATCCGACAATTTGTAAAGACAAATTGATAACGAGGTAATCCAAGTAGAAGGAGAGATTTATTGAGAAACTAAGTCGACACAATAGCGTTTCGGTTCTAATGAACCATCATCAGGACTGGGAGGGTTGATATCAGTGATGTTTAATTAACGATGGATGTGTAAAAAGTTTAAAAAATATAAAAACTTTGGAAAATTTGTGTAACAAGAAAAAGTTGCCTGTTTATGACAAGAAAAAGTTGGCCGTTTGATTAATGAATAAACAAACGGAACATAAATTCTACACAATATTTCTAATAAGTCAAATGACGTAATTTAAAACAAGAAACTCTGATTCATTAATCAAACGACCAACTTTATATATATATAGAGAGAGAGAGCGAGAGAATTATATATATATATATATATATATTTATATATAAGTATTGATATATATATAAAAAGAGAGAGAGACACACACACAAATATATATATATATATATATATATATATATATATATATATATATATATATATATATATATATACGCTTATGCAAATACATTCATATAAGTATACATATGTATATAAAGAAGGTCCACAAAGAGACTTGTCTTTTTTAAATTTATTTTGTTTTTATACATATGTATGTTTCCAGCTTGTTGCTTTCGTCTGAGAACATGTGTGGTACAAGGCTTTTTAATGGGATACTCAATGAGACTTGAACCCCCTCTTGTTTCCAGTATAAATTACCTTTGTATGGTCAAACTAGTTTATATACGGGTCGTAATTCCTCTTTCTTGAAGTATGTTTACTTTGGCCTCCTTTACCCGTCTTTGATATTTGATATGTTTATAGTTGTGTGTGTGTGTGTGTGTGTGTGTGTGTTGGCGTTGGAGTGGTTTGGGGTTTCAGATGAGGCGTTTTGAGGTTATAAATTTACTGGTAGTTCTTCCTCTTTTTTGTATATTTATACATATGCTTGTGTGTGTGTTTTCAGTTTTTTCTTTTGTCTGAGAACATGTTTAGCATAAGGTCTAGTTAATGGGTATTAAATAAGATTTTAATTAAATAGTGTTAGTTAATTTAAATGATTTTTATGTTTATATATATATATATATATATATATATATATATATATATATATATATATATATATTTCCGTTTGTGTGTGTATACGGTTTATGTTTTATTTAACTCAGATTTGAATTATATGTGCATAAGTATATATGCATATATATACAAACATGTGATATAAATATGCCAATGTATATATATATATATATATATATATATATATATATATATATATATATATGTTCCTGCACATGGACGTGGCAGTGTTAGTCGACTAGCAAAACCTTATTTGCACCGACTCTGTGACGACACTGGATATACGAGGTGCATACGATAAGTTTACAGACTTTTTTCGTATGGGCATTTAAAATTGTCGTAGACTCTTGAAAATTCAGTATGTTATTGCTATACATCTTATGAGATGACTGACTATTTTTATGAATGGCATATGTTTAACTGAATTGTTTGAGATACATAGCAATACATGGAACTATTTTGTTGACGTATGTTTACAAATTATATATATATATATATATATATATCAATTACATATGTGTAAAGATGATTTAGCGTTAAATTATCTACAAATATTGATATGCTATAAAAGCAAACATAACCAAGACTATCCATGATGATAGAAATTTCACTTATATGTATATATATAGAGAGATATATATCTTGGTTGGTTGGTTGGTCGGTGTTTTATGATATATCAAACCTTGCAGGCTATCTAATAACAAATCATGTTATATATATATATATATATATATATATATATATATATATATATGTGTGTGTGTGTGTGTGTGTGTGTGTGTGTGTGTGTGTGTGTGTGTGTGTGTGTAACTTGTATGCAAATTATGAGAACTCAGATGTTTGCTTTCAGATAAGTAATTACAATACATAGCAAATTATTGAACAGTTCTATTTGACTTATATATGTTATTTTGATAGGTGTTAACACTCCGTGTCTGAGTGGACCTGGTAGTAATGCTAATAAACGGGCACTTCATATCCTGTAATTCTCCAGGAGTGGTTCCTCAATATAAGGTACAGTGTAACGGAAATTCAAGGTTTCCTTATGCTATCAGCAAATATTGTATTTATTTAAATCTGAAATTTTCTAATTGTCAGTCCAAAAGTAAAAATTAAATTCGAGTTTGAGGTTTGGTTTGGTTGGTTTTAATGGTATTTCAACGATTATAGGTTATCTAATGCCTAATTGGCCCACTCGGATGGAACTGTAGTATACACCGACTGCATGTCTGCATAGGGATAAGATTTCTCCAGCGAGTGTCCTGTATATGACACTAAACAATCTGATGGTGAGGTTCCAGTAATGCTGGAGCTTTGGGGAATGTGGATTACTCCTTCATTGCCATCGCTCCGAGGTCCATTTTGGCCCGGAGTGGTAGCACCTGATAGGGTCCTATCTACGGGTCAAATAGACCTAAACTATGTTGGTTCAGGGGAGTGCATTTAAACTGCGTATTTATTTTAAACTGAATGGTTCAAAATAGAACTCCGTACTTATGCTAAACTTAATTGCTCAAAACAGAACTGTTCTGACATTTACACTGCGTACTTATGCTAAACTGAATTATCCGAAATAAAACTGTTTTTACATTTAACTCTGTGTATTGCTTAGTCTGTCAGGGCTGTAGTATATATCGACTGCACTTTTGCAGAGAGCTAAGCCTTCCCCAACGAGTATCCTGTTTATGACTCTAAGAAATCTGATGGTGATGCTCCAGTAATGCTGGAGATTTGGGAAACGCAGAGTAACCCTTCATTGTCATTGTTCCCAGGTCCATTCTGGCTTGGAGTGGTAGCATTTGATAGGGTTCTACCTATGAGTCAAATATAGCTAAAATCTGTACTTATGCTACATTGAATTGCTTAAAATAGAACTGTTTTGACATTCAAATTGCGCACTAATACTAAGCTGAAGTGCTTGAAGTAAAACTATTTTAACATTTCAACTACGTACTAATGCTAATCTGAATTGTTTGAGATAGAACTGTTTTTGTATGCTAAACTGATTTATTTGAAATGGAACTATTTTTGACATTGAAACTGTACTTACACTAAACTGAATTGTTTGAATTAGAACTGTTGACTAAACTGAATAGCTTGAAAAAGAAATGTTTTTGACATTTAAACTGCGTACTTAGGCTAAACTGAATTGTCTGAAATAGAACTGTTTATTTGCATGAAAATGGATTCGGCATTAAATAACCTACAAAGGCTGATATGCCATATGGCAAAGTTAAGCAATTTTTTGGCAAGCACTTATATGGTCTCAAGTAACAAATGATAATAATTATGTATAAAGAATTATAGCTCCAAGTAAATATTCTTATAACTAATATATTTTTACAGTGTGACATTGTTTTCTGGGCTTTTGCTTTTTCGTGTTTTATATTTCATTAATATTTTTTTGGGGGTGTGTTTTTGAATCATTTTTTTCATGATTTCTAGTGTCGCTTTTTATAAAGGTTCTTTCTTTTTTTTTTTTTACCGTTCATTTCTTTGGGGGTGGTTTCTTTTTCTTTCTTTTTTTGTGATTTTCCTTGCATTTTTAATTGGTTTTTAGTAATTTTTCATGATTGTTCATGTTTTTTTCGTGTTCTTATTTCCTGTTTGTTTGGGGGTTTTTTTTACCATTGGCAGAAGTCCTCAATCAGAATACGACAATTTTATTTCATAGCAAATGTCGAAAGCACTTTAAAAGAATTGTCTAACCTAAAAAATAATCATTGAAGTAACACCCTTTGATTATGCCCCCCCCTACAGCTTATAAAATCCTGAGAACAGTAATTCTTTCTCATGCGAATGAGCAAGCTCTCCTCCCTACACCCACACACCCACCCCGTTCTCCAACAAAAGCATAATAACAAAAATAACTTCCCTTAAGAGAGTACATCAAATCGCAGGGTAATTTTGTATTCATGTAAAATCCACAATCCCTAACAATTATTTCCTGATTGATACCGACACAATAAAATGTATATAGCGAAAATTATCGAATGTAGATTTATTTCAGGGACATCGTGATGATTACTAAATGCAAAAACACATCAAATTGAATCAAAAATATATTTTAGCAAAATAATAAAATAATAAAAATGTGTCATGTTTTATTAATGAAGTGTTAAAATAACACAGAAAAATGAAGAAAAGTTGCGCGAAGAAAATTAGAAATGAGAATCTAGTCCCAAAAGAACTATTTATAATAATTTTCTTTGCTTTTCACGTAATACTATTTATTCGATTCAGATAGATAGATATATAGATAGACAGATAGAAAAAGAAGGTTATAGAAAGGGAAACGGCAAGGAATTGAGAGAGAAACGAGAAATAAGATAGATTTTATTGAAGGAAAGTTATAGGAAGAGAGAAGAGACGAAGTAGAGATAGATCGTAGAAGTAATAGATAGATAGATAGATAGATTTCCAAATACATAATAATATTTAGTGGTAAAGATTTGAAACATTCCTCTTCATATATTGTCAATTCGAGAAGTAAATTTTGATTGAGTACAGTCCTTCTTACTGCGCAGACTAACAAAAAATATTACAAACATCCGCAGTCAAGCAGAAACTGTTCTTTTTCTATTGATTTATGACATTTCGACGCAATGTATCATATTGTTAAATTTGTTCTCACCAAAGGTTATATTAGTACGATCCTGATGACTTCTCTGATAGATATTTGCCACTTCGATGAGAGTCGCTTTGCCCAACTATCACTATCTGTTCCTGTAGTGATAGGCTCAAATCACTTGAGTACCTTACATAGTGTGACGATGAGCCAGCAAGATTCACTGACCATTTGTTATAAAATAGCCGAAGGATTTCGGTTCATGCCTTTGAGTTTAGTTAGGCTGAAACCTTTCGGCTCAGCACATGGGTTAGTTAGGTGCAACATTGAAGCTGTTGTTAACGCGGGTGCGCGCGGGCGGATGGAGGTGTCACTCAGATGTCATAATATTCCGAAACGAACCGAGGTGAAAGGGTGCGGGTGACGTCACGCACCGGAAGCGCGCGGAGGTTTGTGTGAGAATTTGAAGAGAGAAAGAGTTGGGTATTAGACGCCAAACGAGAAGGATCGACTTTTGGAGCTCGCAGGCGTGAGGCGAACTTGCGCCCTATGGGGGGCCGCTTGAGATGGGAGCCAAATGAATAAGACAGTATAGAAGATTGTGTCTCTCCTCCTTACGTCGAAACCTTTAACTCAAAGTTAATAAAAAGGTTTCGTACCAGAACAAGAAGTCGTTACGTGTTTTCGAATCCCGAGATTCCTATGTTCTATTGTTATGAACATTATATGTCCATTTCACACATAGCGTTAATTGTGAATATGGTAAACATTGTTATTGAATTCGATTATTGCCAGGAATCACACACTTCTAAGTTCAACAAATAACAATTTTCAATTTTTTCTGACTATATTCTGATTTGTTGATTGTTAAGTTTTTTAATGTGTAAAATTTGTTTTTTGTTTTTTATTCTTCCTTTTTACTATTTTCTCACATCTACCTTGAAAAAGACGAAGTCACCGTGGCGTACTGTTTAACATGATTGTGAACGAGTTCGAATCCCATTTGTGCGATTACGTTCACTATTTGACTCGTTCAATTTGGAAATGAATGAGCCTCCTTTTCTCCCCATCAACTACGGGTTAAATAAAACCATTAGAGTCCTTCTAAAGGAAATGATTTGGAATCATATTACCACTGAAGGTTGATGTTGACATGCCATTCAACAAAGAAATCGCACCTTGGTTTAAATGAGTTTATACATAGAACATTGATATAATATCTTCATACAGATCAAATTCTGTTCATGGTTAAGTTGGGTTTTATGGCATATCAACGATTGCTGGTTATCTTATGCCAAATCCTCTTCATACATATTTGCTCAGTTGGCTGGTTCTTTAGAATACACCGACTGCACCTCTTCAGAGGGGTACCCCCCACAACGAGTGTCCTGGAAACGACCCTAAACAATCTGATGGTGAGGTTCCAGTGATGCTGGAGCTTGGGGGAATGTGGATTACCCCTTCATTGCCATTGCTCCCAGGTCCACTCAGACCCGGAATGGTAGCACCTAATAGGGCCTTATCTATGGGTTGAATAGAACTAAGCAGTGTATTTTTGCTAAACTGAATTGTTTGAATTAGAACTGTTTGACGAAACTGAATAACTTGAAATGGAAAACTTTTTGACAATTAAAATGTGTACTCATGCTAAACTGAATTGTTTTTGTATTAAGATAGATTTGGCGTTAGATAACCTACAAGGTTATAGGTTATTTAATGCAAAATCCTGTTTAAACATATTTATAGGATATATGATTTGTTATTATATTTTGTGGTTAAAAGTTTTAAATGAGACTGAATTTATTTTTTTCACAGTTAAATGATTTTAAGTATTGCGATGTAACAGTAATAATCTAACAACAGTCATTTGTTTGCACACATTTAAATAAATATACATATGTAAAAGATTAGTTTATCGGTAATTTCATTTTTAAATGAGTTAGAATTTGTTTGTACACTAGTATTGCTATTGTTTCAGCCTAGTTAAATGGTTACCCTTCTTGCTGTATATTATTTATCGTTCTACGCAATATTCATCATTTGTTTAAACTCAGTGAAATCCTTACAAGTATTGCTAGTTAACACTAATTATTCTATTCAAAATTACTCATCCATTTCAACATGTTAAATCGTTCCAAGTATTGTTATGTATCACTTATTTTTTGTATATTCACAGTTACATGGTAAAACAGTTCTATGTCAAACAATTCAATTTTGCGTAAGTCAGTCGTTTACGCTTAGTTTAAATGTCAAACAGTTTTATCTGACACATAGACAGGACCCTATTAGGTGCTACCAAAGTGGATCTGAGAGTGATGGCAATCAATGGGTACATCGCTTTCCTTAAATCTGATTGTTTTACATCATATATCAGGACACTCGTGGGTAGGAAGTCTTACCATATTTACCAACCCCTCCGCTCGGGCAGGATATGACACAAGGTCAATTTTTAAGCAGATTTTGACAGGTTTGAATTCAGAGTTTTCCTTCTCCTAGACTAGCTGCCTCATCAAGGCTAAAGAACCCAGTCCGTCCTACTATTTACCCATAGCTGGAGGGAGAATAATTGGATTCATACCTTTCCCAAGGGTATTAGTGCTATGTGAAATGCAATCAGTCTCGTCCTGGATTTGAACTCGTGTCGCCGTGTCTATTTCCTACGACGATAACCATTACACCACGGGCACGCGTAGGAAGTCTTACGCTTCTGCTGAGATGCAGTATATGTATTCTACAGTCCTAGCCCACTTGGCTCAAATTCTATCAAGTATTTCCTCCAATAGTTCCATAAAATGCCCTCTTAAATTCTTTTGCTTACCGTTATTTCGGAAACAGTCTAATTCAATCCTATTTTTTATGCACTTACTATTTTTGATCTCATTAGGCAATTTGTTCCAAAAATATATTATTCTGTCAGCAAAAAACTCTATTTGTTAATAGATTTAGTTTCTGAATTCTGCCTTGGGAGAAACATTTCCTGCTGAACTTATATAAGGTAAAAATGCAATAATGATGTAATAATAATTTCGTTGGTTGGTTGGTTGGTTGTTATGGCATATCAATCTTTGTAGGTTATCTAACGCCAAATCCATTTTTATGAAAATAGTTCAATTTTAAACAATTCAGTTTAGCATAAGTACGCAGTTTAAATGTAAGTTCAATTTAATTGTAAAAAAAAACATTTCTATTTAAAGCTATTCAGTTTAGTCAAGCAGTTCTAATTCAGCTAATTCAGTTTAGTATAAGTACAGATTCCGTTTACACAGTTAAATGTCAAAACAATTCGATATCAAACAATTCAGTTTAGTATAAGTACAGTTTCAATGTCAAAAACAGTTCCATTTCAAATAAATCAGTTTAGCATAAGCACGCAGTCTAAATTTAAGTACACAGTTTATTTTTTGTCAAACAGTTCTAATTCAGATGATTCACTTTAGTATAAGTACAGGTTTTGTTTTCACACAGTTAAATAACAAAACAGTTCTATATTAACAATTCAGTTTAGTGTAAGTACAGTTTCAATGTCAAGAACAGTTACATTTCAAACAATTCAGTTTAGCATAAGCACGCAATTTAAGTATAAGTACTGTTTGATTGTCAAAAACATTTCTATTTAAAGCTATTCCGTTTAGTCAAACAATTCAGTTTAGCATATGTATGTCTTTAGTTCTATTTACCTATAGATAGATCTACAATTCCGTGCCAGAGTGGACCTGGGAGAAATGGCAATGAAGTGGTGCTCCGCATTCCCCAAAGTCCTAGGATCACTGGAACCTCACCATCACATTGTTTAGTATCATATCTAAGACACTCGTTGGGGGGGGGCGTAACCCGCTGCAGAGGTGCAGCCGGTGTATTCTGGGTAATGTGATAATAATGATTATATATATATATATATATATATATACAGGAGGGTCATCCAATGAAAAAGGCGAATCTTTCTGCCAAAATTAGGCTCTGCATTGTTTGGTATTGGTTTATAACAAAAATTATTCGAATCTCGCAAAAATAATTCTTTGAAGCTATTCAAACTAGCGGCAAATGAAACAGTGTGTTTCAGGCTTGAACAGAGGTCTGCCATCAATTTTTTGTTAGCAGAGAAGTGCAAACGATGAGAAATTTACAGAAAAATGTCTGATGCGTACTGAGGAACATGTTTAAATATTAATAAAAGTGTTCAAAAATGAGCTAAATTTCGAGCCATTTCGAGCATGAATCAACAAGACGGTCAAAGGTTAAGAAACTCTCCGGTAAAGAAAAATTCTGGACTCAGCGGTCTGAAAAGTAAGTCATAATGACAGTCTTCCTGGACATCACATGGTGCATGACTACATATTTCTTGGAAAAACGTGCAACTTTAAACTGTACATCTTCAAGAAAAATTCACTTGAACCGCTGAAGGACCTTATATA